>JAKSZT010054350.1:8980551-9414016 GCA_026826555.1 Tolypeutes matacus
TTGGCAGTTCCTAAAGAAGTTGAATATAGACTTGCCACGTGACCCTGAAATACCACTACTGGGTATCTACCCAGAAGAACTGAGAGCAGTGACACGAACAGACATCTGCACACCGATGTTCATAGCCACATTATTCACCATTGCCAAAAGTTGGAAACAACCCAGGTGTCCATCAACAGATGAATGGATAAACAAACTGTGGTCTATTCACACGATGGAATATTATGCAGCTGTAAGAAGAAATGAAGTCATAAAGCATATGGCAACATGGATGAACCTGGAGGACATTATGTTGAGTGAAGCAAGCCAGACACAAAAGGACAAATACTGTATGAATGCATTACTATAAACCAAATATATTGTGTAATATATTGTTTGATTCACACACACACAAAAAAAACAAAAAAAACAAAAAACAAAACAACAACAAAAAAATTTACATGTATCCATTGCATTTAACTGAGAAATGTATATATTTATTCATCTGTGTTTACTTTTTAGTTTTTAATTGCTTATGTTTTCAATTATTAAATATACAAAATAAAGTTAAAAACAAAACAAAACAAACAAACAAAAAAAGAATGCTATATAGGAAGGACTATTATCTCCATTTTACTATTTAGGAAACTGAGTGTCAGATAAGTTAGTAATTTGCTTATGTGATCACAAAACTCATAAATATTTAATAATCATTAAGAGTACATATTTAAATGGCAGTTCCCTGGGTTCTACAGCAGAGTTTATTTATGAGTTCTGGTATAGCACCCAGGAATCTTCATATTTAAGAAGCAAAAATGATTGTGATGCTGTTAGTCCAAGGATTTAATTTTGGGAAACAGAGATGTTATTTACACCTAAAAATAATTAGAATGGAGAAATTTCTTAACAGAAGTAAATGCCATATATGATGTCAGACTGTCTGGTTTTAACTAGCAGGGATTCCACAAAGGGAAAAGAGAGAAGAGAGTGTCAAAAATCAGAAAAATAACAACAAAAACAAAACAAAACAAAATCCTCAGGACATCTTTCCTTTATTGAAGGCTAAAAAAGTTTCTAATTAAAAGGACCCATTGGGGACTTCTGGGAAGATGGAGGATTAGAGAGACACAGGACTCACTTCTTTCCCAGAAAAATAGGTAGAGGACAGGCAGAAATGGCTTGAAAAAAAAAATGTTTTAGTGTTTAGGGCACCAGGGGAAGGCTGGGCAGCACCCAGAAGATAACGGGGCAGAGGCAAAGAATCTGGATGAGAAAACTCTGAGTACAAGCTGCAGCTGCAGCTGTTGGTGCCCATTCCCCCACCCTTGGAGCAGACAGACAGCTTTGAATTCTCCAGCCTCTAGCCAGCACAGCAGCTACAGATAGAGGGGGTCACAGGGGTTTATCTCCCCAGGAAAGGGGAAGAGAGGGATGCAGCCTAAGGCTGATTCCACTTTTGGCCAACAAATTTGGTCTGCTGTGTCCTTCCAGGCTGAGTAGAGCCATACCATTGTGTGCCCTGGGAGGGGACAAAAGAGATCCAACTCTCACAAACAGCCCCCCCCACACACACACACTGACTGGACTGGTTGCTGAGGAAGCAGAGGAAAGTGGAATTATTTCCTACATGGGAAAAGGGAGGGGGCTACCAGGAAACATTGGAGGACAGCTTCTGAAAAACTTGATTTGCAAGGCTCTGAATAGTCCTGAGACAGGATTCTCTGTCCCATTGTTGTGGTCAGTGTTGCAGCAAACACCTTCTGACCAGGGTTTGAACTGAGAGGGCTTCCAAATAGCACCATCTTCTGGTGTGCCAAGGAAGAGTATGCAGAGAAATTAAAAGTAAATAAATGAGAGGCTTTTTCAGGCCTTTACAGGGTCCCTCCCCAAGGCCGTTGGAAGTGGGTGGATCTGCAACCCATTACTGGGTCCATGGCCTGGATTTGAACAAATAAACAAGGATAATCTTAAAGAGCTAGAACAAATTGAACCAGGAATCAAAGAATGGTAGTAACACACAGCCTCCAGCCACTAAATCCCTATGCAAGAGAGAGAAATTGAGCATCAGAGTATACTCGCCATCATAATCCAATGTCTGGACATCAGCAAAAAATTACAAGCCATATTAAGAAAATGGAAGTTATGGCCCAACCAAAGGAATATATCAAAGCCCCGGCTGAGACACAGGATTTGAGACAACTTATCAATGAGGTCCATACAAATCTCCTACAATTTGAAAGACAATGTGGCTAAAGAGATAAAGGACATCAAGAGGACACTGGGTGAGCACAAAGAAGAATTATTTGAAACCCTGAAGAGAAAAATAACAGAGCTTAAGGGAATGAAAGTCACACTAGGTAAGATAAAAAAACACATCAGAGGCATACAACAGTAGACTTGTAATTATAGAAGAAAGAATAGTGATGCAGAAGACAGAACAGCTGAAATTGAAGAAAGAGAAGAACAGGGAGAGAAAAAAAGTGGAAAAAATTGAGAAGGGGCTCAGGGAGTTGAATGATAACAGAGGTGTCATGGAAGTTCCAGAAGGAGGAAAGAAAGGAGAAGGGACAGAAAGAATATTTGAGAAATACTGGCTGAAAATTTCCCAACTCTCATGAAAGAAATGAATTTACATGTTCAATAAGCACAGTGTACCCCAATAAGAATAAATTTGAATAGACCTACTACAAGACACAGACTACAAAATTGTCCTTCAAATATGAAGATGAGGGGACTGGATGTGGCTTAAGAGGTTGAGCACTCACGTCCCAAATGGGAGGTCCTAGGTTCAATTCCCAGTGCCTCCTGAAAAAGCAAAAATAAACAACAAGCAAAACAAATGATAAAACCAACTCAAGGAAGCTGATGTGGCTCAGTGGTTGAGCACCAGCTTCCCACATACGAGGTCCCAGATTCAATCCCCAGCCTCTCATACTTGAAAAAAAAAAAAAAAAAAAAAAAAAGGTGAGCCTAAAATATTTATGAATTAAAAAAGCGAAGAGAATTTGTAAAAAAGAATTTGACTTTACAGGAAGCATTAAAAGGAGGCTTACAGCCTGAAAGAAAAAGGAGAGAGTGTCTTGGAAGAGAGTGTAGCAGAGAAAATTATCAGAAAGTATAACCAAAAGAGTAAAAAGACACATGAAAATAAGATATGATGTATGAAAGCCAAAGAATAAAATGGTGGAAGTAAATAATGCATTTACAGTAATATCATTGAATGTGAATGTATTAAAATCCCCAATCAAAAGATATAGACTGACAGAATGGATTAAAAAAACAAACAAACAAACATGAGCCATCCATGTGCTATGTACAAAGAGATTCACCTTAGATCCAGGGATACAAATTGGCTGAAAGTAAAAGGTTAGAAAAAGATATTCCATGCAAACAGAAACCCAAAAAATAGCAGGGGTAGCTATAAAATATCAGACAAAACAAACTTTAAATGCAAAAAAAAAAAAAAAAAAAAAAAAAAACTTATAAGAGATGCAGAAGGCCTTATATATTAATAAAAAGGACAGTCCACCAAGAAGAAATAGCAGTCATAAATATCTGTGCACCTAACCAGTGTGCCACAAAATACATGAGGTAAACTTTGGCAAAACTGAAGGGAGAAACAGACATCTCTACAATAATAGTTGGAGACTTCAATGCAACACTCACATCATTAGATAGAGCAACTAGACAGAAGATCAACAAGCAAACAGAGAACCTGAGCAATATGATAAACGAGCTAGACCTAACAGATATATAAAAAAGGTTGCATACCAAATCAGTGGGTTATACATTCTTCTCAAGTGCTCTTGGATTATTCTCCAGGATAGACTGCATATTCGGTCATAAAGCAGGTCTCAATAAATATAGAAAGACTGAAATTATATAAACCTCCTTCTCAGATCATAAGGGAATGAAGCTGGAAATCGATAAGAGACAGAAAAGGGGAAAATTCACAAACGTGTGGAGGCTAAACAACACACGCCTAAATAATCAGTTGGTCAAAGAAAAAGTTACAAGAGAAGTTGGTAGATATCTTGAGACGAATGAAAATAAGAACACAACTTATCAAAACTAATGGAATACAGCAAAGGCAATGCTGAGATGGAAATCTATAGCCTTAAACACCTATATTAAGAAAAAAAAAGAGCTAAAATCAAAGACATAACTGAACACCTGGAAGAACTAGAAAAAGAACACAAGCCAATCTCAAAGCAAGCAGAAGGCAAGTAATAACAAAGATTAGAGCAGAAATAAGTGAAATTGAGAACAAAATAACAATAGAGAAAATCAATAAAACCAACAGCTGGATCAATAAAATTGACAAACAATTAGCTAGACTAACAAAGAGAAAAAGAGAGAAGATGCAAATAAATACAATCAGAAATGAAAGGGGGATGTTATAACTGACCCCCCAGAAATAGAAAAGATCATAAAAGGATATTATGAGAAACTGTATACCAACAAATTAGACAACCTAGATGAAATGGACAAATTCATAGAAATCACAAAAAGCCTACATTGACACTACAAGAAATACAAGAACTTAACAAACCAATTTAAAGAGATTGAATCAGTCATCAAAACTCTCCCAGCAAAGAAAAGTACAGGACCAGATGGCTTCACAGGTGAATTCTACCAAGCATTTCAAAAAGAATTAACACCGATCCTGTTTAAACTCTTCCAAAAAATTGAAAAGGAGGAAAAATTACCCAACACATTTTATGATGCCAACATCCCTAATACCACAGCCAAATAAAGACACTACAAGAAAAAAAATTGCAGACCTATCTCTGTAATGAACATAGATGCAAAAATTCTCAAAATACGTGCAAATTGAATCCAACAGTATATTAAATGTATTATACTCCACAATTAGTTGAATTTTATTCCTGGTATGCAAGGGTGATTTGACACAAGAAAATCAATTAACATAATGCACTGCATTAACAAATTGAAGGAAAGAAAAACACATGGTCATCTCAATTGATGCAGAAAAGGCATTCAACAAAATCCAGCAAACTTTCCTGATAAAAACACTTCAAAAGATAGGAATAGAAGGAAAGTTCCTCAATATGATAAAGGGCATATATGAAAACTCACAGCCAACATTGTACTTAATGGGGAAAGGTTGAAAGCTTTCCCTTTACGATCAGGAACAAGACAAGGATGCCCACTGTCACGACTGTTATTCAACATTGTACTTGAAGTTTTAGCTAGAGCAATCAGACAAGGAAAAAAAAAGGCATCCAAATGGGAAAAAAAAGGAGTAAAACTCTCACTGTTTGCAGATGACAGATCCTAATTCTGAACTGTCTATGACAAAGCTACTTGAGCTAATAAGTACATTCAGCATAGTGGCAAGATACAAGATCAACATGTAAAAATCAGTAATGTTTCTGTACACTAGTATTGAACAATTTGATGAGGAAATCAGGAAAAACATTCTACTTATAATAGCATCAAAAACACTCAAATACCTAGGAATCAATTTAACCAAAGATGCACAAAATCTATATTCAGAAAACTATAAAACACTGCTAAATGAAATCAAAGAAGACCTAAACAAATGGCAAGACATTATGTGTTCATGGATTGGAAGACTAAATATTGTGAAGGTGTCAATTCTATCCAAACTGATTTATAGATTCAATGCAATACCAATCAAAAGGGAGAAATTATAAATACAAATGAGTTTTTATGGCTAAGAGATTTCAAAGTGAGTCTGGAGGTCATCCCAGAGGTTATGCTTATGCATGTCTTATCAGGATATCATTGACTGCCACGGTAAACAGTGCCTCAAACAGCAGGGCTCCTGAGGACTCTAGAGACATCTAGACCCTATAGGGAGGGCAGACAATCTCAGGAATTTGGCACCCTGTCCGTGAGCTTTATTTTGGAATATATGCTCCTTAGTGTATCAGAGTTAGAGTCATTTATAATTTCCCTACACATGGCTCTTCTGCCCCTTTTATATAAACCTATAATTAACACTATACTTGTTAAATATGTGTCCCAGAGACTTAAATCTTTGGTCTGTTCATCTGCTGGTTGAGCTCTGAATCTCAGCAGAGTTGCAACACTTACTCTCTAGTTTGTTAGACTCACCCAAGACAACTAACAAAAGGATGATGATGGACAATTCCCTTCCCCCAAAACAGAGAGTATCTACAGCTGCAAGCAAGACAGTTTCATCCAACTGCCCCATGGGATCTAAGCCCCCTCTCACTTAGAAATAGAGGGCATCACCATTCCCAAATCCCCAAGATTGAGGAATGAATAAACATATGGGGGAAATGTGACTATGGACTAAAGTAGACATTATTATTCTAGCAATGGAAGAACTTATATCATTGATATAAAGGCAGTGGTCACCAGAGGTTCTGAGGGGAGGGCGAGGGAAGAATAGGTGTAACATGGAGGCATGTTTAGGACATTGGAATTGTACTGCATGACATTGCAATGATGGATACAAGCCATTATACATTTTGTCAAAACCTATAAAATTGTGCAGGGAAAAGTGGAAACTACAATATAAACTACAGTCCATGGTTAGTGGCAGTGCTTCAGTATGTGTTTATCAATTGTAATAAATGTACCCCACTAATGAAAGATGTTGTTAATAGGGGAAAGTGTGGGAGGGGGAGAGGATGGGGTATATGGAAATCTCTTATATTTTTCATGTAACCTTTATGCAATCTAAAGCTTCTTAAAAATAATTAAAAAAAAAATTCTAACAGCTTACTGACCTCTGAAACTGAACTAGTCTCAAAAGCAACCTTGTCAACGATTATGTTGTTCCCCTGAGTATATCATCTAGCACACAGAAGGATACTGAAACAGGTATATGAAAGCATTCTGAGCAACCCACCATTCTTATGTGTGCAGCCTTTCAAAAATATGGTGCTGACAGGTATCGGTCAATTCAGGCTTCTGAGTAACAATTCCTACCTCTCTAGTAGGTTGTGGTTCCAACCTAATAGAACAGGAGAATTGTCAGTTCTTAGTATTTAAGCATCTTAGAAAACATAAACCTTATATTTTGTTTAAAGGACTGCATTTTTTTCTCAGTTATCAAAATGTATTTTCAAAATAACATAACAATTTAGACTAAATTAAATTCACTCTAAACGTTAAACATATACACTCACACACACAAAATGTCAAAATCTGGTAAGGTCAACATACTTAATTTTAGTGAGTGTATCTGACATATATTCTGTTCTTCATTATGATGTAGAGTTGTGCATTATGGTCCTTTGGTCCAATTATTTGATGTTGCTCACCTTGAAATTTACCTCTAAATCACCTGGGGCTATTGTTGAAAATGCACAGATCCTACTGTCTCCTTAATCCTATAGAATCATAATCACTCAGGTTGAGACACAGACGTCTATTTTATTTTTAATAAAGTTTCCCAAAGATTTTCCAATATTTTTCAATATTTTATTTCCATATCTTCAGCACTCCCTTTGCAAAGTCGAGATTTGTCTCTTAGTTAGCAGTCTAGTAAATAGACAGCTTAACCACAGGATTAGAATTTTGCCCAAATCTCCTACTGATCCATTCAATAGCTATCATTTAAGTTAATTGTGGGCACTATATTAAATCCTGGACACATGAATAAAGAAGGTCCCAACTCTTGCAATGGAGGAGGATCTTAGGCCTCCAGGAGTAGAGGGCATTAATAAATTATTTTTGCAACTTAATATGATCTGTATAGGTAAATATTAATTTCTCCATTACATACTTTGTGAAGTTCTGAAAATGAGATACTGTATATGTGTGTGAATTAAAATTCATCTGCTTCTAAAGGGGTAAGGCACACAGATAAAAGTTACTGTTATTTGAATGAAACCCTGACTGAACAAATAGGATATTTTTACATGTTATATACAGTTGCAAGTTCAACTTAGAAGGGCAAACCTTACCAAGGAGTCAGCATTTTTATCACTCATGTGTAAGGCTACCAATATATTCCATTTCATTTTGATGACAAAGTGATTTGATTCCAACTACTGAACTGCTAAATTTGCCTATGCCATTTTCATTTCCTCTGCAATTTAGGGATTGTGAATAATAATCAGAGCAAAGATGCAGGGGCCTTGAAAGGGTCCAGATGCTCTGTTCAGTCAGATTTCTGTTTTCTGAATCCTCAAGGTACTGTTTTTCTATTGTAGAAAAACATATCTTAGTTACTTCTGATTTTAAATACTTTCCTATTGAGGAAAAATAAAAAGTAAAGCAAACCAAGACGATGTTGTCTTGCACATTTACAATATCTGAAGCTTCTCATAAAAAACAAACGTGTTTATAATTCAGTATGTGTATAATTATACAATTTCCTGAATATATGTATATGTATATTTATATATATAAAAAAATCCCAAATAAACTATGTCTATATCTATTCATAGTGTACCTTGAACAAAAGAATACTCAAGGTAAAATGCTTTTTTGAACAGAAAACCCTGGCAATTTCCATGACCTTCAAGTCCTTTATTTTCCTGATTTCTTTTTTCATCTTATCTTTTAAATAGCTATTTATTGTGCTGATAGTTTTAGAATACTTCAGCATTGCCCATATATTGCCAGCCAATCAGCCATTTGATGAATACCAAGAGAAGTTAATGTCTACTTATTGAAGTGCTATTACTGTGCAATTAATATTTACCTTATAAAGAAGCAAACCAAATTAAACAAGATATCCCCAAAATGCTGCTTTAATTTATCTCTTTCAAAAATATTTTTTGGGATGAAGACTTTACATCTGGTCACATCTTTCAATGACTATCATATCATTTGGTATCATTTAAAAGGAGTTGATATCATTTTGTTTTTATGAATTGCTTTTACTATTACAGCTACTATAAGAACAGTTATATATCTTATGAATGTTAAGTGTTTGCTCATTGTAGATTATTATGGGAATAATTTTCAGAAGTCAGAAAATAAAATGTGTATGTAAGTATATTTATATTTTATATAATCATATATTTTAAATATAAATTGAATAATATAATTATGTAGATTATATATAATTATTTTTAACCAAATGTTTTGATTTTTCTTTCATTTAAAAATATATCAAGTGTTAAATATTCTTTTGATTTTGCAAAAAAATATAGTGATAATTCAATCATAGCATTAAACACAGCCTCCTGGTTTCAGAATTTGTGAGCATATCTTTTTCATTATTCTAATTTCATTCTTTTTTTTTTTTTTTTTTTTTTTAGCAAGTACTGGAAATTGAAATTAGGACTTCAGACACAGGAAGCAGGTGCTCAAACACTGAGCTACATCCACTCCCCAATGAGAGTTGTTTTTTTGGTTGGTTGTTTGTTTTGCTTTTAGGAGCTACCGGGGATCCAACCCTGAACCTTGTACATGGGAAGTGGGCACCCAACCCCTTGAGCTTTTGCTCCCCATAATTTCATTATTTCTTACATAACTATGTAAGAAAAAGGAACTGGTCTTACATCTTTTACATGATAAAAGTATTAAATTTCAAGTTTTTTAAGGTTTTACCAATTTTAGTTTCCTCTGTTTTTTTGTTTAAACTTAAAGTAAAAAAGTATAATATTTTCATAAAAAATGTTGTCAGTGTACTAACTTGGTATGCTTTTGAACAATTTTACGTGTCTGACACAGTACCACCTATTGCTCCATGGTAGTTCCTATTTGTCTTTAATAGTTAGTGGCAACTTGGCAAGCGTTTTGAGACAAAGGGGGAAAACGTAACTTTTATATTGAAAATAGTCTTGAATAAAACAACAAAATGCAACAAATAATTTTCTAATTTTGTGTAGATCTTGACATAAAAAAAGTCCATTTTTCTCTTTAATTTTTGGTCCTTATAAATTTTTTTTGAGATGGGAGGGATGAAACTTATTTTTAATCTTTTTTTTTTTTTTTCAGCTTTGAAACTCCCTCTCTACTCTTTTTTGGTAAATCATTTGTTCTTTTAAATGGAACCCACATACTGACACTGAAGGAACAGTCCAATTTGTGGCATAAATTCTATAGAATACTACTTATTTCCAATTTCCATTTGTTTCTTGCAGAGATGCCTTATTTGAGAATTGGACTTTTTATTTAACACATTCCTTGTATTCAGGTTTTGAAAAACTCTTCCTCAGGAAATAGTGATTATAGAAACAGGGTAACTTTTTTTGCCTATCTAGAAAAGTTTAAGAGAAGCCACAAAACCATTTTTGAGTAATCAGAAAACATGTGCTTTTATACTTACAAATTTAGTTTATTTCCTTTAAAATTCATTATTGTGATGGTTTGAACTTTGTGAATCCCAGAAAAGATTAGGTTCTCAAACCAATCCATTGCTGTGGGTGTGGGGTCCTTTGATTGCATTAAAGTCCGTTGAGGGCCTTTTGATTAGATCAGTTGGTTAGATTGCTTTAGGTCATTTGATTGGACTACATCAGTGAGGCATGACCCAGGTTGGGTCTCTGTCCTCTTGCTTGGTCTTATCAAAACTGAGGACAGAGGGAAAAAAAAAAACAAAAAAAACAACTGAGGACAGAGAGAAAGAGGGGACACAGAAAAAGGAAGTTCTGCCATTTTGACCCTGTCATGTGAGAGAGAGGACTGCCAGTTCACCTACAACTACAGAGGACAGAGAAACCCAGAGAGGCTCAAAGAGACTTGGCCCAGGGAGATTTGCCTGATTGCCCGTAGCTGAGCTTGGGGAGAAAGTGGTGCATCCATGTTGAGAGAGGAGGCCTGGATAAAGACAAGCCATATGTCTAGTTACCCACAGCTGAGCTGCAGGAAGCAGTGAGCCCAAAGGGGAAGGCAGGGACCTCAGCAGAGATCAGATACCATCTTGCCTTGCCACATGGCAGGATGCCAGGATCACCAGTAGCTAACTTTGGTGAGAAAATATCTCTGATGGTATCTTTGATTTCGAAGTTTCACAGCCTCAGAACTGTAAGTTTTTACTCCAAAATAAATTGCCTTTGTAAAAGCCAACCAATTTCTGTTAATCTTGCATTGGCAGCTCCATGGTAAGCTAAGACAAGTATCAATGGGAAAAACTCTCAATCTACTTTCTTAATAATTAAAAATTTAAAAATTACACTCCAATACAATACTAAAACTAATAAAAAACAAACACTTCTTACATTTTGAAACCTCCTCAATCTCTTAAGTAGTAAAAAGATTCTCCCTACAAAAGCAGGTCTTACTATACTATTGCTATGCTTATTTAACTTCAGTGCTTCTCTGTAAAACATTTTCTTAAGAAATGTAAAATTTATAAAATCCTATTGTGTGATAGATATATTTTCTTTTATTATATTTTAAAATCCTATAAATAAGTTATGGATACATGTTTGTGGGGGAGAAAGAGAGAACGTGAGTGTGCCATGACTCTGTGACTTGCTTTTATAACTTAACAGCTTAGAGAATTTTTTCTTGTTTATACATATAGATCTACCCCACTTGTTTAAAATTCCATGGTAACAATGTATTATTACTGTTTTAACCATTTTTCTATTAATGGACAATGAACTACTCTCATTTTTCCCACAATTTAAAATAATAATGCAATAAATGTCTTCTAATGCCTATTGAATAAAGGTATACCCCTTAACCTTCCATTCATAATTTTCATGCTTTCCACCATTCCCTTCTTGGCTTAATTTTCCCTGTTCATTTATACACATCCAATAATCCAGTCAAACTGTAATCATTATCATTCTATCTGTTTTGTTATCTCACTGCATTGTTTGCACCAAATATTCAGTCTACCTGGAATTGCCTCCTGTTATGCTCTTCCCCTCTCCACCTTTATTGAAATCTTGCATAATTGTCAGATTCCATCTCTATCCCTTCTGGCCAGGAATGATTTCTTCCTCTTCTTTAAACCCATAGTTCTTTGCACTGTTCATGGCTCAGTTATATGATATAAGATAACATATTAATTTATGCACATAAATGCATTGTTTTGCCTCCTAGGTATAGATCCTTTAAGGACATCTGATTATTCCTTGAGTTTCCAGCATAATTGAATAGTGTGTTACTCAAAGGACACATTAAAAATTATAAAAACTTAAGGGAGTGCCAACTCAGATTTCCTTCTTAGTCAGAGGTAATATTCACAATTTTCAAAAAGTGATTCAACAGAAAAGCACCATTAAATCAGCTACAATGCCAACCATAGTTTTAGGGCAAGTTCCTGCAACCTCCTGATATATTAGGTATTTCTCTTTTTGTTGTTTAATCATGGGGAGATCAAGAAGTCCTCTGGAAGAACCATGTAGCTATAATAGAACTATAATGAAACTATTTCAACATTTTAACAATAAGTCATATAGGTGAGTAGTAGGTGAATGCTAGCCCTATTTTTGTATGTCACTGTTATCAATAAGAACTGATGGCAGCAGGTGTCATAGACAGAGATATTCAATTTGCTTATTGAGAGATAAATAGGAGTTTGTTATTACGTAATGAAAAAGAATAGCTGGATAGTGCGTGCATTTCATGTAAAAAAAAAAAAAAAAAAAAAAAAGAATAAAATAGCCTGCAATTCCTAAGGAAGAATGCAAACTTCAGTTCAGTTGGGGTGGGGGGAGGTGGTTTAGATGTTATTGAAAGAGGTTATAGATAGGTTTGTATGCCATAAAGAATAATTTGGTACTCTCAGAGGTTTCTAAATAGGGTAGTGAATTGAGTTATGATTTCAATCACTCATGGTAAGTCTGTATAACATTCAGATTGAAGTTACAATGCTAGAAGTATGTTATTTTCTTTTATGTGCAGTCATATCCAGTTATTTGACTAATAGCAGCTATTTCTGCCCCCTTACCTAATTATAATGGAAACATAAAACAACTCTTGCTAATTAAGTGCACTTCAAAGGAACAGGTGCAAAATTCTTTCATTCAAGAGATAGTATATCTGAAAGATAAGTAAAGCATTACTAGGTCTAATTGGCAAGATAGAGAGGAATTTGTGAGTATAACTTAATCTAAGTATAGTGGGCTGAAGACTGACTCCCAAATGTATAATTGTCCACATCCTAATCCCTGGAACCTGTGAAGGTAATCTTATTTGGGAAAAGTGTCTTTGAAGATGTAATTAAGGATCTTGTGATGAGGAAGTCACCCTGAGTTATGCATGTAGGCCCTAAATCCAACTACAAGTGTCCTTATAAGATACGCACATAGAAGAGACAATGTGACTACGAAAGCAGAGTTTGGAATGATGTGGATGCAAGTCAAGGAATACTGAAGCTGGAAGAGTCTTAGAACCTCCAAAGGGAGTGCAGCCCTGCTAGCACTTTAAGTTTGGATTTCTGTCCTCCAAAACTGTGAGAGAATGACTTTCTGTTGCTTGAGCCCACCAAGTTTGTGGTAATTTGCTATGCTAGGTATAGGAAACCAATACATTAAGTATTTTGGGTTAAGGTATAAAAATATACAGCAAATATAAGGGTTGAATGACTGTCCTGTAGGCAGCAATAAAACCTGCATTGTTTGGGCAAATCAGGACCCATTTGCAAGTTAATATGACCAATGCATAATTGTCTTATTATCTCACTTCACCTGAGCAGGCTATGAATGAAAACACACTTCTATTAACCGGGGTTTATCCTTTTATGCCCTAAAAACAAAGTTTCCCTATTGCTCAGGAATGAGGCTGAGGAATGGATAAGGGATTTTCATAAACAGTAGTTCTCTAAAAACAAACAAAAGATCATGTTGAAATATTTATGAGATGTTGGCATGAAAAGCACATGAACAATCAGAATATAAAAGTCTAAAATTCGAAGCAAATAAAAAGACTAAAAACAGCAACAGAATTTATTGAACTAAATGTCAGAGTATCAGACAAATAATAGAGAACCTCAACATAACACAGTTGAAGAAAATAGTTCTTTAAATAGAGTAATAGTAGAAATAACCAATATGTAAAGATAAATCACGATTTATTAAAAAGAAGATCAAAGATTTAATATTAGGAATAAAAAGGAGTCAAACTTAACTTATATATATTCTGATTTTGCAAATCAAAAAGAAAGAAAACAATATAACAAAAAATGAGAGTAATAGATTAAAAACGGCCTTAAATTATTTGAAGCTTGCTCCACCAAAAGATGGAGTCTATCTCCCCATCTGACCTTGTGATCTTGTTTTGACCGATAGAATGCAGCATCTTCTGGAATGGCAATACAACTCTTATGTTAGTAAATAAAGATAGCACCAAAGTGTAAAGGCTGAGAAATAGACATCACTCGCCCTCACACCTCCCTCCAGCGCTTCCATTGCTTTCTCTATTTTCTGTATCGTGGTTTATTTGGTCATGGAATTTTCCCACCCATTCACCAAACACATAGAAATCCATGATTATGATGAGAATTAATAAAAAATAACCATATTTTGCTCAATTAAAAAAAAATCAGCCCAAAAGTGTATTAGAATCATGTTTGAATGATATTTATTGTATTCGTATTTAAAAGTACATACCTAGTTAGCTATTATTTGCCTTTATTTATTGTTATACACTCAATTATATTTTATTTATTACCGTACTTTTGAATTAGCATAGCTGTTTAATCAGTTGCATCCCTTTCTGTGAATTTACAATTTAAATACATTTTCCTGTGTATACATTGGATTGGAGAAAATGAATGAACAGAAATGTGGTGACACAGGAGCAACTATATGTTATCTGCTATATTATTATATAGTAATGTTATAATCAGTAATACAGTTAGTTTGGTTGGAGTAGGAAGAGAAAGAAAGCTATGAATGTTAGAAACGTGAGGCTACAACTTTAATATATTTTAGGTTTTATATATACACACACACATATATATGTATGTATGTATGTATTTAGGTAGCGGGGGCTGGGGATTGAAGCTGGGACCTCGTATGTGGGAAACTGGCACTCAACCACTGAGCCACCTCAGCTCCCCTGAGTTGTTTTTGTTGTTGTTGTTGTTGTTGTTTTATTTTTAGCAGGCACGGAGAACTGAACCTGGGACCTCTCACGTGGGAATCAGGCACTCAACTGCTTGAGCCACATCTGCTACCCAGGTTTTATATATATTTTGATAAGTCTGCTTCTAACATATCAATTCTATCCCATTTAAATATATTTTTCTTCCATTTTTTCACTTTGGAAAATTGTATATATTAAGTTCGCATCAATGTGTTAAATTATATTTGGGGGTAAACTATTTGAATATAACTCACATTGTTTTACTAGCAAGTGGGTATGTTACACTTATATAGACTAGTTACCAATCTCTGTGCTCTAACATGCTTTATCAGGAAATAGGAAAGTTTGGGGAAAAGAAAAAGTTTCTATTCAATATTTGAGTGGAATTAGTTATTAATATATTAATGAACTCAATTCTTCTCTGAGCAGGATAGCTCCCAGGAAGAAAATGGATGACCTGTCAACTCAACCACTTATAGGATTAAAATTTATTTCCAATAAATGAAAAAAAGCATTGTGTCCAATATAAATTAACAAGATTCTATCAAGATGTGTTATTGACACATATGTTCTTTGGAAGGCCAAATACATGCACAACATGTGCACTATGACAATAGTAAATCTTTGTTATCAGAAAATTATTAGGGAAATATGGAAATGGTATTGTTTCTGACTAAAATGTGGGTAGCTTTTATTTGTCATCACCCTCAGTGTATTTCTGCATAATAAAATAAGCAGGTAAGCATATTTTAATCTGGTATATTTTGTACCAAGGGATAAAAATCAGAAAAGAAATATGGCTAACCCATATTTTGAAGCATGCATAAAATTGCATATTTATAATAGAATATAAATATAATTATAATTCTATAGTTCTAATCATTCTGGTTGAATTATGCAAAGGGGCTACATTATTACTGAATTGGGTCAACCCAAGTAAATCTAATCTGTCTTTTTAATGTGATTAAACACTAAACTCAGCTAGCAATTGAAGTTAATGTTAACTGACTGATACCCTATTTATGCCAAATGTGATTAGGATTATAATACATGGAAATTGTAAGTAGGTAGTCCAGGTTTCTAGGGACACTCTTGGATTACTCCCTAAAACTTGATACCTGAAATGCTAGTTGTTTGGACGTTATGGGAGTTGACATAAAGAATGAAAATGAAATCTGCTTTCAAGAATATCTTCTTCTTTCATTCACATGATGAACATGATTGGATGCATATTCAGCATTCACTCTCCCATCACCGTTTCTAACAGGACCCCATTGTTATTTTAGGTGACCCCAACCCTCATACTCATATAGCCACGAACCTCAGAAGAAGCTGAGTGCACCCTCATCTCAGAAATGAGGCTGGTGAATCTTATTTCATTCCCCTCATCAGTGACAGGTTTAGAAATTGTGAAGCAATTCCAGAAAATATGATGTTTGATGGTGGAGGGAAAAGGAGGATATTTATGGGAAATTTTCGTCTCTTCAAAGAATAGGGAAATATAGTCTCTTTTGCTCATTTGAATATTGTCACATTTGGAAGTGACTTCTAGAGCTGATGCAGTGTCCTTGTGGTCCACCAAGAATGGAGCCATGCTCCAGAATAACATACGCAGTGAATAACCCTGCTTCATGTTACCTGAGGGTTTTTATATGAGAGTGAGGAAAGGCTGGTCATATTAGTAGGACTGGATGCCCTTGAGATGGAGCTTCAAGCCAAATTCCAAATTTCCTATCTCCACTCTACTGCTACTCCCAGTGAAAGGCCCTGAAAAACTTATTTATCCATCCCTCTTCTGTCTGAGACAAAGAATATTCTGGACTCCTATTTAGGAGGCTAAATGCAAAAGCACATTTTTTCTCTTTGGTGAAGAACCTATAAAATATAGGCACGTGTCTCTTTCAGACTGAAATAATTCTTAAAGCATAGCTTTGATGGATAATTCTGTTAATCGAAGGATAAAAATACAGGGAAACAAATGGTATGAAAAAGACAAAGAAAACTTGGCCTTCCAAAGAACAAAATTTAAAAGGTAAATTAAAGGTGATTGCTTCACAAAGAGTTTTATAGAAGTATCACTTCAGAATCACTTTTTTTCTGATTTAAAATAGTTTAATTTACTTCTGATATATTTGAAATGGAAGGTGACAGGTGGCAGGCCTCTGAGCTCTGATAGCTCAGAAAGCTCACTGTAAAACAGATGATCAGTCCTCAGAGACAAAATATCACACCTGAAAAAATAAATGAGAGGGAAAAGAAACCCATTCATGACAAAAGCATTGTGTGCATGAAATTTGAATGTATCATTTAAATAATGGAGCTTCACTAACACAGACTGAGCATGTCTAAGTCAGGGTAATTAAACGCCATCTTGCCTGTCCCGACTCATACAGCCTAAAGATGATTATGGGTATATGATTTTTCTTTCCTTCTTCCCTCCCTCTCTCCCTCCTTCCCTTCCTTCTTCCATTCCTCTCCTCCCTTCATTCTCCCTTCCTTCTCCCTTCCTCTTTCCTTCCCTTTCTTTTTTCCCTCTCTTCCCCTTTCCTTTCCTTTCTTCTTTCCCTTCTTCCCTCCTTCCCCTCCCTCCCTCCCTCCCTCCCTCCCTCCCTCCCTTCCTTCCTTCCTTCCTCCCTCTTTCTCCTCTTGCTCACCATTTGCAAGAAAAATGCACTCATGCACCAAACCAAGATATGAAGAAACTTTGTGTGCTGCAATGAGCTGCCACCCTGACTCTCTCCCAGACTGACTAGAATGGAGTATTACAGAAAACAGCACACAATAAAATGGGAAGAAATGCCGTCTGATGCAAATTCCTCAACATGAAGTTCCCAGCTAATGCCCAGACCAAGATCCTTTAAGAAGGTACTGTCCTGTTCTATAGAGGAAGATCATAACATCCAAAGACTCTAGTCTGTCCACCTATAACTTACTTCAATTTACTATTAATGCATAGTCATTAAGTTAATCAGAGAGAATTTGTTGGGATTATGCCTCTTGGTGAGTGCAATACATTCAACAGAGGGAATGCGTTTTATTTAAACATATTTTTTGCCTACTTCTGGTACAAAGTAACAATAGTGTACTCTCTCAAATAATACAAAATATGTTTTCCTAAACTTCAGACAATAGAGCAAATGATATAGACCCACTGTCTTATTTCACTTACTGAGTAGTGTCATATTTCCCTGATTAAATATTATATCAATAGTGAGTATATTGTTCTTTAAGATCAACTCAGATTATAATACCAAAATTCCTGATTAACGTCAAGACCATGCATCAGTAATAAATTGAAGTAACTAATAGGTAATCTTATGTTATCTGGAACATTTTTAAAGACATTAGAGAAAGTAAAGTAAATTGAGAAAGAGAGAAAGAATATTTGTTTATCATATAACAGTATGTTTTACACAATAGAATGTAAGAATACATCACTTACATACTATTTGTGTGAGCAAATTTTATGAGATTTCTTGTAGGAATTGGCCCACATGACCCTGGAGTTTGGCAAGTCTGAATTCTTTAGGGCAGGCCACAGGCTGGGAACTCAGATGGAGGTTTCAATGAACTCCTCCAGAGAACCTGGCTGGCTGGAGTTGAGATAGAAATTCTTCTTTATGACTACTGAAATCATGAGTGCTCTGTTTAAGGCCTTCAATTGATTGGTTGAGGAGATTCCTTTCATTGCTGAAGGCAGTCTCCTTTGTTGATTGTAGATGTAAATCAGCCCTAAATGAAATCACTTGACTAAGGGTTTAAATCCACAAAAATACCTTCATATTAACAATCAGATCAGTGCTTCCTTGACCGAATAACTGGACACCATAACCTGGTCAAGTTAACACATGAACTTAGCCTTTACACATGATTTAAGCAAACCTGATACAATGTGTGAAAAACCTTGTTTATTTATTTTTATTTTTAAATTTTTTTTTACCTTTATTTCTAAAGGAGTTTTAGATTATGGAAAAGTTACATAGAAATAAAGAGGATTCCCATATACTCCACTCCCCCTCACATTTTCCTCTATTAATAACAACTTCCATTAGTGTGGTACATTTGCTACAATTGATGTACAAATATTGAAGCATTGCTACTAACAATGTTCTAAAGTTTACATTAGGTTTGTATTTTACACAGTGCAATTTACAAGTTTTGACAAAATGTATAATGGCCTGCATCCATCACAGCAATATCATGCAGACAGTTCCAATGTCCCAAAAATGCCCCATGTTACACCTATTCTTCCTTCCCCCTTGCCTCAGAACCTCTGATGACCTGTCTTTATATCAATGTTACAAGTTCTTTCATTACTAGACTAATAAATATACTCTTAAATACTTGTTCTTTATAACATTCAAATTAAGAAATTAAAAGTCAGTGTAATAAAAGCATTAACTTAAATATGTTTTTTAACTTTAATTATGATGTTAAAATTAAAATTTGGAGCTTTAAATAATATTGTCATGTAATATTGTTTAATACATACATATGTATATGGATGTATATTACAATTTTTAAATAAAAATGAAGTTTATGAATGTTAGAAAAGACAGACTAGTACTTAGGAAAAAAAATGGCCATTAATTAGAGAAGGTGACAAAAGAGATATTATAAATTTTAGCTTCTGTAGAAGACAGAGGTCCTTGTTTTCCTTTTTCTTTCTCTGCTCTCTTGTTTCTACCATTACATAGTATGAAAAGAATTATCATAAAAGGATGAAAGAAAACAGTTCCTTTGGAAATAAAATAGAATTTGATTTGAATACCTGGTTTTTTTTCTGTTTTAATCTACCTAATGAGTTTGTAGGTAAAGAATAGAACAGTTATGTTAACATTATTCTTTTATTGTATGTGTACCCCCCCCACACACACACTTTGAAGAAACCAAACTTAGTCTTTAATTAACCATAATGTTATGGTTAATACATATAAGGTTATAGAAATTGATAATAAATAAAATCAAGAAATCTACACAAAAAAGCAGGAATAGCCCCACCCCCATTTACACCAAGATATGAGTTTAAGGGGTACAGTTTGACTATCAAGAACATTGCATGTAAACCTATTTTTGTTGTTGTTCCTTCTACTGGTCTTATTTAGTGAATTTTAAATTTCACAGAGTGCTTCAGGACCATCAGAGCAGCTCCTTAAATGCAAATATCTGGCCCATCACAGACCTACTGAAATAGAATCTCAGCAGATGGAGTCTTGTCATCTGTATTTTAACAAATTTTCCCAAGTGATCCTGATGCATCCCAGGTTTGATTCTGTTCTAGCTAATTATTTTAGGACATCCCTGCAAGTTTTCCTTCCTCTTCCCTGTACTGCCGATAATATGCTATGGTTCTGGGACTGAGCAAGATTCTTAAATATAGAACATTGGGTAATTTGGGATCTTCAGAAATAAAATGCTGTTATGGTTCTTAAAAGCATGAAATGGTAGAAAATATTCAGAGATATTCTTTGCTATGCATATTGTGGTGGTTTGATATTATTGATGAATTCCAAAAAGAAATACTGATTGTGTTTGTAAACTGGTCTATTTCTCTGGGCATATTAGATTGTATTAGACTCAGAGGTTTCACTTTTACATTATTAAATCAAGATTAGGGCTTTTATGTGATGTCAATAGGGCGACTTGGTTTGAGTTCCTGCCTACAGCTAGCCTACAGCTGTGGGCTATATAAACGGATGCTCAATCAAAGACAGAGAAGTAAATACACGGAGAAGGAGAGCACAGAGTTTAGTTTTGGTCACTGGGGCCCCAGGAAGAGAGATGAGCCTGATAATCTACAGCTGACCTTGTGGAGAGAACAGAGCAGCTGAACCCAGAAAGAATCAAGTCCTGGGAAGAGAGACAAGCTCTATACCAGCCTACAGCTGAGATAGGAAGAATCTTGAACCATGGAGCCTTTAGAGGAAGGAGGAAGGAGGAAGGAGGAAGGCTGAACCCTCACAGACATTGCCCTCCATCTTGCGTCAACATGTGGCAAATGACTTTGGGTAAGAAAGTACCTCCTATGGTACTTGAGTTGCACTGTTTATGGCCTGGTAACTGTAAGCTTCTACCCCAAATAAATACCCTTTATAAAAGCCAGCAGAGTTCTGGTACTTTGCATCAGCACCCCATTGGCTGACTAATACAGATACCACAGAAATATAAGATACCAAAATCCTTCCATCTTCTTAGGCTCTAGAAAGAAAGGAGTTCTGTGGTTTATATAAATATGAGTCAAAATGGACAATTGTTTTGACATTGAAACATAAAATATCCTCTCTATGAAGGCACTTGTCCTCATGAAGATATTTCTCTGGACAAGAATTACATTTGTGTTCTATAAATATTTCCGACATGCCCAGAATCTATTATCGTTAAGATAATGGATCTTAGGTCATTTCTTAAAGAATATAATATCATCACTATTTATATCCAAAATTTTTCATCATCTCAAACAGAAACTCTGTATCCATTAAGCAATAACTTCCTAGTACCTCCTCTTTCCAGCAACTGGTAGTCTCTTACCTATTTCCTGTCTCTATGAATTTGCCTATCCTAGAAATTTCATGTAGAACTCATACAATAATTTTCCTTTCGTGTCTTATTTTACTTAGCATAATGTTTTCAAGTTTCATCCATGTTATAGCATGGATCAGAACTTTATTCCTTTTAATGGCTAAATAATATTCCATTGTGTGTATGTGTGTGTATATATATATAGCATATATATATGTGTGTGTACATATATATATTGTTTATCCATTAATTTGTTGATGGATATTTAACAAAGGAAGCACAACATTTTTTTCACTGAAAACTACAAAAGATTACTGAAAGAAATTAAAGACCTCAATGAATGAGAAGATACCCCGTGTTCATGAATTAGAAAACTTAACATTGTTAAGAGGACAATACTACCCAAAGTGATATACAGTTTCAATACAATCCTTATTGAAATCACAATGGCATTTTTTTTTTGCAGGAATGGGGAAAAATCCATCCTAAATCACATTTTTTAAATATTGAATTTATGGCTATGTAACACTATGAAGACCTTTTCTTTCTTTCTTTTTTTTTTTTAATGGCTACATGTAAATTTTTTTTTTTTGTGAATCAATATATATTACACAATATATTTGGTTCATAGTAATGCATTCATACAGTATTTGTCCTTTTGTGTCTGGTTTGCTTCACTCAACATAATGTCCTACAGGTTCATCCATGTTGCCATATGCTTTATGACTTCATTTCTTCTTACAGCTGCATAATATTCCTTTTCTTTTAATAGTAAGTATTTCCAGGTTATTTCCCTCTTATATACTTGTCCAATTTAGGAATTTGCTTTCAGTTTTATGCAATCATTTTGGTCAAGGCATTATAGACTTAAATCCTAAGACAATTCTGATTTTTATATCCTTATCAGGTATATTAGTTAAATTTTATAGTACTGTGTCATTTGAAGTTTTTGTAAATCTGACTACTTCTACAATTGCGTTCAATTTATTGCAAAATATGAATAGTACAGGATCAAGGACATAAAAGATCAACCCTCATTGCCATTGTTCTAGCATTAACTTTAAATATAGTCTTCAAGCCACCACTAAATCGTACTAACTGTGTTATCATCTGTATTAGTCAGCCAGTGGGGTGCTGATGGAAAATACCAAAATTCTGTTGGCTTTTATAAAGGGTATTTATTTGGGGTGGAAACTTACAGTTACAAGGCCCTAAAGAGTCCAACTCAAAGTTACATCCTCACCAAATTCTGTTGCCACGTGTTGAAGCAAGATGACTGCTGGCCTCAGGGAGGGTTCAGCCTTCCTCTTCCTCCTACAGCTCTGTGGTTCCAGCTCCTTCTGATCTCAGCTTTAGGCTGGCATAAGGCTTTGTCTCTCTCCCTGGGACT
This sequence comes from Tolypeutes matacus, assembly GCA_026826555.1. Taxonomy (NCBI): domain Eukaryota; kingdom Metazoa; phylum Chordata; class Mammalia; order Cingulata; family Chlamyphoridae; genus Tolypeutes; species Tolypeutes matacus. Next base: position 9,003,401 of record JAKSZT010054350.1, read on the forward strand.
CGATTCTTTCTGGGCTCAGCTGCTCTGGTCTTTCCACAAGGTCAGCTGTAGACCCTCAGGCTCTCTCTCTTCCACGGGCCTCTGCAGTGTCTATGGAACCATGGCTATTCCTCTGTGTTCTTCTCCTGTGTGTTTAATTCCAGGGCTCCAGCATCAAAACTCCAACTCTGTCCTCTGCTGTGTCGTTCTCTGTGAGTCCCCGCCCACCAGGGGTGGGGACTCAACATCCTACTGACATGGCTGAATCAAAGCCTTAATATAATTTAATCAAGTAAAAGTGGAACCTTTGAATCTAATACAATCTAATATGCCCAGAGGAACAGGCCAGTTTACAAACATGATCCGATATCTATTTTTGGAATTCAAAAATAATATCAAACTGTCACATCATCCAACATACAACTTACCAATTCTGGGAATATTATTCAATTATATTTGGTATATTTAATGATAAGTGTGAGAAAAGGTGATCGGTCATGGACTTGTCCAGCAGAGTTGGGCAGAAGTGGCAAAACAAAAGCTTTACATGCAACATTTGTCAGTAAGAAGTTAAATATGGTATTCTCTATCTGGCTACAAGTGTAAAAATTGTGAATTTAGTCCAAAAATTGATATCACTTGGTGACAAATACATAGTGGCCTTCTGCAATACTTAACTGTATTAGTATCAAACTACAAAGCTGTAATTTGTAGATGAAATAGGAAGAACTTATGTATTTGAGGTAAAAAGTACAAAATAAGAGGGTTCCCATAAAATAATTGCAAAAATAAGCATGTATTAAGGTATAGAGATTTTTATGGTCTCTGATAATAAATAAAATTAATAACTACAATTTATTAAAATAAAAGGAACAACTTTTCTGAGTGTATTACATATATTAACTCATTTAATTCTCACAACTACCTTAGCAAATAAGTACCATTATCTTCCCCATTTTACAGATAAAAAAGAGAACCACTAAAACTTATGTAATGTGCCAAAGTAAGAAGTAGTTTTTGTATTCTATCTATCTAAATAGTAATTATATATTATAAATATTGATGTTAATTACGACTTATTATGGAAGTACAAAGTGTAATTATCTGCACACTGGCCCAGGAGAAACACTGCAATTCCTCTTTAGGAAGTAATTGTCTTTTGGGAGTAGGAAGCAATAAATTGATGAGCTTCTTGAGCTAGTGTGTTACACCCTGAGGTTTTGTGGTGGGGAAAGCTCAATGAATAGAAAAGAAATAGTTGGGGTCTTTTATATGATATCATAAGAGAGAATAAAGTTGGGTAATTGTTGTTTTCAGTCTAGTTTTTTGTATATTTGTTTGGTATAAGAAATTAAGAAAAAAGAGGGGAGAAAATGATTGAAGAACAAGATAATAGCTAGAAAAAATGAGAGTTGGATTAGTCTTAGAATCATGACCAATGAGGAATCCCAGTGGGAAGTAGTTTAAGAGACTTTTAAAAGTATGGACATTACTTTTGCTATTTTAGGTATTTTATATTAGTAGTTTGATGTCACCTTTCTCCATGAACCCCAAATTGTTAGTGAAGACATTATATTACTAATGTTTTGCATACTTTAAAAAAATCTTAGAAGGGGGCAGTGTGACAAAACAAGCTGGTGCAGTCTATGGCAGAGATTGTATGTGTGGAGGCAACTGATAGAATAAAAACAGTCTACCTTTAGGGACAACCTAGTCTCAAGGAAAACTTAATTTGAAGCACCAGATCATTACATTCAACCCCTTATATCTCAAAATTAGTTTGTCCTGAAAACTGATGAGAGCTTGAGGATTCATTTTGGAGCCAATTGACAGCAGGTGGAAGGAAAGTCAAAGAAAAATTTAGCAACTCATCTGTGCCTGATGGGTCAGATTCAGTCCAATTTGCTCTGCTTGTTAGTAACATAGACTTATGAAAAGAAATCTTTGTAAGCCAGAAAAGCCAGAATATTTAGGATTCTGACTCTTAAAAAATAAGAAATTTCCAGCAGATGTTTGGCTATTGAAGTCCTTCATTGCTATAATTTATCCTGTTCAGAGCTTTTACTAAGGTAAAAGGTATGGGTCATATCCTCCATCTGTCCAAAGGTCCTGTATAATTCATTCATCAAAAATACTTGCCTTTTTTCCCCTTTTATTCTCACTAAAACATTCCCTGCCATGATTCTCCTTATAGGTTCTTCATCTCTATAAAAATGTTGACAATTATTTTTTTAAGTGTAAGTTTCCTTTCCTTGAAACGGATATATTTGTTTTGGGGGAAAAAAAAGAACATTTCTTTTGCTTTATTTTAATAATAGTTTCTGAGTTTGCCAAGGTGCTATGACAAATAAACCAATGGGCTGGTTTTACAACAAGAATTTATTGGTTCACTGTTCAGAAAGCTAGAAATCCAAAATCAAGTCATGGGCAAGACTATGCCTTCTCCCCCAAAGTGCGTAGCATTCTAGAGCTGGCTTTCTGCAATCCTTAGGGCTCCTTGGTTTGCATCTCTGCCTCCCATCACGTGGGGATCACTCCCTCCTGTGTTTACTCCTTTTTCCTCTGACTTCCAGCTCCTGGCTCCTCCCTGTGACTTTTTCTGACTTCTCCAGTAATACTGATTCAGGCCCACCCTGCATCAGTTGGGCCACATCTTAACTAAAAACAACACCTTCAAAAAGTCCTATTTACAAATGAATTCACACCCACAGGAATCTGGGTTAGGATTAATAACATGTTTTTTGAGGGGTTACCTACCACAGACTTCCTTCCATTAAGTCCTAACGATATATATAAAATATTTACTTTCTTAGGTTAAAATTGCATGGCTCAATTGTTCTATTACCCCTATTTTATGCAGTGGTATATAGGAGTTTGAGGCTACATTTCTAATTCACTTCCCACTTCTGCCAAAAATATTGTGGCTATTTCTTTCACTATTATCATTTTATATATGCCACACCATTTTTATTCCTTATTATCCTCTTTTACAATATGATCTAGTATTGTGTCTCTCTACTTCAAATTTCAACTTAAACCCTTTCATTTGAGGGAGATCACATATGCAAAGGAAAATTCACAACTTTTGGAAACAACCAAAATAATGCCAAATAATTAAAATGTAGACTTTGCCACTAACCAACTATATGACCACTGGCAAGTTACTTAATTTTTCTGTGCCTCCATTTTCTTACCTGCACATAACTTACATAACCAGTGACAAAGTGTTTTTCTTTCTCTTGACCGAGCTGCTAGCCTTATTCTTCACACTCCTACCTGTTCCATCCTTGTCTACCTTGAAACCAAACTTGTAGCTATGGGACTGCAGAGAAAATCAAATCAGTCTGGTGGCAGGAGGTGGGAGGCTGGGGGTGGGGGCGGGGTGGTGTAGCAAAAGGAAAAAAGACCATTTCAGACCCTAACTATTCTAAATATCAATCTCGTCCCTGACCTCCTCCTTTCTTCCTCTCACCCAGGTTTCTTATTGCTACCCAGACAGGCTCCTAAATTGAAAGTTCCTCATCTTCCTCCCCCTCTCTCCCAGACTAATTACCACAATGACAGCCTAATTACCACAAAGGGAAACATTGGGAGCCAAGTTGTCTTAATCACAATCCCAGTAAATCCCTCACCCATCTGGTGGAACCAAACTGTCCTAAATGCAACCTCAGTAAATCACTCAGCCACCCCAGTGACCAATGCGCCCCCACCTCAATTATTTTCCAGGGCTTTTCTTCCTACCCACTTCCAGACCTTAAAAAGCTTGCTCTCCTTTGTTTCCAGAGTTGAATTCTACTCTTTTCCCTGCTGTAGCAGTCCTTGAAATAATGTCATCCTGTTTAACATTGTCCTGTGCACAGGTTTTTTTCTTTTACACCAGTTTGTCATACAGAGTACAATTTATTTATTTATTTAAAGATTTATTTTATTTATTTATTCCCCCCTCCCCTTGTTGTTTTGTGCTCTCTGTCCATTTGCTGTGTGATTTCTGTGTCTGTTTGTCTTCTCTTCTAGTCTTCTCTTTAGGAGGCACCGACCATTCCTGGGACCTCCGATGTGAGAAAAGAGGTACTCAATCGCTTAAGCCACCTCAGCTCCCTAGTTTGTTGTGTCTCTCCTCTTTGTCTCTTTTTGTTGCTCCAGCTTTCCATGCAGGCCAGCTCTCCATGCAGGCCAGCTCGTCTTCACCTGGAGGGTTGGGAAACGAAACCAGAACCTCCCATATGGTAGATGGGAGCCCAATCGTTTGAGCCATTTCTGCTTCCCACAATTTATTTTTAATATTCAAATTAAATGCTGTGAGTCTCATCTACCTATCTGAACAATTTCCTTATTTCTACTGCAGGATTTTCTACTATTGTGGACACTCCAAGAACTATTAAAGCCCTCAATTGTCCAAAACAAAAATCACAATCCTAGTTACAATCACCTCATGGAAAGTGTGGGCAATTTTAGCAGCTCATTGATCGCTCTGTTGTGGCTTTCTGCTGTCACATGTTACTGTAATTCTAGTCTCCATTATCCATGGTTGTGGCATGCCTCCCGTAACTAGTCCAACACTGGTTTGACAGAGGGTGAAAAAGAGGAATTGCATCATATGCCTGAGCCCGCAGTGTCACAGATTATTCCTTCAAACCTCCCAGTTCCAAATACACACAGAATGGGAAAGGAGACGCTCCCTGGATCAAACAAATACACAATACTGGCCTGGTAGTGAGCCCAAGTGCTTGGTGAATTTCCACTCTGGTGGAGTGAATGGATCAGGGTGGATGAGGCAGATTTTGAACCAGTCAGGGCTGTATCAGAGCATCGAAAGTGTTCTAGTTTCAGTAGATCTTAAAAGGAAAAAGAATAAAGGTTTTAACTTTATTCCTCTTCTCTCCTGGAAGACTTTCACACATGATTAAAACACAAGATAAGAAGCAAAATGAGGAGAAGCTTATGTCAAACCAAAACATGCCTTGTTATACTTTTCCCCATTACAATGAGTCCATACTTGTCAGATGCCAAAAATTTTAACTCTGTCTAAATACTAGCTAAGAAACCCCTGTTTAACAAATGACCTTAGCTCTTTGCTAAAAGAAATACATACTTTGAGTCTTTATAGCAATCAATTTAATATTACTGGTAGAAAAAAAAATAAACACAAACTAAAACTCAAAGTAGCTAAAACTTACCATGGGATATACTTTATCATATATTTTAAAAGCAAACTGACTGAGGAATCACATTCTATTGATAACATTAGGAAATGTAACAATCAATCAAATAAAAATTACACTAATATGGCTGTATATTTTGAAATAATTTCCCTTTCTATTTTCCCATTTTATTTTACTGCACTTCAAGCAGTCTGTCCCTTATAATTTCCTCAGGGTAAATATGTAGGAGGATAAAATATAGAAGAAGCTCTTAGAATTCAGAGGTTAAAAATAAAGGGGAAAAATGATACATGGATAAAGATTGTGTCCTGATGAAGAAAGAAAGTTAGACTCCATGACCCTAGGATTAAAAAGAAATACTTCAAGTAGTGAAGCTGAGAGATGTCCTATGTCATAAGAGCAAAGGGACCAGTGCCCTACTTGCTGACAATACCTCCAGGATGATGGCAAGATACCTGAGAGGGACATTTGCTTTGTGCATAAACCGATGGAAACAAAGCAAGAGCTCAGAAGGAATGTGATGGTACTGAAGGACTATGCATAGAGGAATCATCTAGAGTGGGCCCTGATATTTAAGACAAGATAAACGTTACTCAGTGCATTGTCACTGGGTTACACAGAGAGGATACAATTTCACAGAGGAGATCAGAGCCTCAGGAAGAATTGAGACTAAATTTTCCACTGGCCTAGAGTAATAAGTACTGGTTTTAGAAATTAATCTGGTTTATGGGAGGGGAAGGAATTGTTGTATACCTCAGTCTGTTACCTAAAAGTAATTTTATTTTATGTATTTAGAGATATAATATATATATATATATATATACATATATATTTGTTAAAGGAGATTTTTACAGCTTATATTTTGTAGAAATAATCAATACAATATGAGGTTGACAAACGCTAAAGTTGCACATGGCCACTTTTTAAATGCCTAAAACTGAAGGAAAATTGGACTTGGTGGAGATAATGGACACAAAGAAAACTCCAAATGGGAAAAAAAAATGAACAGTAAAATTTGATAGAGACAAAGAATTGATAGATGTCAATTCTTTGAAAAATAATAGACTTAAAAGATTTGATTTCATGAAAATAATTTCAGTAGAATTCAAATAGAAAAACTGGAAGTAGTTTAACTTTGCTATACAGAACATAGGGCAAACAGCTAAATTTGCATAATATAGCTTACTTCAGAAAACATTTTTCTGATGAAATTGCATCAATGTTGATATAACTCTGATATTAAATTCTTCATTCATTAACTCAAATTAAAGAAATTCTTAAAATCAAAAGTAAATCAAAATGGTGTGATAAAAAAGAGGCTTTGTTCTGGCTTGATTTGTATAAGTAGAACACACCCTTTAAATTATTGTTCCAAGAAGAAAGAAGATGATCCTTTGGTAGTTTTCTTTTTCTACGTTTGACTACACAGGTTTAACAAACTACAAGTGATTTTGTTTACCCACAAGAAGGAAGAAAAGAAGAAGAGAGAAAGGAGAAGAGACGAAAGGATGAGAGATGAAGAAAAGAAGAGAAAAGAAAGAAAAGAAACAAAAGGAAAAAAGAAAAGGAGACATGGGTGAATATGAGCATATTCTAACAGGCTCTTAGACACTCTTCACTGTGTTTCTTAAGAGTAATTTCATTGATGTTCTTTGAGTGGGAATCAGATTCAGAAGTTAATGGAAGTTGAGGAAGTAAAACCAAGAGTACAGATTATTCTTTCAAAAGACTTTCTCTGACAGAAAGCCTGCAAAATCACAGCTCAGTTTTACAACTCTGTTTCATGGGGATCTGCTGTCAACTATCTATTCACTTGAGATTTTCCTATCCTCTTAGACTTTGGCCTGATAATTCCTTCCTATATTTTTGGTCAGCTCATAAAAGATTTTAGAAAGATTAAAAAAAATTTCATCTGAAATATTTTTCCTAAGTGGTGGGGTTGATCAAAATAAACCAATACACTATCTTGGCAATGCTAGGTGCAGAACTTCCTAAGTTTTATGTTTTTATAGAGGAAGAGGGAGAAAGAACAACAGAAGGAGATTCTTTTAGGTTAGGAGCGGACAATCTTATTAACAGTGAATAACGACCATTTTGTATCATTGTTTGCCATCCTTATATTCCATTTTGTTCATTTTCTGCTGGCTAGGTTCTCAAAATACTGAGTAAAAGTATTAGTATAGATCCCCTCATTCCTGATTTTAAATGAAAGGGCTTTGGCATTTCAAATTAAGGTGTTAAGGAGAAATTTATAACCTTGAATGTACGCCATAAAAAGAAAATAATGAAAATCAATTGTATTCATGAAAAGCATTAGAAAAACAAAGAAAATTAATTTCAAAAGAAAGATATGAGCAGAAATTTATAAAATAGAAAACAAAAACAAAAACAAAAACAAAACCCTAAAATGGAGTAGATCAACAAAGCCAAAGCTGATTTTTTAGAAAGGCTAATGAAATTGATAATCCTATAGTGAGATAAATCTAGCAAAAAATGAAAAGTCAACAATAACCATCTTTATAGTACACAAGAATTTTTTTACCATGAATCTTTAGTAAATTTCATCGAATGCTTTTAATCCATTTATTGAGAAGATCATGTAGAGAAGATGATATAAACTTTCTCTTTTAATGCATAATTTGGTTATAGTTACAGATTTTCTGAAGACAAACTGTCCTTGTTCTCCTGGGATCAACCTAACTGCATTTTATAAACATAGCTAGATTTGGTCTTTCATTATTTTGTTTCTGATTTGTGTTTTTATGTTTGTAAATAATATTGGCCTATAAAGTTCTTTTTTTCTTTTCTTTTTTATTGTACTTAAAAGTTTTGGTATCAAGGTTATGCAACTTTCACAAAATGAGTGGAAAATATTTTCTTTATTTTTCCTATTTTTTGAAAAAAATTTGCAATAATCTGTTTGGTAGAATTCATTGGTGAGGTCATCTGTGTTATGAGTTTTCTTTTGGGGAAGATTTTTAATATTCAATTGAAGTAATTTAAAAAATTAATGGTTTAAGACACATACCTCTTAGATAATTTTGTTGGTTTTAAAATTATTGTCCCCAAACAGGGTCAACAAACTCATTCTGTAAAAGGCCAAATAGTAAATATTTTCGGCTTCGCAGGCCACATATGATCTCTATTTCATATTTTTAAATGTTATTCCTTTTCCTTCATCTTTGTTTTAATACCCTTTAATAATGTGAAACCCATTTTTAGCTTAAGAGCTGTACAAAAGTGGCTTTAGGTCAACTCTTGACCTAAAGTTGTTTATGATATATTTTTATGACCATTTGAGTCTCTGCAGTATCTGTAGCTATTGCTTATTCATTAAAGATATTGGTTATTGTTGACTTTTCATTTTTTGTCTAGATTCATCTTACTATAGGATTATCAATTTTATTATTCTTTCCAAAAAATCAGCTTTGGCTTTTTTGACCTCCTCTATTATATGTTTTTTTTTTTCCTGATTTATTAATTTCTGCTCATATCTTTCTTTTGAGATGAATTTTCTTTGTTTTTCTAGATGTTTTTCATGAATAAAAATGATTTTCATTGTTTTCTCTTTATGACGTGCATTCAAGGTTATAAATTTCTCCTTAAATACAACTTGAGCTGCATCATTTGGATACATAACATATTCTTTATTTTATATTTAAATATACTTTATAATTTCTATTATGACTTCTTTTCTGAACCATGTATTATTTGGACCTGTGTTTCTTATATTCTAAACACATGTGAATTGTTCAGTTATTATTTATTTATTTACTGCCTCTTTTGGAGAATATGCTCTAAATTATTTATCCTTTGAAAATTGTTGAGATTTGCTTTAAAGTCTTGTAAATGGTCAACCAAAAATATTCTTTTGGGAGATTCTGCTTCATGTCATGGGAGAGAAAGATTTTTCTGAATTACCTCCTGCCATAAATAACTCCATATTGGACAATAGGCAGTGAAAGATTGTGATTCCTGAGAAAGAGAGAAAAAAATGAGATAAATCTTACTATAAATGTCTTTCTGTTTGAAGGTAATTTCCAGACTGCAGTGTAGGGAGTGGGAACCTGAAAGGATTTGGCAATCGCACTGAGTTAAGACATATAAGAGTTTGGGGAGGCCAAGAGAGGTAGAATTCACAGAGCAGGAAACCTAAAATGAGGAAACTACATGGAAAATGAACTCTAGAAGTTTTGCATATGAGTACTCTTGAGTCTTTGGCTGAATACAAATTTGCAAATATTTCGGATAAAACCTTATAAGGTCCTGCAAGAACAACTTTTGAAGAAAGAAATCTACTAGAAAAATGAAAGATGGATAATTCCTAGAGCTCACAAAGGGCCCGAAATCACCAGTTTCCTTCAGTCAGAAAGAATAGACTTTATTGATTACATGAGGAATTCAGTAAAGACCTCAAAAGGATAGTGTCATAAAAGTGGGCTTAGAAACTAACCTTTGAATAGTGTAGAGACTATTTCATATATCATCCTTTTAAAAACTTAAAAGCAAGCCTCAGAAAAGATAAAACTAATTTTTAAGCATTTAATGGTCTGCCTGAACAAAGTCCAACACTCTTTAAAGGAAAACAAAACTAATGTCTAACATCCAATTAAAAAATTACTATAATATGAAGAAGCAGCACAATACTTTTTCTACTAGCAGAACCATAACTAGTAGAAAATTCAGTCAACACCAACAACAAAAATAAACACAAAAATTACAGAAATTATAAATTTAGTAACAAGGACTAGAATCTATAAAAATGTAGATATAGGTGGATGTCAGTAAATATGAAAATAATCTCAATTTTAAAAATTTCTTTAAAATATAATTGACTAATGCACGAAATAATAATATACAGTGGGATTTATAACATAAGAAGTAAAAGATATTACAAAAGAGCTCAAAGGATAGGAAGGGAAAAATCAAAGTACGTTGCTGTTAGGGTCAGACATTCTATAGTAAGTAAGATGGATTTTGATAATTTAAAGAAAAATATTGCAAACCCTGGAGGAACCACTAAGCAACTAAAATAATGAACAATAAAAATAAGCCAATAGGGTAGTGAAAATGGATTTTTTAAAAATTTCTAGTACAAAAAAGAAAACAGGATAAGAGGAAAAATCTTTGTACGTGTTCATGGAACAAGCACAAAGATAGACTATTTGCTGGGCCAAAAACCAGATAAACAAGTAAATCTGTTTTTGTGTGTGTTTTCATTTATTTGGTTTGGCTTAGTTTTGCCCTCCTGCAATTCTCTGTAACAAAGCAACTCTATTCATTGGTCAGATAGGTGGTTCCGTGTATTTCTGGTTCACCATTACCTTAAATGGGTAGCCCTTGTGGCCCCAGTTTTATGGGAAGAAGATGTAATATTATGCTCCCCACCTTTGGTGAAGTTTGGGCTTCAGACGTTTTCCTCTGGTCCCACCCAGCTTCAAGGGCCAAGGTTCCTGCATGCCTCAGGGCAAATATGGCTTTTGCACTCTATCTAAATGTTTATGCTTTTGTTTCGACTTAGTTTGGGCTTGGTAATTCCTCACTATCTTGTCAGTGTTTGATGACTTTAACTATTTTTCATATTTTTATCCAGCATTTTTGGTTGTTTTCAACAGGTAGGATAATTTGAAAACTCTGGCCTATTATATTACCAGGACCATAAGCCAAACAAACTTCTCCTTTGTACTCAGCAATGTACAACAGTGAAATTCCTTATCAACAACTATGGTTCTCTATTTATTAATCATGGCTGAGTGATAATTCTTGACCAGATATAACAAAATTCACCTATTCTTGCACCTACCTATTTTTTACATTTCTTCTCACAGTTATTTTTAAAATAAATAATTCAGTTAAATTTTTGCTGTTATGTATTATTATGTACTTTTCTATTTTGTACAAATCATTTTATAGTATTTAACTAAAACAGGTTATAATTACATCTATGCTAATTCCTAGAAACAACAAAGGATAATCAAGTATTGACTTTTTAGCATAATTCTGGAAAGTTCTGTAATTCAACAGCTTTCACTCTACATTTGACTTCTACATCATGTACTTAAAGAAGAATCTTCTGCAAAAATTTCCAATTGCTTCATCTATTTTCTCCAAGGCCTCTTTTAATAATTTGTTATTCCAACTATAGTTGCCAGTTTTCTTGACCTTTGTTATAAAATATAAATTGAAATTTATTTGATAAGAAGCTTGCCAGACATGAATGCATGGAAAATTTAAATGTTGTGTGGACATAGCCTTTCCTAATACATGAAGGAATAAATGTTTCTAGAATGTTTACATTCCTTTGTCGATAAAGGAACTAGAAACCAGTAATGCTGTTGGAGTTTATCCAGCTGAGTTAAAGATCTCAGTAAAGATTAGAGCTGTGTGTGATCCACTGCTATTTATCAAGTCTACAGACGTCCTTTGTATGTTAACTGATAGGTAACAAGAAAGAACAAGAATATAAATGTTTGTCGACCAAGTCCTATAAAAGTGTTTTTCACCACAAGGCTTGTGTTATTTTAACCATTTCAACCATACAGGTTGTAAAACATATTTATTATAGGAAATTATATTTTAAGTTATAAGGAACAGAAATTTACCAGATTTAATTATCTTAACCTGCCAATATTGTTTAATATATTTTTAGAGAATTTTAGCAGGATTTTTCCTTCAGCTGTAGTGGTTAATGTTGCCTACAATGGATCTAATTCAAACACAATGTGAAGTTTAGTTTCATTGGCCAAAAAAAAATTCATTTATTCCGATCTTTTATCCATGGCTTTGTGATTCAAAGAGCTTAAAACATCATTTTATTTGACTTCATGAAAGTCCATATCTTTCATAAGATTTGCATTTTGCATTGCATCTGCATTATTTGGTTATATCTGTATAGACCTATATTTTTGTAATACTCAATGATCTGAAAGTTGATATTAAGGGAAGGAGTCGACATTATTGTTAAGTGAGGAGAACTGTTTACGGTGATCAGTGATGATGAGTTCCAGTCCCCTAAACAGGTGCCTTACTTTGGAGTCACAGATTATGAATACTCAAATGAGATTTCTCCCAGTTGTGTGCTTCTCTTCTTTCTATTCTGTTTTACTGGTCCGTATATCAGTGCTTGTAACACACTGTTTTTCTTGGCCTGTGATACATTTTTAATCTGGAAGTCCAAATAATATTTAACTGGAATTCTCAAGTACTCAAAATTTTCCTTGAGGGGAGTGGCTGTAGCTCAAGCAGTTGAGTGCCTGCTTTCCACATACTAGGTCTTTATTCTATCCCCGGTTTTTTCTCCTAAAAACAAAACAAACAACAAACAAACAAACAAAAAAACCCAACCTGGGGGAGCAATGTAGCTCAGTGGGTGAGTGCCGACTTTCCACATACTAGGTACCAGATTCATTTACCAGTCCCGGTATCTTAAAAAAAAAAAAAAAAAAAAAAAAAAAATTCCCTTGAGACTTTATTGATTTCCTAGTGTCATTTGAGAAAAACTGACATATTTCCAAATTTGAGTCTTCCCATCAAAAATAACTCATTGCCAACTGAATACAGAAGGATAACCTGAAATGAAGGTAATTTGTCTTTATATATCAGTTTGTTTCCCCAAAAACAAATAAGCCATCAATATATCATAAAGGGAGTCAATGTGATCAATGTGATGTATTGGTCAAGAGCATAGACTCTGGACTCTGGAAACAGACTTAGTTCAAAACCTTGGACAAATAATAACTAGCTGTGTTTGGACAAACTACTTAATCTCTCGCAGCCTCAGTTTCCTCATCTATAAAATGGAAATGATAATAGCACCTACTTTACATGATGGTTATGATAATTAAATTAGTTTATGTATTTAAAATGCTGAGACTAGTGCTTGGCACATAGCAAGCATTATATAAGTGTAAGTTTTTATAACTATTTCCCATCTTAGAGTAAACCATCTACTGTATTTTGGGGAGATCACGAAAAAGAAAGGCTTCAGGTTTTGCTGTTTTTTGTTTGTTTGTTTTAGTCCATTGTATACATTTAGCATGATATTGAACGTGACTTTTTCTGTTTTCCACAAGTTTGGACATAGCACCAACAGACTGAAAGCAATTCACAATGTAGAAAGACTCCAATAAACTACAATATAGGATAAGCTAGAGATTGTGAAACCAGTTCTGTACTCACCTCCAAATTACACAAGTAAAGGCAACAAGTTCACTGGAAATCTGAGTTTGACAGGGCTGATAGAGAATTTCTTTGGATAAAGTTGTTAGAGTTCTGTGGAAAATTGGCTTTTCTTCACCCCAAGTGAAGTGGGGAGAAACAGCCAAGGGTTGGAGTAAGAATTTTGCCAAGACAAGTCTAAAGGAAAAAACCTGACTGACATCTGAGCACAGGAGAGAGCTGCTTTGAGAATGCCCTACCTGTCAATCAACATCAAAGATGTGTGTTGCCCTGAGACTAAGTACCAACTCATCAAAAGGGAGCCATCTGTGGGTCATCTGAAAAAGTATCCCACCTGGAGATGCTTTTCCAGCTGCCTGGAGAGACAAAGGACACCCAACAGAGCCCTGACTGTAGGAATCCCAAAGGTTGAGGATGGAGTTGGAAGCAGCCAGCCAAAGGAAACATGGCCCTTATCAAGGGAACCACAGTCATAGGTCCCCAGGAGGAAGACCTTCTGGGAACCCCACAAAAATATCCTACAAGTGAGTCAGCAACTGGCATTGCCACACTTAAAAACTTCAAGGACAAATTCAAATGGCAACATTGAAATAAGACTTACATGCTCCTTATCTCTTTTACCTGTCCTTTCTCCAATCATGGAATAACCAGATGCAATTTAGAGGGTGAAATAAAGCAGTAAAAGATAAGATAAGAGGCTTCCCAGTCTGGAACAGATACTACCTGTACAAAGGGAGAAGCTTTGAATTGAATAACATTTGCAGTTGTGTGCTTATTAGACTGCAAATAAATGATTGTTAAATGTGGGAAAAGATGCTAAACCTCATTCAGATGAACACAAACATAAATTAAGACTAGAGTAGATTTCATTTTTTATTTATAACTTAATAAAGCTAAAAAATATGATATTCTATGCTGGAGAGGATTGTAGAAACAGTTACAGCTTATTGTGTAAGGATAAATTGGAAACATTTCTATTGAGAGTAATCTCTATCAAAATTTAAAATGAACACATCCATTTTCAAACAAAACTACTTCCAGGAATGTGTCCTACATATAAACCACCACATATATAAAGTTAGTGGATATAAGTAGACCTTAATTGCAACATGGTTTGTTATACAAAGTATTAAAAACCATCTTAAGGTATCAATAAAGAACGAAATTCAAAAAATTAATACATCTTCATATAAAGGAATGCCATTCCATTGTCAAAAATATTGAAGAAACTACAGGTACAAACATGGGAAATAATCCAAGATACACCAATTAATCAAGGAAAGAAAGGTACAGAGCAGAATGTATGCTATGCAATCATATGAAAAATTATATCTATAGCCACCATGTATATATCCATTTAAACAAATATACAAATGTTTAAAATATCTCTAGACATTACAGATAATAATGGTTGCCTCTGCTGGGATATGAGAAGCTAGCAATAGAGTTTAAGAAAGAAACTTTACTCTTTGGTAAATATATTTTAAAATTGTGTACCTTGTGTATTTAACATCAATTTATATAATAAAAAGATAAAAACTACATAAAATGATATTCTCTGAATGGAAAAATAAACTTCACAAAATCCTTAAAAATATGTAATACAAACTATCATCTGATATACAAATGAGATTTGTGTGGTATTCTTAATGGCTCACTAGATATAAATAATGGCAAAGAAATTTTTTTTTATTTGAAAGGGGAATACACCCACAATAATAACTGGTAATGACTCAAAATTACAATATGTCATTTTTTAGGAAAGGAACATGAATACTTGAAAATGGCAAAAAAAGATATGAGATTGTAACTAGTCAATCCAAAGGTATATTTGGGGACAGCATCTGAAGTTGCCAACTGGATACCTTTAGAGTCTCTGAAACTAAGCAGATGTGATCACAACTCTGATGTATTTGTCCAATAAAGGTGACATTTTAACAGAAATAAAACTGTGACATTCTTTTATTTAGTGCTTTTTATAGATTTATTCAGTCTATTCACAGCCTAATAGACTGTCTCATAATGATAACTCCAGAGTGGATAAAGAATAAATTCATCCACTTCCTTATGAGAAAAAAATAATCTAATGCAGGATGGAAGCCTCTGATTTTATATCTTCAAAGCAGCCTGATGATAATCTGATCTGCAGTCAGTCATGAACAGGTTCCGGGATGACCAAGCTGACCTCTTTAAATAAGGCAGAAATTCAGTCGAGCTGGAAGGTAGATAAAGGTCAATAAATAAAGGCAAATAAAAAATGAGCAAAAAAGTACCTTGAGCCAATTCCAAATCCACAACTGGGGAAATTAAATAATTCAGGAATAAAAAAAATCAACATTTTCAAATCTAAAATAAGCAGTGCATTTTTGAATTTAATAGAATTTACAAAATCTTAGGTTCCAGTGGTTTCTTTTTTCTATAAGACAGCAATTGGATTAGGGATTTCCTTAGGCCAATTCATCTCTCTTTTTTTAAGGAATCTCTTGAACAACCTTTGTAGAATCTGGATTGTTTTCAAAAGAAATCATTTCAAAAAGTCTATCTTTTTCAGTATTGATTTTTAAAAAATGTGCTTTTCTTATTTACATTGTCTTACTCTAGTGAAATCTTTTTAAAGAGAGGTTTTGTACCAGATTCCTTTGAAAACATGTTTCTTACATGTTTCAAAATTTAAAATAAAAAATTGAGAGCAGTTATCTAAAGGTTAAATGGTGGAAGGCAAGATGAAATCCTCTCTCTTCCGGAGGACTATAAACATCTAGCTTGCAGAGTGGGGCCTGCCTCTTTTGCAGATGGGCAGTAGCAGTGTTCTTCTCTAAAGATCATATTCCCATCATCCACCCCCTCATCTCAAGCACCTGTCTCAAGAGCACTGACATACTTTGTTATCATTAAAGCTCTTTTCTCTTTTTCTGCCCCACAGATTGTTCCTGATGTTTTACTTTTGCCATTAAGTTCAGGCAAGTTTGGCAAAATTAGCATCATTTTTAAATGATTAAAGAATTTTAATAAAACACTTTTCATACTGATATTTTTAAGGGACTCTGTTTAGATTCAGAGAATCGGAATAATTCATGTTAAAATTTAAAAATTTTGTCACACAAAATCGTAGACTTTTCAACCTGTCCAGCCAGAAGATTTAAAATAGGATGAATTCTAATTAAAACTAATATTAAAACATATAATAATTAAAAGAAACAATCTGATATAAAAATTTATGTAAAAATTCAAAGGGCCAGGAATTGCCGTGCCAATCTTGCAGAACAAAATTGAAGGCTTTACACTGCTGGATATCAAGACTTTGTATGAAGCTACAGTAATTTAAAATGATAGACAAACAGACAACTAGAACAGAATTGAGAGTCCAGAAATAGACACACAAAGATATGCTTCTCTGATTTATGGCAAATGTGCCCATGCACAAAAGTGAGAAATGAATGATCTTTATGATAAATTATATTTGAACTACTGGCTATCTATATGAAGAAAAATGTGTCTTGAAGCTTAAATTACACAAAAAGCAATTCCAGATATACTGTAGACACAAATGTGAAAATGAAACAAAAAAACTTTTAAGAAAATAACATAAAGAGACTTCTTCTTGACATTGGGTTTGGCAGAGATTTCTTAAACAGATCACAAAAGCACTTAACACAAAGAAGACAACTGATAAATTGAACTTCATTAAAATTCAGGACTTGTTCATCAAAAGATACCATTAAGATAGTAAAAAAGCAAGCCACAGAGTGAGAGAAAATTATTTCAGATGTTCAACTAAGAATTTATATCCATAATATGATATGAATTCTTTTTTTTTTTTTTTTAATGTTACAACATTCTGTGTTTTTCCAGAAAGACTTTAAAGTACATTGGGAACTACTACACACAGGCATCAGTTAACAGTTAAAGAGCCGTGGGGAGTCTATCTACTGAACAGACGAGAGGGTGGGAGAGGCTGGGGGCACAGAGCCCGTGGCGTGGCTGGTCGCAGCGTGTGCACTGGGTAATAAAATATCAAAGAGGTACAGAACATCGACTGGAAAAAAACACAACTCATGATAAAGTGAACTTCACCCTTCTGTAATAAAAAATTAAAAATGTTTGCTGACTGTTATAAGATGGGAACTTCCCCAGACGGTGCTAGAATTGGCAAGATATGTCACCAGCAACTTTGAGAACTTCCAGAGGTACACACTTTACCCTCAGCCAAATAATCTTCAAAGACGAAGCTCGAGCCCAGACCAAGGGGACGGCCTAGTCCACACCCGTCGGAATATGTATATTCCTACAAAGCAATAATTTAGAAACAGACAATGCAATTAAACAGAAAATGGAAGCAGTAATTCATAAAAGATGATATACATGCACATTTGGTCAACTGACGTTCAACAAAAGTGACTGGATAATTGATTAGGGAAAGGATAATTTTTTCCCATTGATGATACTAAAACAAATGAACATGAATATGCAAAATAAAGAACCTCAATTTCGCCTTACACGATATAAAAATTTAGCACCAACTGAATACAGACCCAATTAAAACTTAAACCTAAAACATTTCAGAGAAAACAGAGGAAAAAAACTTTCTGATACTGAATTAGAAAAAAAATTCTTAGATAAGACTTAAAAAGCATCAATCAAAAAAGCTAAAATTAATAAATTGAACTTCATAAAAATTTAAAACTTCTGCTCTTCAAATAAACTGTCACAAAAATGAAACGACAAGTCATAGATTGTGAGAAAATATTTACAAGCCTTATTTCTGTCCAGAATGTATAAAGAATCATATTAAGATAAAAAAAAATTTTAAACATGAGCAAAAGATTTGACAAAGGAAGATAGATGGATGGGTAGTAAGCACATGAAAAGCCGTTCATCATATTCATTAGGAAATGCAAATTAAATGAGATACCAATGCACATCTAGTAAAATGACTAATATGTAAGCACTACTGGTGGGAGCATACACTGGTACAATCAAGTTGGTAAACATTTGCCAGCATCTACGAAAGATTAATACCCAAATACACATTTTCTAAGGATAAGTAAATATTCTTATATTCATACATCGAATATTCCATAGCAATAAAAAGGAAAAACTACTGTCATATGCTACACTGTGGCTAAATCTTGTAGTTATAATATTGAGTAAAAAAGCCAGACCCAAAAGAATACCTATGCACAGTTCCATTTGTTTAAAGTTCAAAACAGGCAAAACCAGTGTATGGTAGTAGAAGTCAGAATATTGGTTACCTTAAAAAGTACGTATAATAACAGAGTTTTCTGGAGTGTTAGTAGTGTTATTTATTTTGATCTGGTTGATGACTCCTGGATGTCCTCATTAATCTACACTTATGATCTTTGCAAATTTTTCTTGCATGTCATTTTTCAATTAAAAGTTTATTTGAGGGAGCAGATGTGGCTCAAGCCGTTGAGCACACGCCTCCCACATGGGAGGTCCCAGACTCGGTTCCCAGTGCCTCCTGAAAAAACAAAAACAAACAACAAACAAAACAAATATAAAAAACAACTCAGGGGAACATATGTGGCTCAAGCAGTTGAGCGCCCCTGGGTTCAGTTCCCAGTGCCTCCTAAAGAAGACAAACAATAAGCAGACATCAAGAAGAAAAAAAAAGAGCAGACAATGAGCAAAATCAACAAGTAGACAATGAAAAAAATAAACCAATGAGAAGACAACAAGCAGAAACAAATGAGCAAGGAGTGGATGTGGCTCAAGCAGTTGAGTACTGGCTTCCCACATGGGTGGTCCTGGGTTTGGTTCCCATTGCCTCCTAAAGAAAAAACATACAATGAGCAAAAAAAAAAAAAAAAAAAAAAAAACCAAGCAAACAAATGAGGGAGCCATCTTGGCAGGGGAGGGGAACTAAGTCAAGGAAGACAATGTGGCTCAGTGGTTGAGCCCTGGCTTCCCATATGAGGTCCCAGGATCAATCTCCAGCCCCCAATACCTCAAAAATCAAAAAGTTTATTTGAAGAAATGATTGACAAACAAACTCTAGTGTAGAAGTATAAGTTATACATTTTTTTCTTCCTTTTGATGGGGAGAGTGTGATAATTTTAGCCTTTCCGTTAACTATCATTAGTTATAAACAGATTGAACCAAGTTTCATCTGGAAATTTGTAATACCCATCTATTTTTTATTCTAGTAAAGGACATCCTAGTGACTCTTGAAGAGCTCTAGATTTTGTTTTCTTTTTCCCCAAGCATCATTATGCTTTACATTAAAATATATTTTAATGAGGTATAATACATTTTAAAAATGCTCATTTACTTGAATAGGTCTCAAGCTAATTCTGGTGCTTTAAATGGTCATATTTTTAAATGGGTGAACACTTTTACTGGAAAAAGCACTTTAAAAAGTATACTGTTACACTGTTTATATTAAACACTGTGTATATTTTTCTATAATCAAATTTTTCTAATTATCTAGTATTCTTGTCATTCAGGTCTAGACCTCAAACTAGTTTGATTTGAAAAGAGCTTCAAACTGCAAATTGCATTTTAATTTAGTTATTTGTAACTTGATGTAATTTTCAAAATTGCCTAGTACTGTTATTGACCTTAATTTTGTGGAAAAACAAGAAAAGCAAACTAGCAAACAAACAAAAATCCAATATATTGTGAGTTAGGAGACCTGAATTCTAGTCTGTTCTTTGTCATTGAGTGACCTTGGATGATCCATTCAACGACTGCATATCACTTTACTCACTTGTGAAAATTATACTGGTGAAATTTATAAACTGCAAAGTATTCCGCTGCTTCAGGAAACATTGATATGTATAGGTGAAGGTTATTAAAATAGTAAAATTGATTTAAACATAACATACTGTCTGAGACAGCTCTAATGTATAAAATACTCTTTTTAATGAAAAGATAAATTGCCAAAAAAAAAAAAACACACAAAAAGAGCAAGAAAACAAGACAAGCGTCATGCTGGGCAGTGAAACAGTTCATATTTATAAACTTTGAATTCTGAAACATAACCTAACAAATTATTATTTTAGAAATGGGCGTAATGTTTGATTTCTAAACCATGACTGTATACCTAAACATCCATCCTGAAATGCTTGAGTTGAAAGCCCAGTTCAATGGAAATAATTTCAAATAAAAATTAGACAATTGTTTCTATTTTATTCAAATGCAGTACAAAGATTATATTATATGAACTATATCTGTAAAATAAACACCAAGAAAGATAAGTACCAAAGAAAAAATAGTAGAAGGGAGCAACTAGTCGGACAAAATAGATTATAAAATTTAAGAAACAGAAGAATTTAAAGATAGGTATGTCCAACTTTCCCAGATGGGATGAATGAGGCAAAATAAAAATTGGCAATTTGCTAAAAGTGTTGCAGATAATTAGCCACACAGAAAGGATGAGATCTAGCAATGGGAAACCCATACTCCTCTACTTCCCACCAAGGACATTGCCTAATACACCCCAATAAGAAAAGATCTCTTCCAGGTCTTTGCTTTCAGAAGTGTTAGCTTTGACTCCATCAGTAGCACACATGAGTAGTTCATCAAAAGGCCACTTGAAGGCTATAGTTCATAGATAACCAATGACCCTACATTATAATATTTTCACTGTGATAAATGCCAGCTGAGATGATTAGGTAAAAGCCATTTGATTGACTCCATTGTGTATCAAGTAATAGATGAAAATCATAAAACTATATCTATAAAACAAAACTCAAACTTAAGTTTCAACTCAAATGGTGCTTCTTTCACAAAGCATTGATTGGTTTTTCCAGTCAGATATTCTCTCTTCCCTCAAACCTCATAGCTCATTTAGCTATTTTCATACCTGTTTTCATTACCACTGTGTTATAGTGGTTTATAAAATTCTCTTAGCTCCCCTCTTGTTTAATCCTTAAGAGCAGGAACCATGATTACTCTTTCTTATATCTCTCACATTGCTGCATAGTATCTAGTAGAAACTTTATAAAGGTTTCTCACTTAAATGGATGAATGAATAAATACATATTCTGGTTTAAACAAAATTAAACAGGATACAAAATACACATCAATCCCAGTAGTAACACATCTTTTAGAAAATGGTTAGGCTTGAAATAGAAATCATCCCTACGCTATATTTGTAGTGTTATTTATTCAACAAAAGATGTGAAGAGTGTATAAAAAAAATTGCTAGGATTTGACAGAGCTGAGTGGTAAATTTTTATCACATTATTCTCCATATTTCTCTGTATATTTGAAATGTGTCATAATTTAAAAATCCCCAATGGGGCACAAGGAAATGCTAATATTTCTTTACACACAATAGCACATCATCTAGACTTATTTTACTTATCAAAAATACTTAATATTAAGCAATATTCTACTAATCTGGAGATAATATATGATATAAACTATATAGAACAGACAAGAACCAACACACAAAGACCCCCTTAATCGAATGAAATAGGTTTTAGAGATTTAATTAAACAGAAAGTACAGGTTTACATGGTCAAAAAAAAAGTGCTCTTAACATATTTAGTCTACTAAATTTATTCTACTAAATTTAGCTATTTAGCTATCCTAGCTATCTAAGAATCAAAGAATCAAATTGTGAAAAAATGCACATAAGAATAAGGTTGGGTGCTTTAGTTTGCTAAAGCTGCCCAAGCAATATACCAGAAATGTGTTGGCTTTTATAATGGGAATTTATTAGCTTATAGTACTGGGGCTGAAACTGCCCAAATCAAGGCATCATCAAGAGATGCTCTCTCACCAAGTTGCAGCTATCGGTAATCAGGCACATGGCAGCAGCATCTAAAGATGACTTCTCTCGTAGCTACAGCTATGGGCGACCAAGTACATGGCAGGACACAAAGCCCGTCTGCTCATCTCTCTTTTCTCTTCCCAGCCTTGTCTCTTCAGCCTCGAGCTGTTCATGGGCATAGCCTACTGGGGGCCTCTTTCCACAACTCTGGGCTCTGCTGATTCCAGGTGGCTTTCTTTCAGTGTCTCTGCCACTTTTTTCCCTAGATGTCTCTACTTTCAGTCCTTTGTTTATAAAGGAACTCAGCAAAAGGACCAAGATCCATCCTGGGCCATGCTTCACTAAATCAATCCAAAGCCCCCTCAACTGAATCCAATCCAATAAAAGGATCCCAACCCACAGGAATGGATTAGCTTCAAACACATGATGTTTTCTAGGACCTGAAAAAAACAAAACAAAAAACCCACGCTTCAACTGTCACTCTGGGAAATTATCAAATATAGAGCCAAATGGTGACATTTGGTGGAATATATTATTTACGAAACTTCACTGTGCACCGGGCTGTACTTTGAGACCATAATGGTGATCCTCTGTCCTTGAGAGGTGAGGGACTGGTGAGGCACTCAAACTATGAAAAAAAAAGGTAACAAGTGCTGGAGAGGATGCAAAGAATAGGAACACTCATTCATTTCTGGTAGCAATGTAATAGTGCAGCTGCTATGGAGGACAATTTAGCAGCTCCTCAAAAAACTAAGTACATATCTACCACATGAACTGGCAATCCCACTACTAAGTAAATATGCAAAAGACTTGAAAGCAGGGACTTGAATAGATATTTGCACACCGATGTTCATAGATACATTATTCACAATTGCCAAAAGATGGAAGCAAACCAAGTGCCCATCAACCAGTGAATGGATAAATAAAATGTGGTATATATATACACAACGAAATATTAGTCAGCCTTAAAAGGAATGAAGTCCTGATATATGCAATAACATGGATGAACCTGAAAAACATCATGGTAAGTGAAATAAGCCAGACTCAAAAAGGACAAATATTGTATGATTTCACTGATTTGAAATAATTAGAACAAACAAACTCAGAGTCAGAATCTGGAATATAGGTTACCAGGGGATGGGATGGTGGTAGGGAATGGGAAGTTAAGGCTTAAAATGTACAGGATTCCTATTTGGAATGATGGAAATGTTTTAGTAATGGATGGTGGTGATGGTAGCACTACATTGTGAACATAATTAACAGCACTGAAATATTTATCTGAATGTGAGTAAAAAGAGAAATGTTATATTATATATATATATATAATATATATATATATGGTAATAGAATTTAAAAAAATTTAAATCCATGAAACTACACTACACAAACTATGAATCCTAAATTAAACCAGGGAATATAGTTAATAGTACAATTATAAAAATGTGCTATGTTATCATCAATTGTAACAAATGTTCCATATCAACGCAAGGGTGGCATACGAGACTCTTGTATTTTATACATGATTGGTCTGTAAACCCTCCACTTCTCTAATAAACAAAAAGAGTTATCCATTGAAATTTTAAAAATTAGAAAAATAAGGATTATATATTAGAAGGAGTTGTACTATTCGTTGGATTATATGTATAATATAGAAAATTTTACCATTTGAAAAAAGTGATTAGGTTCTTCTACTTACTTGGAATATTTTGTTTCTTGTTAATTCAAGTAAGTTCAATTCAACAACAACAACAACAGATAATTTGAACCCTCACTACATGTCACAAATTGCCAAATTTATAAGGTGCAACTGTGATGGGAAATTTTAATGAATTCTAAAAGCTATGGAATAAAGAGATCCCCAGTAAAGCCTATTTTTATGATATCATCTTAACAAAATACATTACTCAAATATACAAGTCAATAGAGGTACGAAATGAAAATCTCATTGAATGTACATTGAGGAAATGAAAAGACTGGAGAATTATAAAGGGCCTGTTCTTCAAAGGAATAAGAGTTAGAGCAAGTTTTCTGCAAGAATGGCATTCTATTCAAAAGCAATATAATGTCTCTGTCCAAAAGAATCTGAAACAAAGACTCTGATATATCAAATATCTTTTATATAGCCCCAGCATCAGCTTTTAATTAAATGATCATGATGTATGAGATATTTTCCCCTCATTTGAAAGAGGAAAAAAAAAATCAGTTTCAAAACAAGAGCTGAAATAGCAGAAAGAGTAAGCTGATTTACAAAAAACTAAATGTAAAATTATTACATATATTTTAGAGCTTTATGGCTTTTTTTTTTTTTTTTTTGAGGTTCTTTTAGGATAATCTTCTATTTTACAGTTGAGAAAATGAGATTTACTGATGATTTTTCAGCTTCAGCTGAAAACCTGAAGGCCAGATTTCCTGATTGCCAGTGTTTTTTGAAAGGATGACTTCTAAAACATAAAATATATCAAATAAATTAAGTAAAAATATTTGTTCTTGCTTCACTGTTGTGATGTTTATGTAGAAGATTGTGAAATTTAAAATCAAAATTCAAATAACATATAGCATCAGTTTGGCATACTCAAGCTT
Source organism: Tolypeutes matacus (assembly GCA_026826555.1). Classification (NCBI taxonomy): domain Eukaryota; kingdom Metazoa; phylum Chordata; class Mammalia; order Cingulata; family Chlamyphoridae; genus Tolypeutes; species Tolypeutes matacus. Next base: position 9,028,043 of record JAKSZT010054350.1, read on the forward strand.
AAAAAACAAAAGAAAACAGTAAATGTCTTAATCCAATAGTTTCAGCAGAGCAAGTGAGCCTTCTAGCAAGACATAGCAATTTAGTATAATAAAAGGAAAAATTACTTTTAACTGCTTCATTATTCTTTCAAAGGTACTAGATTGCATTGCTAAAACCTTAGAGTACCAAACACCTGTAGAAAACTGTTAGCCTGATGCATGCAATATAGTTTATTAACAACTAAAGTGGAATAAAAATATTTGTGAATATCCCTCACTTTAGAAAATATTGAAGAAAAATTTTAAAATCATTCTTATAATAAAACACTAGGGTAGTTATAGAAACCCATTGCATTTCAAATAACAGGTTCTAGAATATAATATTAAATTTATGCAAGAATCTTATTTTAAGAGTAAAGCTAAAAAAAAAAAAAGCAAAGGAACAGAAAAAAAGAATAAAGTTATTTTCTACAATATAGTTAAATATTTAATACACTATGTTATAAAACAAGATTTATTTAAAACCTGAAATTACCATATTCTGCTTTGGAAAATAATTGAAGTCATGTTTTAAATACACGCTTATTGTTTACAGAGATATAGATGAGAAGCCTGTAAAACAGAGCCAGAAAAGTTAGATCTAAGTTCTATACCTGCCATTAAATTGCTATGAACTTCAACAACTTAAATCTCTATAAAATCTGTTTTTTTGGCTTCCTCTTTTGCCAGAGCAAAATAATATTATTTTCAGGAACATGGTTAAATTTATTTATTTATTTATTTATTTTTTAAAAAGATTTTATTATTTATTTATTCCCCCCCCTGCTGCTTGCGCTTGCTGGGTCAGCCAAACACGCCGTGCGGGCGGGCGGGCTTGCCTCCACCAGGAGGCCCAGGGAACCGAACCCAGGGCCTCCCATATGGTAAACGGGAGCCCTACTGATTGAGCCACAGCCGCTTCCCGGAACATGGTTAAATTTTAAGTAAGATTTATATATAAAAGTTTGTTGAAAAATAATATAGCTATTTAAGTCTGTGCTTTTAAAATATATATTATTAGTTGTGGCTCTTAACATATTTTTAATAAACCATTAGTCCAGTCTGGCATATGTACAGAGATAAGAGTTGTAAACTACTATATTACTGCATTACTGAAAACTTACTACCACATGTTTTCATAAACAGATTAAAAAATGAAAATGCCATAATTTAAATATGGCAGGATACTTGAAGTCTATTTACTATTACTTTTATTTAAAAGGTCTTGATTTAAAGGTAGTGGTCACCAGAAGTTCTGAGGGGAGGGAGAAGGAAGAATAGGTGTGACATGGGCATTATTGGGCATTGGAATTGTTCTGCATGACGTATACAGGCCATTATACATTTTATCAAACCTATAAAATTGTGCGGTGTAAAGTGTAAAACTTAATGTAAACTATAGACCCTGGTTAGTAGCCGGGCTTCAATATGTGTTCATCAATGGTAACAAATGAACCACACGAATGAAAGATGTTGTTAATAGGGAAAAGTGTGTGTGTGGGGGGGTGAGGTATATGAGAATCCCTATATTTTCGATGTAACAAACATTTATGTTATCTAAAGCTTCTTGAAAAGAAAAGAAAGGAAAGAAAAGAAAAGAGAAAAAAAGAAGAAAAGGTCTTGATTATGCTTTTTTCTCCAAAATGTGCATTTGTCTAAGCACCACATATTTGGCAGTTTAAAAACCAATAGCTAAAATTCCTGTATGACAGTGTGAACATTTAGATGTGAATCAACTATAATTATTACACCTTGCTGATGGGAATATAAATGGGTTCAACCAGTTTGGAAGTTTTTCTGACAGTACCTACTAAGCTAAACATATGCCTATCCCATGACCCAGCGGTTCTACTCCTGTAGAGAATTGAGGACACATATCCTCCCAAAAACAAGTAAAAAAATACTCACAGAAACTATATTCATAATAACACCAAACTAGAAAAATCCCAAATGTTCCCAATAGAAGAATAAATAAACAAACTGAGGTATGTAATGGAATACTATGCAGCAATAAGAGAAGAACAGAATATTGACACATGTAAAAATGTGGATGACATAATTTGTAGTAATATTTTGATGATGTTCTTTCATAATCTGTAATAAATGTTCCACAGCAATGCAAGTGTTGGTGGAGGTGTGATGTAGGGGAATTCTGCACACTATGCATGATTGTTTTGTAAGCATACAACTTCTCTAATAAAAAATATATTTATATATTAAAAGTAGATGAATCTCTCAGATATTATGTTGAACAAAAGAAGCCAATCAAGAAAGCATTCATACTGTAATTCCAATATGAGGAAGTTAAGAAACAAGCAAAACTGTCCTTGGTGATTGCTGTCAAAATTATTACTGCAAGGGGGATGCTGATATATAAGAAAACTAAAATATCTGTCACTGATGTTGATACTGGGAAGCAAGCAGAATCTGAAAGGGCCTTAAAGGGATTGTTAGTGAAGGTTGGACTCAGGAAAATTTTACTGGAGGCTGGAGGAAAGGTGATTAGATTTACATACTGGGAGAATAATTAGCAAAACTCTGGCCTAAAATAACATGGGAGAGAGAAAGCATTTGCCTCAGCAGTGGTAGGGGAAGGGATTCACTGGTAAAGGGCAGGAAAGGTTTTCTGGGTTGAAGGAAATATTCTTCATCTTTGTTGAGGTGTACCTACTTTGGTATAAATATTTGTTAAAACTCATTATATTTTACATTTTGATCAGTACTTTTTGTTGCAGGTAAATTTTATCTCAGTTTTTTAAAAAAATAGAAAAAATAAATGAAAGAAAACATTAAAGACGACATTAAACATCTTTTAAAATTATTTCCTAACACTTAGTATTGGTATCTGTTATGGTTTAAAATTAAAAAAAAAAAAAAAAAAAAAAGCATTTGTGGATTTTACCATATGCTATAGTTTTCAAATAGCATAAGACTTGCAACAGCTCTAGTTTATAAAAACTACACTGATTGCTTTTCTCAGCACTGTGCATTCAACCTCATTGAATTATCAACATTTTTCTTTAATTTGTGTCTAATGCTAAGAAAGCTTGTATATAAGTCTGCAGGAAACATACCCAAAACATGCTAATAAAAAATCATAACTAAGTTCTTAGTCAAATTTCTCGTTATTTTTTAAGTTTAAGCTCTTTACATAGAACTTTGGGGCTCTTTATATAGAACTAAAGAGGTCAATGCAGTCAAAGACATCTGAAGATAGACATTCGAGTGTCTGGGTATAGTGATTAATAGATTATAATCTAGTTCAGGCAGGAAAATCAAGATAATTGAAATATATCGTGTTACACTTGGAAACTATTGTTTTTATTAGAAAGAAGGGAAAATTACCCTGCCATTAATAAAGTCCTTGTGGTGGATTGAATTATGCCACCCCACAAAGACATCGTCAAGTCCTAACCCCCAGTTCTGAGAGTGTCAACTCATTTTAAATGAGATCTTGGAAGATTCTATTAAGATAAGGCCAAATTGAAACAGGGTGACCCTTAATCCAATATGACTGGAGGTCTTCTAGGCAAAGGAAATCTGGACACGGAAGTACAAACTACAGGAGGAGATCAGTGAGACATCCTCATGTGACAGAGGCAGAGACTGAATTGTCAGCAAGCCACCACCAAAATGCTACAGATTTCAGGGAAAGTACGGCCTGCAGATATCTTGATTTTGGACTCCTAGCCTCCAAAACTGTGAAACAAAAAATTCCTGTTGATTACACCAACCAGCCTTGGCAAACTAAGACAGCCCATAAACTTGAAAAGTTTTTTGATTTTTAAAGCCATTAAGGTATTCTGCGATCAAAACACACATCCCAGATATAGCTGATAGCTGTATTCTAAATATTTATATATATGAGATTGTCAGTGTATGTTTTTAAAGATAAGCAGATGATAATGCTGCATAAACAACAGGCATTTGAGCATACCTGAATAGTGTTCTTTCCATCACCCTACAAAAGAACATATTCGAAAATCAATATCCATCTCCATTTTATTTATTTATTTATTTTTAGATCTGACTTTACTTACATTGTGTAACTTGGGATGACCCACATTAATGTGATGGAATGTGAAACAGATTACAGAACCAGAAGATGACTATCCCCAGTGGATGTTTAGGGCAAGGTCCCAGAGAAGCCCTCTTTCCACCAGAAAACTTTTAATTCCACTTGTTCAACAAGCATTTGGATCATCCTCCCATGCTTTCCTCATGTGCTTTCTTATTTCAGCAGAAGCTTAGGAAATATTTTCGAGTGTTTCACTCTAATAAACTAAACTTGTTGCACCAGAAAATAGCAACTGTGTGAGACAAGGCAGTGGAGAGAAGAGACTTACTTTCTAATCTTGTTTGAGGCTATCTAGTTGCCTAGCAGGGGCAGTTTGCTTATTTAGGGCAGTAATCCTTCATCTACATCAGTTGTTCACAAACATGGCTGCCATTAGAATCCCGTGGGGATTTTTTTCAACCCGACAATTATCTGGGGCCCACTCCTGCACCAGGTTTTCAAACTTGCCTAGACATCAGAATCATCTGACAGACTTGAAAAAACAGTAACACCTAGGCCCCTCATATAGAGATTCTGATTTAATTGGTTTGAGATGTGGCCTTGGCATTGGAGTGTTTAAAAAGCATTTTTTAAAAAATGTGGGTTTTTTTTTAATCACACCGTGATTCAAATATGCATTCTAGGATGAGACCTATCACCTGCATGATATGATCTAATTGGTCAGGTTAAGGGCCTGGGCACTGTTTTGTTTTTAAATTTCCCAGGTGATTCTAATGACCATTAATTCCCCAGAGAGTAAAAAAAAAATGCTCCTTCCAGCTCTAACCTTTTTTTTTTTCCCCACAAATAAGTTTTATTGGTCAGACTGGGTGAGTGGTATACTGACAGGAAACCCCAATTCACTATTCCACACTCCCAAGCCCCTGATGTGGCAGGAGGAGAAGATGAGCCCATTACTGGTGAGCAGTGGTGGGATGTGGAAAGGACCTGACTGCCTCTCAAGGTTGCAAGGCTACCTGAACCAGAACCAACATCATAGGAGTAAATCCAAGATGGAAGAGGCATCACCCAGGACTGGAGATCTTGAAAATTTATTTCTAGGACTGCTGTCTCCTTCTTGACAGGTTACTATGATGTCTGCCTGCGCTCCTCCACCATCCCATCTGGCTGAATGATCTTGGTCACAGAAATGCTCTTGAAATAGGATTTGGGCTGGGGTTGCAGAACTGGGCCAAGACCCTCCTAGGAAAGCTGGGAGTCAAGATCATTGTCCTCTCTGGCTCTAGAATGGGAGATCACAGGTCACATATCATCAAACCTATGAAAAGGTCTCTGGAAGCCCCAATCTCATGCTGATTTAGGGGTTTCAGTTTCTGCATAACTCTCCTAGGAAACCTCCCCCTCCCAAACTCTGGGCTGGTGACTATCTGGATACTTAAGCATTGAGTCCCAAAATATCTCTCCCTTCCGCTATCTCTTACCAGGTATCTCTGACTCAGGAACTGGAAGTTCAGGAGAATGGGAAGGTAAGGTCCAGGCCCCCATTTCACTGAAGGAGTTACTGAAATCCCCTGCTAGGTCACCAAAGCCAAAGTCATCATGGAAAAATCTCCCTCCTCCTGAGCTGAAGCTGAAGCCCAATTCCTCAGGGAGCTAAGGAGCCCCAAACCTGGGGCTTCCATGGACCCATGTGGCTTCTTCTTCTTCCTCTTCTTCATCTTCATCTTGAGTCATCCCTCCAGATGTCAAAGAGACTCATTCCTGTATTGAGACTTGAACCTTTAAAGCACCCAGGCAGCTCACTTGCACCCGCTGGCAACTTGCTCTGTGCTACCCAAAAGCGAGCTAAGAGTCAGTAATAGCTTGACTCTTTGTGAGATTCTTGGTATCTATAAGACATTTCAAAGCAATTTTTTTTTTCACTTTTAAATAAGTTTACTTACTCCTAGACTCATTAATTGATTGTCTAACTAAAGATCATGAATTTTAAGTTCTCCTGTGAATCATCTTTCCAGTGTTTCCAAGTGTACCTAAGGCAGGAGGGAGGTTATATACGAAACTGGGTTAGAACCCCAATCCCTGCTGTTCAATCAATGCAATTAATTTACATGTGCACCAAAAATGAAGGCACAAAACATAACCGCTTCTATGACAGTAATTTAGTTTCCTAGGGTATAAATTCAAACCAGCATCTCCCGTTAGTCTACAATTATATTTTCCCCTTTCATCCATTTCTTTCGAACTTTTCTTATATTTGAAGCTTCCTAAAGGGTATTTGAGTGATCTAACATTAACCACCCACACACTGTATTTACCACTATTATTAGCACAGTGGGTGATCTTCACAATTTAGTGAAGCTCCAAGAAGCATTATTACTGATTTTCTTTAAAAATGCCTCTAAATCATTTGCCATTTCTTCCCATTTCTACTCTAGGCAGAATTATTTTCAAATGACCTTTTATTTTCTTCACCTACCTTAGGCTTAAATTGATGTCAACTAGTGATATGAGTAAATACATTTTGAACTTTGAAGTGTTACATTTCAGTTACTTCTAAATTATGAAAGGTTAGAAGACATAATATGACAAGATGAAATATTATAGTGGAATAAGGTCCAACTTTTGAATCCCCAAATAACTACATAAGTATCAGAAGTGAATTAGGTGTAATAAAGGGGAAACTGGTTAATAACCACTAATGAGAAAAGTTCTTAGGTTTGGGTAGAATGGGAGACATGTCAAAGTCCACATATAATCTTTTTTTTTCCTTCTTTTTTTATTTACAATAAATACATTGGCAAATCAGCAGTCATGTTCTGTTACTATGATTGTTGGAGAGAGAGAAAGGGAAAAAAGGCAAATGCTTTCTTAGAAGAAGAAAAAACAAAAAAAAAGACACCCCACCCCACTCTTAAAAAAACTGACCTGAAGAAAAAAAATTAAGAGCTGGGAAATAGGGAGGAAGTAGAGGGAAGGTAGCAGATAGACCCAGTAGCTAAGGCCAATCCTGTTCCTAAGGGAGAAATGGGGTTGTGAGGAGGAGAGGGAAAAAGAAGCCTGGGAAAATGGTTTCCCTGCCCCAAGGCAGTGAAACATCTTCACTCCTGTTCCATGGAAAAAGCTGCACAGAGAAAGAACTTTAACTCCATTTCTAAGAGATTTCAGAGTCATTCTAGTTCCTCTGCTTGTAAGAAAAGGATGCACTGGGTGCTTTGGGGGGTGGGGGGCACAGTGGGTTCTAGAAAAGGAAGGGAAAAATGTGTGTGTGTGTGTGTGTGTTTCAGGGCCATGAGAACTAAGGCTGCCCCTGGAAAAGGACAGGAATTGAGGCCTAAGTGGAAGAGCCTAACCTGGGTTTCTCAGCTGCTCTGCAACAAAAGGCAGGATGCAAGTCAAAAGGGCAGGAAAGTTCCAACCCTAGGTCACTGTGGCCTTTCCTATCTTTCTTCCCCAAATTTTTCCAAAACTCTGGGCTGGAACAAGAAGGAGCCCAGAGTTCTCTCTTGCCTTGATGGCTTTCCACAGACATCCTAAAAATACCTGATGAGAGATATGAAGAGAGGCTAAAAATCTAAAAAGGATCAAAGCGCTCTAATGATATGAGACAGTTGGGAGGTACCTTCAGTGCTAGTTATTCCCTGTCCACAGCAACAGTTGGTATGATATTAGGGAGCCACAAGTAGGCCTCTGTGGTTCTAGCCCCTAGTGGTACATGGATTAAACAAGTGGATGCATGGGAGTGGGGTGGGGGGGGTGGGAATGGGGACTAAACTGAACACTAACAAAGGAGAGAGGAAATAAGCCCTGATGGGAAGTCAGGGGTAGAACAGACAGTACTGGGGAAATGAGATCATACCTATTTACAGGGAAGTAGAAAAGACATGGAAATGGCTATCAAATGGAATATGAACCCTGGAAAAGGAGAGAAAACTCCTCTTTTTTGCCTGGCCCTTCCTCACTCCCCTATCTTGGCCTATGCTATCCTGAAACCACTCCCCAGTTGCTCAGTCAATTCTCCAGGAAAGGCAAACTTATACTCAAGAGCTAGGTAGGCTAGAATATGGGTGAAGAATCAGAGTTAGAGGAAGCTAGCAGTGGAAATTGGGTTTGAGTAGCTGCCACTGCTATGGTTCTCTATAGCCTTCCCCAAACCTCATCTATACCTCAGATTCCATTTAATTAAAAGAAGGTGGATGAGTAAATCAATCAAACCCCCCATAAAACAAGTATCAACTAAACTACTATCAATTAAAGTGCAAACTGCAGAGGGATATGGTGACTGGGGCTGAAGCCATCTAAAGGCCAGAGGAAAAAATGCATATGTATAAATCAGAAGACGGGTATCAGAAACTGGTCCCTCCTCCAGTTAGATCACAGAGATCCCAGACACAGGCAACCACTGAAGTTTCTTTGGAGGACTCTGGAGTCCAAACCCCACCATGGGGGAAAAGCTACTTAAGAGCTTGGGTGAGGGGAAACCAGGCCTTGGATGAGTTTGAGAGCCACAGATGATACTGCACCTCCACTTCCCCCACCTCTACCCAGTCAGCTAACTCAACACGAACTCCAACCTGGTGCCAGAGAGCTTGCTTTCCCTTTCTCATCTCTACTTAGAAACACCCTCCACAAGGCCAACACTCATGGATACTGCAGTGTTTTCAAATATGAGAAACTCCAACCAAATAAAAACAAAAAAGAAGTATTTCTTTGCTCCCTCCTGCTGTGAATCTTACTCTCCTTCCCCCAAGGCCCTTTGTGTGACCCATCTGGAAACCTCATTCTTCAGTTCCTAGGTTTACCAGCTTTTCCATCCTGGGGAGAGGAGGAAAAATGGATCAAGAACAGGGATTGACCAAAAGCAGAAGGGGAGGGACAGGAGACAAAAAGTGTTTTCTGAAAAAAAAAATGGGGAACAATGGGAAAAGGAAAGAGAAGTAGGTCACTGTCTTGCACTTATAATAAGAAGAGAAGAAAGTTTCTTTTGGAAGGTAAGTCCCGGGGGCATCTGACCCCCAAACCCCAGAGTAGGGGGTATGAGGCCAGTGGCAACAGCTGCCTGGTTTTGGTTGCTGAAGCATTAAAAAGTGCTGTGATGGAGCTGTCAGGAGGCAGCCCTTGGGAGCCAGGGCTCGGTGTGCTGTTGCCATAGGGGCCTGTGTGCTGAGGGGTAGAGATGGAGGTTATTTCTTAGCTCTCAGGCTAGCTCCATACTTGTTTGCTGCTAGCCACTCCTCCGTTGCTACAACACTGGCTTGTTCTGCTGGGACTGCTTATGGAGATCCATACCCCGGCTTCAGCAGGCTGCACCCCCAGATTCTGGAGTTTACTCTTTGGCAACTTCTTAGTATTTCCAGGAGGAGACCATTCACATTCATAGCTGTCTTTGCTGAAGTCTCCATAAATAAGCTGTTGCCATCTGCATACGCCTGGGCCTCTTCATACTCCACCATACCATTGTCAGCCGGATCAGCTTCTTTCCCCACCAAGGCAATAACGATGCTAGGACTGGCCTGTCGCTGCAGTTCCTTCACCCACATCTTTGCTCTGGCAAAGGTTTCCGAATTAGTAATGTCATAAACCACAATTGCAGCTTGGGCACCCCTGTAGTACATAGGGGCCAAACTATGATATTGCTCCTGACCAGCTGTGTCCCAGATCTCAAACTTTACTGTTGTGTCATCTAGACAAATGGCCTGGGTGAGGAAGGCTGCTCCAAAGTGCTCTCCTGGTACACATGGAACTACCCTTTGACAAAACGTAATATCAGGCTAGACTTCCCCACTGCAGATTCCCTCAGCAGGACCAATTTGAATGGGCATATTTTGCTGGCCTGGCTGTGCTTCTGCTAGTCACGGCCAGATTATCAGAATGGGGAAGGGTGGCAGGAGGGGGATGCCACAAAGCAGGGGGGGGTGAGGGAAGGGGAGGGGACTTCCAGGTTTTAACAGTCCTCACCCACTGCCCTGTCTCTTTCCCCCAGCTCCTCCCTCTTCAGTGCTGCTATTGAGGTCTGCCCCTGCCCTCACACAACTACATATAAGCTTCATAAAAGTTAACTCAACTTCAGTCCATGTAATAGAAGTGTCCAGAACTGAGGCGAAAATCATTCCACTCAACACATTAATTCCAAATCAAACCTACAGTTTTATGTTAAGTTCTGAACTACTTCATGGTAGTTAGCACAAGTCATTGTTTCAGGTAATAGTAAGCAAACACACATATCCAGGGGATATAGCACATGTGCAAAATTTGAAAGAAAATTGGAAAGAGAATTACACTATATGATCAAAATGCCATAAAAAAAGACCCACATGTAATTAGCAGAAGACCTACTGTGAACCAAGATAAAGGAAAGCTTCTAAAGGTCTGTACTTGAGAATTTGATGAGACCCTGATGACTACAGTTATTCAGTAAAGCACCTGATAGAGAACCATGGAAGGGGTTTAAGTATCAGGCCAGGGTAGGCTAGTTAGAGAGTATGTAAATGCTATCACATTTCTGTGTGAGTGATCTGACAAAATAACAATTGCATTTCAAAATTATTGGGACACAAAAATCACCTACTACCCTATTGTTCAGTTCTGAAGTGTCATAACTACCAAATGCTAAAAATATATAAAAGTTTGACTTTATAACATTAAAACAGCTGACCTTGTTTTTTCAGCTAAAGTCTTTGAAAACTGTTACTGACCAAGTGGTTTTTCGAGAAAAGCATCAATTCTAACACCAACCCTTCCATTAGTAGCAAACACAGTGTTACTAAAACAGCTGGTTCTTAGTTGTAACAAAAAGGTTACCTCATTCAGAGGCAATGAATTTCTCCTCCTAAGTTTCAGAGAACCAATATTGAGAAGGTGAAAAAAAATGTTCACTTTACTGAAGCACGTTTTAGGAAACACAATGAAGAATCATTGACTTTTTCCTATAGCAGTTCATGAGCTAAATCTTTGCACCTTGAAATCTAAACTGCAGAAGACTGGAATCCCTTCCTATTTTCTTCAAACCTCAGGAACTGGAAAGAAAATTAAGACAATACAGATTCATGAAGGAAGGATGTGCTCCTAAGCTCTAGTCCTGTATTTTACCTTGGGAAACTCATGACTTTGATAAAAGTTTCTGGTTTTTCACATAGCAATAGTAGTTGTTTTATATTATTCTTCCTTTTGGCAATCTTCCTGTACCAATCTAGGTCTCTGGAGGGAAAGATGAGAAGAAATTAAAACAGCCTATTCTCTCATCTTGCTTTCCTCAAATGATCAATTTTACTCTGGGTTTCTCGATATGTTTATACATGATGAATGTAAAAAAGATGTTGGAACAATTTTCCCCTTATGATTAAAGTCTTTGTGGGTAAGGGGAAAGATAAAGATACACAACAGAAAAATGTTATTTAAATAAAATAATATATTACCTTTTCTCATTCCCACCTATTCCAATGGTTAATATATTTAAATGTCTTTTAAAAGATTTTAATTGAAAATATTTCAATATGCATAAATACACCAAATTTGTAGCATAGATCAATAGAAGTGTTGGGAAAATAGTTTTCTTAAATTTGGGGATTATCTAATATTATAAAATCTCAAGGTGGAAAAGGACCAACCCAATTTTAAACATCACATATTTTAGTAATGAATAAAATACTGACCTAATACAAAACCCCTTATATGTATAATTGATGATACCTAGGCTACTTCCTTAAGGTCACACAGTAACATCAAGACAAGTTGTATCTGAGTGACTAACATTTGGGAGTTAGACATTCCATGCCTAACCTTTTAGAGTGTGACGGAATTTCTACAGACTGTTCTCAACAATATGGTCAGTTTATGACCATTTCTAGGTATGTGATGATTTGTTTTGCAGTAGTACTGCCTGAATAATTCCCTATGACACAGTTTCACATACCTAACCCCCAAGTCTGTTTGCTATTCTTCCTGTCTTCCTTTTCCCCATACCACTTGCAAAACCACAGCTGCCACAGTAATCTTTCTAAAATATTAAGCATACCATCACCCTGCCAAAAAAAAAAAAAAAAAGATTGCCTACAAAATGAAGCCAGATTTCTTTAGCACCAAAATCTGTCTCTCGTCTTCATCCATATATTCTTACTTGCACCCTTGCCAAGACAGCTACTTGTTAGTCTGTGAGTATACTTCATTCATATTGATCACTCCCTCCAAAATGCCTTTCTCAATATCTTTGTCTAGGGAATTCTTCCTTTAAGGTATAGCTTGCATATCTGTAAAATTCCTCATTCCATTTCCCTGAGAGCAAAATGAGTCTCTTCTACTTTGTGTTTTCACAGCACTTTTCACATATCTCAAATCACTCTTATATTGTATTACAGTACATTGCATTTTTAAAATAAATCAATGTTATTGATACATATTAATAAAGCATACAATTCATCCAATGTGTACTATCACATAGTTTGTGATATAATCACATAGTTGTGCATTCATCACCTCAATCATTACTAGAGCATTGTCATTATTTCAATAATAATAATGAACAACAAACAAACAAACAAGAATTGCTAAGGTGTGAGGAGTTTTCCTTCTTGGAGTAAAGAAATTGTTCTAAAATTTTTTGTAGTGATGAATGTACAAAATTGTGATTATACTAAAAGCCATTGATTATACATTTTGGATTGATCGTATGGTATGTGAATATATCTCAATAAAACTGCTTAATAAACAAATAAATAAATGTGCCAGAGTAGCCAGAAATAGCAGCTATGTACAGCAGTGGAAACAGAGAGATTGAGAGGTGAAGAATTTTCTTGTTTGTCAGTACATTGCATTTTAATTCCAAATGATGGGGTAATTATTTTGAAGTCTATCACCACCGCTCCCTAAATCACCTACCCCCATAATCTCATCTGAATTATCCCATGACTTAGTTGAATACTTGTTATGTATTAGCCATTTGCAGAATGTTAATTCAAATTCATATTTTATTTTATACTAATAAGGCCATACATTGCTAGAATTTCCATATCTTTATTTAAAAAATGAATTGTCATAAAATGTTAAATTGGGAAGGTCCTTATGGTTTTTTTTTATACACTTTTTATATTTTACACAGAGGATCAGAAAAGTTAATTTGATTAAATCAGTAAATATCTACTACATGTATGCTATTTGCCAAGCCTTGTTGTATGTGCTAGAGATAGAGTGATATGATAAAAATATTTAAATTACTTGTATTCCTGCAGCTTACATTCTGGAAGAGAAACAGACAATAAACAAACAAGTAAACGGACAGGATATTATTTCATAGTGATAAATATCATGAATAAAAGCAGATAAATTATTAGTTCAAGTTCTTACAGGTTGCAGAGCTGAAACTAGAGCCCCAGTCTCCTATGTCTCCATGCAGTGCTATGTTAACTAAAAGTTACCTTCTCTTTCCAAATCAAGGGCAGATTAAATGGAAATGAGCGGGAGTTATTTATTCAACTTTATAGCAACTGGCTGCATAGGTAAAGGTAAATTTTAAATTGCTATCACAGATGCCCCAAAATAGAGTGGCTTAATTAAGACAGAAATGTCTTTATTTCTCATGCAACAGTCCCAAAATTGAGTCCAGGTTGATGGGGAGGCTCTGCCTCTATTCTTTCATTCAGATACTCAGTTCCCTTCCTCTTATAGCTCGGCCAGGAAGATGTGATCTTACTTTGCGAGACTGATGCACGGAGGCTGCCACAACTTTGTACTGGCCTGCAGAAAGAGGAAAGAGAGGTGGACCAGCACATGCCCATGATTTTAAGGCCAAGAACTAGAAGTGGTCACATCACAGTTTGTTCAAACCTCACATCACATTGGCTGAACCTAATAAGGCACATCTGGATGCAAGCCAAGCTGAAAACAGTCTCCAGCTGGGTAACCATCTGCTCAGTTTAAACTCTGGCAGGGCGTGAGTAGTTTTAACAGTTCAGAGAGAAGGGATTATGATACAAGGAAGGGAGGCAGTTAGTCCTTTCTGCCTCCCTAGGGCACTATTAATTACTGTTGCTTGGCCGTAGAAAAGAAATCAAGAATATAAGTAAATAATGAAGTCAGACCCATTATTTCAAGAATAAAGTTATCATAAGCAGGAAGCATTCAATGTAAAGAAAGTGGTAACATTATTTTGGTGAGCAGTGGTCCAGACTCTACCGTCTAAGAAATTTTTAGTAAGTTTTAAGAAAGCCTTTACTTAAATTTCCCAAGAAAAGGGTAAAAAAAAATAGAAAAGAAAACATTCACATTCACATCATAAATAATATGTTTGTCCAGGCAAATTGATTGAGTTGAACAATAGGGCCCACTTTAGGGAAACATAACTGTAATTTAAACTGTTTTGTCTAGTACACTAACTCATTTTGCAGACCCAGAATAGTACTTGCAATAACTAAGGTTACACATTACTTTGCTCTGAAAGCAGTAGGGAGGGTGGCTACATACAACTGGTAATTTAGCACTCCTTTAGCAATTCAAACAAAATTGCTGAATCACCAGATTGAGGATGGTAATTGCCTGGTGTGCTGAGGTCAACTGTTTCAATTTTCCCTGTTTGTCAAAGGCATTTAGAGCTTTGAGCAGGCACTGTTTAGTGTTATAAAGAACTTCTTGACACAGCTCTTACATGTCCAATCACAGGTGAGAAGACACTTCACTTCTTTTGTAGTTCTTGAAATCCACAATGATGTAGATAACATCACATTCTTATTTAACTTCCTGTTTTCTCCCTTAGTCTATTCATTCTTAAATGAACAGAAAGAATTAGTAAATCCTTTCTCCACTAATAGCGGAAAAATCCTAAGACACAAAGATCCAATGACTTAGAGCAGGGCCTACAAGTTCAAGCAGCCCAAAAACTATCTTAGGAAAAATGAAAACTCTCTCATCCTAGCAGAAAATTGCAAAGAAAGGAATACTCAGGGTTAAGAAAAATATTTTAAGGCTACAGAGAAAGCATAGAATTGGTAAACTGTTTGGAATATTTTGTAATATAGTTAGTTAATGGAGGAGTTATTCAGAATTTAGAGAAGGGTGTTAAAAAACAAACTAAAAAAACAGAATATAGTACCTATATTTGAATACTTCCTTTGAGCCAGGTTGTACCAGCTTGTTGTTAAAAGACAGGAAGAGGCACTGAAAAAATCTAACAATGTGAGGAAGGGATCTGTTAAATGTCATTTGATAACGAGTTTTATAGTCAAGGAGGCCGAAGATTACATATTTATTGAGGATTTATTAAATACCTACTACATTCCAGGAACTGCTGTCAGCATCTTAAAAAGCTGAATATGATACAGTTCTTGTACTCCAGCTTACAGAGTAGTTTATTTCAATATAGGCATTTCTGCTATAACCCAGTAAAACTAAGGGATACAGTATTTTTATTTATGGACTTCTGTTGGTTGTCATGCAACACAGCAGTTTTGTTTGTGAAGACTAATAATTTTTGTAGCAATGGAGTATAGAAAAAAGTAAGAGTGTCTAAGATGAACTAGACCAATGATAGAGCTGAAGTGGATAGGAAAGAGATACCATGTATCTTGAGTAGTAATTACATATTTTCAAACGCATGAGATCTTCTCATGCAGGTAGGCTTTTGAGATATGCAGCTATAGTTCCTTATTTACATCTAATCCAACCTTTCATACTGAAATGTCTTCAGAAAAACAAAGCAATACAAACTTTCTTCCTATGTGTTTGAAATTATAAACTCAGAGAGCTTATTCATTTAGTATCACAACTTTCTGAGTTAGGTTCCATTAAAGTTCACACTAGCAGATAAGGAAATTATGTCACAGGACTACTAAGTGACCTACCCCAGGTCATACTAAGTAGCATAGCTAGGATATTCCAAGCAATTCCTTTATGGGGCTTTCACATAAAAATCATGTAATCATCAAAGCTTAATAAAGACAATTCCCAATGTTTGTTTGGTTTCTCACAAATAGATCAAGAACCTTTTATTTTTATTGGTTTTCACTTTTATTTAATGAAGTGGTATAACTAGAAGACCTAATTAAACTTTCCAAGTGAAAAATTACACAGGAAAAAAACCAAATCTATCTTAAATTTTTCCCTGAAAAGATTGTTTCCTTTACAACAAATTTCTTTCTTTTAAAATTAAAGTGAAGAAAAAGAATTTCCCATGCTCAATAGCGTACATTATGGACTGGAATTTTTTATAAGTAAATATCAAAAAAGGGTTAGTCATTTCTTTTTTTGTGTCTCTTTGTTTACCTCTAATGTTCATCAGTTGTATTCCTTTTCTATTGCTGCCACAAAAAATTACCACATATTTAGCAGCTTAAAACAACAAGCATTTATCATCTTACAGTTCTATAGGTGAGAAATCTGGGTATAGCATAGCTCAGCTAGGCCTTCTGTTTAGAGTTTCACAAGGCCAAAATCAAAGGGTTGGTAAAGTTTCTTTTCTGGAAGTTCTGGAGATATATCTGCTGCCAAGCTCTTTCAGTTTGTTGATTCAATTCAGTTCCTTGTGGTTATATTTCTGAAGTCCTCACTTGGTGGCCAGTCTTTGCTCCAAAAGGTTGCCCATGTTCCTTTTCATGATTTCCATGTGGTCCCCTCTCCAGTAATGGTGGGTTGAGTCCCTCTCACTTCCAATTTCTCCAACTTCTTCTTCTGCCACTCTTTCTGACTCCAGCCAGAG
Organism: Tolypeutes matacus; assembly: GCA_026826555.1. NCBI lineage: Eukaryota > Metazoa > Chordata > Mammalia > Cingulata > Chlamyphoridae > Tolypeutes > Tolypeutes matacus. The sequence goes on from JAKSZT010054350.1 coordinate 9,044,758, forward strand.
AAACTTCTCTGCTTTTACGACCTCATGTGGTTAGATTAGGCTCACCCGATAAACCAGGACAATCTTTCCTTTTACATCCATAACCTTAACTACATCTGCAAAGTCATTTTTGTCATATGAGGTAATATTCACAGGTTCCAAGGATTGGAGGACATCTTGGGGACAGGGTAGCATTCTGCCTCTTCCATCAATAATAATATTTTTTCACTGGATATCAAAGGAGATAAGGCATTTTATAGTTTTTTGGGGGTTTTTTGGTCTTTTTATTCCCTGGATTTCTTTTTAAATTTAGAAGATTTTCCTTAATATCTTTTTTTAAAAAAATTGGGGGTGGGGGGAGAGAGGCTATTTAATTTTTAATTAATATTTTAATTTAAAAATATGAGACTGTTCTTAAGAGTGGCAAAACTTATAAAAATATTAGGAGACAGATTTTATAATAATCTTTTGAAATTTAACATTATAAAGACGGTTTAATTGCATTTATACTTTATTTTCCTAATTTATTACTTTAAATAATTTTTCACATCTTATACAACTAATTAAGGCAAAAATTTTCTGAGCAGGGTAGATAAATAAAAAAATATCTCTCATCCTCTTCATTTTTCAAGATGTGATAGGGAGGTTGTCCAGAATGCCAATATATGGAGGAGCATTTGCTTAAGAGAGCCACTCAAAAGAACAAGATAGAAACATCAAAACAAACATTCTAGACGGTGTCTTTAAATGTAGAATTTCTGCATTAAAATTTTAATTTATTAATAGTCTTGTTGGTTCCTTCTTGTTTTGTTTTGGAGGTTATTTGTCTGTTTATTTGTTCATTTTTCTCTGTCTACATATTACTATGCTCTTAATTTTATCATCTATAACCCATTCTATTTAGTAAAACAAGAAAACCTATGAGTCCATCTCTTTGTTTTCTCAGACAGACTGACGATAGAACACTAAGGTCATTAATGTTTCTCACTTTCATGCACACCTCCCCTCCAATTCATCCTGTTGCTTTTATCTCAAACATATATCCCAAATCCAATAATTTTTTAGTACTTCCAATGCAAATCTCTAGCTCAAGATATCCGTATTCCCCATGGCAACTGCTACAATAGCTTCAAATCCCTTTGCCTGCTTTAAATGTTGCTCCTCTAAATCCATTCCCCACAGAGTTAGCCAGAAAGATCTTTCCAAAATGTAAATTAGATCATGGTACTTCTTTGTTTTAAAACCTGCTAGTGGCCTCCTGTTGCAATATTAACAAGTTCCAAATTCCATTATTAACAAGCCTCCAACATTCTCTACAATATCTTCCTGTCTATCTGTCACCACTGAACTTTCATGATTTCCTCCACCTTCCCCATCATTTTATTCCAGGCAACTTGGTTTCTTTTTATCTCTTGAAGAGGAAAATCTCAATAGAGTCTTAGTGTACACTCGCTGTTCCTTCTCCTTGTCATTCTCAATTCATTACTTCATAAGACATACCTAATCACCTTAATCCCTTTCTAATTCTTTATACAACTATATGTTCTTCATAATCTATTTACTATGTTCTATATCTTTTTCATGTTTATTGCCTGTTCCCCATACACTACACCCTCACATCCACTAATCTATAAATTCCTTGGAAAAGGCACCGTGTCTTTCTTGCTTACCAACTTCTTCCAGACACTTGTAACAATGCCTGACCCACAACAAATGTTGATAGACCAACTCTCAGAGGACTTTTACATCTTTAAGATAACTCTTATTTCCAGTTTGAGTTTAGTAATGATAATAGCTAATTAATTCAATGCTTACTAGATGCCAGGCACTGGGCTAAATAATTTGCATGTGTTACCTCACTTAAACCTAACAAATGTCCTGAGGCAAATATAGATATTATTACCCCTTGAAAGATGAAGAAACTGGGGTTTAGGAAGGTTGAGGAATTTGCCCAAGGTCACAGAACTACTAAGTAGCAGAAATTGGACTACATCTCACTTCAAAGAACTATGTTCTTTTCCATCTCAGTCTAATTAGTCATCCAAAGTGTCTAAGTTTACTAGTGTAATATCAAATTTCTAGTTACATGCCATAGCAGTTTGGCATTATTTATCAATTCCAAATAATAGATACTGTATTATGTTTATGAACTAGTCTTTTCCTCTGGGCATATTAGATTATATTGGATTCAGAGGTTTCACTTTCACTTGATTAAATAATGATTAAGGCTTTGATTGGGCCACATCAGTAGGATGTTGAGTCCCTGTCCCCTTGGTAGGTGGGTGCTCACAGAGAAACCGCACCACAGAGAAGGGAGGTTGGAGTTTTGAGCTGGAGCCTGGGAAGTAAGCACACAGAGGAGCAGAGCAGCTGAGCCCGGAGAGAATTGAGCCCCGGGGAGAGAGACAGAGCCAGTCACCTGATAGTCTACAGCTAGCCTTATGGAGAGAGCACAGCAACTGAGCCTAGAGAGAAACAAGCCCCAGGAAGAGAGGAGCCCAGGAAGCCTGAACTCTTGCCAGACATTGGCCAGCCATCTTGCCCCAACACATGGCAATAGACTTTGGTGAGGGAAGTAACTTACACTTTATGGCCTGGTAACTATAATCTTCTACCCCAAATAAATACCCTTTATAAAAGCCAACAGATTTCTGTTATTTTGCATCAGCACCCCTTTAGCTGACTCTTAGTCACATGCAATAACTGAGTTTGGAGTAAGCATGCATATTAGGGTTCTCCGCAGTTCTCATAATATAAGTATAAATATTGTGAGATTTATTACAGAAATTATAAGAATTGGCTCACAAGCTTGTGGGGATGGGGAAGTCTGTATTCCATAGGGGAGGCAACAAGTTGGAAACTGTGATGAAGATTTCAATGAATTTCCTAGAAGAAGATGGCTGGCTGAAGTAGAGAGGGAATTCTTTTTTCTGACTGCTAAAATTATCATTTCTTCCTTTAAGGCCTTCAGCTGATTGGATGAGACTTCTCAGATTGCTGAAGGCAAGCTCATTTGTTGATTGTAGATGTAATCAGCATAGAGGCAATCAACTAAGGTTTTAAATCAATGAAATATCCTTATAGTAACAATCAGGCCAGTGTTTGCTTGAACAAACTGAAAACCATGACCTAGTCAAGTTGACACATTAACTTAACCTCTCAGCATGATTTCATGCTTTTGTCTATGAAGAGATAAGTAAAAATCATATGCTAATGTTCAATATTTCAAGCAAACAAATTAAAATCCTTAAGTATATTTGGTCCTTTCTATTTAATGAATCCCTCATGATTTCTCATTTACTGTAGATAATGTAGTTGACTTGCAGTATAGAATTAAAACTCACCCAGAACTGGCATTCAATCTTTTAGCCTTGAAATTTTTTCCATTCTCAGCAGAAGTACATCCACTTGTTTGGAAAGTCTTCTGTCAATATTACTTGGAAACCTACAGGAACCTGGAGTCCTCCCTCTCACATGGTTTGGTCAAAATGGTTGAGCTTTTTTCTATGTCTTTTGCTTCTCTCTATGTGTTCTCAGTTTATGTTAGACCCAGAAAGAGCTCAGAGACCCAACCTGAGTCATGCCTCACTGTTGTAGTCCAATGGAAAGCCCTAAATTGATCTGTTCAAAAGCTAACCTAATCTTTTAACTGAATCTAAATAAAAGGCCCCATCTACACTGTGTCTACAGGCACAAAAATGGGTTAGCTTAAGAACATAATTTTCTGGGGCCTACAAAAGTCAAACCAGGACTGATGAATATATACAATCTTTGTAAAGTCTGACCATTAAAAAGAGAAGATGTTTAAATAGCATTAAGAAGGAGAAAGGGGAGTAAAAGCAAGATGGCAGAATAAGAGGTTTTGGGCAAATGCTCCCTACCCTCCACACACAGAAAAAATGAAAAATCAAGCTAAAGTGGTCAGAACTAACTTTCCCAAAACTGTGGAGCACATTCAAGGGTGAACAGTAGCCAAACAATGCAGAATTTGGAAAAAGAAAAGCGAGTAATGGTAAGAAAGCTGCAGAATGCTTTCATCTGCCCTGGTCCTCCTTTCTTCCCCGGCTCAGTGCAACACCCATGGCACACAGTGTTCCCAGTTTCATGGCCATGTGCTCCCAGTGCCGAAATCTGCATTCCTCTTGAAGTTCCCATATAATATTCTTGTATGCTAGCCAAAAGCTGATCTCTGAAACCCTGACTCAAGATGATCTTTGGTTTTGTCTAACCAGGAAATTATGTGGAGCAGAGAAGTAGGGTGGAGAATCTGTGCAGATTACTGTGCAGAACAGAGAAAACCAGAGCCACATACATTATAGAAATAAAATACAGTGACCAGGACCTGGGAAGAGAAACTGGGGAAGGTTCTCTATTGGATAGGCTTTCAGAAACTCAACAGAATATGTGTTATTGGAGAATTTTTGAAAGTAACTATGCATGCCTAGGGCAAGAAACATTAAAAATAACTCCTTTGTCTTGAGAGGTCTGCTAGCCAAGGTCCATGCTCTCCCTTTTGCTGTCTAGACTTTGAAAAGGCCATGCCAAGGGAAATTTTGTTTCTGCAGAACAGAATATTTACCAAAGACTGTTGCATTGTACTTGTTCTGGCTTAGGAGAGTAGAAATATATGAATTCCATGCTTAAAGACTTTGAATAGATTACTTCTACCCAACTGAAAAACATAAACCAATAGCAGTTAACCATCCTACAAATATCTCATTCTACCTCTTTGAAATTAGTATAAACTGAGGCATTTAGCAAAACTACCTTTTTCTGTAAAACAGAGATGTGGGGAATAAGCCTTCTTCTAACAGAGTATAGCAAGTAAGTCCTGGCTCCAGGAATCTTCCTTCTATAGATGTCCTCTTATTATGGGCATCGGAAAGATTAATGAGGCATCTGGGCAGAGAAAAGCATTCTTTTTAAATTCAATTGTATCTTTAACTTAAATATTTTTACAACCAATGGATAAATTAGTTTCAATGATAAGTAGTGCTTTCCTAAGATTAATTCAAGACTAATACACAACTTTGCTAAGGAACATGAAATATGAGAAAACAAAAGGCTGATGCACTCTTATGCTTAAAAGTTATTGATAATTTTATAATTTTAATATTAGTGTACCAGAAGGAAAATAAATAAATTGAAAATAAAAGGCAACTGAACTTGGTATGAAATTCTGAAAAGAAAGGTTGAAGAGGTATAGAAGTTTGATATTGTTTATGAATTCCAAAATGTTTGTGAACTGGTCTTTTCCTCTTTGCATATTACATTGGATTGGATTCAGAGGTTTTTACTTTTACCTGATTAAATGATGATTAAGGCTTTGATTGGGCCATGTCAGTAGGACATTGAGTCCCCACCCCCTTGCACGACATGGCAGAAGAGAAAGTTGGAGTATTGAGCTGGATTACTGGGAAGTAAACACATAGGAGAAAAACACAGGAATAGAAACTGCTCCACAGACGTGGCAGAGGCCCCTGAAAGAGAGACAAGCCATTGGCCTGAGAGTTTACAGCTGGCCTGGTGGAATGAGCAGAGGAGCTGAGCCCAGAGAGAAGCAAGCCCAAGGAGAGAGACAAGACTTATCCCAGCCTACAGCTGATATTGGAAGATGCTGGGACCACGGAACCTTAAGGGGAAGAGGAAGCCTGAACCCTTGCAGACATCGGCAGCCATCTTGCTCCAACACATGGCAACAGACTTTGGTGAGGGAAGTAAGTTATGATTTATGGCTTGGTAACTGTAAGTTTCTACCCCAAATAAATACCTTTTTATAAAAGACAACAGATTTCTGATATTTTCTATCAGCATCCCTTGGGCTGACTAATACAAGAGGTAACTAATGAATTTTCATGGATCTGCAATACAAAATGACTTTCTTTAATATTCTTCTCTTTGTCCTCTGAATTAGTAAATTCCTACAAGAGGACCCACCACAATAATTTTTAATCCCACTCAGAGCATAATTGCTGTTATGCATTATGGTGTCCTCATGTGGCATTATAATTTCTTATTCTGCATTTCAGTGATGAAATTGTGCATATTCCATGGTCCTGGTGCTACTTACTGGGCATGAGTCATCAGGAGATGGTTGCCAGAAGTAACTCAAGACTATGACAGCAGTATAAATTTTTATTTAACCTTCATATGGAGGATACTGTAAAACTTCAGAGAAACAAAAAAGAATCCACTCTAGAACTGTCACTTCTCAAGAGCAATGGAGGGTAGGGCAATACAAAATTGACCAAGATAATCAGAAATTGCTTAGAACATTTTACTGAGAAGCTCCCATGTGAAAAATAGGTGAAGGAACAGAATTTAAGCTTATAACATGGATGGGAAATGGAAAAAACTGGGAATAAGGCAAGAGAACTCTGCATTTATGATTTCATGTGAAGCTTCAAAGCCTGAATTTAAGAGCAAAGCTGGTTTTTCTTCATAAGTTAGAATTGAACATTGTGTGTGGTAAATATGACTCTATATATGTTTGAGGTAAATTATTTAATAAACTCTTTGGGCTACTATAAGGAATCTAAATTAGATGTAAGTAGAGTTGTATAAAATTTGACATAATTGAAATATCACTTTATGTAATTCTCTTGATGACTCTCTTGCTTTTCTTGAATGTAAGAGAAATCAAAAGCTAAGTAAGAGAAGTAACAGATCATTATCTATATTCTACGAAGTCCCAGGATCTAGAAGAGAAGAAGTTGGTCTGACTGTGGAACATGTTTTTATCACACAATCAGAATGCACTAACTGCTGGAACTAGAGCTAACCCTTACCAATGGAGAAGATGCTCCATCGAAAGGTAACATTGTGGTATTCTCTATGAAGCTCTCCTTAGTGAAATACTTTGGACGAGCATAATTGATAACATTAGTTTACAAATAGAAGGATTTTTTACTGTAGGAACCACATGCTTAATAGCAATTGGCATCATCCTCCAAACTGCCTTCTCACATACACCTCACCTGGCTATACTTTGCATTAATGTGTTCACTTATTCTGGAGTAGGGAGGACATGTAAAATTCTTTCAAAACAAGCTTCTCCCTGGTGTCAAAAGGGACTAAAGAGTGAAGTAGTTCAGGGTTGAATATTCAAGAAGATATGTGGGTAAGCAGAGTTTAAGGTCTTGATACTCAATGTGTGTTCCTAGGAGGGGTTCAGCACCACCTGGGAGCTTCTTAGAAATTCATATGCTCAGGCTCCACCCTAGTTGCATTGAAGCGATTTTGTCTTTAACAAATCACCAAGCTATGCCTAAGCACACTAAAGAAGGTTTATTCTAAATTTCATGAAAAAAGTTTTTTCAGCTATTCATTGTTTTTATCTTGAATTCTAGCACTTAGTGGATATTTAGTATCATTTGCTGGAAGAATGACTGCATAATTTAATTGATGGATTATATACAACTTTTACTTTAATACTCTAAGATATTAATCCTTATTTAAAAATTTACATTGTAACTATAGTCTAGAGTTAGAAAAATGGATGCTGGTTACTTAAAATGAGAAATGTGTTATACGAGGCTTTGGGGGATTTAGTGAAATATAATTATTTTAGGAATATCCAGATGTGACAAGAATTAGTATGAAAAATATAATGAAATTTAGATAATAAATATTTAAGTTAGGGTATAAGACAACAACAAAAAGGAACCAAGAAGACATTGATTAACATGGAAAATAAATTCTATAGGAGTTCAGAAGAGGAAATCATTTATTGCTATATGAACAGAATAACAATAAGAATAACTAACATTTATCATATATTTAGCTAGTATTTTCCCATAGAGGAGCTCTGAAGCTAAGATTCAGTGACTGATTGGTGGCCATAAGAGTAATAGTTCATATTATTATGAGCAGTTACTATGCACTAAGCACAATTATGAGAATTTTACATATGTTGATTCACTTAATTATTATAGTATCCTTGCAGTAGGATAATTATTGACAAATTGACAGATTAAAAATTGAGTCATGGACCAGTTTATTAATGTGCTCAAGGCCCCACAGTCAGTAAGTGGGGAGGTGATTGAACGTGAATATTCAGACTCCAGAGCTCACACAAATAATAATGTTTATCTGGTGGACAGCTGGAACGTTTTCCTTGGGGAAGTGGATAGATTTGAATAGGATGAAAGGTAAAGAGAACTGCATGACCAAACTTAGCATATTGACCATTCATGGAGTGTAGTGAATTAAAACATCATGCAGAACAACTCAGGATTCTGATATGGGTAAATTACTGAAAAGCAGGCAATGAAGACTAGGGGGGAAAATGTTGCCTCTCAGCCACTCTACCTCGGGCTTGAATTATGACTTGCTCACTTACCACCTGCAGTATTTAAATGTCAGACTTCTCTGACCATCTATTTCTACAAACATCAAATAAGGTGATGTATTAGTCAGGGTCCTCTAGGGAAACAGAATCAACAGGACATATCTGTATATAGTATGAGATTTCATAAGAGTGTCCCACGTAACCGTGGGGATGTACAAGCCCAGGTTCTGCAGGCAGGCTGCAAATCAGGGACTCCGATGAAAGTTTAATGAAGATCTTGATGAGCTTCTGGGAAATGTTGGCTGTCCAAAGACAAGCTGGGATATTCTCTCTGAATGCTGAAATCACTTCCCTTTTTAAGGCACTCAATTGATTGAATAAAGCGTGACTCATTGCTGACTGCAAACTCCCTGATAGATGTAGACGTAATCAGCTATCTATGCAATAAACTCATAGGTGACTAGAGTCCACAATTACATGGCCAAGGTGACACATTAGCCTAACCATCACAGTCCACTCCTTGTCAACTCGACAACCACACATATTACCTTAAACCATACTTAATCTCTAAGTAAAAAAAAAAAAAAACAGGCACGCATGCATATATATTTCCACCTAACAATGTTCAATTCTCTGTGTACAACCAGAAACACATTATTTCCCTACAGAATAGGGTACAAGTCCTTAGGTAATATTCATTCTTAAACCTGGCATTCTTATGTCATTCATATTATGACATGAAACGAACACAACTTTTCATAAGATAGGGGAAAAGGTTGGAGAAGAAAACAAAGAAATTTGTTTTGTGTACGTATACAATCATACTCATAATGAAACAAGGAAGAAAGATTCATGACTATTACAGTCCTCGTTTTGTAATTGGTCATGTGGTTGAAGTTCGTATTCATCACTACTTTCTGCCACTACCCATTCCATATTCCTGTTACCCTCAGCAAGCATTGTGGTTCTTTGCCTGGTGGGGTAAACCAAACTTTCATTCCTGAAGATTCTGGGCCATGGTTTAGTCCTGCTATGGTTGAGTTGCTGCAATTTTCCATTGGCTTTAGTCACAGGGCATGGCAGTACTAGACTAGACACATGGCACGACTCCCTAGGGGATCTCCTGTATTCCAAGCAAACTCTTTATCCCCATTAGATAGATGTAGTCCTATTTCCCCTTAATAGTCAGGATCAGTCACCCCAGCCAGTACAGTAATTCCTTTCTTTGCCTGTTGATTCACAGGTAAGAGGAGCTCAAAGTGGCTAGGTGGTAGTCTTAACTTCCAGTTCAATGGAATCATTGTTGTTTTCCCTGGTGGCAGCACTCCTCCTATTGGGACCAAAACCTATAGACCAGCAGAGCTTAAGGTTGCCGGGAAAGGAAGCAAAAATTTTCCTAGTGAGTCACTAGGGGTAATAGTGAGTGGTGCCATTTCTGTTTCCACCCCTTGATTCCCGGACCCATGAATCCTGGTTATGGGAGAAACAGCACCATAGAGAAGATGCTGATTTAGAGCATACACAGCCTCCTGGAGAACAGTGCCCCAGCCCTGCAAGGTACTGCCACCTAGTTGGTGCTGTAATTGAGTCTTTAAAAGGCCATTCCACTGTTCTATTAATCCAGCTGCTTCAGGGTGATGGGAAACATGGTAAGACCAGTGAATTCCATGGGCATGTGCCCATTCCTCCACATCATTTGATGAGAAATGGGTTCCTTGATCAGAAGCAATGCTGTGTAGAATACCATGGTGGGAGATAAGACATTCATAAAGTCCAGGGTGGTAGTTTTGGAAGAAACATTGTGTGCAGGAAATGCAAACCCATATCCAGAGTATGTGTCTATTCCAGTTAAAACAAATCACAGCCCATTCTATGGTGGAAGTGGCCCAATAAGGTCAACCTGCCAACAGGTAGCAGGCTGGTCACCTCGAGGAATGGTGCCATATTGGGGACTGAGTGTGGGTCTCTGCTTCTGGCAGATTGTGCATTCAGCAGTGGCTATAGCCAAGTCAGCCTTGGTGAAGGCAAGTCCATGTTGCTGAGCCCATGCATAACCTCCCTCCCAACCTCCATGGCTACTTTGTTCATGAGCCCATTGGGCAATGACAGGAGTGGCTGGGGAAAAAGGCTGAGCATTAACCACAGTGTGGGTCATCTTATCCACTCGATTATTAAAATCTTCCTCTGCTGAAGTTACCCTCTGGTGAGACTTCAAATGGGACACAAATATTTTCATGTTTTTTTTGCCCAATCAGAAAAGCCTATCCACATACCAATTCCCCAGGCCTCTTTGTCACCAATTTTCCAATCATGTCCTTTCCAATTCCCTGACCATCCAGCAAAACCATTGGCAACAGCCCATGAATCAGTATATAAACAACCCTCTGGCCATTTCCTCTTCAAGCAAAATGAGCAACCAGATGCACTGCTTGAAGTTCTGCCCACTGGGAGGATTTGCCCTCACCACTATCATTTAGAGATGTCCCAGAAAAGGGCTGCAGTGCTGCAGCTATCCACTTTGGGGTGGTACCTGCATATCATGCAGAACCATCTGTAAACCAAGCCTGAGTTTTCTTTTCCTCAGTCAACTAATTGTAAGGGAATTCCCCAGAAGCCAAAGCAGTGGGCTGGGAAAGAGAAGAAAACATGGCAGGGGTGGTGGCCATAGGTATTTGGGCTGCTTCTTTATGTAACTTACTTGTGCCTTCAGGACCTGCTAAAGCCCTATCTCATATAATCCACTTCCACTTTATTATGGAGTGCTGCTGTGCATGCCCAACGTTATGGTTTGTTGGGTCAGACAATACCCAGCTCTGGGTAGGTAACTCAGGTCTCATGGTAACTTGATGGCCCATTGTTAAGCGTTCAGTCTCTACTAAGGACCAGTAGCAAACCAAAAGCTCTTTCTCTAAAGGAGAGTACTTATCTGCAGAGGATGGCAGAGTTTTGCTCTAAAATCCTAAGGGTCTACATTGAGATTCACCTACAGGGGCCTGCCAAAGGCTCCAGACAGCATCTCTATTTGCCACTGAAACTTCCAGCACCATTGGATCTGCTGGATCCTATGGTCCAAATGGTAGTGCAGCTTGCAAAGCAGCCTAGACCTGTCACAGAGCTTCCTCTTGTTCCGGTCCCCAATCAAAACTAGCAGCTTTTCTCGTCACTTGGTAAATGGGCCGGAGTAGCACACCCGAATGAGAAATGTGTTGTCTCCAAAATCTGAAGAGACCAACTAAGCATTGTGCCTCTTTTTTGATCATAGTAGGGGCCAGATGCAACAACTTATCTTTCACTTTAGAGGGATATCTCAACATGCCCCATATCACTGGACACCTAGAAATTTCACTGAGGTGGAAGGGCCCTCTATTTTTGGTGGATTTATCTCCTGTCTTCTCTCACGCAAATGCCTTACAAATAAGTCCAGAGTCTTTGCTACTTCTTGCTCACTAGGTTCTATCAAAGTGATATCATCAATATAATGGACCAGTGTGATGTCTTCTGTGAGGGAGAGACGATTAAGGTCCTTGTGAACAATATTATGACAGAGGGCTTGAGCATTGATATACCACTGAGGCAGGAGAGTGTATGTATACTGCTGGCCTTGCCAGCTGAAAGAAAACTGTTTCTGGTGGTCCTTACTAATGGTAATTGAGAAAAAAGTACTTGCCATATCAACAATTGCATACCAGGTATCAGGAATGTTGATTTCCTCAAGCAATGATACCAAATGGGACAGCAGCTGCAATTGGAGTCACCACTTGGTTAAATTTACAGTAATCCACTGCCATCCTCCAAGATACATCTGTTTTCTGCACAGGTCTAATAGGAGAGTTGAATGGGGATGCGGTGGGAATCACCACCCCTGCATCCATCAAATCCTTTATGGTGGCACTAATCTCTGCAATCTCTCCAGGAATCCGGTATTACTTTTTATTTACTGTTTTTGTAAGGTAAAGGCAGTTCTAGTGGCTTCCACTTGGCCTTTCCAACCATAATAGCTCTCACTCCACAAATCAGGGATCCAATTTGGGGATTCTGCCAGTTACTAAGTATGTCTGTTCCAATTATGCATTCTGTAACATGAGAAATAACCACAGAATGGGTCCAGGAACCCACTGAACCCACTGTGAGATGGACTTGAGCTAAAACTCCGTCAATCACCTGACCTCTATAAACCCCTCTTCTTTATGGTGGCCCACAATGACGTTTTGGGTCTCCTGGAATTAATGTCACCTTTGAGACAGTGTCTAATAATCTCCCAAATGTCTGATCATTTCCTTTTCCCAAACGCACAGTTACTCTGGTAAAAGACCATAGGTCTTCTTTGGGAAAGGTCGGAGAAGATTAACAGTATAAATTTTTGTCAGTTTAACAGATTCCTTCCCCTGGCCTTATCCTCATTCAAGGAGCTCTGGGTCTGTAAACTGTCTCAAGTCTGGGAATTGATTAAGGGGCTGTGATGCTCTGCATCTGTAATTTGAGTTAGTGTTTTGTTCACTTGACCTATATCCCTTCTGTTTATATGGATTCAGAAGAAATTTAGTAGACTGCCCATCTGTTTCACTTCTAGGTACCCCATGATGTATTAGCCAACATCATAACTCTATACGACTCAGACTCATTTGTGTGCTGCTTTGAATCTGCCTTTCATTGCAGTAGCCATGCCCACCTTGTGTCTGGCGATTAACTGCCCATACTTGACTTTTACCGGATCAAGATCCGATCATCCCCATAATGTTTAAGGATTCTATTTCCATTACAGCCCTCCCTACGGTAATATCTGGACTACAGAGAAGATCAGCCACAGAGCTTTTCATGGAAGGTGGAGTTAGTCTTACAAACTTATTCCTCACAGTCCTGGTTAACGGTGGGTCCTCTGGACATTCCTGGGGTGGGTGGGCAGGTAAATCCATTCTAGTATTCCAATCTCTCTAAGCCTTTGAATTCCTTCTTCTACTGTATACCAAGGCAAATCGGGCATCTCAACCTCAGACATGCTAGGCCATCTTTTGGTCCAGGTTTCAGTTCAGCCACCTGAACAAACTGTTAGAGCCCTTTCTAACCCCTCAAATTATAGTGTTGAATCCAGAATTTCTGCTTAGTGGGCCTATATCAATAAATTCAGTCTAATCCAACTTTATATTCCTTCCACCATTAACCCATGCACTTAGTATCCATTCCCACACCTATTCCCCTGATTTCTGTCTATATAAGTTGGAAAACTCATGCATTTCTTTCAGAGTATAGCATACTTCCTCATGGGTTATATTTTGTATTTCACCTTTGGGGGCTTGTTGAGTTTTTAGTCTAGTAATAGGTCTTGAAGTGGGGTGGTGGGGTGCATAAGGAAAGGATTAGAAATGTCTTGCAAGCTTCTGACTTCAGGGCATTCCTTTGCATTTTCTTCTGATGAGACAGGATTAATCTCTTCAGGCAGGGGTTGGTAGGCAGATTCCTCAGGGCAGACTGGAGGCTGGGCAGTGCATGCTGGAGTTTGGCTGGTACCTGCCTCAGGGCTGGGAGGAGATCCAGACTTCCTAAGGCAGACCAGAGGCTGGGCAGTGCAGGCTTCAGGTACCCACCTCTGGCCTGGAGGAAGGTCCAGACCCCCTGGGGCAGGCTGCAGGCTGGGTGATACAAGGTTGAAATGGTGTGGTCTCCACAGGGCTGGACTTCGCAGGTTTATCTGGTAAAGTCTCAGCAGAATTTAGGGTTCCAATGTCCTCACCAATATCATCCCAATAATCATCCCATATATCTCTATCCCAATCCTTTGGGTTTCACTCTTTTCCATCAATGTCTTTACTTTAACAGCAGAAACTCTGTGGGGTTGAGATTTTAGTTTCCTTTGTAACTCTGCTACTCGTACAATGAGAGTTTAAGTTTGATTCTCAGATATCTCAAGCCTGTGGTATCAGGAGACAAGATTTTCTTTCAGAGCACACATAGAAAATTTCACATTAGTCATGCAGCATTTAAGTTTCAAATTTGAAGCCTTTAGCTCATCTCTTTCTTTTGTCTTATCCAGAGTATCTAGGAGGAGCCAGCAAATGTCATTGTACCTTTTGACTCCACAAAACTCTGTTAAGGTGTTGAAAACACTATCACTTAGTTCCTTGCTTCTTATAAGCTTGGAAGTAGGGGAATCCAGTGATGATTTTTGCATATCTCTATTCCGAACTCATGCCACAGACTGTTAGTGGCCTCTTCATTATTGGAAAGGGAGTCATTAGTACCCTTGGGTCCAATTATAGTAGAGAGCCAATTGCAAAACTCCCAGAACCACCTCAGACATCCCATTTTACGACTCTTTTCCTCAAGAATCATTCACGGTGCCAAGGTGTATCAGTCAGTGTTCTTTTGGGAAACAGAATCAACAGGAGTTATCTGTAAGTGTATGAGATTTTATAAGAGTCTCTCACGTGACCATGGGGGTGCACAAGTACGGGTTCCTCAGAAAGGCTGCAAACCAGGGGTTCTGATGAAAGTCCAATGAAGGTCCTTGATGAGTCTCTGGGAGACGCTGGCTGTCCAAAGATGAGCTGGGAAATTCTCTCTGAATGCTGAAATCACTTCCTCTCATAAGGCTTTCAATTGATTGGATAAATCGTCACTCATTGCTGACGGTAATCTTCCTGGCTGATGTAGATATAATCAGCTATCTATTCAGTAAACTCACTGGTGACTAGAGTCCATAAATGTCCTTAATTTAGCCCAGTGCTTGCTTGACCAAACAATTGGGCACAATTACTTGGTCTAGTTGACACATTAGCCTAACCATCACAGGTGTTTATAATAATTAATGGACCAAAAAATAGAAACAACCCAAGTGTCCATAGACAGATGAGTGAATAAACAAAATGTGTTTATATATACAGTGGAAAATTATACAGCCATTAAGAAAGAAGGAAGTTTTGATATTTGCTATTACATGGATGAACATTGAAGACATGTTGAATGAAATGACACAAAAGAACAATTATTGTATTCCCTCACTTATATGAAATACTTAGAATAAGTAAATTCATAGAAATAAAAAAGTAGATTAGAGGCCACTAGGGACAATGAGGGGAAGGTAAAATGGAGAGATATTGCTTAATGCATACAGAGTCTGTTTGGTGTAATGAGAAAGTTTCGGTTATAGATGGTGACGACGGTGACACAACATTGTGAATATAATTAATCCATTGAACTATACACTTAAAAATAGTTAAAATGGGAAATTTTATATTATATATGTATTATCATAATAAAAAATTAATAGAGTGAGGTAACATTTGTATGTATTCAAAAAAAATAGATCTATGTTTACCAGAATGATATTAACAGTCAATCTACAAATTATAAAATCACAAACTTAGACCCAGTTCAACAGCCTCATTGTGTCTGATCTCTGCCAAAGGTGACTCAGCTTAAGGAATTAAATGCATTGACCTAACTACATCATATCTCATTAGACCAACGCTTTATAGCCAACTTTCTGCTCAAGTCCTCTCTTTCTACTATCATTAATAAGACAGTTCAGTTGGGCTTATGCCTTTTAATTATTTGAACCAAAGGTGGAAAAAGCAATGCTTTACAGAAGCCCAGATAACACTAAAATCGTTCCACTCTCTACATGGCTCTTGATGCACGTTATATATGTGAAGATACAATAAACATGGGATAATTACAAGTTGCACATATGATGTCAGAGGAATGTTATTGTGGCATTCTAAAGACGATGTTTTCAAAGTATTTTCCTATAAAGCCAGGGCAAGTTAAATATAGAACTCCAGCTTAGTTCCACAAAAATTAAGGAGTTGGGCAGTCATGGAGATCATATTACATTTAGAGGTCTCACTGGAATTATAAAAAGTAAAACTGAAAAGTGCATTTTCACACTGAATAACAGGTGTTCAGATTCTTAATGTTCTCTGAACTGACCCCAAATCATGAGTTTTAAAATAAGCTCTCAGAATCCTGAGAGAATTACTGCAGTTGGCAAATAAATTTCCAGTTTTCTACCAGGTAGCAACCATGGTTTGACAGAAATGAATCATTAAGGAATAATTATATTTTCTGTTATCTAATTTGAGTTCTAAACTCATGTCTACGTTTGGTTTTAATTTTTCTTGTGTTTCATATAATAAATCTTCTATTGTCCATACTGTCTGTGAAATGAAACTTTGCATCATAGTTTAATATTTCCTTTAATTTTCTTCTAAGACATAAATACTTTCCACCAGAAGTCATACACATTTTGGAAATAATATGCCTTTTAACATTTGTATTTCTAATTTTTTCTAGCTAATTTCAGATCTCACTTATGTATTGTTATTTTTAAGAAAATTAAGAGGTTACTCAATTATTACTGGAGATTCTGACATCAGCCCTTGACTTACAGTTTTTAGGTCAGTTTTTACTGTGATTGAAACAAATTACAAAATAATTGCAGAGCAGCCTTTATTCACATCTCAAAGTACCAGGAAAAATAATCAACTTTGAACCAGGAGCCAAGTAGAATCATGATGTTATAGTCTTCAGCTTGTTTTAAGAAAAGTCTAATTTGTTGTCATATTATGTTCTCATTATATCATTTTGTCAAAAGAAAATGCATAAAAATAGAATATTAAATGTATTTTAAAAAATATTATAAATCTATAATTCTTTTTCACAGGAAATAGCAGGTGAAAACCATCCACCTATTTCAAGTAGAAAGGAGTAAGCATTAGAAAAGGAATAGCTGATCCTAAACCAGTTCTTGAAATACTTGCCATTTGTGCCTGAAGCTTCTTTTTTTTTTTTTTTTTTTTTTTGCCTATTGAGCAATCTATCCAAAAATGACGATTAAAATGAGAGGAAGATGAGTGTGTAGACACTTCTATTTTATAAAACTTATTGATGACTAAGACAAAAGTCAGTTCATCTCATTCAAAAGTGAGACTTGGTGATTAGAATTTTTTTCAATCAAAATTTAGTAAGCTGGCCGCATATTTATTCATTTTCCTGGGAAGAGGCTTTTGACATCACTGAATTTATTACATTTATGCATTTTAATTGCCTATCTTCATAATTTACCTTTAGAGTAAAGATAATGTTTACATATAAAGCATAAATCACTAACAGTCCCTAAAAGCACACAGGGAAAATGCCATTCTTCCAACAGAATGGAAGTACTACACTAGGAGTTGTAAGGAGCAGTAAGAGTTGCAGAGATGGTTCAGCTTCCCCAATAACCAATCTCTGGAAAGCAAGTGCATGTCTCCTTCCTTTATATGCTTGCATAGTCTCAGATTATCTTCAATTCATACAAAACAAGAGACTTGTGTTACAAAGTTAGTATTATATATTATAGTGTGCATATGCCATTAATACAGTAACATTAATTATTTTGGTCCACTTCACAGATCCTTTGGTGCTCTTATTGGAATATTTTGTTCTCTATCTACTCCTTTCCTCCTATCCCCTCATTTTTAATTTTTAAATTACTGTAACTGAAAGAATACTCGTGTTTTTTCTTTTCTTTTTTTAAAACACCTCAAAAGTCCCAAGAAAGAAAAAAAATGAGAAATTATCCAGCCATTCTCTTATGAGATCAACCTTAATCGACCAAGGGCTTTGAAAGTCAAAAAAATTACTTACAGAGACAGATATTTTCTACTCACAATCTTAGCAAATTGGTAAAAAATAGTGGTTGAGTGGTATATGGGAGTCCTATATTTTATGCATGATTATTTTGCAAACCCACAACTTCTCTAAAAAAGGAAAAAATGGTGTTTATTTACCAACAAAATCTCTAATTTACATCTTGATACATAAATTTTATTTTTGAATAATTATAATAATAATAAACCATTTGTCTATAAGAAAACAAAATTAAAATATCTAAGAAGTTTGAGGAAATTTTATTATAATTTCTAGACAGACTTAGGGAATCTAATTATAAAAAGTTTATTAATGCTTGAAGAGTTTTCCAAGTTTTATTGGTGCCATGAGAGTTTTGTCCAAATACAAATTCAATTTTGTTTACTACATTATTTTCTTTAAACATGCTGATTTTAAATTAGGCCTGCATAAAGGATCAGTACAAAATTTAAGAGAAATGGTTCAGATTACATCTCCTCAATATTTTTCAATTGTCAATGTTTTTAGAGTTTCTCATATGTTATAATACTTTAGTTATGGAGAAATTATAGAACAAGAGAATGCATAAGTGAAAAGAACCAATTTAAAAAATACAACTTTCCTCGGTCATCACATTTCTTTATTTAACCCCATATTTGCTTGCTGCAGATAGGGACCCATCCAAGATGAGGCAAAAACACCCCTGAGAGAATGTGTGTCCCAAAGTGCAGAGGGTTTCTTGTAATAATAATAATGCGCCTTTTTTAAAGACTGTAAGTTTTCAATATTTCTTTTATTTATTTGTTTGTTTATTATTTATTTTGGGTTATCAATATTTCAATACAAAAGGAACTACTACCTATTGTGGTTATTTACTCTGATTTTTGGTTTCCTTCAGTACAATAAACTTTAGTTATCATATCATACTTTTGTAGCATCTAGTTTCCCTTTGTTATATTTTAGTCATTCTAGCATATATATATTTTTCATATCCACATAATTATATATTTAATTCATAGTAATTTATTTCACTATTTCAACTTTTCCTTTCTAATATCATTATCTATGTAATATCATAAATGAAGAAAAATAGCATATGTTGTTATCTATATATATAATTAATGAAGGAAATTGCATGTTATTTTTTAATTCCTTGTGTGTGATAATTTTAACCTAATTCCTAAAAATTAGAGTGAAGCTTTATGCATATAGATTTTCTGGGCTCATGCAAATCAGATGTTAGACAATTTATAGTGTACGAAAAACCTTTGTCAGCTTCAGTCTCCAGGTTCTGTAAAGTGTGAATGTTTAGCTTAAAAAGGCATTGCTCTAAGGCATCTTAATCATCAAGTTTCACTCTATTTTAGGTCAGTATGTAAAAGAATTTCTTTCTTAGAAACTTTATAATTTATAGACTATATATAAAGTGTACTATGTACTTTATAGTATAATAATTTATTACTATATAATAATAAACAAGGTTACATAATTTATTACTATATAATAAATAAAATATTTGAGTAATTATTATTTCCCAGGCACTGTGCCATGAACTATTCATAAACTTTCTCATTTATTCTCAAAAAGTCTTATAATATAGCTGTTATTATTACACCATTTTAAAAATTGGGAAATTAGTCTTTTAAAGGTTAAATAAGTTGCCCAAAATCTCTTTGCAGGGACCAAAACAATAACCAGAAGAGACAAAGTTGAGAATACAGTAGTCTCTTTAGCATCGTACTTTTGATTCAAATATTCTAAAATAAATAGCCTTTCCCTTGATACTTCTGTGTAAAAATTGTATTTTTTTTTTCCTTTTTCTGTTTAAAAGTATCAAGAGTAGTTTCTGCTTACCTGTGTGGTTCATCTATCTTTTCCCCTCATTATCCCATTCTTTGTACATAAGATTTATAGATTCACTTTAGAAAATATCATGTAAAACTCTGATAGTTGTCTTTTAGATAACATTTTCTAATTAAATGTTGAAATAGAATAAAGGTGAAAGATATTTGTCCAACATGACTAGGTTACTTGGTTTGATCTTGGTACTTTCAAAACCAATGCTAGAATAACTGTAGTGACTTATTGGTCATATGATCGTTAACATTGCCTATTATACTAATTTTTTTAAATGTGCATAATAAATCTCTTTTAATGGTGAATACAATGCTTTTTCTTTAGAGTCAAAAAATTTCATATTCCTATATGTGATACTAGACTACTAACATCCTAAGAGCATATTTATTACATCAAAATTTCATTTATCCAAAGAAGTTGTTAATTACTAAGTTTTAAAAGAAAATACTCTGTTTAGGAATTTGGGGTATTTCATCAAAACCAAAAAAAAAAAAAAAAAAAAAAAAAAAATTTACACCACACGTGCTCTGACCTTAGTTAACTTGTAATTCTGTCCTAAAAATTCTTCAATGACTCATTTAAATCTTTTCTGCTCAGATTCCACTTCACCATCTAATTAGGGAAGTCCTAACTATAGGTCATCCCACTAGAGACAATAAAAACAGCTTTCAGCCATCTGATTTAGCAAAGTCATTTTTCAGTCCTTAGTAAACCAAATTTTCTAAGCAAATAAGCAGTTTATGTTGATTCTATGGCCAGTGATGAGTTTCCGTTTGTATCAAAAGTCATAAATGTACATGATGAAAAATATCTCTTGAAACATGCAATTTCTTCAAACAATTGAGAATATAGCTGGTCTCGACCTCATCGACAGCACATAGAAAAATCTCTCTATTGTGGATTCTGGTTAGGCCCGAAAAAGTCTCCAAAGGAATGCGAAAGTATAGTCAAAAGACCAGCTTTGGATTCTTGTTTGCTTTCTTTCTCTGCCTGTAGCCAAACAAGACAAACTTTTGCAACCAAGCGAGTTGAGAATTCAAATCAAACTGAGCAGCACTGCATTGTCACCAGCCTCCAAGCTCCGTTCCTCCTGTCTATATCTCTGACTCACTTGGTCCCAGAGTTTTCCTGACTAAAATGTCTATCATCCCTGACTTCAACTCTGATTAAACCTTGGTCTTTATCCTAGAAGAGTTGGGATGTTGCATGACTTGTCCTAGGTTCCCTGGTTCTCAGCTCATTTGTTGGCCTTCACAACTGCAAAACTGCTGAACAGTGTACTTTGTGTGTTCTTTTATTTTATTTATTTATTTTTATTTTATTTTATTTTATTTCACTAAGAAACTTGGATTATACAAATGTCACATAAAAAATATAGGGGATTGCCATATGCCCCGCTCTCCACACCTCCCACATTTTCTCATATTAAAAACATCCTTCATTAGTGTGGTACATTCATTGCAATTGATGAACGCATTTGGAGCAGTGCCACTAAGGATTAAAGTTTACATTGTAGGTTACACTCTCTCCCACCCAATTCTGTAGGTTATGGCACGGTTTATAATGGCCTGTTTCTATCATTACAATGTCATTCAGGACAATTCCCAATTCCCAGAAATGCCCTCATATTATACCTGTTTTCCCACTCCCTGCCCTCAGAACCTCCAGTGGCCACTGCCTCTACATCAATGACATAATTTCTTCCATTGCTAGAATCACAGTAAGTCTATATTAAAATACTTGGCCCTTCCTTATGGTTTTCAATTTAGCCTAAGTCTGCCTCATTTTGATTCTCTTTCCAATCCCTTCCTCAGGTCATCACTATATCTAGCCTCACCCTCCTGGCCATGTTTCCTTCAACAACTTAGGAAAATGAGGCATCAAAGTGAGGCACCATCAGAGAGTTATCTTCCAGCAAGCTCTCTTCTCCCCTCCTGTCAGCCTTTTGGCAAGGACTTACCTTTCTTGTTTTGGCAAGATTTTGAGGTTATAATATATGCATGCTTTAACTTGTTATGGCAATTATCCTGTTTTTTACAAAAACAGTATTATTTTAAAATATTTAATAATACCGGGGAAGCAAAACTTTAAATTGATGAGTTAAGATCTACAGCTTCAATTAGCTCACAATTTAAATTGCGGATAGCATTTCTATGTTTTTTTTTTTTTTTTTTTACAGTTTGTTCTTTTCTTTAATGAAATATTTTATCTGGATATACATGAAAATTAATCAATTGCTTTTACCATATGACTATGAAATATTAACTCTACTGCCTCCAATAAAGTGTCAATAATTTTACAAATAATTAAAGTCATTTGTAAAATCAGTATCAATTGAGACTTTCTTGCACTTATGACTAATCTATTACAAACAAATAATCTTAAAAATAAAATTCCTGAAAAAGTACAGTTAACTGAGTACAGACAAGAAAGTACAAGGAGCTCATTGGTAATGCTATACCAAATGGATAAAAAGTAAAATTGATTTTATACTGTAAGTTATACAAATAATAAAACTATCATTTTTTTTCTTTCATGTGTGCTTAGATTTTCTTGTATAAATAACAGAATGCTCCATTTCATGCACTTCAATAGGATCAACTTCTTAGAAAAAGACTGAAAAGATTTGATAATCAACTCCCAAATTTTATGTTTGCTTTTTCTTTTATCAATTTCCTGACATATAACAGAAGCAGGAAAGTCTTTTCAGGATATTGGGCAGGTGGAGTCTAGAAATATCTTGAAGGACTCTGGCAAGTTACATATATCCCATGTTGCTTTTGGTTTCCCATCTCTTCTTTGCCTCAAACCCCCATGCAAGTTTCTTCTTTTTCCGAACAACCTGTGAATTTTCAGCAGCCTTTTTGGCTTTTACAAAGTTGTGGCAGGCAACAGCTTTGGCAATTTTTACACCAAGCTCTCGAGTAGCTAGCTGGTTGCTGAGTTCCTCGGCTTTCTCAATATTCCACTCTTCCACAGCCTGGTCTATGCGCTTTTCAAGACCTGACTTCTCAATTTTTTTCTTTTTTACAGGGGGGTCAAACCTATCATTGACTCCAAAATACTGAGTGAGCTCCTTCCACTGGGCTTCATTTGGTGAGTGTTCACTATAAGATGCTTCTTCATTCTTCAATTTATCTTTCCTGGAGCGTTTTCTTTTTTTCCTCCTGAATCTTGAGGCCAAGTTTTTCTGTTCAGAATGTTTTTTATGCAATTCTTGAAATTTATTCCACATATTTAAAGAAATTCCAGAAGGACACTCTTCATATGCATTTACATTTGCCCCTGTTTCAGTTTTTGGTCCATCTGTAGGGGAATCTGAGATTTCCAACTTTCTAGTGACCTGATCTTCTTTATCTTCCTGTAAATTAAGTCCAGAGTTTTCTACTGTGGCTTCATCTTCAGAATTCGATTCAATCTCACTTTCATTTAGGCCAGGAGGGAGCAGTCCACTCCACATCTTTCCTTCGGGTAGGAGCCGGCCGCCCGGCAGCCATCTTCCATTTCTATGTTTTTAACTTGAGTTATGATTAGTCTGATGTACTGGAGCTCACTATTATTTTAAGTTCCATGGCAAAAAAAAAAAAAGTAAGGTCATCCCGCAAGAAATAAAAAAAGGACATTTTTTATTACTATATGATGACAATTGACTTGTAACAGTGGCTAAAGTAACTAATGCATCACAAATAATAGTGTCTCTAATGCACTTGTGGGTAAGTCTAAAACTTCTCTTTGTTCCTATCTGTAGGGTTTGTTGTACTTTG
The DNA here is from genome assembly GCA_026826555.1 of Tolypeutes matacus. NCBI lineage: Eukaryota > Metazoa > Chordata > Mammalia > Cingulata > Chlamyphoridae > Tolypeutes > Tolypeutes matacus. The sequence continues at coordinate 9,068,254 of JAKSZT010054350.1, forward strand.
TTCTACTTTGCACTCTCTTGCTGAATGCCTAACATTGGACAGTTATGTCACAAATACTCATAGCTGGTTGAATAAAAAGCTAGGTGAGAAAGGCTGGGATAACTCTATTACACCAATTTAAAAACACAAATATACATGCTTACAAGCATTCACTGTACAGATGAAGAATGTCAGGGATGCTTTTTATATTAATAGAAGTTCTATTTCTGACCCATTATATACTCTTTGGAACTATTGCTTCTGCCATTATAATGACATTTCTTTTCCATGTGACACACCAATACCAGAAATGCCAACATGTTCATAAATATAATTTTATCTTGTATACTGAAACCAAATTTTGAAATTTCATCTAATTCTTTTTGGTCAATCACTGTATGCTATACTGCTGCTGAAAATTTTATTTCATCAGTTTTAGCATATCCCAATAAAAAACCTCAGGAGATGAGACTTAAAATAGGTGGGTATTCAGGAATAGAACTAGATGGCAATTTTTTAAAAAATGCATCTTTTCCAGTATGATTTCAGTGGCACTAAAGTAGTTGTAAGCTAAAATAAATGGCAACTTTAAGAAAAGTCCTATAACAGGGATCTCTCCAATTCTAAATCTCCTAAATAGACATTCCCAATATTTAGGAGTAAAACCAATCAAGAAATAATATTATTAAGGTAATCCTTGTGAAAAACTATTCATTAAAAAATCTTAACTTTCATAGTAATTGTCACATTTTATTTATTTTTGTCTCTATTTTTATCTTTAGAAATTTTGTTTCAAAAAAGGCAGGAGGATGTGAATATTCTTGTTGTCCTGATTTTGTGATAATCAGGGTATGCTAAACATTCACTATATTAGAAACCATGCATGTGTCCTAGTTTTTCTCCCTAGGTCTGGTTTTTAGAATGCTGGTGATAAACTAAGCATGATTTATTATATGACCATCCTATATGTAACTTTGGGTATCTTTGGTCAATCTTAAGAGATATAGCAGGGGGATGGATGTGGCTTAGGTGGTTGGGCGTTTGTCTCCCATATGGAGGGACCTGGGTTCAACCCCCAGGACCTCCTGGTAAAAATTTAAAAAAAGAAAAATAAAGAAGGCACGTGGGCCACTAGGTCCTGCCCACTGGTGCGCCGCCAGGCCCCATGAGCCACGCAGCAAGATGATGACATAACAGGAGAGTGACACAAGGAAGAGCCAAGACGAGATGCACTGCAAAACCAGGAACTAAGGTGGCGCAGGTGGTAGGACACCTCTCTTCCACATCGGAGAGGAGAGTCTGAGGATTGAATCCCAGTGAAGAGAGGAGGAAAAGGATGAGAACAGAGGGCAGGAAATGGACACAGAGAATTGCTCTGTGAATGGACACAGAAACAGCAAAAATGTGGGGAGGGGGTTAAAGTGGATAAAAGTAAATAAATAAATAAATAAATCCTTTAAAAAATGTATAGGGGAGGAAGATACAGACTACAGTTAGTAGTAATACCTTGACGATGTTCTTTCATAATTTGTTAACAAATGTTTCACAACAATGCAGGGTGCTTGTGGGGCGGTGATGTGTGGGAGCCCTGTATGATGTTATGCATGTTTGTTTTGTAAGATCACGATGTTTACTGAACACTTATAGTTTATGTATGTTCATATATGAATGATATATTTCAATAAATTGTTTAAAAAAATAAAAAATAAAAAAAAACAAAAACAAAAAGGCAGGAGGAACTAAATCAGATAATTCAGTGCTTTGATCTTATAACTTAAGCATTTTAATATATAAAGAACACAAGTTAATACAAACATTAGTTTTGTCAGTCAATTTTACATTCCTACTTTCTTACTAGTAAAAACTAACAAAATTGCAACACACAAAAAAATTAGACATTTAAACTATTGATCACATTTAGTAAATCCACTCCACTTAGTGGAGGTAATAGTTTCTGAAATACACTGAATATGTATTATAGCACTATTTCTTATTCAAGGAGAATTTTGAGTGAAAGCACCCCACCCCAAAGTCATACATCAAAAACTGAATGTTCTAATGTGCATAGATATTTAACATTGAGAGAAATAGTATCTTTGGCAGTGTCGATATTCAAAATTCAACCTTTAAGTAATAAGTATATTGGAATGACCATTTAGGAAAAAATGCTAGAGTAAATTCAAAAGAATTCATGACTCGTGTGTGTGTGTCTCTCTCCAGAGGGAGCTAAAAGATGATTCCATAATCTTGTTAAGGGTAGGGATTATACTCTTGGGTAGACATTTATATCCTTCACAGCTCAACACATTATACCTATAAAAGTTCATAAAATGTTTATTGTTTTGACTTGAGTTAACTTCTCAAACCATGAATGATTGTGTAGACCCATCTCTGCCCTCGCTGGTTGTCAAGTGTCAGTCTCAATTTTGCTCCTTTTCTTCACTGTAGTTGTTGCTGAAAAAATCAGAGAAAATGTGGAAAGGATTTCTTAACTCTTGCTTGTCAATATGGTTGTACTAGTCTGCCAAAAGAGTGTCGATGCAAAGTACCAGAAATCTGTAGTTTTTATAAAGGATATTTATTTGGGGTAAAAGCTTAGTTACAAGGCCCTAGAGAGTCCAACTTAGGGTTGCTTTCCCACTAAAGTCAGTTGCCACCTGTTAAAGCAAGATGGTTGCTGATCTCTGCGAGGGTTCAGCCTTCTCCTTCTGGGTTTCCTTTCCCTCAGCTGCAGGTTGGCATAGGGCTTGTCTGTCAGGGCTTCCTTACTCTCCTGGTATAGGGCTCACTTCTTTCTAGGCCTTCTGTATCAATCTTGGTTCTCTTACCAAGGTCAGCTGCAAACTGTTAGGTGAATGGCTCCTCTCTCCCCAGGGCTCCAGGATCAAAAATGACAGAGCGTTCTCTCTTCCCATGTATCTTCTTGAGTGAATGTCAGTTTTTATCAACCCACCAAAGGGGTGGGGCCTAAACCTGAGTTATGCCTTACTGACGTAGCCTAATCAGAAGCCCTAAATTGATTTTATCAAGTAAACTTAATCAGAGACTCCTCACTGAATTTAATACAATCAAAGAGTATCACACCTCAGAGGAATAGATTAGTTTACAAACAATCTCTCTCTTTTGGGGATTCATAAATAATCTCAAGCTATCACAATGGTAAATTCAGTATAATGTAGAGCAGGAAGGGTCTGTAGATATCATCTAGTCCAACTTCCTCATTTTATAAATAATTAAACTGAAATCCATAGACACTTGACTTACCTAGTGGCACACAGCCAATTTAAATTAAGAACAGAATCCAGGTTCCTGACTTCAGAAAACTTTCTATTATGTCCATACTATTTCTCACATGTTATGATGTTTTTTTTAAATTGAATAGCAGTTTCTAAAATATAAAAAGCCTTTGCTTTTCATTCTATTTTCTTTACCATATTTACTCATAAAAGCATTTGTTTCAATATTTATTACCACCTAATCAACATTATACAATAGTGACCTCTAACATTGACTTTTAAAACCTTCCATAATACAGAATTAATATAAAGTTGTAAAGACTAATTTTATTGTTGTATCATATATCAAAAATTTGAAAAATATCAAATATTTTTCATGTATATAATCAAATTTTGTATTGTAATATATAAATAAATGAGTTATTTGTCCTTCAGGGAGTTAGAAAATCAATAATAAAGGGCCCTGTAAATGAAATTAGCAATGTATATACATTAGAAAACTGAAATGTGTCTGTGTAGTCATGTTGTGTTAGTCAATTAAGTTAAAAATGTGCTAAGCAGAAAATTATACTTAATCTACAAAAATGTAGAATATAGATTCTGTTGAAACTAATTAAAGTTGCCCTTGTCTTAGGCATGAACCAGTGCACTTTTGAATCAATAGAGATACAATGCATAATAAAAGATGAGTTCACAAATTGAGTGAAGGTTTACTTATGCTTTGACTTTTAAATAATTGACAACTAATTTGTTACTTTATCTGAATAATAAAAAAATAGTGTCTGGAGGCATACAAATTTTTCATGCATTCTTAAACTGAACACCTCTTTTGCTAGAGAAAGTAAAGGAAGAATAAGAACCTCTCAAAGGGAAAGATACAATGGTGCCAACTTCTTGATATTGCTTTATCTCAGTGAGCTGGATAAAGGAGCCAATGGACAAGTCAATTTACAGGAATGATACTGAGCAACTTTCTCCCTCCAGGTCAATTTCTGTGAGTAGATTAATGATGCCATGCATATTCTGGATCTGGAATATATTTCATTTTAAATTTATAGCTGTTGCTTGTCACCTTACTATCTCAGGTAAGTTGAAACAATGATTTTAGAAAACCAGAAATTAAATACTGTATTATATCACACTTCCTTTCCTTTTCCAACTCCAGGAATTTATTACATATTCCCCAATTCTAACTGTTGTTTTGTTCTCTTACTCCTGAGAAAAATAACTGTAAATTTCCATGAATGATTTCTTTTAATAATCTACTAGAGGGAAAGAGGAGGATTATGTAACTTGTTCACCAAACAACTTTATTCTATTGGTTTTTAGCAATCAATAAGATTCAATAAAACACAAGGAAAGGATGGAGGTTCTAGATTTGAGCTTTCCCTGATTAAGATATTTTTTCTCTTGGTTCTTAGTCATGGTGTCCAATAACTCATTGGCTGTCACTTATTTATTATAAAATATAACAAGAACTTCATGTGTAGCAGTTTAAAGCTTTGGTAGACCCCAGAAAATCCTGTTCTTAAAGTCAATCCATTTCTGTGCATTTAAACTTTCTGATTAGATTCAGTTAAGGGAACTTCCTTTTGATTAGATCACTTCAGTTAAAGGCTTTTGATTAAATTGCATGACCCAGGGTGGGTCTAATCCTCCTCCAGGAGTCCTTTATAAAAAGAAGAATAAAAAGCTGCAGACACAGAAAAAAGCTGCAGAGACATAAGCAAGCCTCCAGAAGCTGAAATCAATGAACTCAGCATAGAAAAAGTCATTTGTGGAGCTTCCGGAAGCAGAACTAGCAACGAATCCTGGAGAAGATGGGAGAGATGAGCTGCTGCCATTGAGACCTGCCATGTGTCTGATTGCCCACACCTGCAGCTCAAGGAGAAAGGGTCTCCTGATGATGCCTAGATTTGGACACTTTCACAACCTCAAAACTGTTAGCTTTTTTTTTTTCCTTTTCTTTTTTTAGGAGGTACAAGGGATCGAACTCATGACCTCCACGTGGGAAACAGGCACTCAACCACTTGAGCTACATCCACTCCCCAGAACTGCTAGTTTTTAACCTTAATAAATTCTGATAGTAAAAGCCAACCAATTTCTGGTATATTGCTCCCAATAGTCTTTAGGCAACAAAAACACTCATATAAAGATAGTAGTGTTTCATTACCATGGTATTTTATTTACTATAGTATACCACTTGATAGCACAGTGCCAAGCAAATTTTTGGTAGAATTTCCTCAGCAGTATCTAATTCCTACACCCTAATTTCACATTTATCCTTATATTGAACTACCTTTGTCCATTTTATCATACTATAATTTAAAAATCAATACAGAAATGTGAAATCTGACTAGAAATATCTTAAGAAACTAAAGAAATGGCACATATAAAAGCAAGTTTTTCAGCAAGAATCAATGTAAAAAGAGAGTATTAAGTATATAATTTTAGAAAAAAATAGATTTTTTTTTTTAACTTTCAAGGAGAATTTGAGGAAAAGTAAGAACATTTTGTTCAGGGTAGACATTTTGAGGCAATTCTCTGATGTTTTTGGGAACAGATAATCCTGTGGGCACTATTGAATTAGGTGAATGGGACCAGGGAGACTCATTTGTTAGTCCTTCATCCCCTCTTAGTGAAGTCTCAATAGCAGTAAAATCCCATTTAAGAAGTAAAAGTTGAAATTGAACAACTTAAAAAGATTTTAAAACTTAAAACTAATGTTTTAAATGTCTTCAAGGCTCTTTGAGCATTACAGGGTCCAGTCTCATAGCAGTAAAATGATTTGAAAACTAACCTCAAATTTATTTTACAAAGAGAAAGTAGACTTTATACAAGCACATGGACTTTCAATTCAAAAGTTCAAATAAGTCTCAATATCTGAAGAACAGATATGGATTTCACAAGAATTCCTCTAATAAAAACATTTATTCTTTTATATTTGGAAAGGTATGTTCATTTGTCCTCTACTCTTTCTTTAAGATATTTTCCTCCTAGAATTTTAGTACATTCTTATTTCAACCATCACTTCTCTGCTGAAGATTCTCAGTCCTGTCCACTAAACTAAACCATAGTCTGTGGCACTAAATAGCCTGTTCAATTTTTTCCATTTGATGCTCATTATTACCTCAAATGCAACATATCCCAAATTATCATCTTCTTCTTCTATCCAGAGAAGTCTCATAAACATTCTTTTAATACACAGGCCTGAAATTCTAGTCATCCATAAATCAATCCATGTCTCAATTTCCAGTCAATAAATTATTTCTTGTGATTCCTCTTTCCAAAGGTCTATCAATCAGTTCTTCCAATTATTGGTCTTAGGTGGTGTATTAGTCAGCCAAAGGGGTGCTGATGCAAAGTACCAGAAGTCTGTTGGCTTTTATAAATGGTATTTATTTGGAGTAGAAACTTACAGTCACAAGTCCCTAAAGAGTCCAACTCAAAGTACCATAAGAGGTACTTTCTCACCCAAAGTCATTTGCCACATGTTGAAGCAAGATGGTGAGCAATGTCTGTGAGGGTTCAGCCTTCCTTCTTCCTCTTAAGACTCTGACCCCAGCTTCCTCCAATCTCAGTTGCAGGCTGGCATAAGACTTGTCTCTCAGGGGTTCTCAAGTGCTTTGTTCTATTCACATGCAAACTATCAGGCTCATCTCTGTCCTCAGGGCCTCTGCCATGTCTATGGAGCTGTCTCTCTTCCTCTGTATTCTTCTCTGTGATCCTTTTCTCTGTGTATCTACTTCTGTGTTCTTGATTGAGCATCTGTTTATACAGCCCACCAAGGGGGCAGTGACTGTTACACTCTACTGATGTGGTCGAAGTAAAGCCCTAATCTTAATATAATTTAATCAAAGACATCTCAGCTGAATCAAATACAATCAATGGGTATCACACCCAGAGGAATAGACCACTTTACAAACATAATCTCTCTTTTTGGAATTCATAATTAATCTCAGTTAACTAGGGTTTCCCTTTTGGAGTTTCTTGCATGACCAGTAAGAGATTGAATGACATCATATGGAAAGGCAGGGAACTTACTTCCTTGTGGCATAAACTCTGACCAATGGGAGATGGAAGCAAGATAAAGTCCTCTTCCATTTTCACTCTAGTTAGCTATTTCAAGGGTAGTACCTTTTTGAAACTCTTTTAGGAAAGTTCTATGGGCCACGTAAGCATACCATCTGAGTGACCTGCTGGGTCTTTTTGGTGCTCCAGTGCCAAATGCACTAATGCCTCCATTATAATGCCTCTCATATTTCTTTCCCTCACTTCCCTTTTATCTTTACCCTCACTGCCCTGGGTTCACACTGTCTCTCCCTAGATGCCCCCTTCCAAAAAAAAATGAGAATTTTATTCTTGCTTCAGACTTTGGTTTATTTTTCTCCCATTCAAAGTGTTAGTCCACAACAGCATTAGGATGGAAATCAATGCACTGCTTCCAAACTGAGAAATACTTACTATAAAAAAATTGGTTGAAATAAATAGCATCTTCAGTGTCATACATGATTTACATTCATGTGCAATTTTCCTATTTCACTGTGGATGGATAAAACAAACAGTTTTATCACCAGCCAGTTGCGCAACCGTCTGTGGATCACTCTTTGAGAAGCACTGTTCTAGAAGATGAACACTGAGATACACACACACACATATACACAGCATGATGAGATGACCCCACATTTGCCATACCTTGCTGAATCAATACCAAAACTGAGTTAGCTTCATTAGAGAACTTTCACATCTCTGTACTTTTCATCCAGAGAAGTTGCATAATCCTTTATAATTCTGGTAACTAAAGAATCACAATGTCCTATTTGGTATCTACTGCTTAGTATTCCATATAATTGTACTGAGTTTTTCTGACTTATTTTTCTTACTGGTGTTTACCATGGTGCTACAGGGATGAATTTACTATAGGTAGGTGCCTTATTGCTTTTAGAACTGTAAAGTATGATGTTTTGACATACAGTTCCATAGAAATTCTTCTTTAGACAGCAAATTAAGAAAGCAGTGCTTTGCCATTAAAATATTCATATAAAATTTATCAATATCCTTAAAACAATGAATTTAAATTATTATATACCAAATGAGAGAAATTTCTCCTAACTGTAAAATGGTGTCAGATTTTAAGATTTCAATTTTTTTTTTTTTTTTTTTTTTTTTTACCGGGAGGTCCCGGGTATCGAACCCGGGTCCCTCCATATGGGAGACGGACGCCCAACCAGTTGAGCCACATCCGTCCCCAAGATTTCAATTATTGATACATAATTATCTTCCTGAACCAAAACCATTTTATTTTAACTTTTAATGCAGAAATGTACCATAGATAATATAGCAAGTAGTTATGTGGTTACCAGACAAAATAAACATTACTTTTTGAAATTCTTTAATCAGAATATTTAAAGAACTACAAATGTAGTTGTAACCCCAAACTTGCCTCCACAGTCTATTTCCTCTCACTCTTTCTCCTAAAGTGAATACTAACAATATTTTAGTCTGTGTACAATATAGGTTTTTAGTAACATATAATATTATTTTGTGGCTATTGTATCAAACTGTATGTTTCCTTGAGTCTTGCCTTTTTCATTAAATCTTATGTTTTGAAGATCAAGGTGATACACATTGATCAGGTTTCTGGATTATATCCATCCAATGTATATTCTATGATTCTTTTTTATCCATTCTCCCATGGATTGACATTGGATTGTTTCCACTTTCTCTCTATTATAAGAAATGATGCAATAAACATATTTGCTCATGTTTTCTTTGTAAGAATTACCCAATAGATATCTTCCTCTATCCATCATTACCTGCCCAATCCTATCTCTATCAAAAGACTAGATTTTTAAAGCACACATTTTAAAGACATAAATCAAATAATACCACTTCTGCTTTAAACCTCACAACATAGAAAAAATTCCCAACTTTTACGTATGGTCTAATGGCTTTTATATCTGTCTTTATCTCATGCCTCTCTCCCCTTCACTCATTTTGTTCCAGCCACACTTGTCTTTCTTTTGCCCACCCAAGTTCATACCACCCTTAGGTCTTTTTGCTCTTGCTGGGCTGTCAGTCTGATGGCTCTGCTCCCAAATATTCAGACGGGTGGCTCCTTCTTGTCATTCAGTTCTCACCTGCAATGTGGGTCACCATTTGAGAGAAGCTTTTTATATATATATATCACAATTTAGCCTCATTATTCCCACTTCAATTCATTTCTATCAAGCCCTCCATTTTTATTGGTTTCTTAGTTCTTAGTCACTATCAGAAAATGCATTATTAATTTATTCATTTATCTGTTTCTTGTCTAGCTCTAGGAGAATGTAAGCTCTGTGAGAGAAAAGGGGAATGTTCCACGAATGAATGATCAGAAATAGAAAAACAAAAAACAAAAAAACACACAGATTCTTAATAGAAGCAGTGTAATATAATAAAAACAAGTAACGTAGAAAGAATGAACTAAAAACTGTTCTTAAGCTAATCCATCTGTTGCTGTTTTTAAGCTAATCCATCAGTGTAGGTAAACGTATTTTGTGTGAGACCTTTCAGATTCAGCAAAAGGAACTTTTGATTAGATCACTTTTGATTAGATTATTTTAGGGCCTTTGATTGGACTACTCCAGCAAGACGTGACCCAGGGTAGGTTTTGGCCCCCTTGCTGGAGTCTTATATCAATGGAGAACTGAAAGCAGAAACACACAGAGAAAGACAACTGTAAGATTTTACCCTTCCACATGAGGGAGGAATCCAGAATTGCCTACAGCTGCAGAAAGACAGAGAAACCCCAAGAGGCTGAGAGAGAGAACGGAGGCTGGAAGCAGTGGAGTAGCCAGAAGATGCAGAAATGAGGCCCAGAGAGATGAGCCATATGCCTGATTGCTCACAGCTGAGCTTGGGGAGAAGGCACAGACTGGACACCATTTTGCCTTGACACATGGCAGGAGTCCAGGATCAGCAGAGCAGGCAAACTTTGGTGAGACAGCATCTCTAATAAAGCCTTGATTTGGATATTTTCAAAGCCTTGGAACTGTAAGCTTTTACTCTAATAAATTTCTGTTATGAAAGCCAACCCATTTCTCATATATTGTATTGGCAGCCTTTAGCAAACTAAAACACTCTGATACCAGATATTTCTAAGTATAATTTTAGGTTCATCCCATAAGTTTTGGTGTTACTTTCATTGTCATTTAATTCCAAGTATTTCATTTAAAAAACAGTTTTCTTTTTAATCAATGAAATATGTAGAATGGGAGGCAATATAGTGTAATAGCTAGGAGCTTGTGCTCTGGAACCAGGCTGCTGGACTCCCTTGGTCTCTACACTTACTAGTTCTGAGATCAGGATAAAGTTAATCATCATCTTCACGCCTCAGTTCCTTCATATACAAAGAGGGGATAGTAAGAGTAATTACCTCATAGGGTTGTTATGAGGACTAAGTAAACTGATCTACATCCAGCACTCTGAGCAGGGCAAGGAAGAAGAGAAATTCTTGCTGTCTCTTCCCACTTCCAGATAATCTACCCATATCTATCACCACCACAGTTCATCTGTTTGCCTTTTTCTTTCATGTTGGCATGCTCTATCCTAAAACATGTTTTTTATACTAAAAATTCAAGCATATACTCAAGAGTCCAGCTCCTGGCCAAAATCTGACGTGTGATTTTTGAGGTTCAACCATAGGCAATTACAAAGATTTTACCTGGCAGACCTCAAGAGGGAAAGCTGCCCTCCCCACAGACTTGTTACACAGGCTGTGCTCTGCAGTCTCTGAAGGGAGTTGTAGTCAAGGACCCAGGACCCCCGCCTCATCATGCTCTTACCCATATCTGCATTCCGAACCCGAGCCCTTCCTCCTCAGGTACTTCTGCTGAGACCTCCTTATCAGGGGGAAAGAAGAGGAGGCCTTGAAACACTTTACTCTGACTCAGGATTCAGTACTTTTCCACTTCTGTTTCACCTCTCCCCCCAGCTTCCCGGTCCATAAACGTGCAGGAGCTTTTTGTTTAGGGTTCCCTCAGTAGTGAGAAACCCCACATATGCACTGATCCACCTGGCCCTCACGTGGTAGTGAGGTTCCATGGGGGAAAATGGAACAGGGGAGCTGACTCTTTTTTCTCCCGGTTAGCGTCGTGCTTATACCATCACAGTAAGTGATTAAAAACATCACTGTTATTTCCATTCTGGCTTTGATTGTTTTAATCAGCTCCCTTCAACACCTTACCAGCTCAGGTCAGCTTTCTCTCAGCTCAGCTCTTGACACACACATATACTTTTCATATTCTGCCATTTCTGTGTTTTTGGAGTAGAGAAACAGTTCCTCAAACCATAGCTTTAAAAAGCATCCTTATCTAGAAATCCACAAAAGAGACTTGAAATTTCAATATTCTAATTTAGCTTCCTGAGAATCTGCTGACTCTCTAGAGAGAGATGGCAGGTAATAAACCAGGTAACTTTGGTAACCATGTTTGAGGAGATTATGAATGCTTTCATAGAAAAAAAATGTTCAATTGTAATTTTACCTATTTTCTAATCCAATAGTTCTCAACACATATAGGGAAAATTACTTTGAAAGTTTAACATAGATTAAGTTTGACTTTCTATTTTATAAGAGAGAAAAATTTAATTACCATTTCATGTAAACTGTTTTTATTTCTTACATCCTAATTTTAGAGGGTGAAAAACTATGGTGGTTATTTACAGTCATAGCAATCTCTAAAATATTTTTAACAAGAAATGAAAAATGTTTATGGCATTTATGTTTAAATGAAGATATACCCCAAATATCAAAACACCTAAAAATGATACTTGACAGGTTTATCACTGATTATAACAACGTTAGTTTTGTTCTATCGCATCAGAACTAGAGTGATGGCATTGTGTATTTTTAAAATGAAAACTTGAAAGCCCGTGAAAGTAAAAAACATCACATGCAAAAAATGAACACTGTCTATCTTAAGATATATTCTACTTTGTGAGAGGTGGAACTAAATCTAGAATCAGCACTCTTTGCTAGAAAAAAATTAAAATTGCAAAGAGTTGATGGATTTGCTGTTCAACTTTTAATATGCAGTAAAATAATTTTTTTCATTTTGTAAATATTGCAAGTATTTTCCATAATATTACCCATGAATAAATAAAAACATAAAAAAGGGATAATTTCATTCTGAGGCTAATGAGAGTACTAGAGTGTAAGAAGCAGGGTGCAGGGGAAGAGCAGATGAGCCTGGTTCTCCGTTTTCCAGTACCTGAACAGTAGGGGTTTGTGGCATAATTCAGATGACGGCACAGTTTAAATCTGATGTGTTTATCTTAAAAGTTGACACAAGAAGCTTAGCTGGACTATGTAGGATGAGAGTGTGGAGTAGACAAAAGTATGGTAATGGCTTCCCTTGAACACATTATTCAAAATGGTTCCTTTAAAAAAAGTTGTTAGAAGTTATATACTGATGATAGATAGTTAAAATTATGATGAAAAATCATTCAAGTAAGCAGTGTGGAATATTAAAACAGTAAGGGTCAAATAGTGAAACAATTAAAAAAGTAGTCAATATGTCATCTATTTTATGTTCTCATTCTCCTACCAACCAAAAATGTAGGTCCCATTCCCAAGGCATGTTCTCTTTCTAGCCAACATTAGAACACATCCAGGCCACTCATTGCCACATTGACCCTAAGTAAATGTATTTCCTTGTTATCTTTCTCTGATCCCTTTCTGAATTTCTTTCTCATTTATAGTTTTTTTTTGTCTTCACTGACCCCCCGTCCTACCTCAACTAGCACTTCAATACACCAACATTTAATGCTTTTCTAAATTCCTCCTACCCCAGCTGCCAGTTAATCCTGCCATGTGCGAGAAGACTCTAGCATCACCAACAGTAGCAGAAAGACAGAGAAACCCTGAGTGACTGAGAAAGAGGCTGAAGGCTGGAATAAGTGGAAGAGCACAAAGCTGAAGTGATGAAAGCCTAGGGAGATGAAGGCCTAGGGAGAGATGAGCCACATGCCTGATGGTCCACAGCTGAGCTTGGAAAGAAAGTGAGCCTAGAGGAGAAAGCAGAGAGCAGTGGCCATCTTGCCTTGCCACGTGGTAAGACTCCAAGATGTAGCAGCAGACCTTTGAGACTTAAACCTTCAGATTGCTCATATGCCTGTTGAACCCTGAAACCCAGCAATTATGTAGTCAATTCTTACTCTCCAGTTCTTTGGGCCTGCCCTTGACAACTAACAAAAAAGTGAGGATGGACTAGCCCCACTCCAAAAACAAGAAGTATCTTCAGCTGCAAACAAAACAATTACCTTCCTCTGCCCTGTATAATATTTACATCCTTTCTCAGCCTGAAGCAGTCAAAGCAGATATCATCCCAAACCCCTCAAGACTGAGGAAAGAATAAAAATGGGGAGGGAAGGGAGTGTAACTACTGACCAACACAAATTTATTGTTATTGTAGTTCTGTTAATTGAGTAACTTGTAACATTGATATACATAATAAATTAAAAATAAATAAATAAATAAAATAAACAAATTCCTCCAACCTCACCATGGTCTGTCTTTTAACTGAATTTTTCTTTCTCTCCTCAAGCCTTAATTAAAATACCTAGCCTCTGGTGATGAAAGTTGAGCTAAATTCTCATTTTATCTTGTAAAGCAATCCACAACAATGTCTGAGTAAAATATAATCATTTTGATGATTTTCCTTTTTAAAAAGAGTATTATTAAATCAAACCATTTATGGACATTATCTGGGAGGTGTTTATGAGATATGAGGAATTTATGAAAGTAACCATGCAGGTCCATACTCTTATCTCCACAATTCCTCATCTTTGTAAGTAGAACCTACAGGTGTCAGAAAAGTAAAACTTTGCAAAACAGAAATAAAGTTGGGAATCAGAATTTAATAAATGTTGATAGATTCCTATAAATCAAAATTTATTCCAACATGTCAAACCAAATGTAAATTTTCAAATGGTTTACTAAAACAATACATTTTAGACCAAAATAGGCCATTCTTATTTGGCCTTTAAATAAATTCCTTTTTAAAAAGAAATATGTGGAAGATAAGGTACCCAAGCTTAAGGGAAAAATTTTTTTACTTGTTTAAAATATGGTAAGCTTGGGAAGCGGCTGTGGCTCAATCAGTAGGGCTCCCGTTTACCATATGGGAGGCCCCGGGTTCGGTTCCCGGGGCCTCCTGGTGAAGGCAAGCCCGCCCGCACGGTGTGGTTAGCTGACCCAGCGAGCACAAGCAGCAAGGGGGGGATAAATGAATAAATAAATAAAATCTTTAAAAAAAAAAAAAAAAAAAATGCTTATGAAGGCAAAGATGTCTGAACTTTGCTACCTGAATTTCTCATTTATATTTCAGAAATCAAGTAATATCTCCAATATATAATCATTACTTTGTAGGCTGTGGAACAAATTCAGGTGGAATTAAAATGAAGGAGTCAGAGAAGGAAAAAGAAAAAAATATTCATCATAAATGCACTAAGAGATTATGCCTTATTGTGTGATTGAAGTTAACAGAAACAGGGACTATGTGGACCAGAGATGTTACCTCCAAAATTCTTCCCAGTTCTTATCCCTGTGTTTTGAGGTTTGGAGACATCTTTATGTAATTAGTAATGATGGGCCTAAGAGGCAATCTATTTAAGTATCAATGAACTTCAAATAGACATAGAAAGGCAGAATTGAAAAAGGAGCCAGTTAGGAGTAAGAATTTCTATGTTCTGGTCAAAGTCCCATAAACTCTTAACCATCAGAATTGCCCAATGTTTCTTTAATAATAATAATACTTCCAAACAGTGAGTTATTCTTTGGGAGACTGTCTTAGTTAGCTAAAGAGGTGCTGATGCAAAATACCAGAAATCTGTTGGCTTTTATAAAGGGTATTTATTTGGGGTAGAAGCCCACAGTTATCAGGCCATAAAGCATAAAGCACCAAAGTCTATTGCCACGCATTGGAGCCAGATGGCTGCCGACATCTGTGAGGGTTCAGGCTTCCTGGGTTCCTATTTTCCTGGGGCTTAATGCTCTCCAGCCTCAGCTCCTCTGGTTTCTCCACAAGGTCAGCTATAGATTATGAGTCTCTCTATGCTTTGCCTCTCTCCACAGGGCCAGCTGTAGACTATCAGGCGAATGGCTCTGTCTCTCTCCCCTGGGTCTTCTGCCGTGTCTAAGAACTGTCTGTATTCTTCTGTGTTCTTCTCCTGTGTGTTCACTTCCTGGGTTCCAGCTCAAAACTCAGCATCAGAACTACAAACTCCTTCCTCTATGGTGCAGTATCCTACTGACCTGGCCCAATCAAAGCCCTAATCATAATTTAATCATGCCCAGGTAGAGACTAGTTTACAAACATAATCCAATATCTGTTTTTGGAATTCATAAACCATATCAAACTGCTACAGAGACCTTAGAATATTCAGATTTACTTCTTTATACCTTTTCCTCAATTATCAAATATCGACTGGAAAGCAAGCAAGTTCACAGGCAGAAATCAGTTGCAACAGTAAAGCTGAAGAATGATTAGAACTAGAAGTTTTAGCAGAGCAACAATCTTGAAAGGGGGAAAAGAATGCTGAAAAAAAAAGAACACGGGCCTTAGAACTGCACGTCTATGACTATTAGGAAAGAACTAGGTAAAGCCTGTAAGAAACAGTGGTAGAGCCAGATCTAAGTTCTCAAATATGTTTTTGATATATGTTATTAACATGAAATCATTGTGGGTGGAATATTGAATGGGAATATGGTTTTGAAAATACCTATGCAACTATTTCAATCTGAATGACTTCAGTGAAAGTTGCCTAGGGCTTTTGTCCTTTCAAGCACACAAATTATTCCATGACTACAGAGATGATGGTTGAATGCTGGAGATAGGCAAAAATATTGTCATTCTATCAGGAAATGTGTTTGCAGATCACTCTCAACTCTCTCGCTCTCTGTCTTTATGACTCTTTCTGCTGCACTTTCTTTCTCTCACATCCTCAACAAGTCAATTATATACTTCTTATGATCATATTATTAGCAACAAAACAAGGAGTGTTATTAAAATCTCATGGAAAAAAAGGAAAATGGAAAATTTAAGTTTAAAGTAAAAATTCCATTATTATGAAGGAAACTGTTATTAATTCACTTATTTACAACCCATCTATTTCTTAGAATGGAGGTGGCTAATTTTAAAATGTATTGATTATTCCTTTATTTAATATGCTATATTCATTGTTTTAGTTTAGTGAAAGTTTTAAAAAGCATAATTTTTAATAGTTTCACTTTCTCTTCAGATTTCCAATTTTTTTTACAAGTTATGTAATGGTTTAATTGCATTTTCTCTTACATGAGGATTTCAGAAATGTAACCAAAGTTACCAAGAGAATATTATATGGGGCAATATCTCTATCAGAGTATTCAACATGTCAAGGACTATGTATTAATTTCCTTTATTAGAATGAAAAGAGAAAATCCAACATAGAAGCTATAGCTCTTGAGAACAAGATACCTATTATTTGCCATAGTCCTCTGTAGTAGTTTGAGTCTTCTGTGGACCTCCCAAAATTATGTTCTTAAATTGGTCCTTTCCTGTGGGTATGAACCTATTGTGAACCTTTGTTAAATTAGATTTCAGTTAAGGGCCATTCAGTTAGATTACTCCAGTACGGCATAGACCAATGCAGTTCTTAGTCCTCTTACTGAAGTCCTTTATAAACTGGAATTGGCAGAGCTGCAGACATAGACAGAAATCCCTAGAAGCTGAGAGGAAGGCACTGAAGTCAGAAGCTGAAAGCAATGAGTCTGGGAGGAGAAGGGAGATACGAGCATATGCTACCATGTGCCCGATGGCCCATAGCTGCAGCTCAGGGAGAAGGCATCTTCTGATGAAACCTTGATTTGGACACTGCCATGGCATCAGATCTGTAAG
This sequence comes from Tolypeutes matacus, assembly GCA_026826555.1. NCBI lineage: Eukaryota > Metazoa > Chordata > Mammalia > Cingulata > Chlamyphoridae > Tolypeutes > Tolypeutes matacus. Next base: position 9,085,385 of record JAKSZT010054350.1, read on the forward strand.
CTTATAAGTTAATAAATCCCTGTAACCATTGGGGAATTTGATGTAATTATGAATTCCAAAAATATAATTGGATCATGCTTGTAAACGGATCTGTTAATCTGGGCATGATTAAGTTATGATTAGGGCATTAACTGGACCACATCAGTAGGGCGTTGAGCCCCACCCCTTGATGGGTGGGGGAATCGAATATAAAAGGCAAGGCAAAGGAAAGTTGAAGCAGTCTTTTGAGAAGCAGTTTTGATGTTGGAAAGAAGGCCCCAGGAGAAGAGAAGCAAGCCGTTCGCCTGATCATCTATAGCTGACCTTGCGGAGGAAACAGGAGCTAAGCCAGGAGAGAAATGAATGCAGCCCCGGGAAGAGAGGAACCCCAGAAGCCTGAACACTGGCAAACGCCGGCAGCTGTCTTGCTCCAACACATGGCAATGAACTCTGGAGAGAAGAAACTTAACACTTTATGGCCTGGTATCTGTGGACTTCTACCCCAAATAAATACCCTTTATAAAGACCAACCCATTTTTGGTATTTCACATTAGCATCCCTTTGGCTGACTAATACAATCCTCATTGTAAAAGCCAACCAATTTCTGGTATATTGCCTTAGCTGTCTTTAGCAAACTAAAACAGATGTATTGTTTTCTTGGTCCTAAAGTGAAGAATATTTAGAGAATTCCTTCTTTACAATCAGCAGGCTGCACAGCACTATGACAAAAAGCATTAGACTGGGAGGCAGAAGACTTTAAAGCACTATGATACTATGGTAGATGGTATTATTGATAGCATCTGGAGAAGATTTATAGTGATCCCAAGCTTTCAAGGGCTGTTTTTTCATAAAACCGAATTTGAAAATAAAATAGGAAGGAAAGGAGACTATAGGAGTGGGTCAATCTGGTGATTGACACTGCCTTTAGGATTTGTATTATATACCTTACTTACTCTTGGGTTGTCCAAGCTTCTAACAAGGAAATGTTTGAAAATTTCAATGGTAGCTTTGGTTAATGGTCTAAAAGCTTTGATGAAAAGTAAAAGTTTGCCCCCTGTACAAATTCATGATAAAAAAATAGCTGTGATTATTTTGCAACTTATGGAAAGCAATTGCTCTCAAGTGCTCATGTTGTGCCTAAATATGATATGATTTCCTAACTAAGGGAACCAGATTTCCTTTTGGAGAAAGGGCTGATTTCAGAGATGGGGAAGGAAATGTACAAGATGAGTTTATAACAATATCTCATACCACATAGCAAGGGGTTATGCCAAAGCACTCATATGGAAAGGGATAATTAGAGCATCAAAAAAGATAATTGCCAGTATAGATTACACCACATCAAATATGTTTAAATCTTCATGTGATGGTTAATTTCATATATCAACTTGCCTAGGTTATGATGTCCAATTGTTTGGTCAAGCACTAGCCTGTTTGTTACCATGAGGTTATTTTGTAGATGGGATTTGCATCTATAATCAGTTAATAGCATCTACAATCAACAAAGGAGATTCTCCTCAGCAGTGTGAGTACTCTCATCCAATCAGTTGGAGGAATTATGTCATAATTGAGTGTTTCAGAGGTCAGAGCATTAGCTCTTGCTGGAATTACCAGCCAGTCAGGCTTCTGGAGAATTCAGAATAAAGACTTCAACATCACCTTTATCCAAGCTTCCAGCTTCTGGGCTGCCTTACAAGTTAGGATTTGCTAGCCCCAACAATCATGTGAACCAGTTCTTTATATTAAATCTCTGAATCTCTATTGGTTCTGTTTCTCTCAAGAATATTGACTAATACACTGTGGGTTCATTATGATACTAAAAGATTAACTAGTGGTTTACTGTTGGACCATGTCAGTAAATTAACCCATTGATTTTAAAACTGTTACAAAGAGATACAGAACCAAGCATATATGAATGGCTGTGCCTCTGGGTGGAAGAAAATAACAGTACCTATGAGTTCATCCTGCAAAAATGAAAAAAACAAAACCTGAGTGCGAATATGATACAATCAACAGAACCCAGAATGTGAGCAATTTCAAAGAACTTGTTCCCTGTTTCTTCAACAACTACATTTAACTGAGGAAAAGGAGATGATAGAGGCACATCATCATTAAAAGAAACTGAATTAGTTGAAATACATGGATCTGTCTGCAGGAGGTTCCTGGCACTGTGCCGGGCACATAGAGTGTGTCCCACAATTATTTGTTCCCTTTTCTTTCTACTCTTATCTTTTGGAAGCATGGAACATAGCTGAAAATGTAAAATATTTTTAATTGTGTAAATATATTATTTTATAGTATAAGAATTGCTTGACTTTATCTAAAATCTGTTTTTAGTTCTTAACATTTATGAAGTGTCAGCAATATGTTAGACAGCATCCTGAATTTAGCAATAGAGAAGGTCACTTTTCTTTCAGTGATCTGAAAAGAGTGTGAAAATGGATAGCATCTGACTTTTCCTGAATTGTTTATTATGGCATTTACTGAAGAAACTATATTTTAAATCTTGGAATTTTCCCAATGTCACTTTTCATTTCATTAAATTATTCAACTTCTTGTAAGCAACATCTTTCAATATTACTCACTGGTGACATCATTTGTTTTGTTAGGACTTTTATTAATCACTTTTCAATTTTTAACTTGTTCAGAATTGATTTTTTTTCTTTAATAATGAAAGAATTGTTCATCTTTAGTCTTAATATCTGTGAAAGTGTTTTCCAAAAGAATGGGGGAAGGAAGTTATGGGATAGTCACAATATAGTTCAAATAATAAAAAATAAATTTTATGATAATATTCTTAGACTATATATAGTTTTCCAGGTAGGGAAGCAAAGGCAGGCACATTTTAAAGCTGAAAATATTACTTCTGGCAAGGCCAGTAGAAGAATTCTTTCAGATTCTTCCTGGTGGTCTAAATATTTTAAATATATATTTGAAATTTAATATAAATATTCATGGAATATAAATGTATGTATGTATGTGTGTGTGCATGTGTGTGCATGTGTAAAATTTGAGTGTGAACAACTGAGAAGCTCTCAGTATCACTACCCTCAGTTCTCTTTCTCTTCAGCAACAAGACTCTTACCAAGTTTGCTGGTTAACAGATGTATTATTCAAATTCAAGAATAATTGAGAATCCCAGTATAGATAATTGTTAGATTCCCCCAGGGTGGTCTTCACAGCAGCTCCATCCTTGCATTATAAATTGCTCAGGTAACTCTAAAAATATTGATGGATGCTCCTGAAAACTGCTTGATTATCAGATGAGGAGAAATCTATGAATATTGTATGTCTGTTAAAACAAAAGACCCTTTCCAGGGTTATAACCCACAAAGAAAATATGAGGGAGTTTTATCCTCAGTCTGATAATCAGACTCTACAACCCAAGAGACAGACCTCTCTTATTTTTATATTTTTGTTTATTTATTTTTCTTACCGGGAGGTCCCAGGGATCGAACCCAGGTCCCTCCATATGGGAGACGGACGCCCAACCATTTGAGCCACATCCGCCCCCCAGAGCTGTCTTAAAAATCCAGAGTGAGGACATTGCTGACTGCTTTCTTCCAAATCAACCTGCTTTTTTCTTGATTTCCATGCTTTATGATCCCAAGCTTACCTTCTTTTTGACTCTTACCACTTGCAGAAAAGTTTTTCTTATGGTTTTTGGTGTCCCTTTGCTGAGAGTTCTCCCAATCATTTTTCATTCCTTAATCTAATTATTTAGTCATTCAATGATACTGATGGAGTGCCTACTATGAACTGGGGACTCTGAGATTATAAGAGTGATAAAAATGGGATATGAGGGAAGTGGCTATAGCTCAATTGGTTGGACATCTGTTTACCATATGGGAGGTCCCGGGTTCGATTCCTGGGGCCTCCTGGTGAAAGCAAGCCGGCCTGTGCGGTACAGTGAATTGACGACCTGCGTGGTGCAGTGAGCTGATGCAGCAAGATGACCCAACAAAGGGAGACAAGCAGACAGAAAAACAGACAGCAAATGGACACAGCGAGCACAAGCAGCAAGGGAGGGATAAATAAATAAGTAAAAATAAATCTTTAAAAAAACAAACAAAAAAAACTGGATATGAGCACTTTATAGACCTTATGGTCAAGTGGAGGAGATGGATGTTAACCAAATAATCATGAACATAAATATAAAATCATAACTATAATAAATGGAAAGAGAAAAGGTATATAGTGCTGTGAGTATATTAGAGGGTCCACCATACTCCCTTTGTATTATGACTTTGGCTGACTTCACTGCTGCCTAGCTTTATGGTTTGAATTGTGTACCCAATAAAATATGTTCAAGTCCTAACAACCAGTCCCATAAATGGGATCTTATTTGGAAATAGGGTCTTTTTTTTTGTAAATAGGGTCTTTGATTATTTAAGATGGACCTTAATTCAGTATAGTGGATTAAGTGTGGGCCTTCATCTAATATGATTGGTATTATAAGAAGAGGAAATTTGGACACTAGACAGGTAAGAGGGGAAAATGACATGTGAAGACAGGGTTGGAGATTGAAGTGCTGCACCTACAAGTATGGAATGTCAAGGATCGCCAGCTGTAGTGGTTTGGAGCCATCTACTCCAGAAAAAACATGTTCTTAAATGTAACCCATTCCTGTGGGGCTGAACCCATTGTAAATAGGATCTTCTGATGAGGTTCCTTCAGTTAAGGTAGGGCCCAGCTGAATCAGGATGGGCCTTAATCCTTTTACTAAATATTTTATAGGAAAGGTCACAAAGAGAGAGAAAGGCAAAGGAAGCAGCCAGAAGATGAATGCCAAAAGACCCCAGAAGAGAAGGGAGAAGCCCAGAGAGGCTATTATGTGCATTGTCATGTGACAGAAAAGCCAAGGAGCAAGGATCACTGTTGGCTATCCCCAGAACACCATAGTCTTCTGGGAGAAAGCATTCGCCTTGATGATGTCTTGATTTTGGACATCTCCTAGATCAAAACTATGAGCCAATAAATTGCCATTGTTTAAGCCAACCCATTACATAGTATTTGCCTTATCAGTCAGGAAACTAAAACACTGGCAAACCACCAGAACCTAGGAAGAGGCAAAGAAGAAGTATCTCCTACAGATTTCAGTGGGAGCATGGCCCTGCCAACACCTGGGTTCCAGACATCTAGTCTTCTGAACTGTGAGACAATACATTTCCATTGTTTTAAGACACCAAGCTTGTGGGACTTTGCTACACCAGCCCTAGGAAACTAATACACTGGCCTTTCTTGTTCTCTTGCAATTTTTCAGACCTGAGGTTTGGGTTTTGTCGATCCATAGAGCTACCTGATGTCTTTCCAATAAGTTTTATTTCTACTTAAGATGATCGGAGTCACTTTCTTCACTTTTTGTCATTATTATTATTTATCCTGAGTAATGTACACAAACTTAAATGTTTTATGCAATTTAATTATAAATGTAATCTTCAAAGTAGTCATGCGATAATGTAAAATTCATGTTTTGCACAAATCAATCAGGTAGCATTCTAGGAACAAGTTGTTGAGGGAGGGAAGATGAAGGTGGGGGAATTAAGAGTGGATATTTGGGAAGCATTTAGGAGGCAATAATTTCAATAACAAGTTTGAAAGTGGTGGCCTACAGCATATAGAGATAACTATAAATTTAGAAGCTACTTAGGACTTAACATTTGCAGGACTTGGTGATGGCTTATATATAAAAGTTGAGGGAGAATGAGGTGTCAAATATGATTCTTAAGTTTCTGCCATTGTGTAAATGAATGAATGATAGCAATATTCAAGGGATTTGATGTTCCCTTGACAACCAAGTGGAGATGTTAAATAGGCTGAGTCTGGAACCCAGAAGAGAAGTCTGGAGGGAAATTACCCTTGCATAGTTCTCTAACAAACACTCATTGATAAATCACCACCTTGATTCCAGAAGTAATTTCCAATTTTCTGTAGTTTATGAAGATCTAAGACCTATTTTAACCATCCTGCATAGCTTCTGCTATTCCTTGTATATGCCAACTTCAGGCATGTAGCATAAGCAAGCAGTTCACCTTTTTTTTTTTTTTTTAATTTATTTTATTTTATTTATTCCCCTCCCCTCCCCACCCCACCCAACCTTGCTGCTTGCACTTATTATCTACTCTCTGTGCCCATTTGCTGCGTGTTCCCATGTTCCTCTATGTTTGCTTGTCTTCAATTCTCATCTTCTCTTTTAGGAGGCACCAGGAATCAATCCTGGGACCTTCCAACGTGGGAGACAGGCACTTAATCGCTTGAGCCACCTCAGTTCCCTGGTTTGTTGTGTCTCTCATTGTCTTTTTCTTCTGTGTCTCTTTTTGGTTGCATCATCTTGTTGTGTCAGCTCTCTGGGCAGGCCAGCTCTCTGCACAGGCCCACTTGCTTTCACCAGGAGGCCCCAGGAATAGAACCCGGGACCTCCCATATAGTAGATGGGAGCCCAATTGCTTGAGTCATATCCGCTTCCCTCACCTTCTACATAACTCATTTACACATGGGAAATGCAAGAAAGTAAAGCCCCAATTGATAGTTCCATTCCCTCCACCTGCTCTATGAAGATCTGTTCTGAGATGCAGTGATTCCATATGAACTCTCCAGCAACATCCCACATGACCAAATAACCAGATGGGTTTCTTACGAAGCTATGATCATTTCTGTTGTACACAACCTTATATTTATTTTCCTACCTTCTCTTTTTACTTCTCCTTTTCAATTATTTTGCTGTCCTTTAATTGCACGTACCCACCTACAACAATAATGCATTTGCATACAAGATTTACCTCAAGCTTTATTTCTAGGGGGCAAAGAATAAAACAGTTGTAGTTATTTGTTTTTGTTAGGTTGGATTGGTAGTATCAATAGTTATGCAAACTTTCATATTTCCAATAAGTTAGGCCTTATAACAGGAGGTAATATAGTGAGCTTGTTTGTGTATAAGAAAATTGTAACCCAACTTATCCTCAAAGAGAAAAATGATGGATTGATATTAAATTTCTCTTTAATATTAGTTTACTAATAAAGTTTAAAATTAAATAAATTAATCAATATTAGGTTACTTTTCTATTTTTTATTGTCAGTATAATTTTGCATACTTTGTCTATAAAATTCTCTAGAGTTATTCTATTTCTAACAGCAAATGGTATGTTCAAACTTTCATTATCAGGGAAATGTGCCCATCATAACCAACATTTACTATTTAGGGATAGGCTGATTTATTCTCTCTTATATTATGTTATTCTCTACCACTAGTACTTACTTTAATTCATTGCATAAGCAAGTAAATAAATATGTAGAAACCATAGACTCAGTTAGGTAGACAGGCAAAGCCTAAGAAATGCTGGAGGACATACGAATCAACATATACATTACATTACTGAAGGGAGTGAAAATGGCATATCCTTCCTGTTAAGCAATTTGCCAAATGCAGTAAGAACTTATTTACCTAATTTTTACTTTAAAAGTATATATTCAGATTTTTATATTTCACTTTTGACAAAATAACAAAATACTATGGCAAAGGAAATTATGTTCAAGTTTTATTTGCAGTAATATATGCTTGAAAATATTCTATAATTTCTACATTTTTAAAAGTGAGCCTATGTGTGATAGCACAACATTGTAAATGCAATTAACAGCACTGAAATATATATCTGAATATGATTAAAAGGGGAAATGTTAGATTGTATATATGGTAACAGAAGAAAAATTTTAAAAATCCATGGAACTATACTGCACAGAGAACCCTAAGTTAAACCATGGAAATACTAAACTACTGAACTACTGGCTAAACTACTGAAAACAATAATTTTCAACCCTATAGGATTCTTTTTTTTAAATAACAATTTTATAACTCCCTTTTTACTACACTGAAATGAAATTACAGACACAGTTATGTTTGTAAGTGGTATAAAACCCACTTACAAATTGTAATATAATCAATAAAATAATATTAATTTATACTGAAGTAGTAAGTAATTAAATATATAAATAACTTGGTATGATTTCATTAGAAGATGACATAATGCAGTAGTCAGATGTTTGAATCTACATGTCAAATCACCAGGAGTGAAACAAGCAGATACAAAAGGTTTTAGTTGTTGTTGTAATGATGATTCAAATACCCTGAGCAATGTTTGCTGTTTTGTTTGATTTTCTTAAATTATAACAATTTTTGTTGGTTACCAACAAAAAATAAATAAAATCATCCCTTAATTTTCATGGTCATTGCAATATTGACTTATGAAACCATGATAAATTTTCAGGACTCATATTATCATTTTCTCCTTGGAAATTTTAACAGCATGCAGTCAGATTTAATTATTCCTTTGTTGTTTGACCATAAATCTGTACCTATACATTTTGCATATGTGTTTATGTTCAGCCTGGTACTGAAACTGCTTTAGTGAAAAGGAACCTAGAGCTTTTTCTCCGGTAAGAGTGAGAATACCACACTGTAGCAAATATAGAAGGTCTTTCTTGGGTGTGGAGAGGCCCCTGCCTGTGGGAGTCTTTATTCAATAAATCTGAGAGAGGGGATACCACAAATTTGCATAAGAAGCCTATGGTTCTTCTGAGAAGAAAATAATTGATGCTTCCCAACACATTCTTCTAGAGATTTAGCTTGAGCCGTTCATCATAGTAGAGTTTGGTGGTACTAACATCTTTGGCAGGAAAAGGCAATGGCATATCAAAAATTGAGTAACCATCAGAGAAAAAGAAGACAAAATCAGTGTGCTTCCATGACATTGAAATAGAGATAAAATGAGCTGAATGGTGGCTTTGGGTTTGTGAGGGGGCAGATACCTTGCATTTTTCTCCTTCAGTCTTCCAAACTTGATTTTTATGCCCTGTGAAACAGCAGTGCTTGTGAACAGAAAGATGTGATACTAAAATTGTGGTATATAAGACCCCTTCATGTTAAAAGTTGCTTTGATGTCCAGCAGGACATGTCTATCACAGCCTGAATTTGGGTGAAGGAACTGAGAAAACCTTGACTTTAAGGTTTTCTGTTTCTGGCCCCCTTTTCAGGCATCACTTTTTATCAAGACGAGCCAAAACTCCTTGAAGAATTGCTAGTACCATTGTATAATGCCACCATTAACATCAGTGGTCATTATTGGTGCAATGGGTCAAGAACAGTTTCTTCAGAAGGAACATCCAGCTCCCTGAAATAGAACCAGGTCAGATATTCCTCCCTCTCCTGGTCAATGGTGGGTGGGGGGAGGGGGGGAGGGTGTTATGGGGGATGGGATGAGGGGATTTTGGTGCTTGTAAGGAGGATAGAAATGAAGTCTGGAGAGGTCAAGTAAGACTTCAAGCCAATACTAGATGGTGGGAACCCTGGGACTTGACTGAGATACATAATTTGACACTTAAATTTATCAAGATTCCTAATTTGTTTAGGTATTTTAAAATGCCCATTCCCTTCTTTTGACCCATATGTTTTCCCCTTTCAATTTCTGTGAATTCTTTTGTTTTGGAAAGAACAAATCATTTTGACTTAAGCTATATAGCACTCAAACTGTCCTAGTCCTCAATCTTCAATTGTTTAAATATATGTATAACTTTGAGTTTTAGCACTCAAGTAGAGTGTTAAACTTTAAAGTAATAACAATAATAGAAATGTTTATTGAGTACTGAGTAGGTAAACATGCGTGGTAGGTCCTTCTTAGAAGCCATCTCATTTTCTCCTCTTCAAAACGAAGAAAGTGAAACTTAAATAACTTGCTTACAACAGCAGTTGAGTAGTGAAGCTATGATTTAAACTTAGATTTATTCAATTCTGAAGCCCATGCTTTAACCATTTTTATTGAACTGCTTCCTTGAGCTGAAGAGGTCTCCCAGATAGAAAGAACGAGAATAAAATTTGGGCTTGGGGTTCTAATTCTAAGCCTGCTATTATTTAGCTCCTAATCTTTAATGTCTTTATAAAAATGATGGGATTTTATGGTTTTCAAGCCATGTTCATAAGAGCCCTAGCATTTGAGCAGTTCTTTAAGGTGAAAAGAGAAAGAAATAGGCTGACCCAGTGGGGCTTCAAGACTTGTAACTACTTTACATATTGTTTTCTCAAGTTTGGTTCCACTGCTTAAAATTCTCTTGAAACAACTAGATGATCTTCAATGCCTTATTCTAGTTTGAACTGTAAATTAGTCTTTATGGTCTTATATAAGTAGAGCTGAATTAGTATTTTGTAATTTCTATTAATATTTTGGCAACTCTCCTTAATATCTGTTTCTTTCAAAAAGTTAGTTTCACTCCTCTTGGAACAGATAAAACATGTTTTTTAATTAAGCAGTTTAAGCCTTTAAAAGGGAGGCCAAAGAGCTAAGTATATCAGTCCATACACTGAAAGCTTCATCTACAGAGCAGTCTTTGTAAATATTTCTCAAAGAGGAATTGCATTTAAAAATCCTTTTTCTTTTATTATCTTTCTGGTTACTGAATAAACAATTAAGAAAAATAAGCACCAATTAAAACTAATGTTTGACTGTTAACAGTTTCTTAAGGTTTTAAAAATGGTTTAAAGTCATTTGATGTTTTAAGACTTCATTAACCTCCACCAAATTAATAAATAAGTGGACTTAATTTATTATGTTATATCAATCATAAAACAAAAACAAAACTAATAAAGTCAAACAGCTGCTAATATGATTTTAAATGCCAAGATGAAAATACATTCATGATATATTTTTATATTGTAGTTTGAATACTTTAACATGTTCTGATTTGTGCCTCATTAAGTTTTCATTTTCTCTGAATATTGAAAATAAATCTAGAGACTTTACTTGATTTTGTCAGAAATCCACTTCTGATATAAATTAAGAATAGCTGCACATTGAGTTTTGGGTGAGACTATTTTCCAGCAGAGAAATTGTAAGCACAAAGTTCTCAAAATTGTTCAAATTTTAAACTATAGCATTTTAAAAATCAATATTTTGTAGGGTTTAAATGGTTGCTGGGGGTGTATCTTGTATCTCTAACTCATAAAACTTTATGAGCAAGAAAAGAACACATTTTAATCAGTCCAATGGCTATTTTATTTTTCTATAATAAATATCACATTTCTATAATAAATATCACAAAAAATATCAGCATTTTATTAATATTCTTTTCATTAAAAATAAGTTAAGAATAAATTCAGATATAGCAACAAATTTAACTTAGAGGAAATTTTACCAATTTGTGAGGCAAATATTTATAAATCCATATCTCTAGACTAGAAACATTAAATTTTATTTATAAGGTAGGGATGCTGATGAGATAGATAGGATGTCTCCCATTATATAAAATGTATTTCATGATTCAGTTTGCCAAAAAATATAATGAAGAGACACTTAAGAAGTCTGTGCTTTAGATCAGTAAGAGTTTTATTGTATTATCAGAAAATATACATAAAGTTTCATCACTTAGCATCTTACTTGAAATATTAGAAAACCTAGCAATACTGAGTAATAATATTGTTTTTTATTTTATTCATGCTTTTTTCATTTTAGTGTTTTATGCCCTGAACTATTTCTTGAATCACATTCTTAGATTTATTTCACTGACTTTTGAAAATCATAATATTTTGTTACTTAAAAATCATCAGAATCTCTTTTACCAGCAATTTTCATTTTTACCCACTACTAGAAATTGTCACTGGAATTTGAAATAATTAAAATACATTGTTGCAAAAGTGAAAGAACTCAGTTTTCAAGCAGAAATACAAGATTTGCAAATTTAGAATAAAATATAAGCTCTAAAAAGTAATCTATTTACTAAAAATATTTATAGAAGGATTAAGGACAAAAATAAAACAAAAAACTTAATCAAAATGATACTATTAGTATACTTCATATCAAAACATTTTATACTTTGTTTCTTGCTATTAAACTTGAATCATTTCAGCGACTCGCAAATATTTGTATAACGAATATTTTGTTGAGCACTTTCTATAAGCTAGACACTGTTCCAATAATATTAAAGGAAATGAACATTAACTATCATTTAATTACACTCCAATCCATTTTCTAGTTCATCTAAGTTAAGTCAAGGTTTATATTACTTAACTTTTAGTAATGTCATTTAAATAATGTCAAATAGAGTTACTATATTCATTTCTTTAAAAATATTATATGTAATAGTTTTATTGAAGAACTGAGTTTGCCACTTCTTGGAAGGGATATTAGGATAATCCCATACCTATCCCCTCATTCTGAGGGGCTCACAAATATTCTTATTTTCAGGTAATGATAAATCCAGTTTAGAAAAATCTAAAAACGTCAAACTCTCATCCAATTCTAAATTTCCTCATCTCCCAACTGCAGCAGAATATCAGTGAGCCCACCCTTCTTTCATATATTCTAAGTAAGTAATCCTATCATCCTAAGTAATGAGGATGTGTTCCTTTGTTTTCAATTCTTAGACTACCAATTTGTTTATCTTATCTTAGTGCATAGGTTAAGTTATACCATGATAAGTTGAGAAGAACTCTGATAAAATGTCATCTTATATTTTCCCTCATTGGAAATGGTGATGATAATGATAATGATTCTGGCATTTATCATTTGTGTATGATGCTTGTTGAAGGAATTGGTGGTTAAACTTCACTGGGCTAAGGAAATTCTCTTCCATCTCTGAATAGCCAAACTTCATCAAATGTTTTTCCTCATTCTACTGAAATGATTATGTATTTTGTGTTATTTTTCTCCTGAAGCTATAAATACAGTCATTTATGTTATAACAATAATACATTATCTCTGTTTGAAATACTTAACATGCTTGGGATACAACCTACAAGCCTTTTTTTCATAATGATAGTAAATGCTGGATTTATTAACTTAGGTTTTATATCCATCTATAATGAAAAGGAAGATTGGACTATAATTATTTTTTCTTTTTCTGTCCTTTTCTAGTTTTAATATAAATTTTATACAAACATCATAAAAAAGTTGAAGTGTTTTCCCTCATTTACTAATCTCTGGAAGAGTGGATGTAAGAATGGAATTAGCTGGCTTTTAATATTTTATAAAATTTAACTTTAAATTATGCCTTCTGTGTCTTATGTCACTTTTACTAAAGAATATGGACATGGAATTTGGGCATATTCTAAAATTTCAAATACTAGAAATAAAGTAATTTTTATTATTCTCACAGATTTTTACATTCTCTATAACAATACCCACTTTTTTCATTAAGTTGATAGATTTATAATCTATGCATTTTCTTATGCACAAAGAATATTCTCATTTTAAAAACTTCTGTTTTTTGAAATATCAGGTTGTGAGTTTTTAAATATTTATTGTGTCATTTTTCTATTTTATTAAATTCTTCTCTCTTTTTACTTCTTAAATTTCCTTCTTCTATTTCCTTTGCATTCCCTTTCTTGCATATTTTCAACTCTTTGATTAGACAATTAACTTATCAATTTATCAATTAATGCTTCAGTGTATCTCAGTAAACTGGCTATATCCCAAATATTTGAATATATAGAACTGTTATTCAGTTTTAAGTAATTTGTTTGGTTTTTATGATTTATTCTTCAGACTTAAAAAATCTCCAAGCATATGGGACATTTATTCTCTAGTCCTCTAAACTGAATTTAAATTTTATTTCACAGTGATCTAAGGATGGACCCTATTATGATACTTTGATGTATTTACAGATTTTTTTTTGTAGCCCGGTACATGGTCAATACTTATGAATGTTCCATGTGTGCTTGAAAAAATGTCGATTCTCTAAATGTCCACCAGGCTAAGGATATATACCTATTAAGTCAAGCATTTTAACTCTGTTAAAATCTTCTACACTCTTACTAATTTTTGAACACTTGATATATCATTCCTGTTTGTAATGACGTGTTTTAGAAATCGCAATGTATGCTTTATGTAATTTGTAGGTACATTGTTAGGTACAATTACGTTTGGTTATTTTTGAATACTGTATTAGTCAGGGTTCTCTAGGGAAACAGAATCAACAGGAGATATCTGTCAATAGTATAAGATTTTATAAGAGTCTCTCACATGACTGTGGGAATGCACAAGTCCAGGTTCCACAGGAAAGTTGCAAACCAGGGGCCCCAATGATAGCACAATGAAGGTCTTTGATGAGTTTCTGCAAGACATTGGCTGTCCAAAGAGGGGCTGGGAAATTCTCTCTGAATGCTGAAATCACTTCCCCTTATAAGGCATTCAACTGATTGGATAAAGCTTATCTCATTGCTGATGGCAATCTCCCTGGTTATGCAGATGTAATCAGCCATCTATGCGGTAAACTCACTGATGACTAAAATCCATAAATGTCCTTATATTACAACTAGCCCAGTGCTTCTTGACCAAACAATGGGGCACAATTACCTGGCTGAGCTGATTCATTAGCCTAACCATCACAGTCCACCCCTTGTCAACTTGGCAACCATATACATTACCTTAAACAATACTTAGTTTCTAAGTAAAAACAATAACAGACATGCATACATATATTTTTTCACCTATGAATATTCAACTCCCCTGCATACAACCAGAAACACATTATTCCTTACAGAATAGGGTGCAAGTTCTTGGGTAATATTCACTCTTAAACTTGATATCCTTAAATATTATAACTTGAAACTAATACAACTTGCCATATGATAAAGGGAAAGCATTGGGGAAGAAAACAAAGAAATTTGTTTTATGTACATATACAATCATATTCATAACGAAAAAAGGAAGAAAGATTCATGACTATTACAGTCCTTGTTTCTGTAACTGATCATATGGACCAAGTTCATATTAATCACTACCTTCTTCCACTACCCATTCCATGTTCCCATTACCCTCAGCAAGCACTTCAACTGGCCATGGATCTTTGCCTGGTGGGGTGACCCAAAGTTTCATTGCTGAGGATTCTGGGACATTGTTAGTCCTGCTTGGATTGGGTTGTTGCAATTTTCCATTGACTTTAATCACAGGGCATAGTAGTACTAGGAGACGCCCTAGAGGATCTCCTGTATTTCAGGCAAATTCTTCTTTACCCCATTATGTAGATGCAGTCCTATTTCCCCTTGATAGTCAGGATCAATAACCACAGCCAGTACCGTAATTCCCTTCTTTGCCTGTTGATTCAGAGGTAAGAGGAGCCCAAAGTGGCCAGGCGGCAGTCTTAACTTCTAGTTCAATGGAATCATTGTTGGGTTCCATGGTGGCAGCACTCTTCTTTTTGGGACTAAGACCTGTAGACCAGCAGAACTTAGGGTTGCAGGGACAGGAAGCAAAAATTTTCCTAGTGGGACACTAGGGGTAATAGTGAGTGGCTACACTACCATTTCCACCCCTCGATTCCTGGACCCATGAATCCTGTAATGGGATAAACAGCACCACAGAGTGGATGATGATTTAGAGCATACACAGCCTCCTGGAGAATATTGCCCCCACCTTGCAAGGTATTGCCATCTAGTTGGCCCCATAATTGAGTCTTCAAAAGGCCATTCCACCATTCTATCAATACAGCTGCTTCAGGGTGGTGGGGAACATGGTAATACCAGTGAATTCCATGGGCATGTGCCCATTCCCACACATCATTTGCTGTGAAATGGGTTCCTTGATAAGAAGCAATGCTGTGTGAAGTGCCATGGTGATAGATAAAATTCGGTAAGTCCAAGGATGGTAGTTTTGGAAGAAGCAGTTTGTGCAGGAAATGCAAGCCCATATCTGAAGTACGTGCTTATTCCAGTTAAAAAAAATCACTGCCCCCTCCATGGTGGACATGGTCCAATGTAGTCAGTGGGACACCCGGCAGCAGGATGGTCACCTAGAGGAATTGTGCCATGTTGGGGGCTGAGTGTGGGTCTCTGCTGCTGGTTGATTGGACATTCAGCAGTGGCTGTAGCCAAGTCATCCTTGGTGAGGGGAAGTCCATGTTGCTGAGCCCATGCAGAATCTCCATCCCTACCTCCATGGCCCCTTCATTCATGAGCCCATTGGACAATGACAGAAGTGGCTGGGGAAAGAGGCTGAGCATTAACCACTGAGCAGGTCATCTTATCCATTTGATTATTAAAATCTTCTTCTGCTGCGGTCACCCTCTGGTGAGCATTAACATGGGACATAAATATTTTCATTTTTTTTTTGCCCACTCAGAAAGGTCTCTCCACAAACCTCTTCCCCAGACCTCTTTGCCTCCAATTTTCCAGTCATGTTCCTTCCAAATTCCTGACCTTCCATCTAAACCATTGGCAATAGACCATGAATCAGTGTACAAATGCACCTCTGGCCATTTCTTCTTCTAAGCAAAGTGAACAACCAGGTGCACTGCTCAAAGTTCTGCCCACTGGGAGGATTTGCCCTCACCACTATCCTTCACGGTGTCCCAGAAAAGGGCTGCAGTGCTGCAGCTGTCCACCTTTGGGTGGTACCTCCATAGACTGAGTTTTCTCTTCCTCAGTCAACTTATTGTAAGGAACTCCCCAAGAGGCCAAAGCTGTGGGCTAGGAAAGGGAAGGTAACATGGCAGGGGTGGTGACCATGGGCATTTGGGCTGCCTCCTCAGCTTAATTGTGTCTTAAGGGCCCGCTTGAGCCCTACCTTGTGTATACCACTTCCACTTTATTATGGAGTGCTTCTGTGCACGCCCAACTTTATGGTTTGGTGGGTCAGACAATACCCAGATCATGATAAGCAACTGAGGTCTCATGATAACTTGATGGCCCATGGTTATATGTGAAGTCTCTACTAAGGCCTGGTAGCAGGCCAAAAGCTGTTTCTCAAAAGGAGAGTAGTTATCTGCTGAGGATGGCAGGGCTTTGCTCCAAAATCCTAAGGTTCTGTGTTGTGCTTCTCCTATACAGTCCTGCCAAAGGCTCCAGACAGCATCTCTATTTGCCACTGAAACTTCCAGCACCATTGTATCTGCTGGATCATACAGCCCAAGTGGTAGTACAGAGCCTGTCACAGAGCCTCCTCTTGTTCTGGTCCCCAATCAAAACTAGCAGCTTTCTGGTCACTCAGTAAATGGGCTGGAATAGCACACCCAAATGAGGAATATGTTGTCTCCAAAATCTGAAGAGACCAACTAAGTGTTGTGCCTCTTTTTTTGGTAGTAGTAGAGGCCAACTACTACAGCTTATCCTTCACTTTAAAAGGAATATCTCGACATGCCCCATACCACTGGACACCTAGAAATTTCACTGAAGTGGAAAGCCCCTGTATTTTTGTTGGCTTTATCTCCTATCCTCTCTCACACAAATGTCTTGCCAATTAGTCAAAAGTCTTTGCTACTTCTTGCTCACTAGATCCTGTCAACATGGTATCATCAATATACAGGACCGTTGTGATGTTTTATCAGAGGGAGAGATGATGAATGTCCCTGCAGGTAATATTATGACATAGGGCTGGAGAGTTGGTATACCCTGAGGCAGGACAGTGAAGGTCTATTGCTGGCCTTGCCAGCTGAAAGCAAACTGTTTCTGGTGGTTCTTCCTAATGGCAATTGAGAAAAAAATGTTTTCCAGATTAACAGCTACATACCAGTTACCAAGGGATATGTTGATTTGTTCAAGCAATGATACCACATCTGGGACAGCAGCTGCAATTGGAGTCACCACCTGGTTAAGTTTATGATAATCTATTGTCATCCTCAGATCCATCTGTTTTCTGCACAGGCCAAATAGGAGAGGTGAATGGGGATGTGGTGGGAATCATCATCCCTGCATCCTTCAAATCCTTGGTCATAGCACTAATCTCTGCAATCCCTCCATGAATCTGGTATTGCTTTTGATTTACTATTTTACCACTATCATCCCAAACCCTTAGTATCCATTCCCATGCACATTCCCCTGATTTCTGTCTGTATAAGTTGGAAAACTCATGCAGTTCTTTCAGAGTATAGTGTATATCCTCATGGGTCACACTTTGTATTTCACCTTTGGGGGCTTGTTGTGATTTTAGTCCAGTGATAGGTCTCCAAGAGAAGAGGGGGGGGTGGGGGTGAGAAAGAAGAAGGATTAGAAATGTCTTACAGCTACTGACTTCAGGGCATTCCTTTGCATTTTCTTCTGGTGAGACAGGATTAATCTCTTCAGGTAGGGTTGGAAGGCAGATTCCCCAGGGCAGGGTGGAGACTGGGCAGAGCATGCTGGAGTTTGGCTGGCACCTGCCTCAGGGCTGGGAAGAGGTCCAGACTCCCTGGGAGAGGCCAGAGGCTGGGCAGTGCAGGGCTTCAGTTTGGCTGGTACACACCTCAGGCCTGGAGGAAGGTCTGAACTCCTTGGGGCAGGCTGGAGGCTGGGTGATACAAGGTTGACAAGGTGTTGTCTCCACAGGGCTGGCCATCACAGGTTTATCAGGCAAAGTCTCAGCAGAATTTATGGTTCCTATGCCCCCCACCCCCCGACATTATTATCATCCCATTTGTCTCCATACGAATCCTCTGGGTTCTACGCCTTTCCAATCAATGCCTTCACTTTAACTGCAGAAACCCTGTAGGGTTGAGATTTTAGTTTCCTTTGTAACTGTGCTACTCATACAATGATAGTTTAAGTTTGGTTCTCAGATATCTCAAGATTGTGCAGGAGACACGAATTTCTTTCAGAGCACACATAGAAACTTTCGCATCAGTCATGTGGTATTTGAATTTCAAATTTGAAGCCTTTAGCTCATCTCTTTCTTTTGCAACTGTATCCAAAGTATCTAGGAGGAGCCAGCCAACATCATCATACCTTCTAACTCCACAAAATTCTGTTAAGGTGTTGAAAACACCCTCATCCAGATACTTGCTTCTTATAAGCATGGAAGTAGGGGAATTCAGTGATGCTATTTTGCATATCTCCATTGCCAATTCATGCCATGGGCTGTTAGTGGCCACATAATTATTGGAAAGGGAGTCATTAGTACCCTTGAGTCCAATTAGAGAGCCAATTGCAAAACTCCCAGAACCACCTCAGACATCCATGTTTAAGATTCTGTTCCTTAAGACCACTCCTTTCACCAAGCTGTATTAGTCACGGTTCTCTAGGGAAACAGAATCAACAGGAGATATCTGTCAATAGTATGGGATTTTATGAGTTATTCACGTGAACCGTGGGGGTACACAAGTCCAGGTTCGGCAGACAGGCTGCAAACCAGGGATTCCAATGAAAGTCCAATGAAGGCCCTTGATGAGTTTCCGCCAGACATCTTTTGGCTGTACAAAGAGGAGCTGGGAAATTCTCTCTGAATGCTGAAATCATTCCCCCTTTTAA
Source organism: Tolypeutes matacus (assembly GCA_026826555.1). NCBI lineage: Eukaryota > Metazoa > Chordata > Mammalia > Cingulata > Chlamyphoridae > Tolypeutes > Tolypeutes matacus. The sequence goes on from JAKSZT010054350.1 coordinate 9,104,562, forward strand.
GGCATTCAACTGATTGGATAAAGTGTCACTCATTGCTGATGGCAATCTCCCTGGTTGATGCAGATGTAAACAGCCATCTATGCGGTAAATTCAACGATGAATAAAGCCCATAAATGTCCTTGTATTACAATTAGCCCAGTGCTTGCTTGACCAAACAACTGGGCGCAATTACTTGGCCGAGTTCACACATTAGCCTAACCATCACAAATACATTTCTTAAGGAACTGCACTTTTTATTTTCATTTAATGATTCTTTATTATTCCTAATGTTTGTTTTGTCTTAAAGTTTATTTTACCTGATATTAATATTGTTTCAGCAATTTCTACTTATTTATCTTCCACCTTTCCTTAACATTATGTTTTAGATATTTCTCTTATAAACTACACCTAACTAAAATGATTTCCTATTTTTTTCCTAATTTTCCCTGATTTTGATTGCTCTCTTATTTTTCTTATTTTCTTCTAAGAAAGATTTTTTGGCCTGTGTTCACCATTTTATTGTTACTTCTAATAATTTTATTATTTTGGTGAGTAAACTTAAAATTTTAGCATAATAAATGGCATAACCTCTAAACAATGCTTTATATCTCTCCCTTACAAGGATTTAATATTTTATATTTGTGTTATCTTCTTATTATTTCTAGTATTTTTCTTTCAACTTGATTTTTATCAACCCTTGAATTACTCATTATCATTGTTATTAGTATTGCCATTGTTATACTATTATTATTATTATTATTTTGTATATTCAATGCTAATTTAGGTGTAAACATGTATATATTCATTTATTTATTCAACATTGTTTCTTAAATATTACTCTTTCTCTCTGGGGATTTATCCCATGCAGTAATATATCCCTTAATATTTTTTTAAGTAAAGATTAATACACTAAAACTGTCTAAATTGACTTTTGTTCCCTAATTGAATCATATGTAAACTGAATAGAGACTATTTTGCTGAGTTAATTTTCACCACTTTGAAGATATTTCTCCATTGTCTTCTGCTAGTTATTAATGTTGTCACTCTGTTGTTTCTATTGGTAATCTCTCTTTTCTTCCTGACAGATTTTAAAATTTTTGCTTTATCTTTGGTATTCTGCAGTCCAACTATCATGTGTCTAGTATGGATTTATTTTGATTTTTTGCTTAATAGTTATTCTTTTTTAAGCTGAATATTTATCTTTCTTTAATTCTAGGAAAACTGTTGTAAGTAGTTATTCTATACTCTTCTCTTTGTTCTCTTTCTAGAACTATGATTAAACATATTTTAGACATTCTCATAGCCCCCAAGTCTCTGAACAGACCTTTTGTTTATTCTTTCTCTTTCCCTCACTTTGCAGTATTCTGGGTATTTTCGTCAGCTATATGTTTCAATTCACTAATTATTTTCCTAACAATATAAAATCAGTTTTCCACAGATTTATGAAAGGGACCTATTTAATAAGTAGACCTTCATATATTGACCCAAGTTATTGATAAAGACATTGATCATGTGGAGGCCAAGAACAAAGACAAATTCTTGCTCCGTGTGTCTTGAAATCTCTCTGTGGTTTGTTATGGTTTATTTCTATTTCACCCTGAAATTTATCTATCTAAGTATGATATTTATCCAGCTCATATTTATCTATCAACCAAAATTATACCATAAACATTTTTTGTCAAAACCTTTAAGCTCAGATACTCTATATATCTTACATTTGCCCAATCAACAGCTAAACCGATCAAAAGAGAAAATAAAATTTGAGTGATGTATCTGGTTCAGTGGATAAATGCTAATCTCTATAAATCACAAAGAACTTTCGTAATTTTTCAGAAACTGCTGCTTTTCTTGTTCATTTTAGATTTCCAAGGTAAGCTTTTTTCCCCTGTAGTATACAAAATGTAGTTTTTAAAAATAGGAATTGTATTTACTTGAGTCTTTCATCATCTTTTTTCATCATAAGTTCTGAATGATTACTGGAAAGAATTTGGCTATCTAATTTTAACTTTTCAAAGTGTATGTGTGGTAATGTGTCTAGGTCTAGATTAAGACATTTAAGAGACCAAGGAAAATATGTTTAATTCCCATTTTCAAGTTTCTACTTCTTTAAATGTTTTGATCAATAGGGAAGGACTGTGTCAATATAAATATTGTAGATGTGTAAAGAAATGGAAATGCTAATTCTTGTGAGTTACATTAAGATTTGGGGATGTGGAGAGCTAAAGATTGTTAGGCAAGGAAGTTGCATGATCACATCTGATTTTGGATAGATCACTTAGGGTTTAGTGTGGAACATGAATAAAAGTTTGATAGGCAATTGATTTGATTCAGAGAAGACACAGGAGCTGGCCTTAACTGGTGAAATGATAATGACAATGTAGAGATGTGGTTTAGTTCAAGATTTACGTAGGAGGTAATTACACAGGACTTCATGGAAAATTAGTTCTGGGATGATGAATGAGTCAAGATGCTGACATGGGTAAACCAAGACAAGGGTCAGATTTGGATGAGAAACAACCAGTTGGAACAAGCTGAATGTGGGCTGCCAGTGTGCAAATCTGAGTGAAGATGTCCAGTGCCCAGTCTGAAGTTTAGGAGAAAACCTTGCCCAATTTGTAATTGAAGTCAGGAAAATATATGCAAATAATATATGCAAACATCCAAGGGAAGAGTGAAAATGAGAAGCTAAGAAGACAGGGTCTGGGTAAACCAGGAGAAACTCGTATTAAGAGAGTAAAGAGAAAGGAGCATTGCAAAAATGAGGGCGTAGTTAACATTATCCGAAGATACTGAGAGTAAAACTGTTAAAATTGAGAAATGTGCACTGGGCATGACAACAAGGGGTTAGCACCAAGGTCATATCATGAGAGCATTTTCAGGAAAGTGCTGTTTAAGAAACCCTTATTTCTGTACACTGACTTGTGTGTGAGCGGTGAAACAATAGAAGCAGCAAATGTAAGCAACTGTTTCAAGAAATTATTTTAGCGAAAATTTTTAATTGGTTCTTATTTTCAAATATCAGGCTATGAAATTTACATTCAACCATATATGTGTAATTGTTTACCAAACAAGTTGGCAAATGTCATAGTCATAGTAAATCACAGCCTATTAAAAATATCTCAAATTAAGAAAATAAGATGACATACACTAACTTAAATCTTTCTTCTTTATATTTTTCTTTAACATTATACTTAATTAAGGACACAAATATTCCCCAACTATTAAAAATGTGTATAGTTTATTAATTTTATCTTTTTTTTTTAAAGAAAGCCGTTTGATCATTAAATTGATGTAATATTCAAATAAAGCCCAAGTTTAAAAGTTAATTTTGTCTTGGTAGAGAAATGTAAATGTCCTTATAATTTCTAAATCTACTTTAAATATCCAAAGAAAAGAGTTATATGATTTCCCAGATTAAATAAATATCAAGTTAATTTTCTTTAAATTATTCATAATGCACATATTAGCCCTTCATTTCATATTAAATGTTTTCAAACCATTCCCAGTTGCCATTAATCCAATTTATGTAAAGTTAAAATGACTTGGTAAAAAAAAAATCAGGTATAGAAATCATAGTCCTTGATTATACTGGCTAAAAAGAAAAATAACATAATGCTAGTAGAATAAGTAAGTAAAAAAGAACTGTTCTCGGAGAACTTGGTGTGTCCTAGACTCTCTAAGAATTATTTGTATTGACCAACATTAATTGACATGCTATGCTAGGAAAAAAAAAAAAAAAAAAAAAGACTACAAACTATCTCTGCCAATTCTCATCAGGCTTTGAATTCAATTATGATAGTATAAGTTAGAAGCCCAGCAGAGCTGAAAATCTTACAGTAAACACAAGTCTCCTGAAAGACACTGTCAGAATTATTTTAGATTTTTTTTTTTTTTATTTCGGATTCCAATCTCTCAATATTAGATTCTTCTCTATTTTGAATCCTGGTGTGTGTACTATGAAAATCGGTGTATTTCCATGTGATGATTATAAGGCCAAACTCAAGGTCACCAATTTTTAAAATAACATCAAGTCACTGTTACTTATTTTAAAAAGTTAAAAGAGCAAATAGGCTTGTTCTGACCAAGGAGTGTTCAAATGAGACAAAAAATTATTCTCACAAATTTTCAGTAGTTTGGAGCACAGTTTATAAATAATATCAATATTCCTCTCTGGATCCCCAAAATGGAAACTGCAGTGTTTTAAATCAACTATTCCCCATGTGATAGTAGATGCTATAGTCTATAAAAATCTCCAAACTGAGAGCATGGTCTTGTTTTTCTCATCTGCCATGAATCTCCAAAGGTCAGTTCCATCTTAGAAATTTCATTCTCCACAATGATCTCTGTTCTCTGACACACAAACTCTATTTGGCAAACAAACTAAATTGCAAAGGACCAATTCGTCTTCCATACTCATTATGTGTGAGTGTTTATTACTGTCCTAGAAAATTATATTACAATATTCTTTTAATTATCTTCCTGAGGATACACCTCATTTCCTGATGACAACTGGAAAACATCCAAATGACTACCAGCCAAAATTATGATATGATTATGACTTCTTCAGAAGGTTCAGTAGCTATTCACAGTTACTGTGTGTTTATTACCTTGTTTTAAATGGTGACATTTACCTAATCTTGTCCATAAAATATTAGAGTACATCATATATATGTGAAAGTTGATGAATTTATTTTGGTAAGTTTCATATGAAATTGTTTTGGAACAGATGTCTTTCAACAAACTTCCAAACTATGAGAATAATTAATGTGTTCATAAAATATATATTCACATATATATGTAAGAATTCAGCCTATGGCATTTAAATTATCATAGGAGCATTTTAAGTCAATAAATGCCTAATTGTTTAAAGAAGAAAGACCTCCACGAGACACTGAGATTTTCTTTGCCTGGCAGAAAAGAAATACCAAAAGAATGGTATATAGGAAGAGAAAAAAATACGACAAGTAGAGAAAGAAAATAAGGATCTCTCCTCTTTAAGAAACTGGAGATTATGTATGTGATTGAAGGCTTCAGAGTAAATATAACATGTGAGCATATATTTGAGATTGACCAGAGATGATCAGATTAATTTTCAAATATTAGAGTATCCATTCTTGTTTTTCATGGGCTTGAATGTATTAGTGGTGTCAAGAAGCCCAGACAGAATCAGAGCCACATCACAAGGATTCATAAGCAAGTTTTAGTGATGTACATGGGAAAGGAGCAATTTTATTGTTATTTTCATATACCAAACACTTTTATTGAGTACGCACACAATAAATCTTAGTTCTTAGCTATCATTGGCGATGCTGTTGAAAAGAATTCCTGGAATACGTGCAGCGTTTGGATGCTTCCAGCAGGGGGAAGCAGACCTCTTCATAGTGGGGGTGGATGTTCTCAAAGTCATTCCATTTGCAACTAGCAACTACCAAAGGGTTGGTTTGTTGCATCCCAGAATGATAACTACCAAAACACAACAGCGCTAACCCATCTTCTTCAGCTTCTCTCTTCTGTAGGTATAACTTTGATATGCATTTCTTTAGTTAAATTTGATGGAGGCAGTAAATATTTTAAGATCAGCACTTGGAGGTACACAAATTATTTTGTACACTGATAAATGTATTCCTCCCATCCAGTCCATAACAAAATATCAATTAATGACTCATTCTCTAACCTCCTACTGATGCTGCTAGTCTACATGGCATGCATCTCTTACAATCTTGAAATAGCCACAGACAAGTTAGAGGTGCAAACATAATATTGAAACTTTGCATGGCTATGACCTTGATTTCTGTTTCCAATTGCAAGAAGAGGAAACTGGCAAAAGTTAGCTAATAATATTTACTTATTTATTCAGAAGTCTAAGCCTGTTGTCAAGTCTATTCATATAAGTGGAACTTCTTCTATCTGTTTGCCCTTGTTTGGGTCCTCTTGTCTTAGTTTCCTCCAAGGTTAAATGAGATCAGCCAGGACTGCTGGATTCCTTCATCCAAACCTGAACTTCCGTACTTTTATATACCTTCTCAAGACTCATACCACCTGTTTTGAAAATAAATATTATATTTTCTGTAAATAATTGAAAGGCAGTGACCTGAGGTTACTCCCTGCCGTGCCCCGTAAGCACCTGGCAGGTAGAAAACACACAACTGTTTTCTGAAGTGAACTGAGTAAGGATTGAATGGGAAAGGTTGAAGGAAAAAGCAACGACTGAGAACTTCCTGTGTTCCAGTCCACTATAGGCTTTTTTTGGTGGTTATCTTTTGAACTTCCCCACAATTCTCTAGCAATTCTGCTAAGTGAGTACCATCTAGAATGGTCCAGAGAGACAGCAATTAAAAATAGTGATGTTTATTAACCAACACTTCTTGTTTCCTATTATTTTTAAAAAGTGTCCCTCTGCTCAAATAAATTAATATTTATATCTCAGTTGATTCACTTAAAAAAAAAAATCATCATTACTATTAGAGAAGGAGAAGCACAGTGGTGGAAGCATTTTTGGGTTTATCAAGAAAAGATATGGCTACTTCATTACTTTACAAGAAAAGCAAACTCTGACAATATTTGTATAGATATTTTCTTAGTGGACTGGAAATTATAAAAGTGATTACTTAAAAAACCCCATTAACCTATTATATTATTTGGTTTAAGCTAGTTGGAAGCACTATTAACACTTTAGTTTGTTGGTAAAGTGACAGTGAAAGATTTACTGGAACTAAATTTAAAGGTTATATTATTCAAGAGTTGGCATTAGAAAAAGTATTTCATGAATTTCCCTAGAGGATGTCTCTCTACTGCAGCTCTCTGGCACCCTGCACAAATACTTCCTTAAAACCAGAATTGATACTTATTATAGAATTGTAGATAAGTATTTATATAATATTATGAGTGAAAGTATTTAGAAAAATAAAATCTTTCAATGCTTATGAAATATAGGTTGGTGCTGTATAGCAATGGGCATTAGCCATTTGTGACTACTCAAAACCTTTTGAATACTGTATCATATTTTGATAGTTTCTCATACCCTTGTATTGTTAATTACCTTGTCAAAGATATAAATCAGAATAGAACATGAAATTTAAAAATGCTATCTCATTGCAGTGTGTAGGTAATGTAACCCAGGTACAAAGATCCATGCAGGAGTCTGAATTAGAGGTGAGTTTCATGAGGAATCAGTGGGGTCAGATATTCTTCTTGCTGGCGCTGGTAGGAGCAGAAGCTGGGTACCTCTCTGCCCTACAGCAGCAGCATCTCCTTTACTAGGCCAGGCCTGCAGCGTTGTTTGGGGACTTATTCTGCAAGTTCAGCCTACAGCCTTACTACAATATCGTGAGGTTTCAAATGTATTTTAATAAATCTACTCAAACTCAAGATAGACTATTATTCTATTGTCTGCAAGTAAAAATCATATGGATTGTTTTAACTTCTTAAATGTAATGCATTCATGTAACCAAACACTTCACTCATAATGGGTCCTGGAAAAATATTTGCTGCTGATGATAAACATTTGCCAAAACACAACCTAATAGGTTTCATTTAGCTTATGATTTGTGCTGACTTTCTCCTTTTGTCAATAAGAACCTAAATGCTTCTCTACTTAATAGAATAGATTACCATCTTGTTAAGAAAGAAGATGCATGCATTATGAAAATTTTAAAAAAAATCTGAGTTCAAAACCTAATTAAGCTATGCCAAGAAATGAGTTTTCTAACCCATTGAAAGATGAATATATACAAGCCAAACTTTTCTTTTCTATATCTCTTTTGGAACTAGTTCAAACACATTTCTGCTGCCAAATACATCTGTCTGCTTCTTCACTATAAAAAGCAAAATTGCTGGATTACACCAAATTGTTGTGCAGTAAAAGAAAGAAAATAGAGTAACATGAAGAAGTATAAAAATTGTCTTTTATCAATTCAGTGTTTCAAATCTTTTTAGTCTTAAATTTTGTCTATCTACATTGAAAAAAAGACTTACTGTTTAAAGCTTTTTTTTTCCTATAACATCTAAAAGTGGGAGATAGTATGACAAAATCAATATTTGATATAACTCTATTCATCTTGTTGTCCCAGCAAACAAAACTCCTTAAATTATATTCTTTGCTGTTTTTATTGGAATTATATGCAATTCAATAATTTATTGGAATTATATGCAATTGGCTATAATTTGTGCTTTTCATATTTAGTTTATAATATGCACTTTTTGCAGAATATCCAACTACTGTGGGAGATGAAAGAGAAACAGTGGGCCAAGCCTCAGTCCTGCAATAAATATCTCACAGTCTTTTATAGGAAAATAGAACACTCGTCATTAAACAGAAATATATATTAAAAAATACTGTTTAGTATAACACTTCTAGTTAAGTTCTTCCTTTTACAAATAGAACTACTGAAAGCTTAGAATAATATAAAACTAGCAGATAAACAATGTTGTAGAAGTCATGGCTGCCCTGCTATCTATACTTAAGCATGATATGCTTTTTATAGATGCCATGTCCCATCTAAACTGGCAGTAAAATGGAAGGAGACTACCTTGCTGCTTCATTTATCCCAATATGACCAAGTTGCAGGTAACTCCTTAGAGATCATAACTGGTGAATAGCAGGTAGGAAAGCCTGAACGCACCCTAAAAAGAAAACTAAATATATTTAAAAGAAATACCATATAAAGAATTTCAATATGCTCATTACTTTACATTCCGGAATTAAGTATCATGTCATCATTTTATAAACATGTGTCCAATTGATATTTTCATATTTTTCGCATCAACTCATGGAGATTTGTGAACATTTTTGAGCTAAAAGATTTTTATGGTAGATCTGAAGTGGTTGAATTGATGCTAGATTTAAAAGGCTTTAACACATGCAGGTACTGTTATGTTGGGGAAATTGAAGTGGCAGAACAGATATAACAAGGAATAAGTATTGAGGGTTCTTATGTTAATAACCACCTGAGGTTGAGAGAAATATCAAGTGCTTTAAAAGAAAGTGTTCGTATGTATGAGGGCTTTCAAAGGCTAATCAAAGGCAAGCAGGCTTCATTCTTTACTTTTCAATTATTTCCCCTTACTTTAAGGTATAATCATCTCCCAGATTTATGTATCCTATACTACACTCAGATTGGAAAATCTCCCTTTTCTTGAACAAGCCAAAAGTTTATTGCCTTCTCACCTTTTTGAAAAATATTCTCTTTCCCATTTTGCTTTGTCAAAATTTTACTCATCTTTCAAGACTCTGCTGCTTTCTCTGGAGGCATTTTTTATTTACCTGGCTAGAACTGATTTCTTCTCTTGAGTTTCATTGGTTCTTTTGTTTGTCCCACTGTTTTACCAAATTCCATGTTCTATCAAAATTGATGTGTGCTTTATTTCCTTCTTATGGCATTTTCAGAGAAGCCTTGTCTTGCTTCTTTTAAAATACCTACATTGCATAGTATAGTACCTTGTATTTAGGAGATACTAAATATGTCTGCCAATACAAAGCAGCCTTGACTACTCTAGTTAGATAATAAGTCTTGAAATCAAGTAGATTGATTCCCCCTGGTTTATTATTTGTTGTCATAATTGTTTTAGCTATTCTAGTTCATTTTGCTTTTCCAAATACATTTTAGAATACTTTTGTTTATATCTACATAAATCTTCATCATATATAACATTGTATAAATAACTTTATATTTTCTATTCTATCAAATTGAAATGCCCTCAATGAATTACCAGTAGAAGGAAAATACCCTCAAAGAAATACCAGTACCAGGAAAAAATGCCAAACAAATTCATTGCATCTCAAGCCTCTGAAAAACTATATTCTTCCAGAAAGAAAATATGCTCTTCATTTGTAGACATCTGTTCTATAGCTTATTAAAAGACAAAAACTAACAAAAGAACAAATAAATAATTCTGCTGCGTCACAATTTTTCTCTTCATTACTAAGAACAATAAAGAAAATATAATTTTTAAAATTTATATAATTTTGTTAAAGTTGTTGTGATAGTTTGAAGCTGTATGTACCAAGAAAAACATATTCTTAAATCTAATCCATTTCTGTGGGTGTAAACTCAATGTAAGTAGGACCTTTTGATGAGGCTACTTCAGTTAAGGTGTGGCCCATATCATTCAGGATGGGTATTAATCTTCTCACTGGATTATTCCTTTATAAATGGAATGAAGAGAGAGAGAGATAGATAGAGAGATAGAAATAGAGATAGAGATAGAGATAGATAGAGAGAGAGAGAGAGAGAGAAAGCAATGGAAGCAAGAAGCTGAAATCAATGAAACCCAGATGAAGAGAAGGAAGGGACAAGCAGATGCCACCATGTGCCTTGTCCTATAGCAGGGGAGCCAAGAATCGCCAGTTGCCAATCCCTGGGAAGAAAGCATCACCTTGATAATACCTTGATTTGGACATTTTCTCAGCCTCAAAAACTGTAAGCTAATAAAGTATCATTGTTCAAGCTGAACCATTTCATTGTATTTGTTTTAAGCAGCCTAAGAAACTAAAACGACATTAGTATTGGGACGGGGGTGCTGCAATTGCTGAAGTCTGGACCAAAGACATTTCTTGGGCCAAAAAAGTGGGCCCACCCATGTGTGTAGAAAGGGTGAGTATGCCCCACCATTTGGAGAGGGTGGACTTTGTGCTCCATTGTTCAGGAAGAGTGCTACCATCCCAGTTTTCTCAGATGCTTGGGAAATTGTGAGAGTCTGGCCACCACTCTGATGATTGATGAAGCTGGATCCTACAGCCTGACCACCATCCCGATGCTTAAAGAAGGTGGAAACTTCACCCCAGTGTTTGTGGTGAGATTGACCGCTGCACAAGCACTTGGAAGGGGTGTTGCTCCTGATCCACTAGGGTGCTGTTGCTGATTCACTAGGCCTGGAGGACAAAACATGATTCCATATTGTGGCAGTTTGAAATTATTTTATGAATCCCAAAAAAGAGAAATATTATGTTTATAAATGAATCTGTTCTCTGACCCCCAAGGGACTGGGCCCATGGAGCATCTTAAGAGGATACAAGCCCTGCTATATACCCATTAGTTTACAGCTGAAGTTGGGAAGGGAGCAGAACCATGGAGACTGACAGGAGTCCTGGAAAGAGTCAAGCCCTACCTGATTGCTCAAAGCTGAGCTCCAAGAAATAGTAGAGTCTGGAGGGGAAGGCAGAGACCTCCACAGAGATTAACGGCCATCTTGCTTTACCATATAACAACACCAGGAACAATAGTAGCTGACTTTGGTGAGAAAGCACCTCTTATAATAAATTGAGTTGGACTTTTCACAGCCTTGGAATTGTGAGGTTTTACCCTAAATAAATACCTTTTATAGAAGCCAATACATTTCTGGTACTTTATATCAGCAGCCCTTTGGCAAACTAAAACACATGATAACTCTCAGACCTTGAAATCTAATGAAGTATATTCTGCAGAGTTTAGATTATTTGGGACCCATGACTCCTGTTTTCCTTCTAAGTTCTCCCTAAGGGAATGGGTATGTTTATCCTATGCCTGCCCCTTTATTGTATATTGGAAGTAGATAGCTTGTTCTCCAGGTTCTACAAGCCTACAGGTAAAGGGGAATTGTGCCCCAGGACAGAATATAACTATAACCAATTTTGATGAAATTTTGTACTAAGCATTGTTTCTGAAATGATTTAAGACTTTGGTGATATTGTGATTGAATGAATGCAGTTTGCTATGTAAAGAACCTGTCTTTTTGGGGTCCAGAGGGTGAAGTGTGATAATTTGAAGCTGTATGGACCCAGAAAAATACGTTCTTAAATTTAATAAATTATGGTATAAAGTAAGTAAGACCTTTTGATGAGACTATTTCAGTTAAGGTGTGACCCACCTCATTAAGGATGGGACTAAATCCTGTTACTGGAGTCCTTTATAAACAGAATGAATACAGAGAGAGAAAAAGAAAGACATGGAAGCAAGCACCTGAAGTCAATGAAAACCAGAAAAAAAGGGAGGGACCAGCAGATGCCATCTGACAGGAAATTCAAAGATTGCCAGTAGCCAGTCTTTGGGAAGAAAGCATCACCTTGATGATGCCTTGATTTGGGCAATTTCTCAGCCTCAGAACTGTAAGCTAATAAATTCCCATTGTTTGAGCTGAATCATTTCATGGTTTTTGTTTTAAGCAGCCTCAGAAACTGAAACACCTGTATATCAATTTGAAGAAAAGCAACACCTTTATCATGTTGAATATATAAATCGATGAACATAGTACATATCTGCATTTATTTAGGTCATCTACAATTTCAATTTTCTTCAGTGTTTTGTAGTTTTCAGCATAAATTCTGTGTACTTTTAAAAAAGATTTATACCTAAGTATTTCATTTTAGGGGGTTATTGAAAATGATGTACTTTTATTTGAATTTTTTTCATATATTCATTGCTAGTATATAGAAATACAATTGATTTAAAAAATTTTTTTATCTTATATTTTGTGATATTGTTGAACTCATCTATTCAATAATTTCTGTGCAGATTCCTTGGTATTTTCTATGTAGATAATCATGACATTTGTAAATAAAAGGATTTTTATTCATTACTTTTCTACTTGTATGCCTTTTAATTTTTTTTTCCTGCATTATTGTACTCACTAGCACTTAAGAGTAATAAGAGAAGACACTCTTGCCTTGTCCCTGGACTTAGGGAGAAAACATTTGTTTTTTCATTACTAAGTATAATATTAGCTGTATGTTTTTGTAGATGCCTTTTATCAAGTTGAGAAAGTTTCTCTCTGTAACTATTCTCTTGAGAGTTTTTTTTTTTTCATGAATAGATGCTGTGTTTTATTTAATGTGTTTTCTTCATACATTGATAAGATCATGTTACTTTTCCTCTTTACATTGTTAATATGGTGGGTTATACTGATTGATTTTTTAAATAATAAAATAGTCTAGCATTCCTGGAATAAACCTCATTTGGTCATGGCACATTTATATGTATATTGCTGAATTCTACTTGCTAATATTTTGTAAAGTTTATTTCACTTTATTTTTGTACTGTCTTTGTCTGGTTTGGGCATCAAGGTAGTACTAATTTCATGAAATGAATTGGGAAATGTTCCTACCTCGTCAATATTCTTGGAAAGTTTGGGTAGAATTGTTATTAATTCTTTTTTGAATGTTTGGTGAACATAGAAAGTGAAACTATCTGGGCCTGACAATTACTTTTTTGGGAGTTTTTTTCTTTTAAGAACTAATACAATTTCTTCAATAGTTGTAAGGATAATCAAATTATCTATTTCACATGAAGTGAGTTGTGGTAGTTTATGTTTTTCAAGAAATTGGTCTTTGTCCTCTATGTCAAATGTGTGGTGTTCTTTGTAATAGTCTTTTATAGCTCTTTTAATATTTTTAGATATCTTTAAGTTCTGTAGAAATTTCACCTGTGTATTCCTGATATTTGTAATTTATAAACTTCTATTATTTTTTCTTTGTTAATCTTACAAGAGGTTGGTCAATTTTGTTGATCTTTTTAGGGAACCACAACCACCTCTGTAGGAGTTTGGTATTGTTTGTGAATTCCAAGGCTGGATGTTGGATTGTGTTTGTGAACTGGTCTGTTCCTCTGGGTGTATTGGATTGTACTGAATTTTGAGGTTTCAGTTTTACTTGCTTAAATAATGATTAAGGATTTGATTGGGCCACACCAGTAGGATGTTGAGTCCCTGCCCTGTTGGTGGGCAGGAACTCACAGAGAATTGTGCACGGTACTGCACGGTAGAGGAGTTGGTTGGAGTTTTGGATCCTGGAGTCCCGGGTAGTAGACACACAGGAGAACACAGATGAATAGAGATGGCTTCATAGATAGTGATAGTCTACGGCTGACCTTGTGGAGAGAACAGAGCAGCTGATCTTGGAGAGAAATCAGCCCAGGGAGAGAGAGGAGACTTATCCCAGCTTACGGCTGATATTGGAAGAAGCTGGGACCACAGAGCCTTAAGAGGAAAAGGAAGCCCGAACCATTGCAGATGTTGGCAGCTATCTTGCTCCAACATGTGATAACAGACTTTGGTGAGGGAAGTAACTTATGCTTTATGGCCTGGTAACTGTAAGTTTCTATCCCCAAATAAATACCCTTTATAAAAGCCAACAGATTTCTGATATTTTGCCTCAGCATCCCTTTAGCTGACTTTTGTTTCATTACTTTCCTTTATTGTTTTTCTGTTTTTATTTTCATTTGTTTATTCACTTAACTTTATTCTTCCTTTCTTTTTCTTGCTTTGGGTTTACTTTCTTATTCTAATTAGTTTTTTAAATTAGAGAAGTTGTAGCTTTATAGAAAAATCATAAATAAAACTCAGAATTCCCAAATACCACCCTATTATTAATACCTTGCATTAGTATGGTACATTTGTTACACTTCATGAAAGAACATTTTCATAATTGTACTATTCACTATATTTCATCATTTAATAAGTTTTAATGCTGTACAGTCATACGTTTTTTTTTAAAAATCTTATCCTAGTAATATATAAACAACCTAAAATGAATGTCTTTAACAGCACTGAACTATATATTTGAATGTGATTAAAAAGGAAATTTTTAAAAATCTTTTTGAGATGGGCACTTATAATTGTTCTAAGACATGTTCCCTTTTCTATGTATGCAGTCAGTGCTATGAGGTCAATTATCTTAAATTTGTTAAGGTTTGTTTTATGACCCAGAATATTATCGATCTTGGTATACATTCCATGGCCCTTTAAAAGAATGTGCATTCTGCTGTTTTTGGATGGAGTGTTAAAAAAATGTTGATGAGATCCTATTGATTAATGGTGTTGTATTTTTCTAAATCCTTACTTATATTATGTCTGAGTGTTCTATCATTTGTTGAAGTATTCAATATTTTTTGTGGATTTGCATATTTCTCCTTTCAATTTTATCAATTTTTGCTTTACATATTTTATAGTGATATTGTTTTGTACATGTGCATTTCAAATTGATATGTCTTTTTGATGTATTGACCCTTGTGTTATTTTATAATGTTCTCAATGTTTCCCTCAGTTCCCTGAGAGAGTTGTGGTAGAGGATGTCAGCTAAAACAGAAGATTTATGTAAGATTTAGAGTCACTTAATGAAATACATAAAATTTTCAGGTTTTAATTGAAAGTCATTTGTCATACCAAGACTAGGAAGATCTCAAGCTGAATGGAAAAAGACAATTAGTAAATGCCAACTCCAAGATGACAGAGGTGTTAGAATTATCTGGAAATGTTTTAGTGGTTCCATGAGAAATAATAAACAATTGCAAACATACTTGAAACAAGTGGAAAAAAAAACAAAAAACAGAAAGACTCTGCAAAGAAACAGAAGCTATGAAGAGCCAAATAGAGATTATAGAACTAAAAACTTTAATAATAAAAATAAAATCCTCATTGGTAGGGCTCAACAGTAGAGTGGAAGGAGCAGAGGAAAGAATCACTGAAT
The DNA here is from genome assembly GCA_026826555.1 of Tolypeutes matacus. Taxonomy (NCBI): domain Eukaryota; kingdom Metazoa; phylum Chordata; class Mammalia; order Cingulata; family Chlamyphoridae; genus Tolypeutes; species Tolypeutes matacus. The sequence continues at coordinate 9,119,977 of JAKSZT010054350.1, forward strand.
ATGAAGATAGAAAAATAGAAATCAATCAATAAAATAGACTTAAAAAGTCAACAGAGCATTGGCGACTAATAAGACTATAACAAAAAGTTTAAGTTTGTGTCATCTGAAATGCAAAAGGAAAAGAGAAAGAGAGAAAGGTTGAAAAAATACATGAATAATGGCTGAAAAGACACAGAATTTGGGATAAATTTAAAGATTCAGGAAAACCCTAAATAGAATAAACCCAAAGAAATCCACACCAACATGTATCTAGTCAAACCTGAGAAAACTAAATAAAAGGAAAAATTCATGAAACCAGTGAGAGTGAAACAACACCTATGTATAAGGGAAAATAATTGGAATGACATTAGACTTTAATCAGAAACTATGGAAGTAAGAAGGAAATAGAACAGACATTTTTCAAATGCTGAAAGAAATATTAATCCAGAATTTTATATTCAGTAAAAATATCCTTCAGAAATGAAGACAAAATCAAGACATCCTAGCAAAAGGAAAAGTAAGAGAATTTTGTCTCCAATGGGCATAACCTAAAAAAAAAAAAAAAAAAAAAGAATTCTTTAAACAGAAAGGAAATGATTAAAGAAGAAACCTTGGAACATCAAGAAGAAAGAACACAGTAAGGAAAAATATTAATTAACATAAGCTATCCCACTCCTCTGAGTGTTCTAAATTATATTTGGCAGTTGAAGCAAAAATTACACCACCATCTGATATAGTTCTAAATGTAAGACAATTATATTATAAACAAGGGATATAAATAAAGAGATGAAAAGGGAAGTAAGATTTCTATTCTTCACTTGTAGTGCTATAAGGAAGATATTGGTAGAGTGGTTTTTTTTTTTGTTTGTTTGTTTGTTTCTTTTTTTAAATCTTTATTTATTTATTTATATTTTTTAATTTTTCTTTTTTGGTAGAGTGTTATTAGTCATATATATATAATGGATTATCTAGGGCAACCACTATAAAGTTATAAACTGAGATACATTAAAAAATATTATGTGAAATTGTTTTAAAATTTTTGAGACGATGAATGTACAACATTGTGATTATACTAAAAACATTGATTTTACACTTTGGTTAGAATAGCCAGAAACAGCAGCTATGTACATTGTACATAGAAAGATTGAGAGGTGAGGAATTTTCTTGTTTGTCTGTTTGTCATTTTTTGTTTATCTTTATTATTACTGAAATAAGGAAAATGCTCTAATAATGATTGAAGTGATGAACACAAAACTATGTGATTATAGCAAATACCATCGATTGTACACTTTGGGTGAATTGTATGTTTATTAATATGTAGCAATAAAATTAATTTGTTAAAAAATTATAGATAAATCAAAATAGAATTTTGTGTAATTGTTCAAGTAATTCACAGGAAGGCAGAAAAAAGAAAATGGAGAAATGAAAAACAGAAAACAAACAAAATAAAAAAATAAAATGGAAGATTTAAGCCCTATTATATAAAAAATCAGACTAAATGTAAATGATCTAAAATGGTCTAAATAAATAAAAAGCAAAGATCATCAGAGTCAAATTAAGCATTACCCAACTATATATTTCTACAAAAACTCACTTCAGATAAAACAACATAGGCAGATTGAAAGGAATAGGATGAAAAAAGATATATCATGAAAAAAGGAATCAAAAGAAAGCAGAAGTGGTTATATTAATAGATAAAATATACTTCACTTTGTTACTGCCAGATGGGCATAGAATCCAATTCCCAACTTGTTCTCCACTGACACCTGAGGGGGTGCATATTGGAGCTCCTCATTACTGCTGGCCATGGATAGAAGTTCTGTTCCCATTATGCTTTCTCTGTTACCGATACCTCCCTGACTGGGAAAGGGTATGAGTGACTCATTACTTCCCCAGTAGCCTTCTCTGACAGTAATAAAGCCCAAACTCACCACCAGGCCATCTCTGACTCCAATCTAGGGTAGGGAAGGGCCACCTCATTACTATTGGGTGGGAGTGGAAGTCCAGAATCCCCAATGGTCTCTACTGACAATATGGGGAGAGTGGGAGTGAGGAAAGGGCTTTTTGCTTCTGAGGAGTGATAAAATTCCTACTTACCTACTCAGATATCTCTGACACAATTCTGGTGGTGGGTAAGTAGTGTGGGGGGTTTAGAGGTACCTCATTGCATATGACAAGGGTGGAAAACAAGTCTTCCCATTTCAACTTTACTGGAGTAGCTAGATTGAGACCACATAATTTACTCTGGTTGGATGGGGAAAGCAGTTAATATCTAGGAGTTTTCTGTGTTGTTAAGCTTTTCTTTTTCTGGTCTTTTGGCTAGAGAGATAAAGCTTTTGTTAAGATGTTTTTGTCATGCCTGTTGTTATTTACAGGTTGCCAGTTTCTTTGGTTCCATGTCTGGAAATCTATGGGGCAAAAAGAAAACCCAAGGAACTCACCACCTTCCTTTAACCTTGATATTTCTAGCCAGACTGACTTCTCTCCACATTTCCAACTCTTCTAATGTTTATTGCTACATAATCTCCAGAGTTGTGAGTTGCACTTAGCAGGAGGAATAGGAAAAAGTAAATCTACTCTATCTTCTTAGAAGCAGGGGTCCATAGTATGTTTTTTTGTGATACAATTCAAGTTATTTCTAACATTTACACAAAAGATCCCAGGAATAGCCAAGATAGTAAGAATGATCAAATGATAACCAAGGTAGAGGAACATGTCTTTCCAGAAATCACTAATTGTTTTTAAACTGTATTAATTAACATAGTGGGTTTCTTAGTTTTCCAGGCTGCTCTGACAATTGGTTGGTTTATACAACAGGAAAGTTACTGGCTCATGGCTTCAGAGTTTAGAAGGCTTGCTACCTTCTGGGATTGGTGGTGTCTGTTGCTGGCTTGTTGCAAACCTTGGGGTTCCTTGGTTTGCATCTGTGTCTCAGATAACATGCAATGTCCTCTCCTCTTTCTTCTGGCTTACATTGACTTCCAGCTTCTGCCTCCTCCCCATGGCTTTCCCCAACTATGTCTGAATTTCTTCTGCTTATATAAAGTACTCCAGTAATCCAGATTAAAGCTCATCCTCATTCAGTTGGACCACACCATAACTAAAATAACATCTTCAAGAGCTCCTATTTACAATGGGTTTACACTTATATTGATATGGATTAAGATTTAAAAAACATATGTAAATTGGGGCACATAAGTCAATCTACCACAGTGAGGAATGTCTTCAGGATAGACCAATTGAACAGTAAAAGAGAATATAAAGTTTTGAATAATGCACACAGACACACATTCATATCTTGATTTTTGGCAGAGAGAGTATTTATTAATTAGAGAAAGAGAACTTTCAGTAAATGCTTCTGAGATACCTGGTAATCCACACACAAAAAATTACACCTACCTTATGCATGCAAAAATTTAAGAGATCAAGAAGTGTCTCCTGTTGGGTGGAAATGTTTGTACCAACTCCTTGCTCAGATCTTGTCTGAGAAAAATGTGATCTTGATTCAAAGGCTGAGGCAGAGCCTGATGATCTCTGTCAGCTAACTTCTTTCCTTGAAGTTGGGTTGGGAGTCCATTCTTGAGGGGAATCTCAGTGGTGCTCTCCATTTCTGCCACAAAGAAGAAAGTGGAGGATGAATATACTCTGTGACCCAGGAGTTTCACTCCTAACTATGTGCTCTGGAAACACTTTTGCATGTTTGCATCAGGGACATGTACAAGAAATTTCTTGGTGGTATTTTAATTTACAAAGTACTAGAAACTACTGAAATATTCACTTAGAGTAAAATGAGTCAATAAATTGTAATATATTGGTATATTGCTGCTGAACATTAGTGAAAATTAGTGTATCACAGCTGGGTACAATGTCACAGACAACAATTTGAATAGGTCTCAAGGACATACCATTAAAGAAAATGTTTCTGAAGACTGCACCCTGTATCAATTTATTTAAAGTTCAAAAGCATACAAAACTAAACAGTATGTTTTTATGGACACAATTATGTGATAAATATGTACAGATAAACAAGGAAATAACAACAATAAGACCTTAGTGGGGAAGAGAGGGAAAGAGATCTGGGCTGGCTAAACAAGGAACTTCAAAAGTTAAGGCAACATTGCATGTCTTCAATTGAACGGTGGGTGCATGAAATTTTGTTGTTTTAAGCATTCATTTGCATGTATTTTTTTTTTTTTTTTTTTAAAGATTTTATTTATTTATTCATTTATCCCCCCCTTGCTGCTTGTGCTCGCTGGGTCAGCTAACCACGCCGCGCGGGCGGGCTTGCCTTCACCAGGAGGCCCCGGGAACCGAACCAGGGGCCTCCCATATGGTAAACGGGAGCCCTACTGATTGAGCCACAGCCGCTTCCCTTGCATGTATATTTTAAACACATTTTTAAAATATTTTGTGTTGAGTCCACATTTAACAAAAGGATTTTAAAAATTAAATATTTCAACAGTATTCCCTATGAATGAAATAGTTTTGACTTGATTTTGACCATCTTTTATTGGAGAGAAGTTGGAATTTTATACAATTATTTACTTAATAATCACATAATGTTAAATACTGGAGGCATCTTTGCATCTGGACTTTTGTAAAAGAGGGAACAGGCTGTAAGGGAGTAAAATATACTATACACATTGTGATGTCTTCTCCACACAAGTCTCAAAGTAAATCTGTCTCAACCACACCTTATTCTAGGAAGTTGCTTGTATTTTTTGTTTGTTTTATTTTTTCATATTTAACAACATGAATGTACTTTCATCTCAGTTGACTATATCAGGAGGGTTTTTCAGTCCCAAACTAATTACTTCGTTGACTGACTAGTGATATTTGACTATTAACTATTATAAAAAGATAAACTGGGCCAATAAGGTACATTCTTTCTGTATTTTTCCCTGGGAAATGCTGAAAGACTATGGCATTTAGCAGTGGCATGGTGGGAGATGAAGGGTCAGCAAAGCCAAAAGTTACCAAAAGATAAAATTGCATGTAAACAAAAATAATGAGATATCAACAACTATGACTAAGCAAAAGAATTAATAAGATAAGAAATAGGTAGAGACTCAGGAAAAAGCAATAAGCCAGGAAGTCATGAGAAAGTGTGAAGGTCTATTAAGATCAAATGAAAAGCATCAGACCTTTGGGAGACTTCAGTTACTAACAACTTTTCAGTCCATTGGCAATTCTTCTTTTACTTGAATTAGCTCTAGTGAGACACTGTTCCTTGCCAAGCATGCAGATTAAAATAAAAGATAGTTATTCATGGAATACTATTTTGCATTAGTTTTATTCACCGATCTATTTTATTTGGCCTTGTGGTTTTTCTAATTTCTGATTCTTAGTTTCTCACTAACATGAAGTTCTATTTTCTTGTGGCATGTAATTTTGTACAAAATAAACTTCCTTAAACAGAACAGAGTCTTAATGAACTCTTTGGCAAACAGTTTGGAAATTCTCAAATAATTACTTATTGCAAAGAAAACAAAGAACATTTTCTTGTCTTGATGGCATCCTTAGAATGGGAAAAGAGGAAAGCATACAGAGTAAGGGAGCATTGATTAAGAATCTAAATCAAGAAGATAAAATCAATGGGTGGAAGACCATCAGGATTTCCATTTTCTTTCTGGATGGGAGTTAGAAACTATAGATTAAGAACCATCCAAAGTATGTAATATTCTTATATTTTTTTATTTAGAGAGTCTCCTATTTCCTTATAGAGATTTGTAGGAAAATAATTGTAATGAAAAATGTCTAAGTTTTTGTCTTTGGGAACAACAATAAAATGAATTTGGGTATCAGGAGGTGTTTTGGAAAGTGCATCTGGCTCCCCAGACAGGTTTTGCAGGAAGTGGATGATATCATCGCCCGAGAAGAAATAAAATAGAGATTCGGTCCTTGGAGATCAATATGAGAAACAAAGGAAAAGACCGAGTTCTGGTGTGGTATGATTCATATGGGGTTCCCATGGACAGATGTTTCTTGTTCTCTTTGGTTTTCCCTTGCTGTGCCTAAAAGAAAGAGCTTTTCTATACCTGATTTTTGACAGCCAATCCAGGAGGCCAGTATTTGAACTCCTATACATCCATTTCCACAAATACTAAATTTATCTAGAACAAGCCTTGGCTCTAAACTCAGAACAGATGGAAAAGAATGCTGTCTAAGAAAAGCAGAAGTGACAGAATTACATTCCAGTTAGAATGTTCTTCATTAAGGTAATTTATTGTGTTAATGCTGTGATTATATCATCCTACTATAAAGGTCAGTGTGATAATGGCAGAAGGGCTGAGCGATATTATTCTCTTTTTTTTTTTCTGGCAAGTAAGATAGAAAAAGATAAAAATGGAAAGAAAGGGAAAAAGCAGGGCAAAGAAAAACAGGCCTTTCCCTGCAGAGTCATGTTCAGTAGGCCTGGGGTCATAAAGTTTACAGTACAAGAAAGTGGATATAGGATACTGAATATTTAACCTCAGGTCAGTCTTATGAGCAAGTAAGTGGGAAGTTCATTGCCAAAGTTCTCTTTCCTCCTCTTTAAGGGCATGGTGATTAAAACACAAGAACAGGTAAAAACTATGAATAAGTGTGGGAATCATAAATTGGCCTGTATTAGATTTAAGGAATAAAAGAGTTAGGAATTGGTAAGGAATATAGAGAATTCTCAGAGATGCAGCTCTTAGACAGCTAAGCTAGATCAGGGTTTGTTTCTACACTTGAGGCTTACTGGAGGTAAATTCAATTGGTGGGTCAGTTCTACTGAATTCAAGGATGCCTGTGAGACCCTCTGAACGTGTAGGTCCCTTGATGATCAGAATAGATTCCTATGTGCATCCTGAAATTCCATATTCTTTGTGTACATGATATAGCGAGTTAGTAAAAATTAAGGGCACATTTAAAAATTCACATTAAGATAAAGTATAATTCTGATTTCCCATGTTTTGCACCATGCATAGTAAGTTTTGTACTTTATGATGAAACCAGACACAACCACTCCAATTCTTGTCTTAGATCAGTAAGTATTTCTCAAACTTGAATGTGATACTAATTACTTGGGGGCTCTTGATAAAAATCTGATTCTGGTTCACTAATTCTAGGATGGGATTTTAATAAGCTCTCAGGTGATAACTGTTGTTGCTGGAACATATTTTAAGTAGCATGGTCCTTGGTAACAAAAAGATACCCCTGCTGTATCAAATACTTTCCTAATGAGCTTCCATAGAGTTAATAATTTTAATCAGTTATTTTTGTAGCACAGTTTAAATATTTAAAGTTCTTAAATTGAGAGAGAGCTACTAGGTATAATATTGTATTTTAATTTTTTATTTGCAAAAATATAATAATTGTATATCAGAGAAGAAAAAGTATATAGATACTAAGAATATATATGAATAAATCAGTTCTGTCAGACATAAATGTCTTTGAAAGCATGTGACAGAGTTCCTTTAATTTTTTGGCACTAAATAAATACGTATTAAGTGAATGAGAGAAAAGAGAATATGCTTAAAATTTTTATGGTACATGGCAATAATGTATGACAAGTAATTCATATAAATATCTATAATTGATAAATTTATACTTGGTAAGAGTTCAGATGAACCCTTGCCATTTGCCTACTTGCCCAGGAAACATTTTACATGCAGTTACATTTACAAACCACAAAATATGATTTGGGGAGCAGTACTTTGACCTATTGTTTGTCCCCAGTACTGTTTTGGAAGCTTCAATTTAAAAATTCATCGGCACAAAAAACTTCTATATGTTTTAGGAGAAGATGACAAGCCCTTATCGCTAAGATAAGCTTGTTGATTTTTATGTTAAACAAACAAATACTGGAAAATGAGAAGTTTAATGAGGCGGGACAGGGAGACATTAAAAGAAGAGAAATTAGAAAGGATAGAGTGTGCTTCAGTTGCAGGCTGAAGTTAATTAGGTGGTAGCAAAAGTCTTAGAGCACAGAATATGAGAATAAATTATGTGAAGTGAGGAATGATCTTCAGAGATAAAATTTTACTTACTTTAAAATGTGTGGGGAGTAGATGTAGCTCGTGTTTGAGTGCCTGCTTCACATATACAAGGTCCTGGGCTCAATCCCAGGTACCTCCTAAAAAGAAAAAAAAAAAAAAGTTGCCTAATGCAAGCTCTAAATTTTTCCTTCTTCAAAAAGCAAAAACATGAAAACAAACAAATAAACAAAACCTTGCTATGCCTGCTTACCACAAGTCAGCTGCATTTGACTCTTGTTCAGTCCTTTTTGTCACCACTTTGCATGGACAGGCAAGTGCTTGGACATCAGTCTCCTTCTCTATCTTCTCTATCTCAAAGTCAACCTCTCTTGACATCTGGACCCAGAGAATGCTTCTCATTTTCTCTACTTTGTAGACTTTGACCACAGTGCGATCATCAGTTTTAGTTCTGATGCCGTGGTGTATCCTATGTTTATTCCTTTGCCTTTTAGTAGTCTCATCAGTAAAATATTTGTGTCAATAAAATGATCTCTGTGTTAAAGAAGACACCTGATTGTAAGCCAGAAAATTCAGGTTCTTTTCTCAGCTGTGCCATTCTTTCTCTGTGTGGCCTTGATAAAGCGATGAAATGGTCTTGGCTTCAGAATGGTGAACATTCTGGACCACTCATTGATTTTAGGCCTCTGAATTCCAATTCCATGAAGCATTTATTATAAAGTCATCCCATTTAAAGTAACCATAATAACTTTGCTATAGAAAGCAAATCACAGACATTTGGCATCTCCTATTTCTGTTAAAAAAAATCTTTACAGAGCTCTTTCGTTTGATGATGTGTAATATATACTTGACATAATCAAGCATATGCTTCAAAAATATTCTTGGAAACAGTGAGTTTTTCTAATGGTGTGGAAACTGACTCTGCATCAACTTTTAATGTAAATCTGGTTTATAAACTATGATGAAATTATCATATACATTATGTATTTTATTAAATTCTTAAGCACTTTGAAGTAAAGTAAATCTTCATTAGAGATTAATTTTATTGTAAATAGGTGTCAACATTTTCCTCAATAGAAGCATCTTTGAAATAATTTAAAAAGGCAATGGGAAATTAATTCAATATGTATATATTTACTCGACACATTGTTGCATTATGAACCTATGCCATTAAGAGAAATAAAGTGAAACATCTACTTTTATGATTTTTCAAAAATTTACTGAAGATTTACTGAATGAGACTAAATTTTATTCACTTATACACTATAGAAGAATGAACAAATGAAAAGGGAGAGGGGGTAGAATTTAATCCCACCATGGCCTTTTTAAAAATGTGTTTTTAATGATAAAAGTCATATAAACTCTGACACAGAGGGAGTCACTTAGATGGGTACTGAAAATTCTAGAACAGATTCATTGATAAATTATCCATGAGAGTAGAAGCAGGGAAATATGGTTTTTTTTTTTTTGTTGTTTGTTTGTTTGTTTTTAACTCACACAGGAAGTATTTGGCAATTTTTTTAAGTGAAATGATTGGGTCTATAATTTTCTAAGTTCTTTTTTGATTTGTGTAGTATTCATTTTGATTTCTTCCAACGATTATGAAATATATGGAGACTTCTGGAAAGAGAGAGAGAGAGAGAGAGCACTACGAAGGACCAGAAATTATGCCACTCAGAAAGGATAGCCCTACAAATTCTAGGAAAAAAAAATCCAAGAGCATCAAGTAGTATGAGATGAGAGAGAAGTAATTTCTTACCTTACTAGAATTGCCTTGAATTATCCTTGTGTCCTTCTATATAAACAAGATACTTAGGAGGTATCTTAATGGTTTGGGAACTTAATGAAAAGCCATGTAAATTTTTAAGATATTAGTGATTTTAATAGATCTTCATATCACAGAGTCATTTGAAGGAGTCATTTAACTTAAAACAGAGTGACCAGATCTGGAAATAAAACAAATCCCATGTAATATTAACTAAGTAAAATATATCATCAATTATCACAACGTATTTTTTCATATATTAATTCAAAATTATAAGTGCACATAAACAAATTAATATGTTGTTCCAAGAGACCCTATAAAATTTTTAAAAAGAAGTTAGTGAGATAATAGAGCCCATTATTTTGTTGTAGCCTATTTGAACAACATATGCCACAATGTAATTCTCATTTATTAATAGGTATTTCCTAAAACATGAAAATATCTCCTGTTAACATTAAACATGAATCTAAAATATTAGAACTTTTAAAGTATAATTATCAATATAATTAGTGATTTCACATTCAATTGTTTCTAACATAGCCTAATTTCTTCTCAATGATGTGTGGTAAATCAATGTAACTCAAAATACAAATGGTAGATTATTACAGATTATACACTTCAAACACATTTCTCTGGAACATCCAGAGATGTCTAATTGCCAACAGTGCTTTCATTTTGTTCCCCAAACTTTGACCCAGTTTCACTTTGGCTCCTTCTCTCAAGAAGACCTACCTGCATCTTACTAATGCAGTCATTTGCCATTTAATTTAGCTGACTGTTCTTGATGTGCAGCCTTCAGCAAAAACTTCACAATTACCGCATTTATAAAATTAGGTTTACAAAGGCACCTATGAATTGCATAACAGAGACAATTAAAAATCTACCGAAAATCAAGATTAATAAGGTTTGTGAAAACATAATATGGATTACCTAAATGATCTACTTGAACATTTCAAGAATAAGTAAGAACATTATGTCGTATTTGTAAATACTTTTGCCATCTGTTTCACTAAAAGCCATCCTGTTCCTAATTTCATTTTTTGCTGCTCATTTCACCTTGAGGATAATAGCATTTTAGTAATAGGATATTTCTTTATCAAAATATAAATTCAAATATCCTTTAGGATTTAATTAATCTCCTCAAAAAATATGTAAGAATTCCTTGGGGAAATGGTCAAATTTCCATTTTCTTAGGTACTTTGGGAGCATGAATATTTGGGTTGTGATAATTAAATCATATACCTTTTCATATAATCTATTTTGCTCTTTCTGGCAGGGAGAAAATCGTTGCAAACTTGATCTTTCCATTGAACAAGTTGGTGTCTTTTAAGTGCTTCATTTAGGAAATAGTAATTTGTCTCCAGAAAAAATGTTTTGTCCTCTTTTTTTCTCTCACCCTTTGTAGGGAGGAATTCACCAAGGGGAGAAAAGACAAGAATCTAAATTTCACTTTCAGAAACTTCAGCATCTCACAGACTCGGGTCATTGAAAAATGGTGTTTGGAGTGAAGTGGTAGGTTGGAATTCCGCAATTACAGTGTTACCTGCCTGGCTTGGGAAGGGCTTAGCATGGGTTTTTCTATCGGGAGGTCCCAGGGATCTCTCACCTGGAGTTCTCCAGTCAAGGAATGACGTGAAAGTCCAAAAGACAACCTTTCATCTCCTTATCATTAGGTTACAATAGATTATGTTGAGTTGATATAACCTTAAAAATAAGCTGTCAGGAATCATTTTTAAAGTAGAACATACATGGTCTATACTGATTTCTGGTCCTAAATAGGTGATTCTATCCAAAGAGTTGTCTATGTCATTGATACTTGGAACAATCTTAACTGGGAGGAATACCTTTTATGTCATAGTTCAAGTAGCATTTTAAGTGACACTTCCTTGAAGAGAACACATGTGTTTAATTCACACAATGTTGTATTTGATCAATATCAGAACCATTCTTTAGAACAGCTTTTGAAAGGAAGAGGAGGGTGAAAGCAAGTCAGCTCTGTTTTTAGGAAAAGGAGGAGCAAGGGAGCAACAGTCAAGTTTTTGTTGAACAGAACATAAGCCCTGTGTAAATAAAATGTGGCAGCACTCTCACCGATGGCTTTGCCTTCATCCTAAGCCACCAGGATACTCTACTCAGCACCCCAAAAACAGATTAAGCACTATAGTGCATTAGCAAATAATGTAGAATTTAATGAGATTTCACATAAAGGCAGAATAGCAAGATTTCACCATGAACACAAGAGCTAAACTTAACATGCTCCCTCAGGATCACTGAGGTTTGTCTTTAGGTCACCTGCCACCTCATTTCTCCTTCTTCTTCCTTCACCTGGGCTCTAAAATTGCATCTGTAGTCCTGAGCCCTGTTGCTCTGCCTTCACCTTTCATTTCCCTCTCAAAAAGCTATAGGCTGGTAGCCACCCCTGTCCCACTCAGGAATTGGCAATTGTCACTTCATCACTGTCCCTTAATAATGCCACTGAAATTTCTCAAATCCCCTTGTAAAATTGCTTTTCAAAATTTCTGTTTAGCAGAAATGGCCTATTCCTGTAAAGAGGTGGGTGGTAGGTAGGGTTGGGTGGGAAAAAAACTATTGCAATAGTTTAATAAGTGTATTTCTTTATTCTTATTGTTAAACCTTCAGCACTTTCTTTCTAGTTTTTTGACCAGGATTGGACAAACTAAAAGAAAACCCAAAGAGGCCTTTTATCCTATTCTCTTGGACATAGGACAACTGCTTAGTAGCCAACATTCTGCTTCTTCAAGTTTCATCCTTGCCTTTGTCATGTAAAAGGAGTTACTTAAATTCAAAATCTCATTACAAAGTGACCCCCATTCCATGTCGTTTTGGCTTTCTATGAGTTTTACTTCCTTTGTTACTTCACTCAGAGTTTCATCACTAGTCCAAGGGTGATTGCCCCTAAAGGGGAGGAGCAAAAAGAAAGGAATTTCTGTTGCTATATCACTAGGGTAGAATGGCATTCCATGTTCTCCTAATCTTTCCCCATCAGTGTTAAAATACAAAGTATTTGAAGTTTAGAGGCATCACAGTTTGCCGTAACAGTAGTAGCTTTCTTTTTGGTATGGAGATTTTTATTTTCTTTTGTTTTTGTTTTTATTCGTGTAAAATGTTTTTGATGTTATACTATTTCCAAAAAATAGACACAAAATGTTTTCAGAACGTTGGAAGCTGGTTTAATATATTCTTAATTTTACTGTTCTATCACATTTCCAATAGTAATATATTCTTTTCTTAGGGTCTTTGAAATGTGATGGGGGGCACATTGTGATGTGTGTATGGCAGACTTTCACACAGTCCTTTATTGTTAAACAATTTAAACCACTAATCAAATAAAGAAAAAAAAAAGCTATTTAATACTTAATTGACTACAGCCAGTTCTGTTCTTCAACTAATGGCACAATTTCATGGTCTAATACATTTCTTAGAGTTCCCAAACTGCCTTTTTCTCTGAGATATTTTAAGGTTATATTGTTTATTGTGCATTTTAATGGAGGAAGATGTAAGCACAAGACCTGAAACCAAAGTTTTATTTCCCTCACATGAAACATCTATCACTGATAGTCCGCTCTTCTGAGTTAATCTGACTTCTGTAAAACAAGTTGTGCATATCAACGATGGCCATACTTCCAAGTTCCTATTCAAGTTGAAGCTGAGACTAGCCTGAACAGTTACTTGAGGGAGTTAGAGGATGTCTTGAACCAGTCCTTCATTTAGGCCATCCTATTGTGGTAAATCCACTTCTCTCAAATAAGACACACTCATGGGTGAAGTACCATTTTAGCTGCATCTGTTTCGAGTTCCTGTACCACTAAGGATATCTTTCCACATTTGGTCAGCAAATAACTCTAATGTGACGTAAGATTTTATCTATCCTGTGCATTCATGCATTCGTTTTCCTTTTTATTGTGATTGTTATTTCTGAAATAATAGATGGTTTAGAATATAATTCAAAAGCATTTAAAATGTAGGATAAAAGGTTAATTTTCCAGTTCCTCTCACTCTTTGTTTCATTACCAAGAGGTAAAATAACCTCAACTGTTTCTTGTATATCCTTCCAGAAATCTAACATAAAAAAGCATATTTACCACATTTTGACATTCCATGGGTCGGGATAGGGTGGTATCATGGGCCCTGGGGGGCTGGGGGGAAGGGAACAGTCAAGATCTAATGGGGTGTTTGGTGGTCATGGGGAAGGTTTTTCATTACCTTACAGTAATGGACACAGGACATGGTAAATATCATCAAAATTATTAAACTATCATCTAAATTGTAAACTATACTGTAAATCATAGACAATGTTTAGTTGCTATATTTTGCTTTCCGTATAACAGTTATAAGAATGCTAACATCCAAAAAAAAGGGGGGTGGTTAATATAGGGTGGGGAAGGGGGGGTGGTTTGGTATCTGGGAGTCTCCTGCACTCTGTGTGTGACTTTGCTGTGACCTACAACTTCTCTGAAAATTAAATGAAAAATTGGGAGACAATGGGGATTGAGAGGGGGAAGATGTCAAGGCACACTGGAAATCCGATAACACAGTGATAAAAGGAAGGCAAAAAATGAAAAGAGAAAGGGAAAAAAAAAAGAATAAATAAATATATATATAAAAAAAAGCATATTTACATATTCATATTATACGTATTGTTTTGTATCTTGCTTTTTGTTTTACTTCATTTCATTATGCTTCTACTTCATTTTTTCCTTCTAGGTTTGGATGAGTTATGTTATAAATAGGAAAACCTCTTTATAATATGCCTAGTTTTGATAAAGTTTTCAAATAATATTGCACCAAACCTTATAGCCATTGTATAGATTTAAGCCTATATCTTAGCATAATTGTTTCAATAAAATGATGATATAAATTTCTAGAAGGAAAATATTCAGGTTGATGTGTTTGAGTAATAAGAAGCTGTTTTGATTGCTATTTATCTCCAAAAATGTGACACTAATTAGAATTCCCAAAATTATGCACAAGGCTGTTAGGCATCCCATATTCTTACAAAAAAATGAATTTTATAAAATATTTTTATTAATCTTTTCCACCCTGCAAGTGAAAACCTGTATATTTTATTTCCATTTGAAGTTTTTCATTTTGAGAGGAAGCATATTTGTACTTTTTTTTCTTATGAATTGAATTTGTCTATCATATTATTGGTAATGTTTCTCCAGTCGGTTTGGGGTTTGCTTATGGAATTTTCACGTAAAAAAATTTAGTCTTTGTGTGGTTAACTTCATTATTATTTTTTTGTGTGTCTATTTCTCATTTTGTTGTCTATAAATCCATCTTCCTCACTCTAAAACTGATTAGGTTCACTAGTGATTTGTCAGCTTTTCCCCAAATCTTTGATTTATTTACTGTTGCTGTTTTCTAAATTTTAAACATGCTATATTTACTTTCATTACTTTCTCCCATCTGCTCTGCTTAATGTTTTCTTTTTATACTACTTGTTCCAAACTCGTGATTAATTTGTTTTCATTAATTCCCATCTTTGAGCTTTCTTCTAAGAATTGCTTTAGTTACATCTTATGAAGTTGTCAATTTGACAATTTCATTGGTTATATTTTCAGCATATTTACTGTTTTTGACATGTGATTTTCCCTTTGCCCCAAGAATTGTTTAAAGAGAGACTTAAAAAAATATTCAGAGTATTGACATTTTTATTTTTACTAATTAATTTCTAGATTGTATGCACTGCAGTAAAAATGTTGTTTGTGCTATTTTATTTTAAACATTTACTAATGTTTTGTTTCTTAATGTGCATGATTAATGTTCAGTAAGTTTAATTATGCTTTGTACTTGCAAATAAGTATTTTTTTTATGTCATGCAGTTGAATTTTTGTCTCTTTTGGCTGATTCACAAATATTTCTGTATATTTAAGTGAAATGGATACTTTGGTAATAATAAATATTAAATATTTTCCCAAAAGACTGCTTTATTTTTCCATATGTCTAAATGTTATGCCCTCTTAAAGGACTTTTAAAGAGGTTCTTTGCATTTCTTTAAAAATATTATTTTTATTTTACCTTTTGTTGCTATTATGATTAGAAGTTTTTATTTATTTATGTGTTTATATTTTATAACATCTGTTTTATATTGCTTTAGTTTCCTTGGCTGCTCAAGCAAATACCATGCAGTAAATTGGGATAAACAATGGGAATTTTTTTGCTCATGGGTTTGAGCCTAAAAGAAATCAAGGCATCATGGAGGTGAAACTTTCTTCCTAATGACGGGCATTCTGAGGCTGGCTGGAGGTGATCCTTTGTTCCTCTGTCACATAGCAATGCATGTGGCAGTCTCTCCCTTATTTTCTAAGTTCCCTTGATGTTCAACTTCTGGCTGCTCCCTCTGGCTTTCTTTCACTCCGTCTGAATTTCATTCTGCTTATGAAATACTCCACTAATAGGATAAAGACCCACCCTGTATGGGCTGGGCCATGCCTTAACTGAAGTAAGCTCATCAAAAGGTCTTGTTCACAAAAGTTTCACAACCACAGAAAGGGATTAGATTTAAGAACTACCTTTTCTAGAGTACATACAGCTTCAAACCATAAAATACACTTATATTAGGTATGTATTCATAAATTTACTCATGTTTACCCACATATTTCTTTTTCTGTTGATCTTTATTCTTTTCTGCATTCTGATTTTCCATCTGGTATAATTTTCTTCCTGACATAAAAATTTTTAATATCTCTTATAGTATAGGTCTGCTGACACTGAAATATTTGTTGTTTTTGTTTTTCGCTTGTCTGAATACATTTTTATTTTGAAGGATATATTCTTTTCAACCTGTTTGGAGAATTTAGATATTTTCTTTCAATCTGTATTACTGTACAAACAAGCTAATCCTTGTTTATACAGTAATTCACCTATTAAATTCTCAATTTTAAATATTGCTTGATTTTAGAATTCCATTTGATTTTAAAAATACATCATAATTCACTGATGATAGTCTTCTTTTATCTATGCTATTGCAAAATTTAATCATAGCTATTGTAAAATTATTTTCTACTAATTCCAATGTCGACATCATCTGTGATGCTATTTTTTCTCTCATGGTGTTTGGCCATATACCACTCTTTGTTAGTAATTTTGGAATAAATGCAATAAATAGTGTCTAAAAATTATGGATGGTATAAAAGATATTATTTTCTTCCACAGGGTTCTCCTTTTCCTCTGCTAGGCAGGGACAGTGGGGGCTGAGTATCTCAAATGAAGGATCATCTGAATTGGAGCTGAGTTGCAATATTGGTCAGGCTCAGGCATCCTCTGGTTGGCCTGTCTCTGGGATACAGCTTAGTCCTTCACCATTTTCAGTGGAGATCCTAGGTGTTCTACAAGACCTGTTTCCATAGAAGATCCTAAATTTAATCTGTGTCCTCAGCAAATATCTTTGCTTTGCTTTCCAAAGGTTGTGGCAGGGAGAATAGTGACTCTCCCCCAAAGATGTCCACATCCTAATCACCAGAACCTGCGAATATGTTTTGTTAGGTGGTATAGCTGTTTGGCAGTTTGATGTAATTATGAATTCCAAAAATATATATTGGATTATGCTTGTAAACTAGCCTGCTAATCTGGGCATGATTAAGTTATGAATAGGGTGTTAACTGGGCCATGTCAGTAGGGCAATAAACCCCACCCCTTTGTGGGTGGGGGAATCAAAGATAAAAGGCAAGGCAAAGGACAGAGGGAAGAGTTTTTGAATTGCAGTTTTGATGTTGGAGAGAAGGCCCCGGGATAGAGACGAGCCATTCGCCTGAGAGTTCACAACTGGCCTTGTGGAGAGAAGCGAAGCCTAGAGAGCCTCATAATCTACAGCTGACCTTGTGAAGGAAACAGAGGAGCTAAGCCTGGAGAGAAAAGCAGCCCAGGGGAAGAGAGGAACCCAAGAAGCCTGAACCCTGGCAAACGTCGGCAGCTGTCTTACTCCAACACGTGGCAATGGACTTTGGTGAGGAAAGAAACTTATGCTTTATGGCCTAGTAACTGTGGACTTCTACCCCAAATAAATACCCTTTATAAAGACCAACCAATCTCTTGTATTTCACATTAGCACCCCTTTGCCTGACTACTACAAGTGGCAAAGGGGAATTAAAGCTGCAGATGTAATTGAGATTGCTAATAAATTGACTTTAAAATAAGGAGACAGTCCTAGATTATCCTGGTGGATCCAATCTAATCACAAAAGTTCATAATTGGGAAGAGTGAGTCATAAAAGTCAGAACTAGAGAGATGGCATCATAGGAAAGACTCAACTGACCATTGCTGGGTTTAAAAAGGAAGGAAATATGAATGTGTTCATCTTGGCATAGGGTGTTATCTCAGTGGGTGGAGACCCACACAATAAACAAGAAAATATTAAACTCTTATCCTGAGGAATCCTGCTACATTCTCAAATAGAGGGCCAAAAACATCTCAAGTACATAGTCGGTGCCTAATAAAAGCTAGCAGACCAGTAGGCCAAGCCCTCAATATTAATGTATATAACTATGAACCTTATTGGTCAAAAATGGAAACTTAGTGGTTGCCTTAGGTTATGAGAGGAGGGGGAGGGAGGAGTGGGTGGAACACAGGGCATTTCTGGGGCATTGGAGTTGGTCTGAATAATCTTGCCCATTATTTATTTTGTCAGAACCTATAAAAGTATACAATGCAAAAGATAAGCCATAATGTAAACCACTGACCATGGTTAGCAGCAATACTTGAATATTTGTTTATTGATTATTATAAATGTACCATATTCATATAGGATATTATTTGTAGGGGAGGATGTCGGAGGGAGGGAGTGGGGTATATGGGAATCACCTGTATTTTCTATGTGACTTTTCTGTAAACTAAAGCTTCTCAGAAAATAAAGTGAAAAAAAAAAAAAAAAAAAAAAAGACATTGGGGGAACATATATAGAAGAAATTGTCAATATACCTAGAAGATAAGAGATCTTACAGTGATGAAATGCAAATGTTTTTAAAAATCTTTTCTGTTTTTGTTGTTTTTAAAATTTTGTTATTGTTATTTTTTTATTGGCTTTGTTTTTTGGAAGGTTTTGGGTTGCAGAGGAGTTGCAGCTGTGGTACAGGAGGATCACTGGTCCAGGGTGTCAGGGGGGATGGGAGATATGTGTGGAGGGGTGCAGCTGGGACATGCCTCTCTGGAGTGTGAGTGTAATGGGGTGTTGTCTTGGTGCATGGAAACCCACAGAAGAACAGATGGAATACTGAATTTCCATCCTGGTGAGTACTGCTACATTCTCTAATAGAATGGTGAGAATCTCTGGAGTACATGGGTACTACCTAGCAAAGGAAACAGATCAATGTGCTAGGCCACTGATATGGATGCTTGGACTTATGAACCTTGTTCTTGTGAAATTGAAACCTAGCCTGGTAATATATAGTACCTAAGAGTTACCTCCTGAAGGCCTCCTTGTTGCTCAAATGTGGACTTGCTCCAGGTCAAACTCAGCATATAAATTCACTGCCTTCCCCCAATGTGGGATGACTTCCAGGGATGACCCTTCCTGGCACCGAGGGAGTAATACCAAGTATCAACTAGTGATGCATTTGGAGAAAGACTTAGATCAAGAGGGGGAAGTATTAAATGCAAATGAGTTTTTATGGCTAAGAGATTTCAAAGTGGGTCAGGAGGTCATTCCAGAGGTTATTATTACACATGTTTCAGGATGATCTCACTGTCTCCCACAGTAAACAATGTCTCAAATAGGGAAGCTCCTGGGGGCTCTAGAGAAATCTAGACACTATTGTCAGTGCAGACAACTCCAGGAAATTGGCACCCCATCAGTGGGCCTTACCTTGGAATATATGATAACCCATTTCCCCCAATGCATCAGAGTTAGACTCATTTATCATTTTCCTACACATGGTTCTTCTACCTCATTTATTTGAACCTACAATTAGCAGTATACCGATTAAATATATGTCCCGTAGACTTAAATATTCTGGCTGTTCAGATGCCAGGTGCACTCTGAATCTCAGAACTGCAGCCAACACCTATTCTCCAGTTCATTAGACTCACCTAGGACAACTAACAAAAGGATGATGATAGACAATGCCCAACCTAAGAAGCAGAGAGTATCTTCAAATGCATGGAAGACAGTTCCATCCATTTGCCCCATGGGATCTAAGCCCCCTCTCAATCTGAAGCAGAGTGGGCATCACCATCCCCAAATCTTCAAGATAAAGGAATGAACAAATATAATGGGGGACTGCAAAAGGACTAAAGTAGACTTATTATTATTCTAGTAACAGAAAAACTTGTAATGTTGATATAAAAATAGTGTTTACCAGAGGCTCTGAGTGGAAGGAGAGGGAAAAATAGGTGTAACATGGGGCATTTTTGAGACATTGGAGTCGTTCTGCAAGATATTACAATAATGGCTACCAGCCATTATACATTTAGTCAAAATCTATAAAATTGTGTGGTGCAAAGTGTAAAATATAATGTAAACTACAGACCATGATTAATAGCAATGCTTCAATATGTGTTCATTAATTGCAACAAATGTAGCACACTAATGAAAAATGTTAATGGGGGAAAGTGTGGGAGGAGGAGAGGTGAGGTATATGGGAATCCCCTGTATTTTTGATGTAACATCTATGTAATCTAAAGCTCCTTTAAAAATAAACAAATAAAATATTTAAACAGAAAGTAGGTCACAAGCCAAGGAATGTAGGTAGTCTCTAGAAGCTGGAAAAGGCATGTAAACAGATGCTCCTTTAAAACCTCCAGAAAGGATACAGCCCTGTTAACACCTTGAGTTTAGTCTGGTGAGATTCATTTCAGACTTCTGATCTCCCAAACTGCTAGATATTAAATTTGTGTCATTTTAAGCCACTAAGTTTGTGGTAATTTGTTACAGCAGCAATAGAAACTAATACAGTGGCTTCTGGTTTATGTCTTTAGCTTCCTACTCACTTCAGAATTTAGTAATTTTATAGAGAAGGAAAAAGCCATGAGTAAGGCTCTGAAGTCTTAAATTTTATCACTCCTACTTTAGAAGATGACATACATTTTTGACGGTTTCTCTCTCTAATGAATTGCAGTAAAATAAAAGGAAAAGAAAGATATTCTTAGGGAAAAGCAAATGAAGAAGGTCATCTCATTTCTGGAATCAGCTCTTCTAATCCTCATTGCTTCATCAGCTCTTTGGTTCCTTTAAGTATATGACTTTTTTGTTGTACTGATTTCTAAGTTGTTTTCAGTGGAGCAGGCATCTGTTGTAATCCATATCTACTCCCTGGAGGCAGAAGCCCTCTTACGAGCCTTTTTAACTAAGATTTTGTTTCACCTTAGATGCATTTTTTTCCTATTATATCTTTAAATATACTTCTATTTATTCTTGTTGTTTTATCAAGAAGATTTATGATATTCTTTTTCTTTTTATCATTTGCATTTTTTAACACTGTATATGCTTTTTAAAAAAATTCTGGAAGAATTCTTTAGGGTTTTCCTCTATAATACTAAAATTATTTTCTTCAGTAACAAATCCACTCTATTGTTTCAAGCCCCAAATTTAAATTTTCTAATGCATTATAATACTACTTCAATAAATACATAAATTTGGAGATAAGTACAGGTGTTCGTGTGGGACTGGGGATTAGAGGATTGCTGCATTATAGATATGACTATTCTAGTAGAGTTATGAAATTTGATTGGCTGTAAATATCCACCTATCCTTTTCTTATTTAGCTTCACTATTTTATTTCCATGGTCCCACATCTATTTGCTTGATGAAATTCATCTAAGCATTTCACAATCTTTATCATCAGTTTACTTAAACAGTGAATATTAAAAAGCTATACACTAATATTTTAAAACTTTATCATTAATTTACTTACCAAGTGATTCTTATGAAGCTATAAACAAGCAAACAGTTCTTAACTCACTTGTAAGAAAAATCCAGTCTGACATATTACCCCATATCATCCCATTCTGTAGTCTCCCCTTTCTCAATCTATCTCAGATTCCACAAGACATTTCAGCAAGCATGAATGCTCTGAGAAAGTCCTGGAAGTGCCAGTAACATCTATTTTATGATATATCTTAGTAAGGGTTTTTGGTCTTTAGTGCACATTAAACATGACCTACCTTCTGTGAGAAAATTGCTTTGAGGGGCACCACACACTTACATTAATTGCAAATGATTAAAATTATTACCTGGTGAAATGATACCAAATAGGAAAGTAGCTAAAATTTCCATTAGAAGTCTTTAATTTAACTACAGCATCTTTTAAACCAACCCTGGCAAATGCCTATTATTATTATTATTATTTTCGGTAATTCACAATCCTTCTTTATAAGCTTTTGTTGTTTGTTTTTATAAGCTTTTAGAGTGATTTACTAAAGTTTAATTGTTTCTCACAACAGGGGATCACTGTTACCAAGATCTGTAGCAGGCTTAAGTGTTCCATGCAATGTTATATGAGTTGAGATAGAAGATTACACATTCTTTCATTTAAGGTAAATACAATGCAAATGATTTAATTACTGTGACCATCACTTTATAGTGTTGCATTGCCTGTACTAGATTTTTGTGTGTTTCTTTCATAATTTTAACACTCCCTTGGTCATTCAATTAGGCTAGTCAACCTCTCAGTGTATCCATTTCCTATTTGTAAAATGGGACTAAAGATAGTTGCATTCATTCTGTTTTCTGTGTAAATTCAACAAATAATTTTAAATCTTTTGAAAATTTAAGTAACTACTAACTTAATTTATCTTTGGAGCTTTCATTCTTACTGGCATTGGGGAGGGGGCATAAGAATGCCTGCTTTTGTTAAATCTAGTTTAGTAAATATTTATTGAGAATATTCTATATTTGTAGTTCTGTGATGGGTGTTGAGGGGGGGATGACATATGTAGTAAATAAATTGTTTCTTTATAGGATTGGTTTTCTCCATAATATATATTCCAGGCAAATATTTACCCAATGAACAACATGGTATTTGATCCATATAATGCAATTGGGCTATTAAAAAAACTCTTTACCTTAATAAAAATTCTTTAATTATGATTCAGATGAAATTTTGCATTAACTTAATGATTTTTGAATTATGAAATATTTAAATTGTCTGGTGGAAAAGTCTAACAATTATGCCTACAACACTCTTAATTGTCCCCAATGTCTATCCTTTCCTTTTTTGTTTGATAAAGAAATTCTACATAGTGTATGAGCTCATGGACACCAGTATGAGGACATTTCTGTCTCCTTTTGCTTCTAAATCAGGGCGTGTGACTAATGACTAGCCAATGGGATTTAAAGATGTTTTTTGTAACCATGACAGTTTCTTCTTCCTTTATTTTATACTGTTGTGAGGAATTCAGAAACCACTATCTCTGGTCATAAGAATAAGGAACAAGGGCCAACCCCTAGGAATGTGGTCTCCTGATCTGGAAGAAAACTGGTTATTTGAGGAGATGCCCTAAGGTCTTTGTCTTTGAACTTCATTTACTGAGAGAGAAAGAAACTTTTATTATTAAAGCACTGTTATTTTTTAAATGGTTGTTTGCAGTCATATTCCTTAAGTAAAACTACAAGTTTAAGTTATTCACTCTTATTTTTATCTTAATGAATTGAACATTTGATTTTGTAAAATTAGTCATGAAATAATTTATTGCCTTATTTATACTGCCAAACATGCTATATTCAAATGAAAAAAAAAAAAAACCCATTCTTATTGATCATTTTATTTATATTTATTTAGCAATCCATTAAGCCACTTCAATATTTCTAAGGGAAATCTACATTTTTACCTAGTAAAGAAATCTATATTTGTACCTACATATGTATCACATGTAGTGATTTAAATGACACACTGTTCTCTTTAGGAATAGTTAGTTAACAATACTTGGAAAGAAATACAATTTTCTTTAGGTACATGAACTTCCTAAGGATGTCATGAGTTTAATAAAGATGCTTACTGTGCTGTATTCCCCAAAAGTGGAAAGATTAACATTGTAGTGATTAACTTAAGGTACATATTTTCAAATCTGTATTTATGAAATGCATACAAATAATTTTATAAAAATTTAGATAAAAATGAAGCCATTAAAGTGCTAATCACATTGGTTAAGTCAAAAGAGAGAGAAACATCTCTTTTAATTTAAAGCATTAGCTAGATAATGTTGGAGTGCAAATAAGCAGAAGGGAATCTGTAAAAGTGATACTTGGGAAATGTTATTTAGTCCCTGGCCTGTCCAGGTGACCTTTTAACTAGGGATAATGAAATCAAAGAGGAGAGAAACAAAGTGATGCCAGTGGTTTGGTAGATGGGGCTTGAATAAGTAAACATTTTTAGGTTGTTTTCTCATTTCTTTGACATTTTAAAACTATCACTGAGTGGGTGTATAGAAAGGCATGTTTCCAGTCTATATTTTCTGGCTACTTCTTGTGAAATTAAAATCTCAGTTTGGACAAAGTGGCAGCTCCATCTGTTAGCCTCCGTCATAAAATAAAACCTCAACACACAGAATCTTGGTGTCTGAGCAGTGCTAATATTATTTGAATAGGATATTTAGAAGAAAATTGTGTGATGTTTCTAAATATCATTCTTAGATTTTCATAAGAAAAATATCAACTTGTAATATTTCTTATTATTCTCAAACAAAGCATTTTTCTAAGGAAATACTTATCATTCTCTTGTTGGTCAAAGTCTTTTGAAATATATTGTTGCATGCTTTGGCTCAGTATTGGTCTTTGTGGCAGGTGTAAATTCTCAGAGAAAATATCAGCTACCTCAATATTTGTTTATGAATATGCTGTAAGTAAAACTGCTTTGTCTTTATTGTACAATCTTAAATCATACACTATTTGCTATAATAAATATATATTGCATATTATATGATATATTAAATATTAAACAAAGTGTATTATTTATAAATATATAATATTCAGATACATATTTAACCATGGTTGCTTTGTATAAGAAGGAATATATTAACTTACTGTTGGTATTCAGTTCTCTGATGAGCTATGGATATAATAACCATTGAGCATAGTTATTCTAAGTAAGAGGCCTAAAAGAAAACAGAAATTTCTACTATTTTAGGAAAAGAAGTGCTCTCAGCAGTAATTTGAGTGAAAACAGACAGGGACCAAGAAGAAGGGCCAAGAGAATGGAAAATTACCTGCAAGGGATAAGTCCTGCTCTCCCTGTTACCGCATCCCATGTATTTTGAGGCCCTTGTAATGAACAATGACAATTGGCAATTACCGATGCCTGTGAAAAGACCTGGAAAATTGGATGAAATGGATGATATATACAAGATTTTCAAAGAGCTTTTAGTTTTATGAGGGGTAACATTCAGTATTTTAAAATAAAACTATCATCAGAGTCATTGCATGTGTGGTGAAATACATGATAAAAACGAGACTTTGGGTTTTGAACTATCCCTAATCTCTCCCATTAACGAATACAGTTAGTCTTAATTTCTTTACTATCTCTAACATACTTATCCTAATTTTAGTTATTCTTATTCTGTAATATTTTTCTTCTACTGGCCTAATTTTCATCCCCTGGGCTGATGATTGAAGTGGAGGCATGGCTACCACCAGATAAATAAATGTCTGGCTTCTAGAAACTTCTAGTGTATTTTTTTTCCATTAGACAGAAATCAATGAAGAAATTGTTAATAAAGTTCCCAGAATAAAGAGTAAGGAGGAGAAAGATTTATAAAGGCAAAAGCGGTGAGCTGGAAAAACTATGGTATCCAGTTCAACTACCCACTTACTGAATTTCTGGAGTGGGACTGATATTGTTCTAAGCACTAGCAGTACAAGGATTTCTCTCCTTAAAGTGCTGGCACTCAATTGAAAAGGAGAGATATATAAAGAAAATGCTATGTAGAATAAGGTAAATATCATGAGTTGAAAAGTAATTCAGAAAAGTCTCCTTGAAAGATAATGGTACGTATCCTGGGTCTTAATGGAAGAGTACAAATTGATGAAAAGAAGAAATGGGAAGGAATTGGGGAAAGGATATTCCAGGAAAGGAAAGCAGGGAAAGGATATTCCAGTCAGAGGTAATAGAATAATCAAAAGATAGATTCATTAAAACATTTTTGAAACATTAAGCATGAAGTAGCATAGCTTGTGTGGGTTTTAGATAAAAATGATAGAGTATATTTGAGTATATTGAAGAATTCTAGAACTGGGAAGTCTAGTTAGGAAGCTACTGAAGGAATCTAAGCAAGATAACATTGAGAAACAGATTAAGATCTTGTTCATTTCGATAAAGAAGACACATTGGATATCAGAGATGTTTTGCAAGTAACATGTATCTAGGACGATGTATGCCTTGTGGAACTGTGTGGATATTAGTCCTGGTATCTGAGATCAGATTCAGGATGTATAATTCTAGAGGACAAGATGATAGTGTGGATGTTGACATGGAAGTATATGGAGAACATCAAGAAGAATATGTCTATCAGGAAGTTTTAAATAGAAATAAGAAATTCAGGTATCAGATTAGTCAGATATATAGATATGGGCGATACCAGAAAATAGTTTTGGTTAAAACCATGACCTTAAATAAGATAACTCACAAGAGAAAGGTAGATATAGAAAAGGAAACAAAACAAAACAGAACAAGCAAACAAAAACTCAATAAGCAGAAATTAGAGTTCTAGAAATCAGCACCATTTAATGGGAGGATAAAGAAAGAAGTTCACAAAAGTAAGAATAAAAGATCGCAGGGTAGGAGAAGAATCAGGAAAATGTATCATAAAAGGTTATATCAATGTACTATTTTAACCTTTCTACATTAGAACAAGCTCATATGTACTAATTTAAGTGATGCACTGTGTGGCAGTTGGGCAGTTTGATGTAATTATGAATTCCAAAAATATAATTGGATCATGCTTGTAAACTGATTTGTTAATCTGGGCATGATTGAGTTATGACTGGAGCGTTGACTGGGCAGTAGGGTGTTGAGCCCCACCCCTTGGTGGGTGGGGAATTAAATATAAAAGGCATGGTAAGAACAGAGTTGAAGCAGTCTTTTAAGAAGCAGTTTTGATGTTGGAAAGAAGGCCCCAGGAGAAGAGAAGCAAGCCATTTGCCTGATCGTCTACAGCTAACCTTGTGTAGGAAACAGGAGCTAAGCCCGGAGAGAAACGCAGCCCCGGGAAGAGAGGAACCCAGAAGTCTGAACCCTGGCAAATGCCGGCAGCTGTCTTGCTTTAACACGTGGCAATGGACTGTGGTGAGAGAAGAAACTTAATGCTTTATGGCCTGGTATCTGTGAACTTCTACCCCAAATAAATACCCTTTATAAAGTCCAACCCATTTTTGGTATTTCACATTAGCACCCTTTTGGCTGACTAATACACACTGTTCAGCTTATGAATTGCCATTTAAAATATATATCTATCTACTTTTATTTAAGGCACATTGCTGTTCCAAAAAGTGCATGGCTTCAATAAATATCGTACTATATGTGCACAAGTATAATTATTAAGAATATTGCAATTAACTCATGATATGTATTTTCTGACTTGCCCTAATAATAATCATGCAAATCCTATTGTGAAAACATATTTTAAGATGAAATAGAAGAAAATAGACATCACTATTTACATAAGTCCAAGAGCAAGAAATAAATAATTTTATTCAGAATAATTTCTAATCAATTTTGGAATGAAATCAAGCAAGAGATAAACTGCCTGTCCTTGTTTGGGCATGTATAAATGTGGAACAAAAATTTATAAGTGGATAGCAGAGATTGTTCCTAAATATTTGTTTAAAAAATGATTGAAGAAGTACATATTTTTTAATTTGCCTTTCCATATCATTGGCATTTTATAGCTACTACTGAGTCTACATGATATCTTTTATTAATTTAACCAGATTGGCATCAAAATAAATTGACAGGAGTTTTCCCTTGATTCTTCAAGTTTCAAAAAAATAGCCAGGTCCTTTAATTTAATTTATTTTTCTCCTGATCTTCATTAAGATTAAGAATGGTATTTTGCAAAACAACTTCACTGTCTTAAAATTGTAACCGTCATGTATAGTCCTTTAGAGAGTTCTCATTTCCATCCATGCACAGAAAAGACTATACTTCTTAGTTCACTAGCAGATATAGGAGACCTTATGCCTAATTCTTGCCCACAAATGGGTGCAGATCTTATGTTTGGCACTTCTGGGGTGAAGCAGTGAAGAGTTCATGCAAAACTGTCCTATCTCTCACTTCCCCTGTTGTGGTAATAGTGGATGAGAACTCATATTTAAAAGATAGAAGATCTTGAATTGCTGCATGTGGACTGTTGTCCTGAAGATGTCCAGAGCTTTAGCTGACTTACTGAGCAGCTAAAGATAAAACAGTTGAGGTATTGAGCCATTGAGTTTTGGAGATTGTTTGTCATTGCAGCATAACCTACCCTAACCTGACTGGATAGCATTTAGAATGTTCTCTTGGACCTAAAACAATACTTGTCATTAATTAATTTTTTCTTTGAGTGAATATCTATAAAATAGGGCTGAAAAAAGTTAGGGGAAGGGAAGAGTGGGTAGAAGTAAGCCTATATGAGAAGTTAGTGAAACTCTCAAGGCAATGTAATGGACTATAAATATCTGTCACATTTTTTAGCAATTTTATTAATGTATACCATAAAATTCATAAAATTGTAGAGTCAGTGGGTTTTGATATAATCACAGTGCTGTGCATTTATCACTAAAATCAATATTAGAACATTTTCAATACTCCCCAAAAAAGTCCCTCACCCTTTTGCAGTTACCTTTCAATCCCTCTATCCATCTCCTGCCATGCATATCTGCTAATATAATTCCATCCCTATACATTTATTTATATTTACATTTTATATAAATGGAGTCAAACAATATGCAGTACTTTGTATCTGGTTTCCATCATTTATAATTCTCTCTTTTTTTACAATTGATGAAAAATATTAATATATTACTATTCACTAAAGCCCATAGTTTGCCTTAGGTGTGTTTTAGCTCAGATTCTACCCTATTATTAACATCTTGTAATATTAATGTACACTTTCTCTGCTTCATTGAAAAACATTCTTAAATTTGTACTGTTAATCACACTCATTGTCTGCTACACGTTCACTATGCTATACCATCCCAGGTTTCATCCTTTAGCTTTACTACTAGTGACATACGCAACCCTAAATTTTCCCTTTCAACCACAATAATACCCCCATATTGGTGCTGCTAATTACATCCACTCTATTATGCTATCATCACTTCTATCCAATTTCAAGCATTTACTGTAAACCTTATTACCAATTCTGCACAAATTAAGCCACTGCTCCCCATTCTCTGTCCTCATTCTATCTTCTGGTGACCAGTCTTCTAACTAATAACTCAATGACTTTGCTTATTATATTTAGTTCACATTAGTGAGATCATACAAAATTTGTCCTTTTGTGTCTGGCTTATTTCACATTCTTTATAGTCACATAAACTTAAATATATTTTTCCTCTTTGACCTTTCCAACTCTGTGAAGAAATAACTTGTCACGGTTATTAGAAAATTCCTTACTCAAGTCTAATGAGGTAGCTGTGAGACACATTTAAACTCTCTCATAGTTTGCATTCCTTTGTTCACTTGCACAAGGTCAACAAAAAGTATAAATCCCTGTATTCCTTCCACCTGAAAATCATTGCTCTGTGACTTTTTCCTGCAAATGACAATATTTATCATTGCTACGTTCTCCCTATTCCCACCCCTTCCCCAGAATGCTGTATCTGGTATTCTACCAAGAGTTCTGGTTTTCATTAGATCTCTCCAGTTGCTTTTATTTATAGAATGGATAAAATAAAAATACTATGTTTGGACAGTAAATGATTCTGCTGCCTATGGCTTAGAAACTAACAACCCATCCCTAGAGATTCACAATAATGTCAGACTATAAGATTTATTCTAATTTGTTCTGAGTTAGTGTGCATGCATGTGTGCATATGCACAAATATGGGCTTCTACATAGGCTCTGTACATTGGCCCCAGGTATGACAATAAGTGGAAAAACAAGATTGTCCCAATGATTTTAGGGATCTAGAAATCAAGGGTCTCGTGTCATATTATCTTTTGTATGAGAAGTAACAGAAAGAGAGGAGAAGCATATCAGAAAAAGCAGCATGAGACTCCTGTGATAATATAGACTTTACCTAATTGAAGGGTTTTGAGTAGTGAGACAAATCTCAATACTAGTTGGATTAATAAATGATATATTATCCTATAGAACGTTTTCCCTTAAAAAGAGGATTCAGCTAACATGATTCCTTAGGGTAATCAGTCTTACCTATTTTTTAAAAAATTATTGCTAACCAAAATGTCATTCCAATTCCAAAAGTGTATTTGGGAATATTGACATCATCACTGTGTTAATTCAGGTAACAAAATAGAGTTGACAGTTCCACGCATTTTTGACTTTATACTTTTGGCTCTCACCATACTGGGTAAGCCCAGCAATCTGTTCACTCTTCCAGTACAGCCATTTTTCTTTGAGTCTATTATTTCAGACTCTCATTAGCAGATACTTGGCATGTTGTCTGCATGCTGATGTTCATGAACATGCTTAGTCTTTGATATGCTGTTTATCGTGACTTTTTTATATTTAGGTGGCATTGCCTAATGGACTGGCTCCCACTTGCTGTTCAACGTTTTGCTGTCCATTAGTGGATATTATGGCAAACATCCCTTCACTCGGGGAGAGGATTGTAGATGTGCCAAATCCCATCATTCTCTCCTTGTTTTATGAAGCATGTTGGGACCAGATGGTATTCTAAATAGAGCTTTTAAAAAGAGCTTTTCAACACATTGTGTTTGAAGAGGTATTTTCGCCTCCTGACGAGTAGGTGATTTCTTATATGGGGTGTGAGCCCCTTGCTCTTTTTCTTTACAGATTCCTGAGAAATCTCATGAAGGAAAGAAAGTGGGAAATGTATCCATTCCAAATCTTGATGCACAGTGGATAAAAAATAGTCATGTTCGAAGTGCTTTTATATAACACTATCTCTTTTCAATTTTATAAGAGCCCTTGACACAAGGCAGAAAAATTACCTCAATTTTTGTATAGAAATCCTGTGACCCAGAGTTATAAAACCAAAATCTCAAAGCAACAAAAGAAAAAATAGATAGTGGATGTAATAACAATTTAAAATTTTGTTCATCAAAAGACATTATTTTTAAAAATCATATGTTTGGTCAGGGTTTAATATTCAGAATATATGAAGAACTGCTACAACTCCAAAACAAAATTCCAAACAAGCCAATTAAAAAATTGGCAAAAGATTTGAATAGACATTTCTCCAAAGAAGATATGCGAATAGTCAAAAATCACATGAAAAATTGCTCAAAATCACTGATCATCAGGGAAATACAAATCAAAACCACAGTGAGATATGGATTTATACCCACTAGGATGGCTATTATTTAAAAAATTAAAAAAAAAGAAAATAACAAATGTTGATGAGGATGCAGAAAAATTGAAACCTTTACACATTGTTGGTAGGATTGTAAAATGGTTGAGCGACCATGAAAACAGTTTCATGGTTCCTCTGAAAGTTGAACACAGTTACCATATGACCCAAATCCCAATTCCAGGTACATACCCAGAAGAATTGAAAACAAATATTTTGTACACCAATGTTCATGGCAGCAGTATTCACAAAAGACAAAATTGGTAGAGGCAAACTAAGCCTCCATTGACAGATGAATAGATAAAACAAAATGTGGTATATATATGTGTGTGTGTATATATATATATATATACATATGCATACAATGGAATATTATACAACCATGAAAAGGAATGAAGTTATGATACCTGCTACAACATAGGTGAAACTTGAAGATATCATGTTGATTGAAATAGGCCATAAACAGAAGGACAAATATTGTAATATTCCACTTATATGAAATACGTAGAATAAGCAAATTCATAGAGACAGAAAGTAGACTACAGGTTACCAAAGGCTGGGGTTAGGTAGGGGGAAAGGAATGGGGAGTTATTGTTTAACAGGTACAGAGTTTCTGTTTGGGGTAATGAAAAAGTTTGCATAATGTATGTTGGTAATGGGGAGCACAACATTGTGAATGTAATCAATACCACTGTATTGAGCACATGAATGTGGTTAAAATGGGAAATTATAAGTTGTATATATGTTACCACAATAAATAGTTAAAAATATTTCTGTGACTGCTGTCACAGAGAAAGTCAATGACAGAGCTAATATGACAAACCCTATGTTAACTAATTTGTGTCTTACTCTTTCCAAAGTACTTATTCAATTCTTCAATGTGCAAGGCCCAAATCATCACCATATTCTCAGAAAAGACAGAGAAAAGAGAAAGCCTATATAAATCTAATTTGTCCATTTATTTCAATTTAACTTTTCTAAAACATGAACAAAATGCATGTAATAATTTGTATGTATAATTTATTGATGATGATGGAATGATGAATGGTCTGGATGGACATCAGTTCTCAATACTTGAAGAAGAAGGAGAGTACATGGAAAAATTGTTCTGCCATAACTATATGTAATTTGAACTATACATGGAACCAAAAATCAAATGTTTCTTTTACTCAACCATTTCATTTAATATAAAATTAAATTAATCATTACTTACATCATTTTCTCAAGATATAAATGATAGATTTGATTTTTTTTTTTTCTGTATTTGGTACATATTGTTATTTCCCTCACCTAGACTATTTCATGCTGCCAGTTTCATTTTTGATTTCTACATAAGGAAGCTATATTTCTACGTATGGTCATAGATATTGAAAGTGTTTATGCTAATGCCTATTACTCCCACACATTTTTTTTTCTGCTTTCATTGGTTTTGATTTAACGGATATGATTCAAAACACATTTCTTTTTCCAATCTATTCTCAGGGAAGAGAAAATCTGTAATTAAAACCCTACATACAATGAAAGAGTTTTGCAGTTCCAAACTTAATTAACTGAAAGCTTATAAAATACCCTAAAAAAGGGTAATCATTATACAATGGGCTTCCAAGAGCATATGAATTATTTCTAAAAAATAACTTAGGAGATTATTTCTGAAATCCAATAAATTGTTTTTGATTGATATAATTATTATTACTTTGTCTCTGAGAGCCCTGCTGAAGTATAGGTGGGAGGCAGGATAAAGAGGAAAAAGCATCATGCAAGAGAAGAGCAGGGATGTCACAGATGAAGTCACAGAACTTGGAGAGGCTTAGTAATTGTTCCAGGGCCCCACAGTTGCAGAGAGCAACTGAGGCATGGCCAACTCTACTGGGCAGTCCATATCATTTCTGCCTACTCCAGGTCAGGCTGGGCTCATACTTCCTAAGTCTTGCACTCATTACATTTCATTTCATAAAGCAGGGTCACTGTTTTCTATGCAGTGTCATCAAAGAACTGGACTTTGAATTAAGGAGCCTTATGGCATTCCTGGACAGTGCATTTCAGAGTGAGTTGCATGTGCTATGGACATCATTCTTAACTGAGATTCTTAGAGTTTGCTGGAGAGGAAGGGAAGGAACATTCACTGAGCATCTTCTGAACAAGTTATCTCATTAATGTTGGACAAAACCTATTGATGTTGATGCTAATGAAGACATCCACCATAGGGTGGATGAATTGCTCTAATGATCCCCAAATTTCAGTGGCTTAACACAATAAAAGTTGATTTCTTACTCAATAAAACCTAAACAAATAAGCAACTAAAAAGCTCACAACTATCACTTATATAAGAACTAGTTCAATGTGTCTGGATTAGAAGATGCATAGACAAGAGTGGTAATAACTGAAAATGGGATTGCAAGGTTTGGGGTGATTGTAAAGAGATTTTAAATGTCATAGTAATTTCAAAGGCATGATAGCATGATCTAAATAATGTTTTGGAAATATTATTCTGAAAGCATTACAGAAGTCAAATTGGAGTGAAAAGTATTCTGAAATTTCTTTCATTAATTGGTCTGTCTGGAAGGTGTTGGGGGAAAACTGGTTATTTCCAGTGTAATTATCAGAATATAATTAGTCGATGCATTACATCTAATTTATCAATTTTTCTTTCATGTGTATTTTTAATAATGAGTTAAAGAACAGGTTTTAGTCACTTTTGGACTTTTATTTAACCATGTTATATTAATTACAATATTAAAATTTATATCCCTTGTTAACAGTATTTACAATATAATATATTTGCTGATTATTTTAGCGGAGAAAATATTTTCCACAACACAGTAGGTTACTTTTACAAATGGAAAATTTTATCTATAGTTTATATTTTATCATTTTGATGTTTCTGTGACATTCAGGACTCATTGCATAATTTTAAATTTAAAAGTTTAGAAACAATCATAACAATATGTAAATAAGTGATATGTTTAGCTCTTATTCAAAATATATAAAATTCATATACATTTCTGGTATTTTCTTGTGATAGAGTACTCTATAAGTTATTTATTTTTTTCATAATGGTAATAATACAACAAGAACAGAGAAAATATTTCCAAAATATTAAGCCTACCTACCCCTTTAAAATTGGTTTGTCTTGCGTCCTTCTACCATTAAGATTAAACCATGACTTCGCACCTCAGGGAAGGAGAGGACAATAGCTGCCTTGATTGAGTAGCTTGGAGTCTCAAAATTTCCTCCCTTCTGTCCATAGTATGCATTCTTCTAAAGTTTAAGAACTCTTCTTATATATTAAGATTATAACAGGTTGACTCAGCACATTGAGATCATATATAAGCTGTATAGGAGAGATGAAGAAAGGTCAAGACACATGACAAAGAGTAACGCAAGCCACGCAAGCAAAAGGAGAATGCTCCCTCTGGTTAGAAGGGAGAGTCTACAGAAAGAAATATAGAGAAAACAAAAGGGCAAATGGCAAGACAGTACAAAGGCACATGTGTGGAGGTGGGTGGGTAGATAACATTACTTTCCCTATCATTTGGATTAAATACAAGACTGAGAGAGAGAAAAGAGAACTAGAAACCCAAAAGAAATAAATATAAAAGCTACATAGCAAGAAGTTCTTTTATTTTGCTTTCTATTTTGAATTCTGAGAGGAAACAAACTCATGTGCTGGGGGTGGGATATGGAAACTTTAGCTGGATAGAAATAAATAGGGCATGTTCAGATAGGCAGAGGGCACGGGACAGTATTACTCAGTTTCCCTTAGGTCTGTGTGGAAGTGTCAGAACTTCTGTAGTGTTCCCTGTAGGAGATGAGAAAGGAAACTGAGAAACAAAAGCCAGAGGGCTTACCTTGGGGTGACCATGACGACAGCCTCTGCTGAAGGTTTAATTTATGTATAAATCTAGAAGTGTGACAACAGCTTTACCCCAGTCTGTACTTGCAGAAGAAAAAAAAAATTCAAACCACATATTTATTCTTTGCCTACCTCACTGTTTTTAATGCATTAAGAAGTGGTTTAGTATATGTTTTTGGAAGAAAACATAAATGTTTAATTTAATTTTAATACCAAAATGATTAGATTGAAGTTTAACCGTTTTTTTTGCCACAAGACTCAGCAGGAACAAGAAAAATTGCCAGTGAAGATGGGGAAATAGCGTATGGCTTTATGATGCAATTTGCTTTCTGAACTTCAAAGGCAGAATGCTTCATTTTTACCAGATTCACCATTAGTGGCTGGTGGGTGACATTAGCCTACAGCACAAGATGTCTAATTGTTCTCAATTTGGGGTTTGTTATCACACAGATGGTCACATTAGAATAGTCACATAACCTGTTTGGTGTTATAGGAAACTTTTCTGGGGCTGGAGTGGGTATTTCCCTTTTCTAAAAATGCAATGCACTAAAACTATATTAAGAATGTAGTTAATATGGCTTATTCATAAAATAGCATCTTCCTGTGTTTTAAGCATGATATCCAAGCCCTGGCTTTTGTCTTTTTCTGACTTGCTCTCTTGCTCTCACTGATTTTTAAACCAATTTTACATTTTGAATATGTTCATGACATTTACAATAAATATCTTAGTAATATAATAATTTTAAAAAGTGAACAGAACAAAGGCACGAGGGTGGATATTTAAACCTAGGGTCAGACATAGATGAGACCTAGAAGTTCTGAGAAGTAATGTGCTAGTAAATGATTAACAATGGGCTTTTCAGGAAAAAAAATATTGATTGGTATTATATGCCCAATATTTGAATGATTTTCAGCCATCTATAAGAGGTCCAACATAGAATTGGGAGGAGGTGTGCACAATGGGCTATCAACATTTGGTACAGACCTGCTCCAGCACACAACTAGTTGAAATCTCTTTTAGGGCCACTCTCTTCCTGCACCTCCACATGCACATTCAAGGGTGACCAAAAACAAACTAAGGAGGTGCATGAAGAGCTGCAAGTTTTCTCTGAGTTTTATGGGTTGTATGAGGCCTCAGGTCACAGAATGAAAAGTGATTGAAAAAGACATGGATCATTAACCAGGGTTAGAACCTGAAAATCTTCCATTGTGGAACTTCTCAACTTGTAACTCCTAAACGAGTTACAGGTGTGACAAGACATGGTAAGGTTTGGGTGGCCAAATCTCCAGGCCATCCTCTCAAGCCAATGGTGGCTAATCCATATCCCCCAGGATCATGTAATATTATCTGTCTATTTTTGCCAACATGTGAAGTTGAGAAGCTCTGTTCTACTGTACTGGCTACCCGACATCTCAACTCCACTGAAGTCTTCTCTAATTGCCAGACACTGGTGTGGTATAAGGGAGAATGCTCCCAAGATTTCTCTGCAGCCTGTAGCAGCAGGCGAGGTGCTGATAACCTGATGTGGCTCATATGTGGCATCTGGTTCCATGGAGAGTCCCCTCATGGCTCTAATGTTCTGCATTACTCTGGTTCTGGACACACTGAGTCAAGTGTTGGCAGCCCTGACTGGGAACCTTAGACCATCCCCAGGACTCCACATTTTGCTGTGGGAGATGGTGGTATTTTTAGTTATAGTGGGATGTGGACTTTTAAATCATTAGTCTTATTTTATGCAGTTAGAGACAAATAACTGGCCGCTGAAAGTTCTGCCCTTCTGAAAGGCAGCTGCTGCATCTTTGAGATGCTTAGACTTGTAAAAAATGATTTGGAGGCCTTTAGTCAATGGTAATCAAAGCCAGACTAAAGAGCACATTATCAGAAATACAAAAACTGGAGGTCATGGATAAAGAACCAGAAAGATCTTTACCTGGACTTAAATAAAAACTTTTATAAGAGGACCAAAGAAGGGAAATCCAGATGTTTAGAACCAGATGTGCTGATGGTAAACCTATCGAGCATTCTGTCTTTAAAAGATAAATCAAAGCACTTCCATTTTCAAGTAGTTGCAAACAAAACAGCTGTTAAAATACATCAGAAGAATGAAGAACAATTTAAGATAGCACTAAGAAATGCTTTGGATGAAAATTTTGATCTTCAGGAAAGGGTAAAACTGCTTTCACAAAAAGCAGAAGTATGGAAGACAAGAGTGAGTGAACTTAAAGTGGTATAACAAGCTCTAAAATATATGGTCAGATCAAGTCTCTGGGTGCACACACACTAAAGATGAGCTATCCAGCTGCTGTTCTTGGATAAGACAACTTGGATGGTGAGAACTTGGAATCTGGTCAAACAAATGCATCAGAAAATGGAGACGTTTTAGAAGAAGACTGGAAGACAATGATTGAACTGACTGAGTAAAATACTTACTGTGGTAGACAGAATAATGGCCCTCCAAAGATGTCCACATCCTATCCCCAGAACCTGTGCCTATGTTACCTTACATGACAAAAAGGACTTTAAAAATGTGATCAAGTTAAGGCTATTAGATGGAACGAATATGCTGGATTTTCAAGTGGGGACATTGTAATAATCAGAGTTCTTAAAGAGGGAGGAAAGGGTCAGAGAGAGAGAGAGAGTAGGAAGTGTGACTACAGAAGCAGAGGTCAGAGGGATGAGGCCACCAGCCGAGGAAGGCTGGCAGCCTCCAGAAGCTGACAAAGACAAAGAATGGATTCTCATCTAGGACCCCCAGAAGGAACACAGCCCTGCTGACACCTTGATTTTAACCTAGTGAAACTGATTGCTTACATCTGTCTTCCAGAACTGCAAGATAATAAATTTGTATTGTTTTAAGCTACTAAAAATAATGGTAATTTGTTACAGCAGCATTAGGAAGCTAATACAATTCTTTAAAACTTTTGAAGAAAATAGGAGTTCAATGTACATTACATTAGTGTACAAGATAAAATACTTGAAGCACTTTAAGATCATATTAAAAGTCTGTAAACTGAGAAGAGGCAAAAGCTCCAGCAGAAACTTCAAGATCTTCCAGAGATGCATAAATAAAAGAAAGGAATTTTCACTAAATATTAATTTTTAACATATTTACCCAAATAACAAAAAAAATATTTCTAAAGCAATGGAATAGATCAACCAAGAATGTGCGAGTTGGCCACCTATAAAATACAAGTCAATAATTTTTCCAAAAAATTGGAAATAATCACTAGCAATTACCAATGCTAACTTGTTTCCAATAAGAGGCTGAGAATGGTGACAGTTGAGAGAAAACTCAGCAATTTAAGAAAAAAAATGCACTTTAAGACAAATTTGATTAAGGAAAAATTTAAATATGAACATTTCAAAATGTACACTTATGCCCCATATGTGCCAAATGCAACATTTGGCAGAGGCCTGAGAGGATCACCAGGGAATCCTGTGGATGAACAGATTTCTAAGGTAGGAGGAGCATCTGGCTACGATGGTGATGATCCAGGATCTGGTGCCACCCCATTGAGTCAAGACCCT
This sequence comes from Tolypeutes matacus, assembly GCA_026826555.1. Lineage (NCBI taxonomy): Eukaryota > Metazoa > Chordata > Mammalia > Cingulata > Chlamyphoridae > Tolypeutes > Tolypeutes matacus. The sequence continues at coordinate 9,158,488 of JAKSZT010054350.1, forward strand.
AAGATAAGGATTCCTCCATTAGACCAACTCCATCTTGATTCAGCAGCAACTCCATAAGGGAAACACGGAGCTTATCCTAGTTTTCTTTGCACTAGAAGACCTCTGGGCCCCCCTTTTAATCGACTCATCCCACGTGAATGGGGAATCATGGTCCAGGCTCTGGTCTTCATCTTCTCTTCATAGATCATATGTTAGTAGAGATTCCAGGGTGCAGTCCATGAGAAGGGAAACCCTGTGCTTTCTCTTTTTCTGGTAAGCAAGGACAAGCATCCCAGGCACCTTGTCTACCAAGGAACATCACTGGTTCATTGCAACCTTAGTGGTGACAAAAAGTGTCTCTCTGCCAAATGCTAGATTCGATTTTCAGTACACACAGTCAGCAAACAGAAGACACTCTTTCTGTTTATCTTTCCTAATTCTGAATATCTAGAACCATAACAGATATTTTTTCTTTCTTCACTAATGTTATCTTGATTTTTCTTTCTTTTCATCTTACTGTTATTAATTAAGTGGTATGCATTTGCTTAAATAGATAATTGATGTATTGATTGTGTAAGGATGATATTCCGGTTATTGGTGTTTAACTAATTCATGATAATATGAACAGTAATAAGAATTTTGCATGAACAGTGTCATTTAAAACTCATTTAACTCATTTAAAACTCCAAATTTGTGTCAGTATATAAAAGAGCTGAATTTACTCTAGTTATAATGTGTTATATCTTAAATAAATTTTAGTATAAAATAAAACCCTCTGATAGTGCTCATTGTGCTTAGCATAAAATCCAAGGCCCTCACTATGGACCTTAAGTTTCAGTAAGACACAATCTCCCACGGGGTAAATTTATGGGTATATGTGAGGCCAAGACTGCTACAGACTTACAGATCCAACTGCCCCAACAAGGCAGATAGAGCTAAGGGAAGCACAGGGAATGGAGTCGGATTCATCCTGAACCCCAACTTATATCTGTAATTCCAGCTATATTAGTTAATACATTCCCTTAATTTTTAAGCCAGTTGATTTGGGTATTTTGTTATTTACAGTCAATTTTATACTGCTTTTCTCAAATTCTAACAGCATTTTAAGCTGAAGCAACATTGAATATATTATTTTACATATTTCAATTAGGTTAAAATTCCTGTAGAGAGCTTGTAAAATAAAGCTAATCTTTCTTGAAACTATTTGATAATATTTAATATTCTGGATCTTGTAGATGCTTTGATGCAACACCCAGAATTCTCTCCAGGAAAGAAGGTCTTTGACCCCCAGGCCTCAACCCCAGCTCCTGAGAATGCTGCCAGCATCAGCCCTTGGGTGCCAGACCCCTATGAAGATTTTCTCAGCTGTATAAACTCACCTTGCTTAAGTCATACCCTCCTCCTCAAGACAGCCTACATCCAATAATTGATTGAGGTGAGGATAAAAAGACCTAACCCAGCAAAAGCCAGAGGGGTGTTGATGCAAAGTACCAGAAGTCTGTTGGCTTTTATAAAGAGTATTTATTTGGAGTAGAAGCTTACAGTCACAAGGCCCTAAAGAGTCCAACTTAAGGTACCATAAGAGGTACTTTCTCACCCAAAGTCTGATGCCACGTGTTGTAGCAAGATGGTGGGCAATGTCTGTGAGTGTTCAGCCTTCTTCCTCTTAAGGCTCCGTGGGCTCAGCCTCTTCTGATCTCAGCTGTAGCCTGAAAAACTCCTCTCTTTCTGGGCTCAACTGGTCAGGGCTCTGGTCTCTGTAGCTGCAAACTATCAGAGGAATGGTTCAGCTCTCTCCTGGGGCTCCAGTGTCAAAGCCACGTTCTCTCCTCTGCCATGTCTTTTTCCGTGTATCTACTGCTCTGTGTATATCTTCTTGACTGAGTGTCCATTTATATAGCCCACCAAGGGGGCAAGGACTCAAACTGAGTTGCACTCTAATGACATGGTTGAGTCAAAGCCCTAATCTTAACATAATTTAATTAAAGACATCTCAGCTGAATCTAATACAATCAAAAGTATCATGCCCAGAAGAACAAGCCAGTTTACAAACATAATCTCTCTTTCTGGAATTCATAAATAATCTCAAACTGCCACACCCACTTACCTGAATTCAGGTCAATTCTGAAGGTTCATCTTAGCTTCAAATGTCCTTATTGATTGGCTGAGGCCTCACACAGAATTCTTATTCCTCTGACCAGTCCCTTCCCTTCCCTTCCCTTCCACAAATATTTATTCTAAGAGTGCTTCTAAATAAACTTTCTACAGCTAATCATTGTTTAAAAGCTGTTTTCCAGGGAACTTGACCTGCTATGCTGGATAACACTCTGGTTCACAGACCAAAAAATGTAATATTGAGACACTAGTGGTTGATAAAAATAGTCCCAAATCTCACCCTTCTTTCTCAAAGAGGAATTGACCAACATAATAGCTCTGTTTTCCTTAGGTAAGTCTCAGAATAATAGTTCAGACAATTTCTTTCACTGAAAGTAGAAAAGAAGACAAATAAGTCAGGAAAAGAAATGATTTATCTGTGTATGAACAGTGCTTTGTAAATAAATAGATGATATTTGTGACTTTTCTAGTGTGATTTTTTTTTTGTCACCAAATGTTTAGACTTATGGCAAGCTTGCAATACTACTGTAATTAAAAGGGTTACTCTAGCATTCTTATTCTGTTTTAAAAAAAACATGTATGTATGTCACCAATAAAGTTTAAAATCATCATTAATAAGCAGCAAATTATCAAATATTTTGAAGTTTCATAGTAGTTAATAAAAATCATACTTAAAACATGCTTAAATTTGTACAACCTTTAGAAGGCAAGAATTCATCCATGCTTGTTAGTGGACAGCCTATGCTCATCAATTAGCAAAAGGTCAAAAGAATATCTGTTTGAAATTGTTTTCACTAACTACAGTGTAGCTATTATCTGCTGTGCCTCCTTTTCAAATATCATAGGTGCCCTTCAGAAAACACAGGAAGTCTGGTCTACTACATTCATTCATCTTCTGAATGAATTATCTCCTGCATATTATTTAACTCCATCTATTCCTCTTTATGCCAATTAATTCATTTAGATCATCATCTTCTCTTGTCCAGATAATTATACAAATCAAGAAGGCAGGTATTAAAAGGTGCAGTGGCTTGTCCAAAATTAGATGCCTCATTAGTGGCAAAATTGGAACTAAAGTCCAGGTCACCTATGTTTCAGGCTTCTGCTGTTTCTAGTGTTCCAGGATGTTTATAAATTTCTTTTTTCTTCTCTAATCAGAACTCTTTTATGATTATGATCTTTAAAAAGAAAAGAAATTTATCCAGCATTCCCCATATATTTGACCATGGATCATGATCACTCTCAAAATGAAATATTGGAATCACAGAATACAATGTGAAAATTCTGAATTTTTGCATTATCATTTAACTTATCAATTCATTGGAGTGAATGCCTGCCTACCCTACCCTGCCAACTCATCAGCACATTCCCAAGTGATGTTGACTGACATGTTGTCATCACAGCGAATATTAAGAGTTCTACCATTTGACTTTCATTTATTGCAATAAAAAATTGGTAGGGTTTTGAACTTTTTCCTTTTAATGTCCTCAATTTTGGATTGCCTGAATACCCTAAACTGATATTAATTTTGCTTGGTATGGTCATTCCCTTGGAATTTCCATGGGGAAGATGCTTTTACCTTTCAGATTATGGGACTGTATTTTTAGTCTATCTCCTGATGGTAGTTAAATCTCTCCTTTGGTGTGACAAGGTCACCACTTTACTATGACCATTGCAACTTCATGTTTAATCACCATTTCTGCAGTCTGTACATCTGCCATTTGCTGTTCCCTTTTTCTTTATTTCTTTTAATTTCTTTTACTTCTCTGTTCACTATCCTGGAGCAATACTTTTGTCAGAATGATTCTTAGGTACCACAATAACACCCTCAGACACTCTATACTGCATGGAATACAGATTAATCTCTCTGAAAATAGTTAAAATAAAGAATCTCATCTCAAATAAAAACAAGACTACAGTTGACCACATCAAGGTGAATTTGAGCCTGCCAAGTATGTGTGTGCTGTATTCCTTAATTAACTATATTTTTACATATGAAACATGCCAATATAAATAATAAAATATGCCTTTAAAAAAGACAATTGCTATGCATTGTACCAAAGCAGTAAAAGCAGGTCCAAGCCTAATGTGCCTTGCTTAAACCCTATCTATTTCATGATGAGTAAGGCTCACTTGATTTGCCATTAGCCAATAAGTAAATTGGTTGATTTTTTTTTCATCCTGTCACCCTATACATTTTACAGACTCTGGGTCATTCTTTGGCAAAAGACTGTGTTTGCACTAAGCCTAGAAAACAATTATGACAATTTTATTTCCAGGAAGGTGTTTTTACAACCCATGGGAAAGAAACTGTGATCAAGAAAATGGCCAATTTTTAAAAATATTTTAATATAGAGGAATTCTATATGCAAAATTCAGTCTTTGTTTTTTACCCCAATTCTTTTTCCAGAACCTCAAAGAATCTTTCAGTCTTGGACCTCTCAAGTTACCAAGGAATAATATCTAGTCAAACATATGCTTACTAAGAAGTTAAATTCTCATTTGCTATCCACCCATTATAAATCAAGTCATTGAAAAGGCATGCCTTAGAAAGGGAATGGCCTATGGACTTAATCACTAATAGTAAAATTGTCAGCACTGTTGGAGGATTTATATTCATACATAGAGCTGTTAAAGTGCCCTTACTATGATTCAGAGATAAATTCAGAAACTTTTTGCACGGACTGAGCTATAAGCAAAGGAAGCATCAGTTAATTTTAACCTCTCTGAGGTGGAGGAGTTTGAAAAGCTATTAATCTCTATAAGCTAATGTTGGCTTTTAGAGTCCATACAAATTTCACTGAAAGTTTACTAAAACTTTATTTTCTCTAGATGAAACTCATATGTTACAGATCCTAGAGCATCTCCAATAACAGAGATGAAAGTTCATGAAAACTTATAAAATGCACATTAAAATATTAGTGAGAAGAGTAACATATTAATCCAATGTAAAAAGGTAGAGAGTCTTTACCAAAGAATGAAAGGAAGAGATAAGGATTGCCAGAGGGTAACTATTTCTATCAGAAACTGAAACACTGAGTGAACATCACATAAAGGTTGACAAGTGAGTGATCAACTGATGACTAGAATTAGCCTTTCTTCTTGAAGCAACCTATGGTTTTATTTTCACATAATAATCTTCTCTGTCCAGGAGTGGCACTCTAAGATGGTTACCATGACTATGGGAGAGGGATTGCAAGGTGCTATTAATAACTTCCTTGCTGCTGCAGGAATGCTCCCATGAATGCTGGCACCAGGGAGCCATTTGTCACTAAAGAAACTGCCCAGTTGCTTTCAAGGCAAGTCTATACTTTTGTTTCTAAATAAATTAAAATAACTGAGTACAATGGAAGATCATTAAAGAGAAAAATAACTCCTTCCAAAATGTAACTTGATGTATGGTATTGAAACCCATCATGTAAAACCTTAATATTTGTTGAATATTTTCACAGCTCTAGTTAGATTAATGATGAAAAACAGTAATGAAAAAATGTATCTTTCAGTGTCAAGGAAAAAGGTGATTTTAAGGTGACTTAGGCATATATGTGGACATAATTTTGTGAATAATGAAGATAAGGTATGTTCAGTTATGCAGTTATACATGTTCAGTGAGGGAATTTTAGCTTAAAAACTATGGGAAAACATTAAATGTATTTTAATCACTAGATATGTTTCCTTTAATGTCTTCTCACAGAAGTAATGTTATTTTTTAAATTAACTCTGATCCATATTTCTTACAGAAAGAAGGGAGGGTGAAAAGGAGAATGGTGAATGACCTATTCTTTGCCCAACCTATGGCATGTACTTTCAGAATCATTAAGAAAAGAAGTTATTAAAGAAACATGTTGGAGGTTCCAGGAAGATGGCATCAAAGGAGGCAGGCAGGGCTCAACTCTTTCCCTAAAACAATGGAGAAAGGGCCAAAAGCTGTCTGAGGGACCTGCCTTTGGGAGCCAGCAGACAAGGACGGTGGTATGGAACTCCCAGGAGGGTGAGGGATAGAGAGAAGAAGAATCTGAAACAACAAATGTGAGTTAGTAAAGCCCTGTGGTGGCTGGGAAGGGCTCCCACCCCCTACCCTCAAGATATTAAACTTGGATAAAACCCCTGGCTCACTGCAACTGACTGAGAGGGGAACAGACATCTTCCTCCCTGTCAGCTATTACAAGGGAAGAGGGAAGGTACACCAGAGGGCTTCTCTTCAGAGAATTCAACCAGCAAAGCCTGCTTTGAATTTTGGCTCTCACCAAACCAGAAACACAGGAAAGTGGAAGCTGAAAGAAACACCTTTGTGGAAAATTTGCTGATATGTGCCATCTGCTGGCATGCTTGGAAATTGCAAGGAGAAAAACTGCTTTTAGGTCACTCTTTAGCCCACCACTGGTAGAAAATCTATGCCCCATTAGTGAGTTGCTGGCCCGATTTTGATAACTTAAGCTGGGCAAATTTAAAGACAGAATAAGTGGTACTAAAAATCAAAGAAGAGCTGTGAATAAAAAAAAAAAAAAAAAAAAAAAAAACACTGGGCAAGAGAGAGAAATTGATCATCATAGTAAATTTACCAACATATTCAGATGCCTACACCAGCAAAAAATTACAAGCCATGCTAGGAAACAGGAAGAGTTGACAAAGCCAAAAGAACAAACCCAATAGCCTGACAAGATACAGGATGTAAGACAACTAATCACTGATAATCACAAAAATCTCCTAAATTAATTCAAAGAATTGAAAGAAAATATGACTAAAGATATAAAGAATATTAAGAAAACACTTTGTGGGCATAAAGAACAATTTGAAAGCCTGAAAAGAAAAATAACAGAGCTTATGGTAATGAAAGCCACAATGGATGAGATTAAAAATACATTAAAAACACATAACAGCAAATTTGAATTGCTCAAAGACAGAATTAGTGATTTCAAGGACAGAACATCTGAACTGGAAGAGAGAGGAGAGCAAAAAGAGAAAAGAATGTAAAAAATGAAAAAGGGTCTCAGGGAATTGAATGAAAATTCAAAACAAACAAATATACACATTATTGGTGTCCCAGAAGGAGAAGAGAATGGAAAGGAGGTGGAAAGAATATTTGAGGAAATAATAACTGAAAACTTCCCAACTCTTATGAAAGACACAAATGTCAATATCCAAGAAGGACAATACACCTCAAAGAGAGTACATTCAAACAGACCTACTCCATGACACCTACAATCAGAATGACAAATATCAGAGATAAAGAGAGGATTCTGAAAACAGGAAGAGAAAAGCAAAGCAACACATAAAAGGGAACCTCAATAAGATTAAGTGCTGACTTCTCATCAGAAACCATAGAGGTGAGAAGAAAGTGGTATGCTGTATTTAAGGTAATGAAAGAGAAAACTGCCAACCAAGATTTCTGAATCTGGCAAAACTGTCCCTCAAAAATGAGAGTGAGTTTAAAGTCTTTACTGAAAAACAAAACTGAGAGTATTTTACAAAAGACCAGAATTACAAGAGATACTAAAGAGAGTGATACAATCTGAAAGGATAAAACAAGGGCAAAAGACTTGGAGAATAGTGTAGAAATGAAGAATACTAGGAAGGGTAAATTAAAGGTAAAAAGACAGAAAATAGTACGATATGACAACAGAAAGCCAAAGGAAAATATGGAAGAAGTAAGTAATGCCTTTACAGTAATAACATGGAATGTTAAGGCTTGAACTCCCCAATCAAAAGACATATATTGATAGAGTGGATAAAAAAATATGAGCCATCTATATGCTATCTATAAGAGACTCCCTCAGACATAAAGAAACAACCAGGCTGAAAGTCAAAAGTTGGAAAAAGATATTCCATGCAAATAGTAACCAAAAAAGAGCTGGAGTATTGATATTAAATATTGGACAAAATAGATTTTAAATACAAAAATGTTATAAGGGATGAAGAAGGTCATTACATATTAATAAAAGGGGTAATTCACAAAGAAGAAATAACTACAATAAATATTTATGTACTTAACCTGGGTGCCTCAAGGTACTGAGGTACAAACTAGCAAAACTGAATGGAGAAATGGATGTCTCTGCGATAATAGTTGGAGACGTCAATACACCACTCTCAGTATTGGATAGAACATCTGAACGGAGGATAAATAAAGAGACAGCTTGAATAATATGATAAATGAACTTGACCTAATATGCATTTATAAAGCATTACACCCCAAAACAGCAGTATATACATTCTTTTCAAGCACTCATGGATCCTTCTCCAGGATAGACCATATGTTGGGTCACAAGACAACACTCAGTAAATTTTAAAAGTTTGAAATTATAAATACACTTTCTCTGATCATAACAGAATGAAGCTGGAAATCAATAATGGACAGAAAAGGGGAAAATCCATAAATATATGGATATTAAAAAACACACTCTTAAATAATCAGTGGGTGAAAGAGGAAATTACAAGAGAATTCAGTAAATATCTTGAGATAAATGAAAATGAGAACACAACATACCAAAACCTATGGGGCGCTGCAAAGGCAGTGCTAAGAGGAAAATTCATAACCCTCAATGCTTACATTAGAAAAGAAGAAAGAGCTAAAATAGAAACTCTAACTGCACACCTGGATGAACTAGAAAACGTACAGCAAACTAATCCCAAACCAAGACAAAGGAAAGAAATAGTAAAGATCAGAACAAAAATAAATGAAATAGAGAACAAAAATCTATGAGAGAATCAACAAAACCCAAAGTTGGTTCTTTGAGAATATCAATAAAATCAACAAGCCCTCGGCTAGACTGACAAATAAAAATAAAGAAAAAAGAAGACACAAATAAATAAAAAAAAGAAATTGGGGGGTGGGGGGGTGCGAGGGCATTACCACTGACCTCACAGACATAAGGGAGATCCTAAGAGGATACTATGAATAATTATGCCAAAGAACTAGACAAGGTAGACTAGATGGACAAATTCCTAGAAACACATGAATAATATACACTGACCTTGGAAGAAATAGAAGACCTAAACAAACAATCACAATAAAGAGATTGAATCAGTTATCAAAAATCTCCCAACAATGAAAAGCCCAGAACCAGAGAGATGGCGTCACAGGCAAATTCTACCAATCATTCAAAGATGATATAATACCAATCAATACCATAACCAGATAAAGATACTATCAAAAAAGGAAATTATAGCCCAATATCGCTAATGAATATAGATGGAAAAATCTTCAAGAAAATACTTGCAAACCAAATCCAAAAGCACAAAGAATTATATACCATGATCAAGTGATTTTTATCCCAAGTATGCAAGAATGGTTCAACACAAGAAAATCAATTAGTGTAAAAAACCACATTAAAAAATTGAAGAAGAAAAACCACATGATGCAGAAAAGGCATTTGACAAAATACACCATATTTTCTTGATTAAAAAAAAAAAGCACCCCAAAAGAAAGGAATAGAAGGAAGCTTTCTCACTATGGCAGAGTGCATATATGAAAAACCTACAGCTAGGATTGTATTCAATGGTGAAAGACTGAAAGTTTTCCTACTGAGATCAGGAACAAGACAAGGATGTCCACTGCCACGACTGTTATTCAATATTGTGCTAGAATTTCTAGCTATAGCAATTAGGCTAGATAAAGAAATAAAACCCAAATAGGAAAGGAAGATGTAAAACTTTCAGGATTTGCTGATGATATGATCCTATATCAACAGATTCCTGAAAAGTACACAATGAAACTACTAGAACTAATAAACAAGCTAAGTAATGTGGCAGGATACAAGATTAATATGCAAAAATCAATAGCATTACTATACACTACTGATAAGCAATCTGAGGAGGAAATCAGAAAAAAAAAATTTATAATAGCTCCTAAAAGAATCAAATACTTAGGGATAAACTTAATCAAGGACATAAAGGACTTGTATTCAGAAAACTAAAAAGCATTGCTAAAACAAATGGAAGAAGACTTAAGTAAGTGGAAGGACATTCTGTGTTCATGAACCGGAAGACTAAATATCATTAAGATGTCAATTCTACTCACACTGAGTTACAGATTAAACACAATCACAACAAAATTCCTAACAGCCATTTTTGCAGAAATGGAAAAGCCAATTATCAAATTTATTTGGAAGGGTAAGAGGACCTGAATAGACGAAAATATCTTAAAAAAGAAAAAAGTTGGAGGATTCTCATTTCCTGACTTTATAGCATATTACTTAGCTATAAGTAATGGAATAAATAGCATGGTAATGGCATAAAGACAGATACATTGACCAATGGAACTGAATTGAGAACTCAAAAAAAGACCCTCACATCTACAGTCAAGAGATATTTGACAAGGCTGTCAAGCCCTCCCAGATGGGCCAGAGCAGTCTATTCAACAAATGGTGCTGGAAGAACTGGCTATCCATAGCCAAAAAAAAAGGACTCCTATCACATACCTTATATAAAAATTAACCCAAAATGGATCAAGGAACTAAATATAAAAGCTACAACCATAAAATTCCTCAGAGAAAATGTAGGAAAACATCTTCAAGATCTTGTAGTAGGCGATTTCTTACACCTTACACCCAAAGCACAAGGAACAAAAGAAAAAATAGATAAATGGGACCTCCTCAAAATTACACATTTCTAGCTAAAAGGACTTAAGTCAAAAGGATGAATAGACAGCTGACTCAATGGGAAAAAATATTTGGCAATCACATACCCTATAAAAGTTTTATATCCATGATATATAAAGAGATATTACAACTCAACAATAAAAAGACAAACTATCTCATTAAAAAAATGAGAAAAGACTTGAATACACAATTCTCTTAAGAAGAAATACAAATGGCAAAGAAACACTTGAAAAAATGATCAACATCACTAGCAATTAGGGAAATGCAAATCAAAACTACGAGATATTATTTCACACAATTAGAATGGCCACTTTAAAAAAGTTGGAAAACTATAAGTGTTGGAGAGGATATGGAGAGATAGGAATGCTTATTCGCTGTTGGTGGGAATGTAGAATGGTACAGCCACTGTTGAGGACTGTTTGGCAGTTCCTAAGGAAGTTGAATATAGAATTGCCATGTCACCCGGCCATACCATTACTAGATATATTCTCAGAAGAACTGAGAGCACACTGATGCACACTGATGTTCATAGTGGCATCATTCACAATTGCCAAAAGATGGAAACAACCCAGGTGTCCATCAACTGATGATTGGATAAACAAATTATGGTGTATAAGCATAATGGAATACTATGCAGCTGTAAGAAGAAATGAAGTTGTGAAGCATATGACAACATGGATGAACCCAAAGGACATTATATTGAGTGAAGCAAGCCAGACACAAAAGGACAAATACTGTATGATTACACTATTACAAGCTAAATATATTGTGTAAACTCATGGAGTTAAATAATTAGAATATAGATCACCAGAATATAGAATGAGGGTAGAGAATGGAAAGCTGAGGGTTAATCTGTGCAGAATTGGTAAAAAGGTTGTTTGTAAATCATTGGAAATGAATAGAAATCGTGAAAACACAGCATAGTGCTTGTAACTAGCAGAGCTATTATATGGGTATGACTGTGGTTAAAAAAGGAAGGTCTAAGGACATGTATATTACTAGAAGGAAAGCTGAAAATATAACATGGGACTGTATACCATAGTGAAATCTAATGTGAAGTACAAATATGGGTAATCTTACATATATAAGACTGTTTTTACAAAATATGAATACAAATAAACTAGAGAGATGTAGCAGACTAGAAGCTATGTGTGGCAGGGGAAGCATAAAGAGATTAAGAGATGATGAGGTTTTATGTTGTTTGTCTGTTTCTTGTTTATTACTATTATTATTATTATTGGGATAATGAAAATGCTCTAATAATGATTGAAGTGGTGAATGCACAACTATGTGATTATACCAAATACCATTGATAGTCCTCTTTGGATGGGTTTATGCTTTATTAATATGTATCAATAAAAATGATTTGTTAAAAAAATTAAAATTTAAAAAACATTGAAAACAATGCATTTGACTCATGATGACATAGTGTAGTGGCACCTGGTTACTTCTTTATTAAAAATAAGAAAATGTATATACAAAGCAGATAAGGATAGTTCGTGGGAATCATGCCTTTTATGACTTACTAGTTTCATTGTAAAATTAATATCTCATTTGTTATATTTTTTAGTTTGATGGATAAAAGCATTTGAAAAAAATTTAAAAAGCAGCTCATGTATTCAAAGGACACTCTCCTTCAGTCTTCCACGAGACAATATCTGTAAAATAGACTAGATTAATAGACAGGCTTCATAGAAAATCTTGGGGAAAAAGTCTCTATTATCCATAGGGAAGTTAAACTTTCATAAAGTATTTAAGGTTTGACCTTGTTATGTTCTGATCACCAACTAAATTCATTGTTCCTTAAATATTTGAAGAGATCAGTTTATATCTTTAAAAACTTGCAAATAGTTTGTGTAGTTTTAAGCTGAATCCCTCTTTTTTTCTGATATGACTATACATCTAATAACATTCTATTTGAAAACTCAGAATGGAGATAACATATATAGAGAAGGAAAGTTTAATTTCTAAGCTGAAAAATAAATATAAAATGGAGGAGCAGTCAATTTAGTTGGTGAATCAAAAGTGAATTAACAAGTCAGTCAACAGGCTTGTAAATTCTATCTGGAGTTTTATTCACTTGCAGTTATGTAGATCGAGCTGTTGTGTTAATTTAGTTAACTTAGTTTTATAGCAGGTGGAATTAAAACTTGCTCTTAAGTTGTATTTGTCTTCAGATTACTAATGAGAAAAAGAAAAATGTTCATTGAAGGGAAAAAGAAATGGAAGAATTATTAATTCTGTTTCAAAATGTTTCTTATGTTTCATTTTAATGTTTTGTGATACTTTAACATGTACCAAAGAAGATATTCCATTTCAAAATAAAATCCTTTGTAATATATGCATTTTCCTTTGGTGATATCACTTTGTTCAGAATGAAGCAGAACACTGTCATTAGGTATAAACAGATGTGAAATATGCTCCCCTTTCTACTTCTCCCATAACTTTATCTTTTGTTTAGCCCTACACCAACATTTAAATTTATAGGTAACAGGTTGCCATTGACCCAATGAAGAGTTGTCCAAGAATGATCCACTAAACCAGTCAGCCAATTCTTTGCATTTGAGACACATTTAAGTCCACATTTAAGACAGAAAGATTTGGGACAAATGGAAAATTTCTTCCTCCCACTAGAGAAAGAGACAGAAGGAGGAGAGGGAGAGAGAGAGAGAGAGAGAGAGAGAGAGAGAGAGAGAGAGAGAGTTAAAGGTCTTACAGTGTGGACAAAAGGGAGTAAAATTGAAAAAAAAAAAAAAAATCCCAGGAGCATTAGATGCTTGTGAATGTTTCTAAGAAGGAGCCAACAGACCTATCTGATTAACTGTGCTTAGTTCCAAGGAAGAGGAAATCAAGTTGGGTACTTAAGAATAGATTTCTAGAGTCCAGGGAAAAGTGGTCTTGGGAAATGTCTAGTTACCTCCATAGAAACAGAAATACATACATGGCTAGTTTAGACAAAGACTATTGGAGAAAGTCCCCAATTTTCCTGTTCTATGTCCTCAGTGCAATGAGAAAGAATATCAGAATCTTTCCATGATTATGATAACCCAATGGAAACAGCAGTCTCATAATTGTGGGAAGGGGATGCTTTGGTAGAAAATAGTATGGACCATCTTGTTGGAGAGCAGGTGCGATTTAGATACCTCAGTAGACACCAGTGTGGAGGGGTGATTAGGTCTAAGAATCAATCAGACAATGGACATCACTCAGATAGCAAGAAGAGACCAGAAATAGAAAGGGAGAGTTTAAAGGGAATTTTAAGGATAGGAGTATTGTTTATGCTTCTCCTTTTCTGTGAACATAGAGCCAAATATCTTGCGTGTAAGAAAAAAGAAAAATTTTGTTTGAAACCCTGAAAATCCAGCTTATTTGATAATAAACAAATTACATATATTAATAGTGCATTTGTGACCAGCAATGAATCATTAGAGCTTTCACTCATGAACCCAAAACAGTCATTCAATTCAGAGATATTCAGAAGGACATTGGGGAGTGACTGAGGTTATTGAAAATCCTTAGACTGTACATAGTCCATTTGTGACACCATTTGGATAAAAAGATAAGTTGCAATTCCAACTGTTTTATTGGTTTAGTCCAGGTTTCTACTTCCTGAAAATTTTTAAATAATCCAGCTTTCAGGGGGTAATGATATAATGAAACATGCCTAAGTACCTACACCAAGTACTGTGATTGCTCACTACACTTTCTTAATATTTTCAAGGATGCTTAATGAGGTGGGAATGTATTATACTTCTGGTCATTTCTTGCTCCAAAGACATGTTCAGTTGCTAGAGCACTTTTCCTTTATTAATACAAGGTTTGTTTTTTTTTTAAGTATATGAGACCTTTTACTGAATTTGTGAGAATTGCTTAAATTGATTAAAGCACAGTAAAGTACAAGCAATAACTTAAAATTGAACATTAGACATTCTCTCAAAGACCAATATCTATCCTTCATGGTGGTTTTCTTCCTCAGAGTTCTGACTGCCTTCTTATTGCCCACTCTTTGCTATCTTTCAAAATCCTTTCCCACATTTTCCCATTCTGAATTCTTTCTCTTGTTTTAACTCACTACCCACACACTGGGTATGTCTAAATTATTGTTTAACATTTCATCTGGATATTTGACATCAAGTAAACAAACCAAAACTGTATTTACTTAACTAAAGGAATTAGAGCTCAAAAATACCAGCCTTATTGCAAATTCAGTTTATGTACTTCAAGATATTTTAAATTTAAATATTATGGTAGCAGCCAAAACTCCTGTGTCAAATCTAACAAAGTCCTGAGAAAATGGAATAAATTACTCAAATAGTTTTAAAGAGTTATTTCATTTTCTCCTTGTGTTAAAAAATGTATAGCATATGGAAAGATAATTTTATGAATCGTTTAAAAATAATTCAATTTTCATTAGCTATTTTCAAGGGTTAAATTCTGAGGAATGAAATTCTGCTTCCATCTTTTTGAATCTGCTCTGATACCAACTGAAAACCTTCTCTGTAATCTACTGTCTCCTCTCCCCATCCATTTACAAACTAGTTTTCTTCAAAGCTCAAAGAATATGCCACATCTTGGGTGAATGCTTCTCTTAACGACTTTGCATGGCACATTTAGTACTGATATTATTTTGTTCTCTAAATTTTCTCAGTTGTATTAAATCCCATATAACTATGCTGTAATATCTAATTTTATGAAGTTAAGTGTTATGGCTCTTTATAGCTACCTGAGCATAAAACCAAGAACATGGTGGTCAGTCAGTAAAAACTTTTAATGTATTTCATTGAATGCTAATTATAGTGTGCTGAAACTTCACCAGTATTTAGAAACTAAAACTCTAACATATAATAACAATGATTGTGCATTCATGTTTGTTTGGGATGATTCTTCTTTGTCTTTTTTGAGGTATAATTTATATACGGTGAAGTGTATGGGACTTAAGTTTGGTGCGTTTTGACAGATGCTTATGTAACTCACTCCACTATAAAGATACACATTTTCATCACTACAGAAAATTCCCTAATTCACCCTTTGGAGGCAACTCCTGTATTATTTATATCACCAAAGATTCGTTTTGACTGTTCTAAAACTTCATATATACAAAATCATATAGTATGTATTGTTTTATGTTTGACTTCTCTCTTTCTACAAAATGTGTTTTGAAATTCATCCCTGTTGTGTATAATAGATATTCTGGTTTTGTGGCTGTTTGAGATAATTTATAAATCCCCAAATGAGAGATTATGTTTGTAAACTGGTCTGTTTCTCTGGGTGTGATACCCTTTGAATATATTAGATTTAGCTGACATGCCTTCATTAAAAGCCGGGTTAAGATTAGGGCTTTGATTCGACCATGTCAGGGTTGAGTCCCCGGCCCCTGGGTGGGCTTCTATAAATGGACACACACACAAGAAGACACACAGAAGGGGAGAGATCGTGCCATAGACACAGCAGAGGAGAGAACTTTGATCCTGCGGCACCAGGAAGAGAGAAGAGTTTGCAGCTGAAGACGACAAAGCAGCTGAGCAGCTGATAAGGCCCAGAAGGAAATGAGCCTATGCCAGCCTGTAGCTGAGAGTGAGGAAGGCTGAACCCTCAACAGAGATAGGTAACCGTCTTTGGTGAGAAAGCAACCTTAGGCTGGACTCTTTATGGCCTTGTAACTGTAAGTTTTTACCCCAAATAAATACCCTTTATGAAAGCCAACCAATTACTGGTACTTTGCATCAGCACCCCTTTGGCTGACTAATACAGGTTTTATTTTTTACCTGAGAAATATTCCCTAATATAGGTGCACCACAATTTCTTTATCCTTCCTCCTATGATGTTCACTTGGGTTTTCCAGTTTTGAGCTATTAAGAATAAAGCTGCTACAGATGTATAAGTCATTTTGTGCATGCATGCTTACTTATCCAAGATATCCAATATATTCTAGAAAGGACTTAATGGGTCACAGAGTAGATAGATGTTTAACTTTTAAGAAACAAACAGTTTGTCAAAAATGGCTTTACCATTTTATGTTTTCTCAGTTACAAGGAATTGAGTTGCTCAGCATCATCTGATGTTGTCAGTTACTTTGAGCCATTCTTGCATGTACTGAAATCACATTTGTGGTTTTAATTTCATTTTTACTGATAACTAGGTATTTTTCATGTGCTTATTGGTTATTTTCACTTTTTCTTATGTTTATGGCTTTTTTCAATCCTAAGTATGCTCAAGTATTTTTCTGTTGGTTTGGGTTTCTTTTCCTTACTGTCTTGGATGATTTCT
Source organism: Tolypeutes matacus (assembly GCA_026826555.1). Classification (NCBI taxonomy): domain Eukaryota; kingdom Metazoa; phylum Chordata; class Mammalia; order Cingulata; family Chlamyphoridae; genus Tolypeutes; species Tolypeutes matacus. The sequence continues at coordinate 9,175,446 of JAKSZT010054350.1, forward strand.
TTTTATTTTCTGGATGCATGTCCTTTTTGGGATAGATGTTTTAAAAATGTTTTCTCACACACCATGAGTTGCCTTTTGGTGAATATGTCTTCTACTGAACAAAAGTTCTTCATTTTAATGTAGTAAAATTTATCATTCTGGTCTTGGATTATTGGTGCTTTTTGTCTCTTGCTTAAGAAAACTTTACTTATGGTCTGAAGAGTTGCTTTAATCTTTTATATATATATATATACACACTGGTTTGTTTTCACTTCCCACATAAATCTGCAATCCTTCTGGAATCTATTTTTTGTTTGTTTATTTTGTGTGTAGGGTAAAGTAGGAATCAAGATTAAGCATTTTCCACATAGGATCTAATCATACCAGTACTTTTGTCAAAAAAAATGTCCTTTCTCCTTTACAGTTCACTGTTACCTTGTCATAACTCAGGTTACAATACTTGTGTGGGACTGTTTCTGGGCTCAATTTTGTCCTGTTGTCCATTTTGTCTATTTTTGCACTAATACCTTGCTATTTCAGTTACTATAGCTTTATAAAAGGTCATGTAACTGGAAGTGTAAAGTCCTAATTAAATTGTGCTCTTTTTCAAATTACGTTGAGTATTCTTGCCTTTTAATGTTTTTATGAATTATTAGAATCAGTTTTTTAATATCCAAGCAAAAAACAATGTTAGGACCCTCATTGGAATTGCAATGAATCTAGAGATAAAATTTGAAGAAAACTGACTTCTTTACACCATTAAGTCTTTCAATCCATGAACAGAATAAAGTAACTATAGTCACAATAATGCTCAGTAACAAACAACACCAAATTTCAGAGATTCCAAGAAAGCACAAAATGTTATTCCCATGGATCTGCTGGTTTGTTAAGTAGGCTTTGCTTCAGGCTGTGGTGGCTGGAATGAGTTATCCCCATATGAGTCTCTTCCATATGCCTCTTCATCTCCTGAGACTGCACTATAAGCTTCTCATCCTTTTGGGACCAGAAGGTAGACCAGGGATTATTCTTCTCATGACCATGGAACAAATACAAAAGAGTTAGCTCAATTGGACAAGTACATTTCAAGCGACTGCTTGCAAACAATCTACTAATATCATATTGACCAAAATAAGTCATATGGCTGAGCCTAATATCTACGAGTAAGCAAATACAATACACCTTTGGTGGGATGACTGCAAAATATGTTTGAAAGGGCTTGGATTGTTCTTTTAAATTTGTTCATTATTACAGAAACAATACTGATATACTATAGCAAATTAGAAAATGAAGACAAAAACAAAACTAAACCAAAAAAAAAGCATATTTCTGCTACCCAGAGTTCACTACAATGACAGTTTTGCACGTGCCTGTGTGCATATGTGTGTATGTATGTGTCCATATGTACAAAAAAGGAACATGTGATGTAATGTGATGTGTTGTAGAGAAGAGGCAAAATTAATCTACTCTCCTGTGATCAAAAGCAGATCAGTGGTTCCTTTGGGGGTTTGTAGTGAGACTGATCAGGAAGAGGCACAAGGGAACTTTCTAGGGGACAGAAGCATTCTATATCTTACTTGGTAATATTCATTTGTCAACTTCACTGAATTAAGATCTGTACAGCTCACTGTATGTAAATGATATCTCAATAAACCTAACATGTGCTATGTAAAAAAAAAGGGGGGGGGCTTGGAATCAGGGAGGGGTGACTAATTGGCTCCAATAGAGGAAATAAATCACTCTAGGCAATGCCACAGCGTCTTAGGAAGACAAGTCTGTTTCTCTGAGTAGAATTTGGTTTTCTCAAAGCTGCAAAAGTTACCAAATATTACAACTTTCCTTTCAGTAGATACTACACTCAGAAGCTGGGTTCCACGAATAGAGAGGAAGAGTTCACCTTCCCTCAACTCTGCCCCACTTTACCACAAGGGTCCTGAAAATGGTGTACTGAGTGCATAAAGTCTCTCACATTTCCAACCCGCTTATTTCCCGCCTGCTGCCCCCTTTTCCTACTTAGAGTCAAACTCAATCATTAGAATGGGACAAGAGACCCAGCATTTTAGCCTTCCTCATTGTTTATCTACCTCCTTTTTAGTTTCAATGATCATTCACAAAATATTTATATTTAAGACACTCTTGTCCCTAATCAGATAACTTGTAAAGACACTGAAGATATCATTGCAGCATTGTTGTAAACATATGGATTTGGGATCTAAGCTCTGTATTTCTGCAATGAAATACTATACGGAATGCAACTATTGTTGCTGACCTGATTTTGTGATAATTAGAGTAGGCTAAACATTCGCTATATTAGAAACCATGCATGTGTCCCCAGACCTAGTTTTTTTCCCTAGGTCTGGTTTTTAGAATGCTGGTGATAAACTAAGCCTGATTTATTATATGACCATCCTGTATGGGAAAAGACTATAACTTTGGGTATCTTTGGTCACCCTTAAGAGATATAGCAGGGGGAAAGATGTGGCTCGGGTGGTTGGTCATCTGTCTCCCATATGGAGGGACCTGGGCTCTATTCCTGGGACCTCCCGGTAAAAATTTTAAAAAAGAAAAATATAAAAGATGTGTGGGCCACAAGGTCCCGCTCACGGGTGTGCCGCCTGGCCCTGGGAGCCACGCAGCAAGATGATGACCTAACAGGGGAGTGACACAACGGAGAGCCAAGACGAGATGCACCGAAAAACCAGGAGCTAAGGTGACACAGCCGGTGGAACGCCTCTCTACCACATCGGAGAGTCCGAGGATTGAATCCCAGTGAAGAGAGGAGGAGAAGGATGAGAAGAGAGGGCAGGAAATGGACACAGAGAGTTGCCCAGTGAATGGACACAGAAACAGCAAAAAGGGGGGGGGAGGGTGGTAAAAATGGATAAAAGTAAATAAATAAATCCTTAAAAAAATGTATAGGGGAGGAAGATACGGACTATAGTTAGTAATAATACTTTGATGATGCTCTTCCAGATTTGTTAACAAATGTTTCACAACAATGCCAGGTGTTTGGGGGGGCATGATGTGTGGGAGCCCTGTATGATGTTATACCTGTTTGTTTTGTAGGTTCACAATGTTTACCAAACACTTATAGTTTATGTATGTTCATATATGAATGATATACTTCAATAAATTGATTTAAAAAAAGAAATACTCTTCAGTAATTAAAATCAACACATATTATCTACTTGTATCAATGTGTATAAATCTCTGAAGTATAATGTTGAATTAAAAAAAATGAACTTCCACAAGATACATTCATATGATGCTATTTATATACATTGTAGAAACCTAAAATGATAGTCTATGTAGAAATCTAAATGATTGTGAATGGATGTAAAACAAAAGGAAATACATGAATGACAGCCATCAGCCTCATGTAGCTAGTCACCTGTGGGATAAGCAGGAGGCCGAAGCATGGAGGCATGGAGCACTGGCTGTTTCTTTAACATTTTATTTTTAAATAAAATTTGTTGATATGAAACAAATAGGGAAAATGTTAATATCTCTTCAATTACGAGTATTGGTAGATATATGGATATTTTGCATAAATTTATATTTTTCTCTATCTCTGAAGTATTTCATGATTAAATTAAAAAATTAAATATTTAAGGCATGATTCTAAATTGTACTTCTCTTTTCTCCAAAAGCTTACTACTAGTCTAGTTTACATATAGCCATGGATGGTTATTTATCCTTTATTAACTTGGAGCTATCTTTATTGACAGAAGCTGGTAATGAGATGAGAAATTTTCATGGAGAGTGGATTAGTGGTGGCATTAAAAACTTTTAAATTCTTAAATATTTGTTTGATGTGCCTCTCTCAGAAATGGACAACTAAGGACACTCCAGCTATTTGGGGTCCTACTTTGGACAGGACATAAAAGAATTCTTCTGATTGACATATATTTGATTTGTCAGTGAATTATTCTATCGTTCGATGCACAGAGCTATTTTTTTTTCATAGTTTGCTAGTATAACTGATTCAATCGTATTCTGCATAGTTAAACAGTTTTGGGGATTGATTTTTAGTGAATATTGGCAAAACTTTTCATGAATAGAATTGGCCTGAGGTCAGACCCCAAATCACCAATAGTGAGAAAGTGATGTTCAATTGAGAGTTCTTACTTGGTGTTTTGTCTAACACCTCTCACACTGTGGTCTCAATTCTACCAGATGTTAAAGTCTTTTCTTGATAAAATGGCAGTTATTGGAAGAGCCTTGATAATTCTTAAGGCATTAGGATACCTTTTACTTTTTGGTACATTTTAATAAAATTGAAGCAATTATGTAGAAGGTTTTCAGAAATTTTGTATAATATATGGATAAGAGAATTAATAAATGAATTAAAATACCCTCTGCATTACAAGTGGTAAATGTTATTAGTGATGAATATTCTAATATCCTACTGTAAAATATCTAATATGGCCATTTTATATTAATATTTATATGTTATCTTATAACTATAGCACCAAAGTACACACAGACACACCTTAAATTATTTGAGTAAATATAGTGAACATTTTATAGGGAGTAAAATATATTTACTATTCTGCTTAACAGGCACAAATTATATTGTAATGTCAATTTTATATTCTGTTGACTGGCTAGAGTGGCTAAAATATGATTTAGCTGACCATTCACCAACCTTAAGTTTTCTTTTTAAATCAGACAACTTTATTTTTAAATACAACAGTATTTCATCAATATAGAAATCTGAACTATTCTAGAGAAGTCAAATTTTTCCAAATGATAGGCATCCTAGTGCCTCCAATTTTTGTATTTTGTCTATTAGAATTAACATAGTTCTAAAATGCTTCATACCCTTTTAATAATTCTCAAAATGCATATGCTGAACACATTCTCTTTTTACATGATCGGTTAAGCAGTCATAATTTGTACTGCTTAGATTAGCAATTCTGTTCCGCTTTTTAAATTTTTCTTTTGCTTGTGCCTTTGTCAGGTTTTTAGATGTCACTTTTGATGTGATTGTTGCTAATTCTATCCAGAGCTACCTAGCTCCCCTTATGTTTGCTACTAATTTACTTTGGACTGAAGGAATAGATAGAAAATATTATTACAGTTATACATTAGTAAGTGTCCAAATGATTGAGGAGAACATAAGAAGTAAATATCACAGTATTTGGCATTGTTTTTCAGGTCAACTTTTTGACTTCCATGTTCAGAGATTGCACTAAAAAGCTTTGAAAAGATATGTTTTATGTGACAACTAAAAGAAGTTTTGAAATCACTTTATTTATTTTTGCATAGATCTTTGGCTTAGATTGTCCTTTAATAATCATTATACAGCTACCTGCAGTGTATATAACTAAACAGTAACCTTCCAACTGTTAATACAATGTCTTTATAGGAAAATTGACAAAATTGCTATTTGTTTGACAAGACTCTTGGAGCTGTGGGTATCAAAAACCTAACTGTCATTCTCACATGGATATGGGCCTTGCATTTCCCAAGGAAATTCATACTGCTTTTATGTAATTGTAAAATATTCTTCAAACTGAATGCAGCTCACATTTGATACTTTCTCCTCTCATTGTGCTCTGATAGTTCTAGAAGTGAGATATCACCAACATCAATTATTTTCTCCATGACAAGCTACCACCTTAAAAAAACCTTAGCTTTAATAGAATGGCTTATTATCTTATTCTCATTGTCCACTGATTGGTCTTATTCTTATTGTCCACTGATTGGTCTAACAGTAGGTGCACAGCACAGTTCTAGACTCTGACACATAACTGGAAATCTGCAGGTGGGGTTTCAATTTCCAAATAAAGAGACAATGCTGTATTTGAAAAATTTCTATAATACTCTGCCCATTTATTCCTGTCCTGATTATGAATATTAGGCCTATATATGCAGCAGCCATTTTGTAACCATGAGGTTAAAAGTCAACATGCTGAAGATTGTTAAACTAGATGAACTTAAGATAATCCATGAACTTCCTGCAATTGTATAGAATTGTTTGTGTGTGTGAACATGTCCATTATTCTAAGAAACTGACATCGGATTCTGAAAGAAAAACATATTTATGAAATGTTAAAAACATAGCTATGAAATACCCTTTCAGGTAACAGCCACTATCATGTGAATATGTTAGAGATCAACAAATCAGCATTTAACTAAGGCCTTGAGAAAGAAATCTCTTAATTGGGGGATGTCTAATAATAAGGGTGCAGCTGCCCCTCCTAATCGAAACCATTTACTATGCATCCATTGCTTGATTCAACTAATGTAAAATACAGAAAGCCCACTCCAATGAAAGTTTGCCTTTAAAAATGGTGGAATGCAATGCTAAAGAATTCACAGTGAAATTATGTGTATCTCTGGAGGCAATCCCTTTTGCATGGTAATGTGGCAACACCCTTAAAGGACTCAAAACAAATTTCATACTATTTAAACCATTCTACTTCTGAATATGTAACCTAAAGACAAATCAGACATTAACACACACACACACACACACACACGAACCATTTACAAGAATATATTCATTTAGGCGTTAATCTGTATCAATTGCTTATGAACTAAAAATGTCATCTTGAGACAGCATTACTGATTTGACAACTAGAACGATTTAGCTGCTAGTAATGTTAAAAGTTGTCTCTCAAGCAAAATGAATTAGGTGAGCAAATAATAATTATAACCCTACTACTCTGCTTCTTATGAATATGCCTTGAGAATAGATAAAGCATGACAATATAACATGCAGCTTTTGCTCTAATAACCTTGGAGAGGATACACCAAGAGGTACAGACCTAGTGCTGAAAGTGGGGTGAGATGGGTAATTGATAAGCGGCAACTTTCTGCTAAATTAGATGTTACACTGAACGCTAATTAAACCTTTTGGCTTTCTCTCAACATCCCAGTCCTTTATTTCTTTATTGAGTTCCTGGACAACCTGCCTCTAGACATTTTGTTATAGGTGAAAATTAAACTACATTTAATAAAGCCACTTAGGCTTATTTTCTATTATTCACATTCCATCAGATTGATGAACTGCTTTCTAAAATTATTTTTTTAAATCTTTTCCATTTCCAGATCTTGCATTAGAAAGACCTTGCCCTTCAGAGAATTCCAAGTCTGCAAATTGACTCCACTGGAGGAAATCCACCAGGAGGGAAACAGTATTTTCTGGAGCCAAACATCTTAAGTATCATCAATAAATATATATTAAGAAAACATTGAAATTGTGAAACTACTAGCTATAAAAAAACACAGTGGTCACCACCCTCAGTATTTTATAAGTAAATGAAAGCCAAGAGGCAGAAAGGAAAACGATATTTTATGCTGAAGATTGCAGGCAATCACAGAGCATGTAAACATGGAAGGAGCAGGAAAAATCTGGATGCAATCAAGTTAGCATATTAAATACTGCTTAGAATTCTCTGTAGGAGAAAGGAAAGAATGTTTATGAGATAAAATTGTTTCCTTGGAGGGGGTTCATTATGAAATGCCAATTCCATAGCAATGCTTTCGGACACTACAAGCTGGAGGGTAATATTTGGAATTAAATTTTAAAAATCAAAAGGGGTATAGTTTAGATTCTTTTTAAATTCATTCATGCCAAGTTCTGAAAACCTGGGAATATTACAGGAGCCTAAGAAAGAAATAATCACTGTGATTTTTCTTCCAAAGTAAAGAAAATTAAAGCTCTCTACTACAATATGTAGGCATACAGGAAATATCATATTGTTAAACTATTATCTTTTAATCTGCCAAATCATATTTTATTAAAGATTTTGACTTTTTGTTCCAATGGAAGAGAAAAAAATGTAAGGCTAAGGAATCATATGATGTGTATGGTTTGAGCAAAGGAAATACTGTCTAATATGTAAAGATGCCAATGATACTTGTATGTTCATGTCAGCAAGATTGAAATCCTCCCCGGAGTTTGTGAAGTAGCAAAAATATTCACATTTTAAAGTTTCTTCTACTTCTAATACTGATTAACTTATGATCCATAATTAATTATTTGATAATAAAGTTATCAGATTTCCTGATTGTTGTAGTATCATAAATCTTAATTTAAAAGTTCTTAAGGCAAAAATAAAAAAAGAAAGAAAGTATCAGTCCAAGAGTACAGGGTTACCAGGCTTTAGACAGAACATTGCATGCACCATTTAACTTAAAGTCTATCCAATTACTACCTTTTGTGCCATGTGCAGGCACAAAGCATGGGAAGCCTTTATGGTATAATTATTTGAAAGAGTCAAGACTAAAGTGATATTGCAATTTATCAAATCCTTTGGAGGATTCTTATCTCTATGTAAAGTTAAACTGAGTGATAGATATAAAGTTTCTATTAGTATTTAAAATTAGTATGTAGACAATGAAATTTACAAACAAACTACCATGGATATTAATAGATACTTTAATCATAGTAATAATTAAAATAATATCTTAGTAATACTAGTAAAATTACTAAGGAGTGGCAGCAGTGGAAAATTTCTGTAGACTAAAACTGGTAAATCTAACACTGAGTTGATCAATAAAAGCTGTAAGAAAACACATGCTTGAGAGACTATTTAAATATGAAGCCACAGGCAATTCTTTTTTTTTTTTTTTAATTTTCTGGAAAGATCTTTCAAATATATTATAAACTAAATCAGTTATCCATGCTATTAGAATATTTTTCTCCAACATCAATTTTAATTACCAAATAAGATGTAACATTTGTAGAAAATAGAAAATAGAAATAAGCCAAAAGAGAAAAAAAAAATGTAATTCCGTACTTCAGAGAAAATTTTGATTTTCTATTTTATTTATGTTGTTCTAAAACTAAAATATTTCCAGCATTAGGAATCTATTGGATTTTTTCCTTTATAGATTCCACATATGCTTTGAAAGAAGTTTTTCTTTAAAATACAATATCTATATGTCCTTTTAGTACTCTTATTATGTTATTTTTTGCATTTAAATCTTAAATTTGTTGGAAATATATTTATATGAGTGAAATAGGGATCTAATATTTTCCCCCACAAAATGTTAAATAAGTTTCCACAATGTCATTTACCTTATGTCATTACTGATTAATATGTATGTATACCCTTTGTTTACATCAGGTTTTCTATTCTTCCCATTGAGCAGAGAGCTATATAATTCTGTTTTAATCATTGTAATTTTAGAATACAATTTAGTATGTGGTAATATGTGGTGGGAGGGGTCTCTTTCCTCAAATCAAATCAAAACAAAACAAAATAAAACAAAACTTGCAAGTTTCTTACCAGAAGACGTTATAAATACCTCTTATGAACATTTGGAATTGCAAAATTGTAAAAATAAGAGAAGATAAATAGAAGCTGGATCTCAGGGTCATTGCTTTAAGAACAAAGAGCATTTGGTGTCAAACTTTCAAGTTCACAATTGAAGACCCCTCCAATATATTCATGGAATTGGAGAAACTACCTTATCAGCTGAACAGTCCTTCAGTGATCAGAACACCCCCAAACCTGGTAGCATATTGTGACTGTCAGCATAAGCCAACTATAACATAAAGGAAAATTCTCCAGGAAAATATTTGAGGGTATCAAGAAGGGTTGTTGAAGAGGCATGGGCTATTGAGAAGTGTTCTAGTAGCAAAATGTACAAATCATGACAAAGAGAACTTGAATTCACTTCATCAGTCTAGTCCAGGCTTTTAGTATCTCATTTCTGATGGAAGGCCTGGACTGTGATGAGGGTGGCTGCCATTCCTACTGTGATGGTTTGAGGCTAGACAGATCCCAGAAAAGTATGTTATTAAAATTTATCTATTGCTGTGGGTATAAACTTATACTAAGTAGGGCCTTTTGATTAGGTTACTTCAGTTACGGTCCTTCTGATTAGGTTACTTCAATTTAGGTATCACCCAGGGTGGGTCTTAATCCTCTTACTGGAAACTTTTATAAATAGGATGAATACAGAGACCGAGAATAGAATGCCACAGAAGCTAGAAGCTGAAACAACAAAACCTGGAATAGAAGGGAGAGACCAGCAGATGCCACTATGTTCCTTGCCATGTGACAGAGGATTCCGGGATTGCTGGCAGCCAGTCTTTGGTGAGATAGCATCGCCTGATGACGCCTTGATTTGAAATTTTTATGGCCTCAAAGTTGTAAGTTTGTAAGCTAATAAATCCCCATTTCTGGTATATTGCTATTGGCAGCCCAGCAGACTAAAACACTAGCCCAAACTTTTCTAGGGGGTCAGAGCCCTAAATTCATATACATAAACAGTGTTGTGATGTTATACAAGGTCTTCTGCAACAATTAAGCAAGACCTATTGGGCCTTGTCTGCTTACACAGATTTCCTAAAACATTCAGATGTCAGTAGAGCATAGATGTTATGATTTTTGGGGCCGAGTACTTCCACTCTGCCACCCAAATAACCATGGTACCACATATCAAGATGACTCAACAGGTTTACAATAATTTATGGTATTTGGCTATGGGAAATACTGTCTCAATTCTGAATGTCCCAAATGTTTTCTCTATATAATATTTAAGAATAATTTCTACTAGCTCAGCAATTGAAAAATAAAACATTTTAGTGCTTCTATGAAGCTAAAATTTTCTGGTAAAGGTGGTGAAAAAGGAAAGAATATGAGAAAAATTAATGAGTTATGACTATCTTTTAATGTTTGACAGTATACAACGATCACAGAAAGTGTTAATTAACCAAGAGTCAGAAGGGAAAGATAGACAAAATGGATGATAGAAATTTCTGAGAAGACAGGGGAAATTGATGAATGTATTCTTAAATATATCTGTGGTGTTTATCTTAAATCATTTTCATGTAGTTTACACTATTCTATATATTTCAATTTAAGATACTATATCTATTCTTTATTTTAAAGTTGGTTACAATTCCCTTACCCTAACTTATACTTGACCTCAGGCACTATAGATCATCAGATGACTGCCTAAAATGTTTTCCCGAAATAATGTCTACACTGTTAATAAGACATCATGTTCCCTGCCCCAGCTAAGCCCTAAAGAGTCATAGCTCTTCTCTGAAGCATAGTTAATTAAGCAGGAGAAAGTTGGAAAGAGCTGGGCCGATGGCAGAAATGTTTGAAGATGGAAATATTCACAACCAACCCATGAAGTAGACTCTATAAAAGCTCATGAGTTAGCTCAAGTTATGTGAATTCATGAGTTAGTCCAAATTTATAGAAGTTTTTAGTTCAAGTTATAGAAGTTAATGACTAGGGAGCAGATGTAACTCAAGTGGTTCATAGCCTGCTTCCCATATACAATGTCCTGAGTTTGAATCCTGCTACCTCCTAGAAAAAAACAAACAAACAAACCAAGACTTAATGGCTGTAACATTTATGTAATCTAAGCATCTTTAAAAACTAATAATAATAAACTCACTATCTGATAACTTAAAAAAAAAAAAAACTCATGTGAAATATGAATATGGGTAATATTACATACAGAAGAAGACTGTTTTTCTTTGAACCTGAACAAATGTATGTTACTGTTACAAGATGTTAATATCAGGCAAAAATACAATCAAAGCAAAATATGGACAGCAGTGTTTAGTAATATATTAATAATCTTCCATTAAGGGTAAAAAAATGAAATATACAAAGTGAAAGAAACTAGACAAAAGGTACTACATCTTGTTTGACTCCATCTACACAAAATATAAATACAAATAAATTATAAAGATGGAAATAGAATAGCAGCTATGTATAGCAGGGGTAGCAGAGAGAGATTAAGAGGTGATTATTAAGGGGCAGAGCTTGGTGGTTTTTTTTGTTTATTATTATTATTATTATTGGAATAATGAAAATGCTCTAAGAATGATTGAAGTGATGAATGCACAACTGTGTGATTATACTAAATACCACTGATAGTACACTTTGGATGGATTGTATATTTTATTAATATGTGTCAATAAAACTGATTTTTAAAAAGTAAAAAAAAAAAAAAGAGTTAATGGCTATATGAAATTCAAGAGAAAGAAGCTATGTTGAGAGGAAAATGTTTGGTAGAAGATGGGGAAAACCCTGCAGCTCATGCAAAAGTAGCAAACATAGAAAATCACAGGTAACTAAGGAACACTAAGAGTGATTCCAGAATAAGGATTTTACTTTAACCTTTGTTTTTCATTCCCATGAGATCATCTCTTCTTCCCACTAAATTCTGTGAGTCAGAATTTGATTGGCTACCTTGGAGCAGCTGCCCACTCCTACTTTACTATTTAATACTAAAGTTTAATATTAATATTGTGATTAAAAACCCATTGAATTAACCAAGATCATCTCACATAGCTCTAAACAAAAAGTTTCTAAATAAAATAACTGGAAAGAAAATCTAAAAACTCAAATTGAAGATCTGTATATTTTAAAAATAGAATTTGCTCTAGAAACCAGGTTTTCAACTTGCTCTTGCACAAAGAAAACCAACACACAACCAAAATTTTAAGTCAATAGAAAAGGAGGCAGTGGGAATGTTAAGAATATTATTTAAGGTATCTTCAGTTTCACATGATAGCAGGAAGCCAGGTGAGAGGGATCATGACTAGAGAAGGAACTTTTGAGTCTTTTTGAAGAAATATGTTTGTGAGTTTGTGATTACTTTTGCACATCGATAAAAAGAAGCATTCTTTGACCAACCCAAGAAATTTCAAGTAAAAAGAGGATAACAAAAGGCACAGGACAAACAGGTCATGGAAATTAGTAAAAATCAGCAATGATTGAACTTCAAGGAGAGATTGAAGCTGTAAAAGAGGACAATTGACAGAGACGATATATTATGCAGAAAACTTGTAAATAAAGTTGAAGAATGACCCAATAAAGAAATAGATTTTGGATTTGGATGTTCAAGGACAGATTGGCACAGTATTGAATATGAAAACTAAATTGAAAAAGACATTCAGGAAATGGAGGAAAATAAGTGGAGGCAAATGCGGATCATATGTCTTCCTGGAAGACTCTGTTTCACCTTGTCTGCATTTTTCAACTTATAATTATAGATTCTACTCAGTGATTTCTTAACTTATACTTAGCTCAAGTATCTCCCCCATGAGGACTTTCCTGAACTGCTCTTCTCTGAGTCATTTCCCCCCAACACATAGCAAACATAGCCACTCTTTCTTCTAATCTCCAACAGTGTATACATAACTTATTACAACACCCGATGCACTAAGAGGCAATTATTCAACCTGTAAGGTTGGATTTTAAATATTTTCCCAGCTGCTCCATCATTCTTTGCTTCTGATAATTTAAGGGATAAAACTGTTAAAAGACTTATCTTAATTCTACAAACATAAGGTGACTCATTACCCAATTTCTTGTGGAGGTGTGAAACAGGACCTTGGTGCCTTAATGAAAATTGTTCTGTTCTGAGACTCCTTGGAAATGGGAATAGCTGAGGAAAGGGAGTAGACCAATGTGTATAAGGAGTCCAGAACAATGCTTGCTGAGATTCAAAGTAGGGCCATCTTTCAGGATCAGCTAGGGTAACACGAATTAGAGTCGGCAGTCAGAAAAGGCATTGAGAGCCCTAGAAGGTAAACTCAGCAGGAAAGAAGAGAGATTATCCTGGACTCGCAAAGCAGTTGTATCCAAGGCTGGAGGTGCTTCTGAATCCAACCACACAGGCATTTATTCCTGTCTTGGATGGATACTAAATGTGATTTAACAAGAGTTCCAACTTTGGAAACAGTATGGAATTCTAATTAGTGCTGACAGGGATACAAACCAAAAAAATATCACAGAAGTAGTCATTTGTGTGCCCCACAGTGCGGCAGGAACAGACCTGAGAAGGGAAACCTTGAGGCTCCAGACAATCCTTGGTGCTAGGACACTGATCAGACTGTCTCCCTCTCTCTCTTTCACTCTTTCATTCTCTCTGCCTGGATTTTGGAAGCTCAACTTACTCCTTTGAACTAAAAAAGTCCTTGGAGTTCTTGGACTGGTTTCTTTTTTGCAGTAAAGGCCAAAACAAAAAAATATATATTGGATTTCCTTTTAAAGGCCAGTGATACATAAAGTGATTGACATAAAAGAGTTGTGACCCTATTTACTTGCAAATTTTTCATTTATTTACTGATGTATCTGCACAAATACACTAAAAGTTTTCCCAGGGTAAGGTGTATTTCTTGTTCATTTGTAGCGCTACTCTATTACCATCTCTGGTGCATGCGTGATTACCCAGGAAATGTTGTAGATGAATGAACTGGCTCCTGAACATTTGTCCAGGTACTCTGTGTGGACCGTGCCTTCCATGGAGCTCCCTGACTACTGTAAATCATAGCCAACTCTTCCTTCCCTAAATTTTTATTATTATGTTCCACATAATCATAAATGTACATTTTGTTTTTATAATGTGTTCTAATTATTTTATGGTATTTAGGTTTTCTACCAACTAAAGTGTTAAATTTAGTTGTTAAGGAAAAGGACCATGTCATAGTTTTCTTGGTAGTTAATGATTGAAACTCTAATTAAGAACATTTAGTAAATTTGACCTCTTCTTTGAAACCTTTCCTAATTTCCCTAGGCTAAGCAGAATGAAATGGTTATACACAGGCTACCAAATCACTTAGTTCACAGCTGCATATCTTTTTTCTTGGCAAGCTATCCATATCCTTGAGGGTGCATATCTTTTAGGGAGCACTTGGTTGCTTGCAAGTGGCAAAAGCAAATTAGAAATAGTTTCAGGAAAAAATTATGTATTATAAGGGTCCTCAAATATCTTACATGGCCCTGGGGCAGAAATGAGGCTGGACTTCATGGGGCTGGATTCTTTCTGAATATCTTTCTTCCTTTAGATTTTTTTTGTGTGTGCCAGTTTTCCAATCTACAAAGTAGAAATTTCAGAGCCTTTACACAGCTATGAAACTCGAAATCCTACGATCCAAGTAATACAATGTTAGACTGAGGGTATTTCATTTAGGCTCCAATCCAAAATCCTAAGGAAGGGATTCATTCACCCCAGACCATTTTACTGACCATTCAGTAAGCTATGGTCTAATGGAGGGGTCAAACAGTGATGTGACCATTTCCTCTGGAAGTTTTACCCACAAGTAGGGAGCATTGCTGAGTGCAAGAAAGAGAAAAATTAAAATACACTTCTTCCTTACCTGGATTTTTCCTAGAGTTTCCTTTGTTCTCTCTGATTCATTTCAATTTCTTCATTTGATTCCAATTTTTAATGTGTAAGATGTCTCATTTTCTTAACAATATAAAAAGTATTTTATACCAGTGTTTAACTCTGTCCATTCACATTTCTATTAATGATTTCACAATTAGTAAGATTTACAGTATAAATTTGCAGTTTGAGGGCATAAAAATTATTCAATAGCATTAATACCAATCTGTCACCTTGAAAAAATGTCATGCTACTTTTAAAAAACTAATTTTAAAAAACTAAGATTAAGTGACAAAAAAAAAAAAAAAAAAAAATCCCTCAAATGACAAAACCCTCCACACAGTTTAACCTACTTAGTGTAATTCCACCTTTCTAACAAGGACTTATTCTTTAATTTATTTCCTATAAGATGTAAATTCTGTACTGGATTAAATGGGATCCAACCTTTAAACAAATAACTTAGATTTCTCATCTTGACTGTCTTCTTTTTCAGACTTACATATGTGTTTAGAATAATTGAACTGATATTTGTGTCCATTCTGAGTTTTTAAATGGAATACAGGGTGAACCAAAATAAATCAAGGCAGAAAGGAAAAATGTAGAGACTTTTATAAAGAAGGAAATGCATCATGAAAATAGTCAGCAGTGAACAGCTGAAGGAAGTAAAGACACGCTGAGGTGGCAAAATTGATCTTTGGCAGTCTGCGGATTTTGATTTTGTCCTTGTCGTTTTCACTATATTAATTGGTCTGAGTCACCCCCTAAGTAGGACTGCAAGGAAGCAAGGAGAAATTTGCTATTTCTTTTACAAGTCAAAATTTCATTGTTTGGCTGAAGGAGGAAATATATCTTGATCTATTTATAAGCTTTCATTAATTCTGAAGTTCAGTAATCACAGTGATGCAAACAGGAAGGAAAGCATTCCAACACTCCTCCATATCAGCAGGTAATGACTTTGCTTCCTATTTGAGAAAATAGGAACAATAAGAAGAGGATGTCCACAATCTTCCTCCACTCAAAGACCACCTATATCCAATTGTGATGGTTAGGTTAATGTGTCAACTCGGCCAGATAATTGAATCCAGGTGTTTGTTCCAGCAAGCACTGGGCTAATTGTAATACAAGAGCATTTATGGACTTCAATCACCAGTGAGTTTACTGCGTGGATGGCTGATTACATCTGCATCAATCAGGGAGATTACATCATCAATGGGTGGCGCTTTTATCCAATCAGTTGAATGACTTAAAAGTGGAAGTGATTTCAACATTCAGAGAGAATTTCCCAGCTCGTCTTTGGACAGGCAACTTCTCCCAGAAACTCATCAACGACCTTTCATCGGACTTGCATCAGAGCCACTGGTTTGCAGCCTGCCTGCAGAACCTGGACTTGTGCATCCCTACAGTCGCATGAGAGACTCTTAAAATTTCATATTGTTTACAGATATCTCCTGCTGATTCTATTTCCCGAGAGAACCCTGACTAATACACCAATGTTCCCACAACTCTGCCTCCCCTTCTGGTACAATAGATGAAATTTCTGTATTTGAGATAAGCCAAACCCTTCAGTTAAGTATGAGATGCTATCCCCTCCTGTCCACTTAAAGATATAGCTCCAATAACTCTTCCCTCTCTCTTGCATCATCAGTTTTTCCTTGTTACGTTATTATTTCTCTCAGCATTCAAGTGGATTTTTAAATATCCTTTCTTGTTTCCCACATCTTTCATGTCTTGCTACCTTTCTTTGCTTCTTTTGAATAATGATACTACTACTACTGCTAATAAAGACAGTTGAAAATTACATAGCACTATTATTTGTCAGATAAGAACTTTACATATTTTAACTCTTTTAATTCAGTTGTTTTCCTAATAATCTTAGAAGAAGTGTTCATTTTACGGATGAGAAACCCAAGGTACAGATAGAATGACTCATTTTTCTAGTGTCACACAGCTAGTAAATAGTGGAGCCATAATTTAAACCCAGGTATCATAGCTCCCAGTGTGCATTCTCATTACTATTATAAACTATTTTCAAGCAAAATCCCTGGAAAAAGTTGTCTATATTGGCCATCTCCCATTCTCTCCTCTTGGACTCTCTCTCTCTCCATGTTGAAAAATTCAAAGGCCCATTCTAAGTCATCTTTCATGATTTCTCAATGGTATTTGACACAGTAAATCACTCCCTCCTTTTTGAAACTCCTTTTTCATTTGGCTCCAAGGACCTCCCTCCTAGTTTTTTCCTATACTACTGGCTGTTCCTTCCTGTCCCCTTTCTAAGTTGTATCTCATCTATCAGACCTGAAAGTCTCTCCTGTATCATCAGCACTTTCCAAATGACCTCATTCAATGTAATGGCTTTAAGTACTATTTATCTATAAGCTGATGACTCGCAAATGTACATCTCTACTTCAGACCTTTTTATATTATTTTGCTAGATGGAGGCAGTGGTAGTGGCTTCCAGTTGGGCTTTCCTACCATAATAGCCTTTACTCCACAGATCGGGGAACTAATGTGGGGATTCTGCCAGTTGCCAAGTATGTGTATTCCAATTATGCATTAGAGAACTGAGGAAAACAAAACAGTGGATTCAAAGACCCGCTGGACCCACTGTTAGACAGACTTGAGCTAAAATTCTACAGATCACCTGACCTCCAAAAGACCCTACTCTGACTGGTAGACCACAGTGACATTTTGCATCTCCAGGAATTAATGCCACTTCAGAGATAGCATCCCATAGTCCCCAAAATGTCCCATTATTTCCCTTTTTTCCAATTCACAAACACCCCTGTGAAAGGTTGTAGGTCCCTTTGGGGAAAGCTGGGAATGGTATGAATTTTTATATATTTATATATATAAGTTCTAAGACTCATGTGTTCAAAAGATTTACAGAATAATTATTTTTGTAAATTATTTCATCATTGAATGTCAGGGTTATTTATTTTGTAACATTGTAAAAGTACTTATATACCAGTGCACTATGGAGAGAGACTTAGCAATGAAATATTTTATTGGACAACCAAATCTAATTTGACCTCATATAGTCAAGATTATCATGAAATAACTATATCCTATGTTAAAACCAACCAGAAACCTGGGATACTTTCAAAATGTCTATTTTGTGCAATAAATGAGATGTATATACTTGATTAACCACATATTTGCTTACATTGCAGCATAAGATATGCAAATAAGGAATCAGTTAACTTATCTATAATAGACTAAACTGTGAGACTATACCTGTAAAGAGTTAAATGGGTTACCTCTAATTTATTTAATTTCATTCATTTCATTTCATTTCATTTCATTTATTATTCACTAGACAATTTTTAATAAATATCTACTATGTGCCATATATTTTTTTCAGTGCTGGAGATATAACAGTGAAAGAATAATCCCTGCCCTTATAAATATTTCATTGTAGTAAATGATAGGAATAGGTAATAACTGTATACATAAATAAAATTAACTTAAGCCATCTACCAAAACATCATAATTACTGAAAAAAAAGTCTTAAGATGGGAAAAAATAAAGAACAAAACCCAGAGAATTATAGAGAGGAAAAAAATTATACTGATATTGGCTTTCATGAGTGTGATGGTTAGGTTCATGAGTCAACCAGGCCAAGCAATGGTGCCCAGTTGTTTCATCACACAAGCACCAGCCTAATTGTTACTGGGAGGACATTTCATGGACTTAAATCATCAGTAATTTAATTGTATCTATGGCTGATTACACCTACAATCAACTGAGGAGATTACAGTCAGCAATGAGTGATGTCTCATCTAATCAGCTGAAGGCTTTAAAAAGAGAAGTAATTATTTCAGCAGTCAGAAGAGAGAAGTTCATCTCTACTTCAGCCAGACAGCTTATCCTGGGGAATTCATCAAAAACCTTCATAGGAGTTCCCAGCTTGGAGCCTGCCCTATGGAATTCGGACTTCTGCATCCCCACAATCATATGAGATAATTTTTTAAAATTTCATACTATTTACAGATAATCTCTTATCAGTTCTGTTTCCCTAGAGAACCCTGACTAATACAGTTTAGTCCTATGAGTGGTTCTTGGAGAAACAGAATCCTCAAAATGGGATTTCTGGATCGGTTCTGGGGTTTTTACAATTGGCTCTCTATTCTGATTAGATTAAAAGACACTAATGACTCTATTTCCAATAATCAAGATGCCATTGATAGTCCATGGTTTGAGTTGGTAATAAAGATATGCAAAATATCACCACTGGATATGGCTACTTACATACTTATAAGACACAAGGCTCTGGGTGGGAGTATTTTTGATACCTTAACAGAGTTTTGTGGAATTAAAAGCTGTAATGATGTTGGCTGGTTGTACTGAATGTTTCAAATCTGCAACTTAAGTGCCGTATGAAGGATGTGAAAATTTCTACATGTGTCCTGAAAGAAAATCTTATTTTGTGTAGCTGCAAACTTGAGACCTCTGATAACCAGACCCAGAGTCTCATTGTGTGAATAGCAAAATTACAAAGGAAACTAAATTCTCAAATTTGCAGGGTATCTGCTGTTAAAGTAAGGACATTGACTGGAAAGAAATGGGATCTTGAAAATTGGAATGCAGACATATGGGTTGATAATGATGGCAGTGGGGACATTGAAACCCTAAATTCTGCTGAATCTTTGCCAGATAAACCCTAAAGTTCTGTCCTGAGAAACAGTCACCAAATCTCCAGCCTTCCCTGAGGAAACAGCTTCCCAACCTCCAATTTTCCCCAAAGAATTTGTCATCCAACCTCCTCATGAAGAGATTAATCCTGTTTCACCAGATGAAACTGCAATGGAATACCCTGAGGTAACTGGCTTGTAAGACACTTCTAATCTTTCTCATTACCCACCCCCACTACCCCTCCTTTCTTCTAGACTTATAATCAGACTGAAGTACCAACAGGCCCCAAAAGTTGAGGTATAAAGTGTGACTCATGAGGAAGTATACTATACTCCAAAAGAACTGCATGAGTTTTCCAATTTATTAGACAGAAATCAGAGGAATACGTGTAGGAATGGATTTTAACATTGGGGATAATGGTAGAAGGAATATAAAGTTGGATCAGGCTGAATTTTGATATGGCCCCACCAAGAAGATATTCTATAATAAATGCTGTAGCTCAAGGAGTTAAAAAGAGCTCTAACAGTTTGTTCTGGTGGCTGGTCTAAACATAGACCAAAAGGTGGCTGACATTCCATGAGGTCAAAAAATGGCAGAACTGCCCTGATATAATGTAGCTGAAGGAATCCAAAGGCTTAGAGAGATTGGAATGCTAGATTGGGTTTATCATTTTTCATATAAGTCCTGCTCATCCACTCCAGGAACGTCCAGAGGACACATCTTTCACCAAGACTGTAAGGAATAAATTTGTAAGACTAACTTCGTCTTCCTTGAAGAGCTCTATGGTTGCTCTTCTCTGTGGGTCAGATAATCCCATGGGAACTGCCTGCACTGACCTGGGATCCTTAAACACAATGGAGGTGATTGGATCCCAAGTTGAAAGAAGCCAAGTGGTAGCAGTTAAGATGAGGTGGGCATGGCTACCACAATGAACAGCAGACTCAAAGCAGCAGTCAAAATAGTCTGAGTCACAGAGACCTATGGCATTAGCTAATAGATCACAGGATACCTAGAAATAAAATACATGGGCAGTTTACTAAATTCATACTTGATCTGTATAAGCAGAAGAGTTCTAAGTCAAGTGAACAAACGTCTAACTTGAATTACAAATCAGAGAGTCATGACCCCTTAATCAATTCCCAGACTTGAGACAGTTTACAGACCCAGAGCCACTTGAATGAGGGGAAGGCTGGAGTCCACTTGAGGAAGGGCCCTGTTACACTGCCAGAGTTTATACTGTTACTCTTCCTCCCAGCCTTTCCCCAAAGAGTCCTATGACCCCTTACCAAGGTAACTGTGCATTGGGCATACAGACCTTTCAGAGTGGGCAAAAAAACAAGAAGATATTTGTGTCCCATGTGAATGCTCACCAGAAGGTGAGTTGAGCAAAGGAAGATTTTAATAATCAAGTGGATGACATGACCCATTCTGTGGATATCCATCAGCCTCTTTCCCGTCACTCCTGTCATTGCCTAATGGGCTCCTGAACAAAGTGGCCATGGTGGAAGACATGGAGGTAATGCATAGTCTCAGCAACATGGACTATTGGCTACAGCCACCATTGAGGCCAAATCTGCCAGCAACAGAGATCCACACTCAGAGCCTGATAGGGCACCATTCCCTGAGGTGATTAGCCTTTTACCTGGTGGTAGGTTGATTACATTGGACTACTTCCATCATGGAAAGGGCAGCAATTTGTTTTGACAAGAATGGACATATATCCCAGATGTGAGTTTGCCTTCCCTGCATGTGATGCTTCTGCCAAAACTACCATCTATGGACTTATAGAATGCTTTTATTCACCATTATTGTATTCCACACAGCATTGCTTCTGATTAAGGAACCATCTTCATAGAAAATGATGTGCAAAAATGGGCAATGCTCATGGAATTCGATGATCTTACTATATTCCCATCATCCTGAAGCAGCTGGCTTGAAAGAACAATGGAATCACCTTTTGAAGACAATTACAGCATCAACTAGGTGGCAAAACATTACAGGGCTTGGGTAATGTTCTCCAGGAGACTGTGTATGCTCTAAGTCAGCATCACTCTATGGTGCTGTTTCTCCCATAGCCAGTGTTCATGGGTCCAGGATTCCAGGGATTGAGATAGGGGTGGCACCACTCACTATTACCCTTAGTGATCCACTAAGAATCCTGTCTCTGCCATCTTAAGCTCTGCTGGTCTACAGGTCTTAGTTCCAAAAAGAGGAATGCTTCTACCAGGGGATACAACAATTCCATTGAACTAGAAGTTAATACTGCCACCCACCCTGGGCTATGTCTTATGGAAATAATCTAATCAAATGGCCCTTAACTGAATTTCATCAAAAGGTCCTTCCTACAATAGGTTCATATCCACAGGAATGAATTAATTACAAACATAATTTTCTGGGGTCCACAAAAACTTCAAACTACCACAGGTTCTTTCCACCTCAGTGAAATTTTTAGGTATCTAGTAGTGTGGGGCATTTTGAGATATCCCTTCTAAGGTGAAGAGTAAACTGCTGCATCTGGCCCCTCCTAACCAAAAAAGAGGCTCAGTGTCTAGCTGTCATCATTTGGGTCTTCTACTCTGGACCCTTTAGTGTGTGACCTGAAAAGCTGTTGGCTTTGAGTGGGGACCAGAACAAAAGAGGCTTTGCCAAAGGTCCAAGCTGCTCTGCCTTTTTGACCATATGATCCAGCAGATCCAATGGTGCTGGTGATTTCAGTGGTAAAAGCTGTCTTGAGCTTTTGGCAGACCCCTATAGGAGAATCACAGCACAGTCCCTTAGGATTTTGGAGCAAAGCCATGCCATCCTCTGCAGATTACTACTCTTATTTTGAGAAACAGCCTTTGGCCTGCTACTGGGCATTGTTAAAGATTAAATGTTTAACTATGGGCCACCAAGTTACGATGAGAACTGTTGTCTGTTATGAACTTGGTGTTGTCTGACCCATCAAACCATTACATTGGCTGTGCACAGCAGCACTCTACATCAAATGGAAGTGGTTATATATGAGATCAGATCTGAGCAGTCCCTGAAAGCATAAATAAGTTACACAAGGCAGTGGACCAAATGCCAAATGGTCCCCAGTCCTGCCAGATTATCTTCTATTTCTTAGCTCACAGCTATCACCTCTTGCAGAATTCCCTCTGGTCAGTTGGCTAAGGCAGAGAAAACGTGGGCCTGGCTTAAAGACTGTCATGTACAATATACAGGTACCACCTGAAAGTGGACAGCTGTAGCACTAAAGCACTTTCTGGTGCATACCTGAATGACAGTGGTGAAGAGAAATCCTCCCATTGGGCAGAATGTCAAGCAGTGTACCTAGTTGTTCATTTTGCTTGGAAGGAGAAACGTTCAGAAGTGCACTTGTATACTGATTCATGGGATAGTTAGGAACATGACTGAAACATTGGTGACAAAGCAGACTAGGGGAGAGGTATATGGATAGATTTTTCTAAGTATGCAAAAACATGAAGAATATTTGTGTCCCATATGAATTCTCACTAGAGGTGACTTTAGCAGAAGAGGATTTTAACAATCAAAGGTATATGATGGCCCAAACTGTGGATACCAGTTGACCTCTTTCTCAGCCACCCTTGTCATTGTCCAATGGGCTCATGAACAAAGTAGTCATCATGGTATGGATGGAGGTCATGGCCTCAGGAATGTAACTTCCACTTACTAAGACTGACCTGGCTACAGCTACTGCTGAGGGCCACTCTACTAGCAGCAGAGACGAACACTCAGTCCCTGATATGGTACCATCCCTGAGGTGATCACCCTTGTACCTGGTGGCAGATTGGTTACATTGGACCTTGGATCACTTCTGTCATGGAAGGGGCAGCATTTTGTTCTAAATGAAATAAACACATATTACAAATATGGGTTTGCCTTCCCTTCAAGTAATGCTTCTACCAAAACTACCATCCATGGACTTACAGAATGCCTTGTCCACCATTGTTTTATTCCACACAGCAATGCTTCTGACCAAGGAATCCACTTCATGGCATATGGCGTGTAGGAATGGACACATGCTCATAGAATTCACTGTTAGAATTCTTACCATGTTCCCCAACATCCTGAAGCAGCTGCATTGATAAAACAGTGGAATGGCCTTTTGAAGACTCAATTACAGCACCAATTGTGTGGCAATACCTTGTAGGCCTGGGGAAATATTCTCCAGCAGGATGTATATCCTCTAAACCATTGTCAACCATATGGTGCTGTTTCTCCCATAGTCAGGGTTCACGTGTCCAGGAAACGTGGAAATATGAATGACATCACTTACTATTACTCCTAGTGATCCACTAGAAAACTTTTTGTTTGCTGTCCTGACAACCTTAAGCACTGCTGGTCTACAGGTCCTAGTTCTAAAAGGAGGAGTACTTCCACCAGGAGACACAACAATGATTCTACTGAACTGGAAGTTAAAACTGCCACCTGGTCACTCTGGGATCATCATGTCTCTGAATCAACAGGCAAAAAAAAGGGAGTTACTGTACTGGCTGAGATGATTGCTCCAGATTATCATGTGGGAATAGGACTGCTGATACAAAACGGAGGTAGAGTTTACCTGGAATACAAGAAATCCCTTAGCACATCTCTTAATCTTACCATACCTTGTGATTAAGGTCAATGGAAAACTGCAACAACTCAATCTAGGCAAGACTACTAATAGTCCAGAAACTTCAGGAATGAGGGTTTGGGTCATTCAACCAGGGCAAAGGACCATGCCAGCTGAGGTGCTTGCTTAGAGGGTAAAGGGAATTTGGAATGGATAGTGGGAGAAGGTAGTTACAAATATGAGCTATGACCACATAACCACTTACAGAAGTGAGGACTGTAATAGTTATGAATATAACCATCTTGTTTTGTTATGAATATCTTTATATATCTATATAAAACATCTTTGATTTTGCCCTACCTTATCCCCTTATTATATAAATTGTATTAACTTTGTGTCATAATATTTAAGTTACTGGATATCAAATTCAAAATTGAATGTTACCCAAGGACTTGCACCTTTTCTGGGGAAAGAGTTAGTGTGTTTCCAGTTGTATGCAGGGCAGTTGAATTATATTAGATGAAAATATGTGTGTTATTGTTTTGATTTAGCGAGTAACTATGGTTTATGGAGGTGTATATGGGTGCCAAATTCACAGGAAGAGACTGTGATGGTTAAGTTCATATATAAACTTGGCTAGATTATGGTTGTTTGGTCAAGCAGACATTGGCCTGATCATTACTGATGATTTTAATCATCAGTTAGTTGATTGCATCGATGGCTGATTACATCTACAATCAACTAAGGAGATTGCCTTCAACAATGAGAGAAGTCTCATCCAATCAGTTGAAGACCTTAGAGGAAGAATTGATAATTTCAAGAGTCAGAAGGAAGCATTTTCATCTCTACTTCAGCCAGCCAGCTTCTTCTGGAAAATTCATTGAAAATATTTGTCAGATTTCCCAGCTTGTGGGCTGCCCTATGGAATTCGGACTTGCCCATCCCCCAGTTGTGTGAGCCAATTCCTGTAATAAATCTCATGAAACTTACATATGATCGATAGATAAATAGATGTAGATATAGATCTCCAGTGGGTTCTGTGTCCTGGAAGACCCCCATTTAATACAGCATACCTCCATCCACATTGTCTGTACAACACCAATTCTGCTCTATGTAAAAAATTGTCAGTATAAACACTCTGAACTTTTAAAATGCGCTTTGGAAGCTGAGCAGCCTGCATGGGCATTCCATGTTATTTTGCCAAATACAAATTACTGGTGCATTATGGTTCATTTTACCAAAGTTGCATGGGTTTTTTAGTCAAGTGTCCTATTCCAATATTTTCTACTAGCCTTCTAAATTTTATTGTGTGATTTTATAGAACTTGAGGTTTTTCACGAACACAGATATTTTCATACATCAGAAGCTTCTCTAATTATTTGGACCAGCACTGTCCAATATGATAGCCATTAGCCACTAGCCACATGTAACTTTTGAACACTTGAAACGTGACTAGTCCAAATTGAGTTGTCCTGTAACTTTAAAATATTCACCAGATTTCAAAAACTTAATATGAAAGAAAGAATGTATAATATCTCATTACATACTAGTTACAGGTTGAAATTATAGTATTTTAGATATACTGCATTAAATAAATTTATCATTAAAATTAATTTCACGTAGTTCACTTTTCCTTTTCCTAATGTATATACTTGAAAATTTAAAATGGTAAATACATATTTCTATTGGATAGCACTCATCTAGGTAATCATTTGGTTCTACATAGCATTCAAAAATTCCTTTTCTGCATTTCTGAACTCCAAAATTTCTGGAAAACAATTTTCTTAAATTTTTCTTAAAGTTTGGTACAAACTCATTTGTTGACAAAATATGAAATGATGTGAATCTATTTGTAGAGTTATTAGTTACAGGCTTCTGAATTGTATATTATGTAACACAGGTCTTGGAATTATAACAATTTGAAACTCAATTTTATATATAGTAATAAATGAATAAATTAAATAGTGGGGAAACTATAGTTTGTAAATAATTTGTATTGCTTTTTTCCTAATGAAAATAATAAAACTCAAGCATATATAAATTTAAGCTAAGCTAAAATGCTCGACCTATATATATGCAATTAGTGATGATTACATCTCATTGTTCAAGGATCTTGGAGAATAGTGTACAATAGTCTTATTATCATCTGATTGGAACTGGAATCTGAGGACATGGCCAAGACAGAATTTTCCGGAGATGAAATATGACATAACCTTTTAAAGCTTTCTTTCAGTGTCCTCTGGGCCATTCACCTGGGTGTACTCTGATCTCTTGCATGTTGTTCAAGGGCAGCAATTAACTGATCACATAGTTTCACTAGATCATCTAGAGAATTTTTTTACATTATCAGCATTATTCCCACAATTATTCTCCTGCTTATTTAAAAACTATTTCATCAATATTTTTTTAAAATTTCAGTTTATTTAAAAACTATTTTGGTAATCTTCCCATCTCATAATTTTCCCTTGGAGGAATGCACAACAGGCACATCATTGTTAATGTTCAGCATTTCTTCAAATGTTAGCTTTGTCTAACTTCATTGCACTTTCATTGATGCACATTTGGTGAACTCTTAAGGTTTAATGTAATCTTCTCATTAGTAGCAGGAAATCCTTCAAAGTCTTCATCTGCATTGTCATTTTAAATGCAGTGTTCTCACTTCCTGCCCTATTGATATTGATAGATGCCTTCTCTTCTATTTTTCTCTGTTACCTGCAGGGCAGCTTTTCAAAGTATTTTGATGGTTCTGAGTTTACCAAAAAAATACTGTTTTTTAGAGATTTTTAGGTAATTATGGTAAGGGATGGTAGACCTGAATATTATGTGTATTAAGTAGTCCTCCTAAAAATTTCAAATAATTCTAGATTCCAAAATGCATTTGGTTGTGCCAGTTTTCTAGATCCTTACTGATATAGCCTTACTGGTGTTTGATTTATCAATTACTTGAAAAGGAGTGTTACAATGTACTATTCATACATGTCTGTTATTAGGATGTACACATTTAGGATTTTTATAACTTTATTAATTGACCTTTTTGTCATTATGAAATTATTCCCTTTATTTCTGTTAATGCTCCTTTCTTTGAAGTCTACTGTAAATAATATTAATAGATTATACAAGATTTATGATTGTTGGTGCCTGCCCAGTATATCTTATACATGAAGTATCATCAACCTGTCTATGTCTTAATGTATAAAGTGTATCTTATAAACAACATATAGATGTGGCTTTCTTTTCTTAAACCATTCTGCCAGTCTCTGTCTTTTGATAAGATTATGTGATCTGTTTACCTTCTTGCTATATGTTTTCTATTTTGTACCCTCTATTTTTATTTCTTTGTTAATCTTTTCCCATCTCCTTTTGGGATAATTGAATATTTTAGCACTCCATTCTGTCTCTTGTACTGGAATTTTAAATTGTTTTGTTTTATTAATTTAATCATTTCTCTACGGATTTCAGTATGCATCTTTAACATAGCACATTCTACTTCAAATTAACATACTACTTCATGTATGATGTAGAAAACTACAAATCTATAATTATATTTAAATCTTCTATCTTTTTTGTTATCGTTATTTATTTTCCTTCTACTTATGTTATAAACACCATGAAATATTCCTACTATTTTTCTTTAAGAAATCAATTGGCTTTTCAGTAATTTAAGAAAAGAATGAAAAATAGTGCTTTATAGTTACCATTTCCAGGGCTCTTTCTGCTTTACTGCAAATCTGAGCTTTCTTCTGGTGTCATTTTCCTTCAGCCTAAAACACTTCTTCTGCCAACAACAAAATCTCACAGTTTTTGTTTAACTAAGAATGTTTTTAATTCAACCTTCATTTTTCAAATATGTTTTCAGTCCATATAAAATTCTAGTTTGACAGGTTGTTGTTGGTGTTTCCACTCGACATTTTAAAGGTACCATGTCATTGTTTTCTGATCTCCACTTTTTATGGTGAGAAGCCAGTTGCCATTCTTATATTATTGTCACCCTCTATGCAATGTGTTCTTTTTCTGGCTATTTTTTCAGATTTGTTTCTTTATATTCAGATTTTAGCAACTTGACTATGTATGATATGCCTATGTACAGTTTTTTTTCTGTTTATCCTGTCTGTGGTTGGCTGAGCTTCCTAGATTTGTAAGTTGTAATTTCGATACAATTTTAAAAATATTTAGCTGATATCTTTCAGAATTGTTTTTTGCACCATTCTCTCACCTCTCTTTCTGAGTCTCCAAATCCATCTATAGAGATTTCTTGACATTCACACACAGGTGATGGAAGCTCTTTATAATTCTTTTGAATTTTTTCCTCTAGGTCCTTCAATTTGGTGAAATCTATTGACATGTCATCAAGACAGTTGATTCATTTTTCTATCATGTTCAATAAGCTATAAATATCATCCAATAAACTTTTTTAGATATTGTATTTTTTAGTTCTAGGATTTCCATTGATCTTTTATAAATTTTCTAAATATCCTATTATATCCATTCCTCATAGAGAATCTTTAACATATTTATCATAGTTTTTGTGACAAAATGTTACTTTTGGTAACTATCAGAACTTTGACTGTAAGGATGATAATTGGCTAATGACCCTGGCCACCACACTCTGAAAATCCTTCATCTTGTTCACATAGAGGACATGTGTCTTATGGGCTGTTCTCCAAAAGAACAGTTGAAGAGTAGGAAAAAGATAAAATTTGGTTTACAGATGGGTTAGTTTGGTCTGTGGCTGAAAAGCAAAAGATAGAAGCTGCATCATAGCTGCATTCAACAGTATCCCTGAAAAACAGTGGAGAGGAAAAATTCTCCTCATTGGCAGAGTTGCGGGTTTGCATCCAGTCATCCACTTTGGTAAGGAGAAGTGGTCTGACATGAGAATAAATACAGGAAACTGGTTAGGAGTTTTGAAGGGAAATGACTAGATAGTTGCATACAAGAAGACCTAGGATGGAATCATTTGGATGGATCTATGGAATGGTCACAAAAAGTGAAGATTTTCATAACATGTGTTAATGCAGAAAACATACACTATTGAAGTCACTGGGCAATCATATGGATTAGTTGACATAAGCTAGCCTTTTTCTTCCACCCAAAACTGGCATGATGGGCACATCAATGGAGTACCATGGGCTCAAAATAGACAACTATTATGAGCCCAATAGTATGGACCCCCTCTTAACCAAAGCATATCTAGCTACTTCTGCTTATGAATGTTCAACATGTCAGTAACAGAGACCAATTTGCACTGTGCTTATGTCACAATTATTCAATTAGTAATACACTGATCACCTTCCACCCTGGAAAGACCAAAGGTTAATATTCAAAGAGATAAATACCTATTCCAGATATGGGTTTCCATTTCCTGCCCACAGAATGCCATACAATCTATACAGAGATTTTATGGAATGCCTGATCCACAGGCATGGAATTTACATGGCATAACATCATACCAGGGCATCCACTTCACAATGAAAGAGGTGTAGGTGTGGATCCATGAGCAAGGGATCTACTGGTTGTAGCACATGCAAAAGCAGTAAGACACATCTGGCTTCACAGAATGCTAGAATCACTTTCTTTTTTATCTATCTATCTATCTATCTATCTATCTATCTATCTATCTATCATCTATTTTTTTAAAAGATACTTACATTATACAAATGTCACATAAAAAATATAGGGGATTCCCATTTGCCCCACTCCCCACACCTCCCATGTTATCCCACATTAACAACATACTTCATTAGTGAGGTAAATTCATTGTAATTGATGAACACATTTTGTAGCATTGCCACTAAGCATGGATTAAAGTTTACATTGTAGTTTACACTCTCTCCCACCCAATTCTGTAGGTTATGGCAAGATTTATAATGGCCTCTATCTGTCATTGCAATGTCATTCAGGACAATTCCCAAGTCCAGAAATGCCCCTGTTTTACACCTGTTTTTCCCTCTCCCTGCCCTCAGAACCTCCAGTGGCCAATGATATAATTTCTTCCATTGCTAGAATCACAATAAATCTATAGTAGAATGCCAATAAGTTTACTTTAGTCCATAGTAGAATCACTTTCTAAATGCACAGTTGAAGCACCAGTTCAATGGCAACAATATGAAAGGATGGGGTACTGTCCTTCAAAATGTATTAAATCAGCAACCTCTATATGCCTTGTCCCAACTAGGAACCAAGGGATGGAAACAGGAGAAGCATAGTCATTCTTATCATCACTACCAGTGATCCATTGGATAATTTGTGCTTCCTATCCTGAGCATTCTGGGCTTTGTAAGGTTAAAAGTCTTTTGCCTAAAGTTAGTGCACTCTTGCCAAAAGACATAGCAAAGATTCTATTGAACTAAAAAATAGGGTGCCACTAAGGCATTTTGAATTTTTTTGTACCCAGGGACCAGTAGAAAAGATAAGATGTCACCATCTGGTCAGAGGTAATTAACCCCAATCAGCAAGAGGAGATGGGGTTGCCTTTACACAAAAAGGATAGGAAAGAATACGTGTAGAAAAAAGGTGATTCAATTTTATGCATCTTGAAGCACCTTTGACCAATTATAACTGCAAACTGACATATGCAGCAACCTCAGATTGAGAAGGATATGGAAACCAAAGGTTTAGATACCTCAAATTGACGGTAAACCCACTAGACATCCAAGGCTTTAGCTGAGCATGAAAGAACTTTAGTGGTAGAGGGAGGGAATGAATATCATTTACACGCATAAAAGCAACTGCAGTAATAGGGACCATATTTTATCTCCCTGACTTTTCCTCTTCCAACTTTCTCCTCAAGAAGACTGGTATATTAGAACTATGGAGGAGATACTCATCAAACCCGTATGGAAAAGTAAATCTGCATGAAGGAAGAGTAGGCTGTGACAGCCATGAGACTGTGCTGCCCAGATCTCTGACTGTAAAGAGCATAGACTTCTTGCAGTGTCTCCCAGCCAGTGACTGAACATAGCAGGGATACTGTGGAAGAAGTTGCTATACGTTATGTCTGGGGAATACAGGCCCAGGCACAACAGACACTTTCAACAAATGTCCACTTTATTACTTACACAGCACAAACAGTTCAAAAGAGCAAGGGCAGAGATCCCATCATGACCAGTTTTCTGGGTAGGCCAATTGCTTGGGTCAGGGTCAGGGGATGGCAGCTCCATACACCACAATTTTCATCATAAAGGAAAAATCCTGTATTATTTGAATGTGGTTATGTATACACCCCAGGGAGAAGAGTCCTGTAACTGAAAGAGTATCTGGGGCTGCTTGTTCCTGGTTTCCAGGTTCAAGGTATAGTCTGGCCTTTTTATCAGATTTAATATCTGCAAACAAATTAGATCATTTGTGAGTTTTTTAAAAAATTTGCTGATCTTTTCCCTAATTATGGATAATATTTTATGCTTATTTGTATATCTCACAATTGTTTTATTGTATACTGTACACTGCTGATATGTTTTAAAAACTCTGGATTCTATGTTTCCTTTATAGAGTATTGGATTTTGTTCGACCAGCAGTTAAGTGACCGATGGATTGTCTTGAACTTGTAAATATGTGGTTTTATTATGCTATGACAAGACAATTTTGTCCTAATCTTAATTTTGGAGTGAATCCCTTTGTACTAAGAAATAATCCTACATTCTGTCCCTTCTGGATATTCATTTGAAAACTTGAAGTGTTTCTGGGTCTCTCTAATTTGGCATGACTTGAATTCCAAACTCTGTCGCCCCTATGGTGAGAAGTAGCTAAAATTCTTGTTCATATCTTTTGATCTCTGTTGCTTTCTGCTGATCTCCTTGGAGTCATTTCTGCAAAAGCACAGTTCAGGTGTCAGAAAATAATTTAAGCAGATTTTATATGGAGATGTTGGGTTTCTCCTATATGGTTCCCTTAGCTGGGATTTCACCCTTCAGTTTCCAGTCATTCTGACATCCCTGAGCTCCATTCTTTGCATAATCAGGTCAATAAAATATGGCTTTCTGCTTGAATTCTATCAGCAAGTACTGGCAAGAGTACTTGGTTAAAACTCTCTCCCATTGTTCTTCCATTGTTTCAAAGATTGAATCCTTCCCAGTTTCTGCCTTGCTTTGGTTACTTTCCAGTGTTTTCAAACATTGCTATTTATATTATTTCCACAAGTGAATAGTACTATTTGTTGGAAGATTATTCCAATAGAAGCTATTCTACAATTAATGAAATTCAGACTCCCAATCAGCTTTTTAAAACTTCAAACCTAGAGTAATGTTTTTATTTATTTTTTATTTTATCACTATCATATAGAACAGACTTGCTTCACACATAGTAGAAAACCACTAAATGTTTGTTGAATTAATAAATATGAATGGATATTCAAGAATCACCAAACAATTCTTTTATATATTTCAAGCACAAAAGAGAGATCAAAGCAAAGACAAGAATTTAGAGGAAACAATGTAGGTTGCCAAGATATAAAGAGAGATGTTATATGTTTGAAACAAAGTAATAAAAATGGAACTAGCAGATAACAATAAGATGATAAAAAATAATTCTTGAAAATTTTAGAATTTAGAGATTAAAAACAATTCATAAATATTATTTGGAAATAAAGGAAATTTTCTAAAATAGAATTTGAAGAGTTTTTTTAAAAATAGGAAACAGATGATACATCTAAATGGTAACTTAGGATGTACAGCATCTCACTAAGTAGCAGAATAAAGGAAAAAGTAAGGGAAGTTAAGGGCAGAGGAAGAGAAATTATTAAAAATAAAATAATATTTCATAGAACTGAATGACACAAGGCTCTATATAGTGGACTGATTCCTACAACAGTAAAAGGGGGAAATAAACATATACCAAAGCAAATCATAGGATAATTCAGAATACAAGGATTTTTAAAAAACCTCTTAAGTCTTCTAGAAATGGAATTGATAAGATGGAGTATTTGGGAAATATTTTAGATAGGCAGGTGGCAGATTTGGGGAGAATTTTTTCTAAAATTAAAAAGTGTATACATATAAGAGTCAAATGAAATTAGAAGCAATCATTAACTCCAGAAAAAAAAAAAGATAATAAAAAGTGGGAAGCCTGGTCATAGTTTACTACTTGGTTCAGAAGTAGAAAAAATATATTGTGGATGATGGGGGAGTTAAGTTATCACCTACCAAAATAGGAAATCAAAAGATAATGTCTGGTATTTTTGTCAAGTGTTTTAGTTTCCTAGCTGCTAAAACAAATCCTATACAATGGGTTAGCTTAAACAGTAAGAATTTATTGGCCCACATTTTTGAGGTAGGAGAAGTTCCAAATCAAGTCATCAGCAAGTGATTCTTTCTCTCTGAAGACGGGCATTCTGGGGATGCCAGCAATCCTTGGTCCTTGGCATTTCCATCACATGGAGTGCACATGGAAATATCCTCTCCTTTCTCTTCTGAGTTATGCTGACTCCCATTTTCTGGCTGCTCCCTGTGGCTTCTCTCCTGGTCTGTATTTCACTCTGCTTATACAGGACTTCTGTAATCCAGATTAAAGCCCAACATGATTCAGTTGGACCATACCTTAACTAAAGTAACATCTTGAAGATATCTTATATAATTAGTTCAAACGCACCAGAGTGCAGTCCAAGAATAAGAACATGTCCAAATTGGTGAATATAATTTAATTCATCACACCAAGGATTACCAATGAAAATATTTTTTAGAAAGATGTAAATAAAAGGCAATATAGCCATACAAGTTGAAGGTGAATGAGGCTGGAAAGCAGTACTTTGGATAGTAAAGAAGTTCAGGATATTTGTTTTCACATGTATTTTAGCTTGATAAAGGCTGCCAATGCAAAATCCCAGAAATGGGTTGGATTTTACAATAGGGATTTATTAGAGTAGAAGTTTACAGTTCCAAGAATGTGAAAATGTCTAAATCAAGGCACCATCAAGAGATCCTGTCTCACCAAGGTGCAGCTGTGGGCAATCATGACATAACAGTGTCATCTAGTGATGCTTTCTCTTGGAGCTCAGCTATTGGCAATCAAGCATATGGATCATCTCTCCCCTCTCCTTCTTACTTCAGCTTCGGTTACTCCACTGATTACAGACTCCAGCCTTTCTCTCAACCTCTGTCTTTTTGTACCTGCAGGCGATACTGGAGTCCTCTCTCACATGGCAGGGTAAAACGGTGGTTCTCTTTCTCTGTGTGTCTCTTCATGTTTCTGCCTTTTCTATAGGACTCCAGCAAGAGGGCTGAGACCTATGCTGGGTCATATCTGACTGAAGTCCTACAATCAAAGGGTCCCACACCCACAGGAATGGATTAACTCCAAGAACATGCTCTTTTCTGGGATTCACAAAAAGCTTTAAACTGTCACAACATGTTATGCTCTTTAGAATTTTTTAAAAATGTATTATTTTGATAAGAAATTATTAAAATAAATTAAAAATTTTAATAGTTGGAGAAAAGGATCAAATAACAATTTGAATATGGGAAGAACAATTTGAAAGACATTGAAGAGATAGTACTGTGGCTTTCTACTGTGAAATAGTAGAACTTAAGTTGCATGAGAAATAGGGGTCTTCCCTTCCAGGATAAACTTCACCCTGTAGTTTATGGGCAATACTGAACATTTCTGATAAGTGAATTTATCAGAATTCTGTTCAGTGAATTTAATTGGTTATCACTGTGACATAAGAATGTAATCTACACAATTAGGTGTAAGGACATTTAGGCAAGGACTAATTGAGTTTGGAAAGGAAGGAACAGCTTTTAGAAAGTTTGAGGGAATACTAAAGATTTATGATTTGAGCAACTAGTTGAATATTGAAGATTAAAGAAAGCATGAGTCAAAGATAGTTCAGAGATCTAAGTCTGAAAGAAAATACATACACAC
Source organism: Tolypeutes matacus (assembly GCA_026826555.1). NCBI lineage: Eukaryota > Metazoa > Chordata > Mammalia > Cingulata > Chlamyphoridae > Tolypeutes > Tolypeutes matacus. The sequence goes on from JAKSZT010054350.1 coordinate 9,210,568, forward strand.
ATGCATATATCATACATACCTAAAAAGTAGCTGTTTTTCCAGGGTAGCAGATTTGGTTTTACAAGTTCAGAGTTTGGGGTAAGGCAGCAGAAGATAATTCAAAGAAGAATTTTTTTCACAGTCATCTGTATGTAGTTAGAGTGATGAGGTGACTTTTAATACAAAAATCGCATTGAAAAGTATATTTAAAAATAGCTAATGAATTCAGTTTTCTCTATGTCTAGCTTTCCCAGTCTTCATATTTCCTGATTTAATACATTTTTATTCTGTCATTAAAAATGTGGAGAGGAGTTCCATATAAACATAAAGGTAACCCCTTAAAAGCAAAAAGCACCCTAAAAGTCATTTTATTGTTAAGAGAAATAGTTTACCTTTAAACCAATCCAAAATTAGATAAATTTAATCACTAAGCAGAATCTGTAAACATAATATATTCCTAAATGGAGCAGTTAATGCTCCAGAAATATCACAGGACCAACAAGCAATACAGTAACAGATAAACCTAGAGATAGCAGTGTAAAGAAGAACTCTATTTCTTTCTTTCTTTTTTTTTTTTTTTTTGCAAAGTGAGATAAGAGATTATCTGATTGTTTATGAAAAGATCAGGAGTAAGGTGAAATCTGATATACTATTTTTTTATTTAGACAGATTAGTCTACTTATATTCCAAGAGAATGATCTAAAATGTAATGATAAACTATGTAGCTAGGCAATGCTAGCCATCTGTACTCTTAGAGTGAAGTCTCTTCTGAAACATGAAGCATGTCTGACAGTAAATGAAAGTATAAAAAAGACATAAAGCAAATTTGAAATGCATTTTTCAACAATTTCCTGAGAAACACAGGAAATAATGTGTAGCATTGAAGTCAGATTTGCTGAAGGGCTAAGATAAAATTGCTCTGCAGCCCTGGGTTACTTGAATATCTACATCAAATTTCAGAATCAAAACAAAAACAATAGCCATCTAAAGGAAATAGTAGTGTAAGGAGTTTAAATGCAAACAAATTAGAAAATGTTTTTGAAAGTAAAAGAAGCAATTATAAACAAAATAAAATGAAGTATTTTCTGTTGGATGCTAAGCATTTCACAGAGCAGTCATTCCACAATTTTCTTTAAATGACTGCTCTCTGCTAAGTCTACATCATTGTTAAGGGCACTGTATTAGTCAGCCAAAGGGGTACTGATGCAAAATACCAGCAATCTGTTGGCTTTTATAAAGAGTATTTATTTGGGGTAGAGGCTTACAGTTACAAGGCCATAAAGCATAAGTTACTTCCCTCACCAAAGTCTGTAGCCACATGTTGGAGCAAGATGGTTGCCAACATCTGCAAGGGTTCAGGCTTCCTCTTCTTCTTAAGGCTACGGGGCTCCAGCTTCTTCCAATATCAGCTGTAGGCTGGGAAAAATCTCGTCTCTCTTGCTGGGACTTGATTCTCTCTGGGCTCAGCTGCTCTGCTCTCTCCACAAGGCCAGCTGTAAACTATCAGGCGAAAGGCTCATCTCTCTTCCCGGGGCCAATGCCATGTCTAATGGAGCCTTCTCTCCTTCCCCATGTATCTGCTTCTCTGTGTGTTTTACTCCTGGGGCTCCAGCAAAAAAAACCCACCTCCCTTCTCTGCAATGCGTTTTCTCTCTGTGAGTCCCCACCCACCAAGAGGGTGGAGACTCAACGTCCTACTGACATGGCCCAATCAAAGCCTTAATCATTTAATCAAGTAAAAATGAAAGTTCTGAATCCAATATAATCTTATATGCCCAGAGGAACAGACTAGTTTACAAATGTAATCCAATATCTATTTTTGGAATTTGTAAACAATATCAAACTGCTACAGGCACTGTCATTGCTAAGATCACATTTCCCTTCTGTCCAAAATGACATTTCTAATCATGTTACCATCTATGAATGCATGCAGTTTAAATAAAGGAGTCTTATTGTTAAAGAATTAAACCTGTATCTCCCATCAAGATCCCTGGCATTTGACACTAACCATATATATATCTGGAATTCAAGAAAATATTGTTTTGTCATTTTACCAATTTCAAATGGTAAAATATTTTTAAAATGGGGAAATATTAAAGTAGTAAACATAAATCTTTAGAAAGAAAGGATTTCTTTTATGTTGACTTTATTATCTAAAACACAGCTATTTATTTATCTGATTATAATACCTTAGGCAATAAATAATGTTGTGAAAATACTTTAGGCTATCAACGTGTAGTTAACTTGATTTGCAGAATTAGGCTGTTTTTCAGTATTAAATAATTAGTAAATATTTAATCAATTTTAGTTGCTACCATATGTGAAGAGAGCTATTGGACCTATTGTGCAGGGATCTACTACAAATCATCACACAGAAATATGACTAGTACATAGGACATATATCAAAAGTACTCAAGTCTGCCACTTGAAGGGCCCATTTCTTTTTAGTTGAGCTACACTAAAAGCAAACTGTTAGTTACAACACTGATGTTCAGAATATGGAGATCTGAATCTTGTGTGAACATGCAATATGAAGGTCAAAGAATTAGAAATCTGAATTTAGGAGATCATTCACTGTCAGGAGCATGGAAAATCTGAGTTGGTGGAGGGGGGAACAAAAGAAACCATTCAGGTTGTAAGGTTATATATAAGAGGGAAACATGGTAATGTCGGTGATCCACTGTGGAGAGAATTATGTCTTTTGATGTAGATGGGGACCATGACATCCATCAGATGTTTTCTCTACCATTCAGTTAATATTTAGATGAACTCTGGTCTTCAACTCATCTAGTGGTTCTCAATATTTATTAGATAGATTAAATACTTGAAGCACCTTACTAACTTTGGAAAATACACTGATGCCTAGATGCCACCCAAGTCCCAAGACAAGCTAAATAGAATCTTTGGGACTGGAGAACTTAAAACCACTATCACCAGTTTCCATGGCCAGTGTTTTTTCTTCTTAGTTTATTCTGTAGCTAAAGTTTATTGATTCTGAAAACCATTGATATTTTGGCATTAGAAAACCAAGAGTGGATTTAGGCATATTCTTATAGTTCTAATAGCTCTGGAGCAGTTCATGTGTTGGGTGGATATAGCATAAAACCACCCTTACTGTTCCCTACATTCTTCTTAATGAAAAATATACCTTATCAGAGATAGAGGCTTTGCACATCAGATCCCCCTTCTAAGTCTTCATTCTCTCAGATGGTTTGTGAACATCTTGATGACAGGGAGAATAACATTGGATTGGAAATCAATCAGGCTTCAATTTAATTCTAAGCAAGACACTTAAGCCCTTGGAATTATGACTTTTAGACCAGCAGGACCTAAAATCACAGGAAAAGAAATAAAATTGTTGCTAATGAATCAATAGGGGCAACAGTAAGAGGAGACAGCCCCATTTACATCATTTGATTCTAGACCTATGAATCCTGTCTAGGGAGTAGACACTGAACATTTGATCAAGGGCCATAAAATTGCCATGTGACCTGAGCACCCATTGTGAACTCAGTGTTATCTGCCCACAAAGCCATAAAGATGGCTGTGTGCAGAAGCACTTCTTCATCAAATGGGAGTAGTATATACAAGATTGGACTTGAGCAAGTCTTGAAGGTACAAATAAGTTGCATGTGGAGGTGGCTCAGATAAATAGCCATGAACTCATTGCTAATACATATATTACCTTATCTTTCTCAACTGTCTCCTATCACCTCATGTGGAATTCCTGATAACCAGGTTTACAGATAGTTCTATGAAATGTGCAGTGAGATAGGTTGAATAATGCACCCAAGTGTGTGTGTGTGTGTGAGAGAGGGACAAAAAACAAAATATGTTCTTGATTCATTCCTGTGGTGTGAACCCATTGTAAATAGGACAAGGTATGGGACAACTGAATGAGGTTGGATCTTAATCCTATTACTTCATAAACCCTGAATGCTTCATAAACCCTGTGGAAGAGCAGAAACCAGAAGTCAATAGAACCCAAGAAAGAAAAGAGAGGACATCATCATGTGCTTTTCCATGTGACAGAAAGGCCAAAAACTCAAGGATCACTGGCAGCCAGCCCTAGCACTGTACTGTCTTTGGGGAGAAAACATTGCCTTGTTGATACCTCAGTTTTGGACTTCTCCTAGCTTCAAATCCATGAGTCAATAAATTCTCATTGTTTAAGGATTTAAGCCAACTCATTGTGTTGGGAAAATAAGGCAGTTTTGCAGACAGCATCAAGTGGACATCTGCAGCACTACAGCTCCTTTACAAGATGTCCCATAAGGACAGTAGTGAAGGGAAATCTCCTCAAAAAGGACTTTGAGCAATGAATCTGGTTGTTAATTTTTCTGAGATGGAGACATTGACAGAAATATGAGTCCCCATGGAATTAAGGGCTGTGGTTAACGGCTTGACTGGATGACTAGGAAGAGAAGGAACATGATTGGAAAATCAGTGACAAGTAAGTTTAAGGAAGAGGTATATAGATAGACTTCTCTACACTGGAAGGGCACAGAGCATGAAGATTTTGAATCCCACTTGAATGCTTACCACCAGAGTAACCTCAGCAGAAGAAGATATTAACCAGATGGATAGAATGACTTATTCTGTGGACAATGATCATCTTGTTTTCCCAGCTACTCCTATCACTGACCAGTAGGCTCATGAACAAAATAGACATCATGGCAAAAATAGAGGTTATGCATGGGCTCAGTGAACTGGACTTCTACTCAACAAAGCTGATCTGGTTATAGCCACTGCTGAGTACCAAATTTGCTAACAACAGAGACTAACATTGAGTTCCTAACATGGCACCATTACCCAGATTAATAGCCAAGTTACTGATGGCAAGTAGATTAAAATAGACTGCTTCCTTCATGGAAGGGACAAAACTTTTTCTTACTAGAATAGTAGTTGCTCTGGATATTATTTACATTCCCTGACCACAAGGCCTTTGCCAAGTCTACTATTTAATGGCTCAAGGGTGCCTTATCCACCATTATGATAGTCTATACAACAACCATATGACCAATGAACTAATTTCATAGTAATGAAGTTCAATGTTGGGCATATAGTCATGGGATTCACTGGTCTTACCATTCCCTATCATCCTGAAGCAGCTGGATTGATAGAATCTTAGATGGCCTTTGGAAGACTCAGTTACATTTCCAGGTAGATGGCAACATGTTGCAGAGCTGAAGGAACATCCTCTAGAAAATGGAATGTGCTTTAAATCAGCATTGAATATATCCTGCTCATCCCCTCCCCTCCCCCCAGGTAGGATTCATCAGTTTGAGAATCAAGGAATGGGAATGGGAGTGACTCCTCCCAATATTATTGCTAGTTATCCATTAGTAACAGTTTTACATTTTGTCCCCACTATTTTAGGTTTTGCTAGTCTTCAGATCTTAATTAGTTCTAAAGAGAGAAGTGCTTCCATTAGAGGACACAATGTTGAGTTCACTGTTCATTGAACTGGAAGTTAAGACTCCTATCCAACCACTTTGGGCTACACATGCCTCTGAATCCACAGGCAAAGAAGGGAGTTACTGTACTGCCTGGGGTTGCTGAACCTGACTTTTAAGAGGGCAGTTGAGCTGCTACTATACAATGTGAATAAGAAGAAGTATGTTTGGAATGAAGGAGATCATTTAGGGTATCTCTTAGTACTTGCAATACTACAACACTGACAGACAGGACTGTTAAGGGTCCAGACCATTTAAGAATGAAAATTTGAGTCTCCTCACCAGGCAAGAAACCATGACTAGCTAAGGTACTTGCTGATGGCAAAGAGTACATGGAATGGGTAGTGGAAGAACATAGTTGTAAATGCCAACTACAACCATGTGACCAATTCCAGAAATAAAGACTGTAATAGTTATAAGTATTCTTTCCTTATTTTGATATAAATATTTGTATAAATATTAACCAATTATTTTTGTTTTCTTCTTTTCTCTCACTTCCTTCCATATAACATAAGCTGCATTAATAGTATTTAACATTATATCTCAGTATTTAGGTTAGAGAACATCAAAGGCAGAGTGTGAGTCTGTTAGATGAATAAATATCACCCAAAGACACAAAAGGGTCTAGCATATATTTAAAATTATGTGAAAGATGATTGTATCGTATAGGTGGAAGCATGATTTGTTATTATCTTTTTTTAGGAGATTGAGAATGTTTTAATTTGATATGTTAGGATGCCAAGTTGACAAAAGGTGGCCTATGGTGGTTTTGTGAAGTGTCAACCTGGCTAAGTTGACCTGTATGTCCTATAATTGTCTTTTTCTGTATGTTTCTGGTTAGAATGGGCCATAAAAGACATGCTTGTGGGAGACTGGAAAGATGGAAGTGATGGAGCAGTCATTTTTTAGCTCACACATATTGTCACTTATTTGCTGGTTCATCTTATTGGCATGAGAGAGCAGACAAGGTCTGTAACTGCTCCACCTGCCTCTACAACCTCCAAATACCTGGCCACATGTATTTGTTTAACTCATGACAAAGGTCTCTGGCTCCTGCAGGACACACATCCATCAAAGTAAGAGGGAGCAAGAACTGACACGGGGTTAAGTCCACCACTGTGGACTTGAGCTTGTGCTTGTGGTTTCTACCTCGTTCTTGCTCCCTGCTACTTTACATCCATCTTCCCTTTCTGAATGCCTGCCCTGTAGACTTCAAGCTCTAGCATAAAATGTGAAGAAAACAATCTTACAAAGACTACTTAAAAGCTTCCATAATTTAAAAGATAAAATCCCTATTAAAAATCCCGTATTGATTAAGAAGCAGAACTGAAATACATTTACTCTTCTCACCTAGGGTCCACTCCTAAAAAAGAAAGAAAGGGACCTAGTTAAATTTCATTACAAACATGCTCATGTCAGACCTTTGACAAATTCATGGTATTTGTTAGTGGAGTACAGCCATCTATGGCATGTTCTTTATCAGTATATACCTCACTGTTATGAGGAATGGCTCACTGCAAAGTATATGATATATAACAGAGCATAAAGTAAAGCTATTACATGACTGAAATAGCCCCCTTCTATAAAGTACTATAGCCACATAATTACTTAGAGACCTCATACGTTAATATAGGCCCAAGGACACCCTGGCATGTCAGGAAAAGACCAGTAGAACAGTGTTAGTGGTTGCAGATCTCCTCCTGATTTGTCTGTGGTTCTTTTTTATTTTATTTTTTAACAGATTTTGGTTTTATTTGAATTAATTGTTAGTGTATAAAACAGATTTCTTCAAAAATCAACCCAAACACCTGCTGATTCAATTGTCCAGGTAAGGAGGCAGGCCCCAGCCTTGTCTACATAATACCACGTGTGCTTCCCGTGCAGCGTGTAATCCTCACTATGCCTCAAAAGGCAGAACACTTTCCTGACACTAACACAGCTTCTGACTCCAATGGCTTGCTTTCTCCTTGTGCCTTGGCTGAGCTTTCTCAGTTCACTGCAAAGGCAGAGGATATAAATTACAGATTCCTCTAGGGCTAAGAGACAGTTAAACTCTATGGCTTCTCAGGAAAGCGAGAAAGCTAGCTCTAACAATTAGAGCATGGGTCAGACCCCTCTTTGACCCTCAGTGACCTGGGAATGCTCTGGCAGACCAAGGTGGAGAAGCAGGTAAAGAAGAGGTGACTTGAGAATTCAAGTCCTGGCTAAAATTGGTCTGAACTCAAGTCCTGGCTAAAATTTTTACTAGCTGTATGCCTTTTGGTGGTGTGTGTGTGTGTGGGGGGGGATCACTTAAAACTCCTCAGCTCCTTCATCTCTCAATCTGCTGCCTTATTTGGAGACAAAGGAGTCCATTTGCCAATGTGTTGAATGAACATGACCTTTGAAAAACTCTAAAGTGCTACACAAGGCTAAGGTCGTTTGAGGTAGAAAAGGAGAAAAAAAGAAAGGGATGAGTAGGATAAAAGGAAAGGTGAAAATTAGGTGGTAAAATAAAGAGGTAGGGTGGTGAGATGGAGCCAATGGCAGCTGACCAGGCATTGCCACCTCTGAGTATGAGGTCCTGGGTACCATTTCTGGGCTAAAGTCAAGGCTTATATTTTGACATTGATGGTTGGGTTCCCTTGACCTCTGAACTACACAGAGAATAGAGCTGGTCGTTAGGCATGAACTGGACAAATTATTGGAAAATCTCCTAGGGAATCAATACTGAGCCTGATTATCATGACAGTTACCATTTGTAGGATTTTATTTCACAGGATCACTTTTAAAACCTTTAAATCTTTACTTCATCTTTGTAGAGGAAACAGGCTGCCAAGGAAGCTGCCAGCCTGGCCTAGAACAAGTCATGTCTTCACACTTCCTTAAGCCACAGAGAACTTGAACCAGGTAGTATGGTTTTACTCCTCACCAGGGCCCAGCAACACAGGAGGGAAGTGAGGCTGATTGACAGCATTGGGCTAATGCTGGGTCTCCAGTCAGAAACCAGGGTGCTTAGGATAGACTGTTCCATTCTTTCCTTTCAATATGCTATCCAGGAAGTTGCCTGTGTAAAACTGGACCACAGGCTGGGTGGTGTATACCTCCAGCACCCTTCTACTTCCAGCATGATGGACTCTTGCACAAAAATGCTTTTCTTTAGATTCCTTCAGACAGAAATTGTGGTCAAAACCATTGATGTGGAACTCCTGCAGATGTTTTCTGAGCACCACTGGCTTCCTCAATTCAAATGCAGTTCCTCGCACTGGAGCAACTTCTCCTGTAGGAATTAGAGTTTCACTCACAGGCAAGAAAGCATCAGCTTCTACAGTGACCTCAAGGTCATATATGTTTGGAGAACCCTGGCTTGCCAGATTGAAATAAGAATGGTGGTCAGATTGACTGGTGTGGTCTGACTGGTCTGTGCTCTGTAGTTGACCACAAGCTCCCCACCATCTAGTATATATGTCACCCAGGCTTTCAACTCTCCAGGGTAGCCCTCCTCAACACCTCAACTGATGTGTGAGAACTGGACACCATTTCACAGCACCTGAGGGGTCCAGAGGAACTTATCAAACCCTCTCAGTCCTCCATGCTGACTGTTGAGCCTGCTGTTGATGGCAAGCTTGTACTCCTTCCCATCCAATGTGAATGTTCCCTTGGCAGTTAGGTTAGCTGTCCTCCCAACCACTGCTCTGAAGTAGGGCTGCTTTGGGAGGTACATTTCCAAATCAGCAAAACAGAGCACCACGTCTGAGGGTCTCCCCTGCTTGTGTTTGACCTCCAGAGCTGTGAAGGATGCAGCCCCAGGATATGATGTCCACTTTCAGCAGGTCTGACTGCAGCTGAACCTTCTCCACTGTCCCTGTCCCCATGGGCAGGTCTCCAAACATGAATCTGGTCACTGAAGTCATGGGGAAAACTAAGATCATGCAACTACTCCCTGCCCTTCAAATTTCTCTGTGGCTCATTATTTATGTAACATTGAAATTATTAGTAAGATGTGATACTGTATAAAATCTTCGATTTATGTGATTTTTTTTTCCCCTATCCTTGGTGTGGTTGGACATAATTTTATTCCCTTCATATCTGGTAATGGCACAATGTGATTGATTAAAGCAAGATCAGACACTCATATAGCTAAGTCAGCTGTACCATATCAGTCCATATTTAGAGTAGTTGATCACCAAAGTCAGTTTCTATTATTTATTACAGGTGTTACCTGGTAAGTATTTATTAATGGTCAATAGAATCTACCTATCTATCCTGTGTTGCTCTTTTCCACTATGGAATTATGTCCATATTGATGACGTAACTGATATTGACCTTGTGGCATATGGGACAATTGGCAACTATAATGGTTGTGTCATAGTCAGTGGCACCATGTTATATTATATATAACATCAGCATCTCCAACACTTTAACCTGTCTATAATTGTACCTGGATTACTATTTCAGACATACACATGAATCTATCCACTTGAAAGTTCCAGAGAGTATATAGAGAACAGTCCTTTTGATTGTCATTTATGTTTCACTCATATTAAAAATACACATAAATTCAAGGAAACATGTAAAACAGCAAGGAAATAGAACAAGAAGAACAAAATGTCAAAGAGAAAACTTAACACACACACAAAACCAGCAGCTAAACAAAACTCTAGAGCAGAGAGAGAAACTAATCAACTGAATAAACCCATCAAGATAAATGATGACAAGAGGGCAACAAAAAATTACAAACCATACTAAGGAACAGGAAGACATGGACCAGTCCAATGAACAAACAAAAAAACAGGAAGAGATGCAGAACATTGAACAATTAATCAAAGCTGTCCAAACAAATATCATGGACCAACTTACTGAAGTGAAGAAAGAGATTAAAAATATTAAGAAGACACTGGGAGAACACTCTAAAGAAATTGTAATCATACATAAAAAGATAACAGATATGATGATGATGAATTGCACAATCTAAGAAATAAAAAAGACACTGGAATCACATACAGCAGATTTGAACAGGCAGAAGAAAGAATTAGTGATGTGAAAGACAATGGATCTGAAATCAAATAAATAGTAGAACAGATAGATAAAAAGATAAATAAAATCCAGCAAGGACTTAGGGATTTAAACAACAACACAAAATGTGCAAACATATGCATTATAGGCATCCCAGAAGGAGAAGAGGAGGGAAAGGGAACAGAAGGAGTGTTGAAGGAAATAACGGATGAAAACTTCCCAACTCTTTTGTGGGAGATGGATGTACATGTACAGGAAGCACATCACACCCCAAACAGCACAAATCTTAACAGGCCTATTCCAAGACATATACTTGTAAAAATGTCCAATGCTCAAGACAAAGAGAAAATACTCAAAGCAGCAGGAGAAAAGAGAACCATTACATTCAAGGAAGGCGCAATAAGATTAAATTCTGATTTATCATCTGCAACCATGGAGCAAGAAGACAGTGGTATGACATAGTCAAGGTGCTCAAAGAAAAAAACTTCTAGCCATGAATTATCTATACAGCAAAGCTAGCATTCAAAAATGATGGAGAGTTCAAAATATTTACAGATAAACAGAAATTAAGAGAGCATGCCAATAAGAAACCTGCCCTTCAAGAAATACTAAAGGAAGTTCTACAGGTTGAAAGGGAAAAACAGGAGAGAAAGAGTTAGAGGAGAGTGTAATAACACCTAAAAAGACAAAAAGAGAAATAAAAACAACATATGACATACATAAACCCAAAGAAAATATGGCTGATGTAAGAAATTCCTTGAGAGTAATAACACTGAATGTTAATGGATTAAAATCACCAGTCAAGAAATACAGATTGGCAGAATGGATAAGGAAATATGACCCATCTACATTTTGTGTACGAGAAACCCACCTTAGACCCAGGGATTCAAGTAGGCTGAAAGTGAATGGCGGGAAAACAATTTTACTAGCAAACAACAACCAAAAAAGGGTGGGAATAGCTATAGTAATATCAGACAAATAGACTTTAAATGCAAAGCTATTGTAAGAGACAAAGATGGACACTATATATTAGTAAAAGGGGAAATCTTTCAAGAAGAAAGAACAATCATAATCAGGGTGCCTCAAAATACATGAGGTAAACATTGGAAAGACTAAGTAGAGACATAAATGCGTCTATAATTATAGTGAGAGACTTTATACATCATTATCACCATTAGACAAAACATCTCGACAGAGAATCAATGAAGAAACAAAGACTCTGAATAATACATTAGAGGATCTGGACCTAATAGATATATACAGAATGCTACACCCAAATACAGTGGGGTATACATTCTTCTCCAGTGCACATGGATCATACTCCAAGATAGACCACATGCTATGCCACAGAACAACTCTCAATGAATTCAGAAAGATTGAGGTTATACATAGTAATTTCTCTGACCACAATGGAATGAAATTGGAAATCACTAAGGGCAAGAGAACCAGATTAGGCACAAAGATATGGAAGTTAAACAAAACACTCTTAGACAAATAGTGGGTCATGGAGGAAATCTCAAAAGAAATCAGTAACTACCCTGAAATGAATGAAAATGACAACACAACATATCAAAACCTATGGGGTGCAGCCAAAGCTGTATTGAGAGAGAAATTCATAGCCATAAATGCATATGTCAAAAAAGAAGAAAAGGCTAAAATTGAAGACCTAATGGCACACCTGGAGGAACTGGAAAAACAACAACAGACTAAATCCAAAGGCAGTAGAAAGAAGGAAATAACAAAGATTAGAGAAGAAACTAAATGAAATAAAAAATAAGAAAGCACTAGAAAAAATAAACAAAACCAAAAGCTGGTTCTTCAAGAAGATCAATAACATTGACAAACCCTTAGCCAGACTAACAAAGAAAAATAGAGAACAGATGCAAATATACAAAATAAGATATGAGGAAGGGGATATCACCACTGACCCCACAGAAATAAAGAGTATCATAAGAGGATACTTTGAAAAATTATATGCAAATGAGAATGATAATTTAGAGGAAATGGACAAATTCCTAGAAACTCACAAGCAGCCTACATTGATGAAAGAAGAAATCGATGAACTCAACAGTCCAATTACAAGTAAAGAAATAGACCCAGTCATCAAAAATCTCCCAACTAAGAAGTGCCCAGGACCAGACAGCTTCACAGGTGAATTCTACATAACATTCCAGAAAGAGCTAACATCAATCCTGCCTAAACTCTTCCAAAAAATAGAAGTAGAAGGAACATTGCCTAACTCGTTCTATGATGTCAACATTACCCTAATACCAAAGCCAAACAAAGATGCCACAAGAAAGGAAAATTACAGACCAATCTCTCCAATGAACCTACATACTAAAATCCTCAACAAAATACTTGTTAATCACATTCAACAACATGTCAAATGAATTATACACCATGACCAAGTGGGTTTCATCCTGGGTATGCAAGGATGATTCAACATAAGAAAATCAATCAATGTAATACACGACATAAACAGATTGAAAGAAAAAAATTACATGATCATCTCTATAGATGCAGAAAAAGCATCTGACAAAATACAGCACTCTTTCCTGATAAAAACACTGCAAAAGATAAGAATAGAAGGAAACTTTTTGAACATGATAAAGGGTATATATGAAAAACCCAGAGCCAACATCATCTTCAATGGTGAAATCGTAAAACCTTTCCCTCTAAGATCAGGAACAAGACAAGGATACCCACTGTCACCACTCTTATTTAACATTGTCTTAGAAGTACTTGCTCAAGCACTGAGGCAAGAAAAAGATATAAAATGCATCAATATTGGAAAGGAAGAAGTAAAAATTTCACTATTTGCAGACGACATGATCCTATACACAAAAAGCTCTGAGAAATCTACAACAAATCTTCTAGAACTTACAAAGGAGTTCAGTAAAGTAGCAGGGTATTAGATCAATGCTCAAAAATCAGTAGCGTTTCTGTACACCAATAATGAGCAATTTGAGGAGGAAATTTTAAAAAAATACCATTTACAATAGTAACAAAAACTATCAAATACCTAGGAATAAATTTAACTAAAGATGGAAATGACTTATATACAAAAAACTACACAACACTGTTAAAGGAAATCAAAGAAGACTTAAATAAATGGAAGAATATTCTCTGTTCATGGGTAGGAAGACTAAACATCATCAAGATGTCTATCCTACCCAAACTAATCTACAGATTTAATGCAATCCCAATAAAAGTCAACACTGTATTTTTAAATGAATTGGAAAAACAAACTACAAAATTTATTTGGAAGGGTAAGAGGCCCCAAATCACCAAAGACATATTGAAAAAGAAAAATGAAGTTGGAAGTATCATACTCCCTGACTTTAAAACACACTACAAAGCTACAATGGTCAAAACTGAATGGTATTGGCACAAGGATAGACATACTGACCAATGGAACTGAATTGAGAGTTCCGATATAGATCCTCACATATACAGCCATCTGATATTTGACAAGGCCACCAAGCCCACTCAGTTGGGAGACAATGGCCTCTTCAACAAATGGTGCTTGGAGAACTGGATATCCATATCCAAAAGAATGAGAGAGGAATACCATCTCACACCTTATACAAAAATCAACTCAAGATGAATCAAAGATCTAAATATAAGAGCCAAGACCATAAAGACCTTGGAAGATAATGAAGGTAAGCATCTACAGGACCTTGTAATAGGAAATGGTTTCATGAACTTCACACCCAAAGCACGAGCAGCAAAAGAAAAAATAGATAAATGGGATCTCAAAATTAAAAACTTCTGCACCTCAAAGGATGTTATCAAGAAAGTAAAAAGGCAGCCTACCCAATGGGAGAAAATATTTGGCATCCATATATCTGATAGGAGCCTAATATCCTGCATATATAAAGAAATCCTACACCTCGAAAATAAAAAGACAAATAAAAAACATTTAAAAAATGGGCAAACGACCTGAAAAGACACTTCTCCAAGGAAGAAATACAAATGACTAAAAAGCACATGAAATGATGTTCAACATCACTAGCTATTAGGGAAATGCAAATCAAAACTACAATGAGATACCATCTTATACCCATTAGAAAGGCAGCTATTAAAAAACAGCAGACTATAAGTGTTGGAGAGGATGTGGAAGAATGGAAACCCTTATCCACTGCTGGTGAGATTGTAGAATTGTTCAGCCACTATGGAGGACAGTTTGGCAGTTCCTCAAAAAATTAACTATAGAAGTTCCATATGATCCAGTGATTCCACTGCTGGGTATATACCTAAAGAATTGAGAGCAAGGACATGAACAGATATATTCACACCAATGTTCATAGTGGCATTGTTCGCTATTGCCAAAAGTTGGAATCAACCCAGGTGCCCATCAGCAGATGAATGGATAAACAAAATGTGGTACATACATACAATGGAATATTACTCAGCTGTAAGAAGGAATAAAGTGCTAACACACAGATAACATGGATGAATCTTGAAGACCTTATGTTGAGTGAAGCAAGTCAGGCATTGAAGGATGAACAGTACATGACCTCACTGAGATGAATGAAGGAAATTGAGCAGTCTCAGAGAGCTATTGCTTGTAAGATAGGTTTGCAAGAAATAGAAAAAAAAGAGAAGGTTGTGAGCCATCACCCATACGGTTGTATTCTATGGTACAGTGATAGAGTGTAGATGTATATTGAAGGGATAGGACAGGAGGGTAGTGACATTATTGGGTTGGGTGGTGCAGGGTTGACAAGTGGGTAGATTGTGAAGGTCCAGGATACTGGGGGAAGGGTTGGAAGAGGGACCAAGTGAACACTGGGGATTTGTGAGTATGAGATTGAAAGTACAGATATGGGAATACTCTGATGGCAAAATGACAAGGAAGGGTCACTGGTTTAGGGTGTTGTTTGGGGGAGGGCATTTGATACAGGGCGCACATAGAGCAGGCTTCTAAGGAGTGTGTGAGTGTTCATTCTGTCATAATGTGTTGTATCAATGGGTGGAGCCCCACATAATGAGTGGGAAGAAGTTGGACTCCCATCTTTGGGAGGACTGATTTGTTCAGAAATAGACAGGCGGGAGTCTCTCAAGAGCAAGGGCAGTTCCTAATAGGGGAGGACAAACCAGTGTGTCAAGATCTGTTGTTGCATGTAACTATGAATCTTGTCATTCAACGAGTCAAGTCAGGGGGTAGTTGTGGGCCCTGGGGGGATGGGGTGGGAGGAATAGAATAGATCAAACAGCGGGTATTGAGTGGTCAGTGGAAATGTTCTTCATTGCCGTACAATGATGGACACAGGACATGGTAAATATCATCAAAATTTATAAACGTGTACGTTCTAAAATGTAAACCATAGTGTAAACCACTGACAATGTTTAGTAGCTATGTTTCACTATTTGTACATCAGTTATAACAATGCTACCATCCACATATATATTAATATAGGGGGGGAGAAAAGAGGGGGGAGGATTTGGGGTATATGAGAATCTTCTGTATTCTGTGTGTGACTTTGCTGTGACTTAAAACTTCTTTGAAAACAAAATGAAAAGTAGTGGATACTGGGGAATGAGAGGGGAAGGTGCCACGGTACAGACTGGGAACCAGATATTGCAGTAATGAAAGGCAAAAGGTCAAAAAAAATTTTTTTTAAGATTTTTCATTTTTTAATATCCCAATCTTTTAACTTAATTTAATGTTTAGTTTTTAATTTTTATATATTTTATCTCTTACATTTAAACTTATCATTATTATTTCATTTTCCTATTAATTGTATTCACCTATTATAATGGCTTCACTTTGAAGAAGCTTTGGATCACAGAAGGGTTACAATTGGGGCAGGGGAGGATCATTGGTGTGGAGTGTCAGTGATGGAGGATGCATGGGAGGAAGTTCACCTGAGCATAAATATAAGGTATATAAAAATGTTCAAATGTTCACAGGGCATTGTCACAGTGGGTAGAGAATCACTCAATAAATGAGAGAATACTGAATTCCCGTTCTGGAGAGCTCTGCCACATTCTCTAAGGGAGCAGCAACAGTCCCCCAAGTGCAGGGGCAGTGACTGGTGAAAGAGGTTGATCTACTAATGGGCCCTTAATAGTGATGACTAGCCTTATGAGTCTTTGCTCTTGAAATTGAAACTTAGCCTATTGTTATGGGGTGCCTAAGGGTTACCACCGAAAGTCTCCTTGTTCCTCAAATGTGGCCTCTTTCTAAGCCAAACTCAGCATATGAATGCATTACCTTCCTCCCAGTGTGGGACATGACGCCCAGGGATGAGCCTCCCTGGCACCAAAGGATTGCTACCAAGTGCCAACTGGCAATGTGACTCAGAAAAAACCTTGAATAATAGGGGGAGAAGGTAAAGACAAATGAGTTTATATGGCTAAGAGACTTCAAGATGAGTTGGGAGGTCATCCCAGAGGTAACGCTTACGCATATCTCAGTAGGATCTCATAGAATTCCAAAGTGGATATCACCCCAAAGAGTGGGGCTCCTGAGGGCTCTGGAGACACCCAGGTCCTATGTCAGGGCAGATAGCTCTGGCATTTGGTGCATTGCCAGTGGGCCCTACTTTGGAGTCTGTGCTCCTGAGAGTGACAGAGTTGGACTCAATTATGTCTTCCCTGCACATGTCTCATCTGTCCCTTCTATTCAAACCTATACTTGGTGTTGGGGTTTATAGGTGTACATCCAGAGATTTGACTCTTTGGGGCGTCCATGTGCCATCTGGGTCCAGAACCTCAGTGGAGCAGCAACTCCTACTCTACAGCTCATTGGTCTCACCCAGGAAAACTGGCGGGGAGATGATGATGGACAACGGCCATCCCAGGGAATGGAGAGAGTCTGCAGCTGCAAGCGGGATAATCTCATTCATGGTCTCCATGGGATAGAAGCCCCCTCTCAATTGGAGGTGGAGTGGACATCACCATCCTCAGGATGGGGGAAGAGCTATGGACTAGAGTGGACTTACTTGTATTCTACTATAGACATATTGTGATTCAAGCAATGGAAGAAATTACAACATTGATGTGGAGCCAGTAGCCACTGGAGGCTCTGGGGACAGGGAGAGGAAAAAGCAGTTGTAACACAGGGGCTTTTTCAGGACTTGGGAATTGTCCTGAGTGACATTGCAATGACAGATATAGGCCATTTTATACCATCATATAACATGCAGAACTGTGTGGGAGAGAGTATGGTCTCCAATGTGAACTATGGTCCATGCTTAATGGCAAAGCCCCAGGATGTATTTATCAATTGCAATTAATGTGCCACACTAATCAAGGATGTTTATGTGGGAGGTTGTGGGAGGTGTGGGAGGAGAGGCATATGGGAATCCCTATATTTTTTGTGTAACATTTATGTAATCTAAGTATCTTTTTAAAAATTTTTTAAAAATTAAAAAAAAATACACAATTTTTTTTCATTTCTATATACAAATGAGATTAATAAACAAACAAATCTTGGAATTTTTCCACTCCAGAATGCACAATGAAAATATTGAAACTGTCCACCAGTCTATAAAGATTGTTATCTAAAATATATCCAATAATACACTAGGTAATGGCTCATCATATAAGCTGCTCATACTTCTGCCATTTGGTCCATCATTAGTGAGCATTTTTCCAAGCTGAGTATAGGAAAAATACTTAAACATGAGCACCCAAGATGCAAGAGCTTAGGCATGAGAATTGGAGGAAACTCACCTGCAGAAAATTCACCCTCTTTTATTATAGCACAATGTTAATAGGCTCAGCTTTGTCCCAGTCTTGTATATTCTATTCCCATCTGAAAATACATGCCCAATTGATCCAAAATATTGTGTTAGATGATCTATTCTACATTACAGCCCTCAAGTGAGTATTCATAGCTTCAGAATGAGAATATGTCTGTTCACCAGCATAAGAACCACTATTGCTAAATGCACAATATTCTTGAATAGTCCCAAGGAATAGGTGACATAAGAATCCAAGGAGCAGATTTTAGATTCTTTGGTGGAATCTGCTATAAGCTGCATTTGGTTGTTTGAAGCTAGTGGAGAAATCTGATTTAATAAGCATTTCATTATATATATACACATATATGTACATATATGTTATGTAAATTATGATATTATGTTATCATTCTTGTGTATACTATATAACTATATATAATACCATATATAGAGATTCTTAAATACTAAATATAATACTACATATATATATGGAAGTCAAGGGCATAATAGGATTTAGGGCATCCCAATTCCAAGAGAGGGAGGGAAGCGATTTCTAGGAGCATTGAGTATACTGAGTCTAGAATATTTGGCCTGAATTTCATCCAATGTACCCACAAGGATTTATCAGTTTGTTCTGAGCCTTGTATTTTCCTCAATTTCATTTCCCAGCCCAAACTATGGAGACCATTCATTGCTATATCTAGAGCCTACTACACTTTTTTTTATTGAACCCTAAAAGTAAGACAGCATCAGTATAATAATATACTGTGGCTGATCAGAGTTCTGTTTCTTCCTTCAACACTTGACACATAATGTCACAGCAGTGCAAAGAATGACTTAATATACCTTTGAGGTCATAATGCGAATGTGTATTCATTCTCTTTTGATAAATTCATATTGTTCCTGGCTCATTACACTCATATTCTCCAGGATAGGAAAGGAAGCAATTATTTTGTATTACTCCTGGGACTGGATATGTCTAGGATCTTGACCTCAACAAGAGTAACCTTGATTAACTTCCTAAAATTAATTTTGAGATGTCATGCCTGCCAAAATGGGCTATTTGGGGCATGACAACATGGTGAATGATTACTATACTTTCATTTATTTAATTAATTCTGATATTACTTCAAAACCTACCCTACAACCAAAATCAAAACCACTAAAGTCAAATAATTGCTTACTGTTGATGAAGAATGATTGGGGCATTTTTAGAGGTTTGTACTTGTCTTATTCCATGAAATCAAGCAACATCCCCACTGATTGTCCTAAGGCAGACTACGCCCCAGTGTGGAAGAATATCCATTTCTACTATACCCACAAAGATTTTACTAAAGGACCTTCCCCCAACAAGCATTTGTACTTTTATCTGTCCTTCCTATTTTATAGTTCATGAAAGTCAGATATATATGGACTGTTCTATTTGTTCACTGGAGCTTTTGTGGAATAATAGCATTTTGATTTTTGGTATCTATTCTAACATCATAAAGTTCTGATTGGCCCCACCTTAGTACCCTTCATTCTGGAATTCCCCTGGCTGAGGCTAGAACAAGATACTGAGTTCCCATTGGGTTTGGCACTTAAATTCATTGGCTGATATTAGGAACACTATAATTAAAGCAAAAGAGTCTTTTTAGTTTGGTTAGACTTTCCAGCCCTGGTTGAGGGCAGCAGATAGTGGGTAACATCCTAATGCTCTCCCAACTACTCTCCTCTGCTGTACTCCAGGTTCCACCCGTCCACTACAACTTGCCCTTAAAGATATGGACTTTATTTAATTGTCAACATTTTTTTTCTGTTTCCATATATGGGAAATATGCTTACAGCCCGAACTTCTGTTTCCTGCCCTTGAACTATAATAAAATTTATTTCTTGCCTCTTCTCTTTAATCATACATTTGCAAAATTTAGATTTCTAATCACAACTTCTCAATTTCTTCATCCTTTTCTTATTCAAGATTCTTATCATGGTACTGTCTGCAAGGATGGGTACCTCTCCACCTTAAAAAAAATTTTTTTTTACTTCCACTGGCCTTATACAACCCAACTGCTTAGACTACCCAATAGGGCCCTAAATTTGTTACCAGTGGACAACTGGTATCAAATCACCACAGAAGGGAGGATCCCATGCTTATACTTTTAAGTATGAGGCCACTTACATCAATTTTGAAAGCCAATTTTTGACAATATCTCATTTTTGCAATGTATGAATGAGGTCCACAGATTATTTGCACATGTATAGGAGCAATAAATCCAAATAAATCAGGTGTCAACAAAGGATAAGGAATAGTATTGATTAACAGATGCTCAGTAAGAGAAATCCAGAGTCTACACCAGTTGCCTCAAAGGAAAGCCATATTATTCAGAAATTTTAGCATGATCAATTACTTTGTATGGTTGCAAACCCTGATTTGATTGAGCCACATTGCCCAGCTCTAACTTCCTGGTTCAGGGTATTTTTATTACATCATCATCATATTACTGTTATGTATAGGTAGTATAATAATTTCTGGGCATTTCAAATAGATTGGAACTGTGAAAGGATGAGCCATCTTTATGCTTTCATCTGTCTACTGCACCTAAGACAGGGCAAACCCAGTTTGGCCTTGATCCACCACAGCTTGTATACATTCAGGTTTGATTTTTTCAGTTTATAGATAGAAAGATATCACCAAAATGTTAATAGAGGTTATTTCTAGAATATTAGATCAAGGCACTTTCTTCCTTAAAAAGATATTTGTGGCATTTTTTAAAATAAATAAATAAGTAATGAATGCTTTCTATGTACCACGTACTGTGTTAGACGCAGGGTAGAAGAGTGAGGGAGCAATAAAATGAGGATAAGACAGACAGTATCAGACCTCATGAACCTTAGTTTACTGAGGAAGAATAGAAAAAAATAGGCAATTACAGTAAAGCATGATAAATGTTGACCACAAAATATCAGCTCCCTGCCACCAGGAACACATCTATAGCCACAACTTCCTGCCTACCTTGAAAATAACAATTTTGAATATAAAAATAGGTCGTGTTTAAAGGTTTTGTATAAAAAGAGAAAGATACATTTGAGATTATACTGAAGGAAAATCAGAGTGGCATAGTGGGTTAGATAGCTGGAGACCTAGGTTCCAGAAGAGGTCGTCTCTTTAATCTCCTTCGGCTTGCCCCGCCCTGTGTTTTGAAATGGTAAACTATGATATTAAATTTTTAAAATTTCCTTCCTGATGAAATTTTATGGCTTTGGAAGCATGAAGAAATTAATTAGTAATGAATTGGATTCGGACATTTTATTACTTTTCTGCTGCTGCCATAACAAATTACCACAAATTTAGTGACTTAAAACAAACACAAATTTATTATCATATAATTCTGTTGGTCAGATTCTATCCTTTTGAGGCTTTCTCTGGTACTTACACAAGGCTTCCTACATTTCAGAACAGTGACGAATTATTAAATTCTTCTCAGGCCACTATCTCTCTCTAACCATAGCCAGGTGAAGCCCCTTCAATTTTAAGGATTTATGTGATTATATTGCCGTCTACCCAGAAAAGCCAGAATTATTCTCCATTGTAAGATTCTCAATCTTAATCATGTCTGCAAAGTTCCTTTTACCATGTAAACTAACATTTTCACTGGTTCCAAGGATTAGGGGTTATGGATATTTTCGTTGGGGAGCAGTCATTTGCCTATCACAGACATTTTTTAAACCAACATTTAAATTTTGGGATTGATCAATTTATACAGAAATGCAGGGACATATCAAATCAACTCTTCCCAGAATGTGTAGTACCTGTGGTAGTCTGAAGAGAAGAAGGTAGAAGAGGAGAAGACAATTTGGAAGCAGATATCTTTGTAAGGTAACCATAAGCCAAGGAATACCAGCAGTCTCTGAAGCTAAAATAGAAGGAATGGGTTCCTCCCTGGAACCTCCAGAAGGAACCAGTCCTGCCAACACCTTCATTTTAACCCCTAAGGCCCATTTCAGACTTGTGACTTCCAGAACTGAAAGCAAATAAATTTGGTTGTTTTAAGTCACTAAGTTTGTGGTTATTTGTTGCAGCAGCAATAGGAAACTAAAACAGTACCTCACTGCCTTACTTCCTAAATTAAGTTTTTCTGGGTCCTTTTTTCTCATAATCTTAATGACCAATAACATTTCAACTAAAATATCGGCATATACTCCATCTGTTCCCACCAATGGACTAACACCATGTGCCTGTTCCTAACAGGACTCTAACATGATAGTGTCTAAACAGAAGCAAATGAAGATGGATGTTAATATTTAGTGATTTTTTTTCCAGGTAAATATTAGAAGTGGTAATTGTTTGGGTTGGCTGTCTATAATACTATCTCAGAGAGTTGCCAACCCTACCACTTCATTTTAGCAGTGTAACTATTAAAAGCGATTCTAGGGAAGTGGATGTGGCTCAATTGGTTGGGCTCCCGTTTACCATATGGGAGGGCCTGGGTTCGTTTCCCAGGGCCTCCTGGTGAAGGCAAGCCAGCCCTCGTGGCGCGGCGAGCTGACCCAACAAAGGGAGACAAGGAGACACAGAAAAACACACAGCAAATGGACACAGCGAGCACAAGCAGCAAGGGGAGGATAAATTTAAAAAAATAAAAAAATAAATAAACCTTAAAAAAAAAAAACTGTTCTTGAATAAAACATTTATATATATATATATATATAAAAGTTATTCTAGCCCATAGACTTGTATCCATGCAGGTATACATTTAAATAATCTAGAACATAGGAACATATGAAGTGGATCAAATTTCAGAGATATTAACTGCTATAAGGATGAAATACCAAAGGTTGGATTTGAGAGTAGTGATAAAAATATTAAGCCATTCCCTTGTATAAATGAAAGCCAAATTGGTCAGGATTCATCTAATTGGGAAGTAGTGCTATTTCAGCCTCAACTGCCAAAATATTTATGCTGACATATTTATGCTCTAAGCAGTTGATAATGGGAGAAAACCAATCTAGTTTATTATAAATTATATAGTCAAATAAATACATATAGAGACAGTGCATAAGTAAACAGCAATATTTGTAAGATATCAGAGACTTTTAATTGATCTTTACTTAAAGTCACCTAGTTTGAATTTAATAATTTTCA
Source organism: Tolypeutes matacus (assembly GCA_026826555.1). Classification (NCBI taxonomy): domain Eukaryota; kingdom Metazoa; phylum Chordata; class Mammalia; order Cingulata; family Chlamyphoridae; genus Tolypeutes; species Tolypeutes matacus. The sequence goes on from JAKSZT010054350.1 coordinate 9,233,811, forward strand.
TTCAATTTTGACTGGGGTGGTGGCATATTCAGCAACTTTCTTTTAATCTTGTAAGTCGTGAAGTTTGTGATACTTTTGTTATTTTTTAAGTATTTAAACCTGAATCTGTAATTTAACTTAATATTTAACAACAGAGTTCAAATAAATCAAATCAGCAAATAATGAAGGACTACTATAAGGCAAAAGAGTGTGTGTTTCAACTTGACAATTAATTTTTAAATAAGAACTTTATTAATTTTCATAATTAGAATCCATTATTAGTTATGCACATGCAGGATAAGTTTTATTAATAATAAAATGCTTTACCAAACTTTATATTCTCTCCATTTCACAAGATGAGTGGCAAAAACAAGATTATAGTTGAAAAAAATAATTTGGTTGTACTTCATCCATTTCTCTCTGTAATTCTGAGATTGAAAACACAGTTTTGTGAGCCTCATGGGTGGTGGTGGTCTTATACCTGAACTATACTTTCTTTAGGACAAACAGGGCTTACATTAAACTCAAAAGCAAATGTAACATCATTTAGTGGCCATATTGCTTGCAGAAAAACCAGATTTTATTTGACATTGACATTTTATTTCTGATAAAAATACACACAATATAGAACTGTACCAAGAAGTAGGTCTAGGTAGATGACAGATGAAAGTAATTTCCTCTTCTACTTTCTTCACACTCTAATAAGCAGGGCTTAAAGACTACATCCTTAAATGAGTCATTAAAAGCTAGAAAAAAAAGAAGATTCAGGTCAGGTTGCTTACTCAAATTGACCTCTCAAAACTGTCTCCCACTTTAACTTTTTGAAAATAATTATCTAAAAACATATACCCATCATGTAAAAACTCCCCCTTCCATCCCTTTGCCCCTATCCTCTGGTAACCTCTACTTTCTGCCTCTGAGAATTTGCTGTATCTAGATATCTTATATAGGTGATGTCACCCAATATTTGTCCTTATGTACCTTGCTTATTTCACTCAGCATGTTGTCTAGTTTCATCCATGCTGCAAGCATGTCTCAGAACTTCATTCCTTCTTATGGCCAAACGATACTCCATTGTGTGTATGTACCACATTTTGTTTGTCCACTCAATTTTTTTTAACAAATCAATTTTATTGATACATATTAATAAAGCATAAATCCATCCAAAGTGTGCAATCAATGGTATTTAGTATAACCACACAGTTGTGTATTTATCACTTGAATCATTTTTAGAGTATTTTCATTATTCAATAATAATAATAAACAAAAATCAAACAAAAATCTCTCTATGCTTCCCTTGCCATACATAGCTGCTATTCTGTTTCCATCTCTCTAGTTTGTTTGTATTTATATTTTGTAAAAACCTTCTTATATATGCAATATCACCCACATTTCATATTTTACATGAGGTTTCACTATGTTATACAGTTTCATGTTACATTTTTTAGCTTTCCTTCTAGTAATATATGTGACTTCAGACTTACCTTTTCAACCACTGTCATACACATATAATAGCTCTGCTAGTTACAGACACTACTGATGGACACTTGGATTGACACTTTTAGCTGTTGTGAATAATGCTGCTATAAACATTGGTGTACAGATATCTGTTTGAAACTCTGTTTCAAACAGGAATTGATTCAAACAGGAGTAGAATTGATAGACAATCTGATAAATCTATATTTAACTTTTTGAGGAACTGCCATATTGGTTTCCACAGTAGCTGAATCATTTTACATTGCCATCAACAGTGAACTAGAGTTAATATTTATTTCTCTGCATCTTCTCCAACACTTATTTTCCATTTTTTATTAATAGTCATTCTTGTGGGTATGAAGTGGTATCACATTGTGGCTTTCATTTTCATTTCCCTAATGGCTAATAATGTTGAGTATCTTTTCATGTACTGGCACCCTTGTCAAAAATCTGTTGTGTGGTCCTATTTCTGGACTTTCAATTCTATTCCTTTGGTCTATTTGCATATTCTTATGCCATATTATTTTAGTTACTGTAGTGCAATAGTAAGTTTTGAGATTGTGGGAGTATGAGTACTCCAACTTTGTTTTTTGTTGTTGTTTTTTTTTTCATTTTTTTGTTTTTGTTTTCAAAATTGTTTGCCTCTCAGGGTCCCTTGCAGTTCTATACAGATTTGAGGATCAGCTTTTCCATTTCTGCAAAAATTTTAACAGATGTTGCATTATGCATTGATTTTGTAGATTGCTTTGGGTAGTATTGACATCTTAATGATATTAATTCTTCCAATCCATGAACATGGGAGATCTTGCTATTTATTTAGGTCTTCTTTCATTTCTTTTAGCAGTGTTTTATAGTTTTCAGTATACAAGTCTTTTACATCCTTAATTAAATTTATTCCTAGATATTTTATTTGTTTAAATGATATTGTAAATGGAATTGTTTTTCTTAATTTCCCTTCAGATTGTTCATTCTGGTGTATAGAAACACAAATGATTTTTTGTGTATTGATCTTGTACCCTGCCCCTTTGCTGAATTTATTACCACTATAAACTTAAGTCTCTTAAACCCTCAAATCATCCCCTCAGAAGTTTTCAATTCAATGCTTATAAAGTCATCAACTAATAAAAAGACATTTGACTAAAAAAAGGAAAGGATGAATAGATGAGAAAATTGAAGATATTATTTTTCTCTAATATGCAGATAAATCTGACCATTTGCCCTAAGAATTGAAAATAAATGAGTATATTAAATTATTGTTTGCTATAGCTTTTAATTCTTCCATTTGGCTAGCAAATCAATTGCCCTGCATGGAAAGTTTTATTCTAAAAATAGTAGTTAATTGAGGAGCTATCACGAAGGTAACTGCTGAGGTCTATGTATAAGTAGAGATAAAACACCTTTCTTCTGAAACTGAATTCTAGCATTCTTTGTTATAATAGAAAAAAAACTTCTAAATAAAAAATGCACTTTAAGAAGAATCAAAACATCCAGTTTTTAATTGTCTTTTAGATAAAATTTTATTGAAGTGTATCATTCACACATGAACATACACAAACAATAAGTGTATAGTAAAATTTGTGAATTTACAAAACAAACATGCATATCATCATACAGGGCTACCATACATGTCTCTACCACAAACACCTTGCATTGTTGTGAAACATTTGTTACAAACTATGAAAGAGCATCGTCAAAATATTACTAACTATAGCCCATAACACATCCAGTTTTAATACCTAATTAATTATATTTGTAGAATTATTTTAAAATAAGTATTTTCTAGTCTTATTTTAATTTTTAAAGTCAAGGAGGATCTTTAAGCAGAAAATAAATATATATTATTTAGACAAGTTGGAAATACTATGAGGAAAAATGCTACAATGTATGACAAATTGCAAAAGCTAAGAAACTTTAGTCAACAAAAGAGACAAGATGCAAGATAATTAAATTATATATTTGTAGTTAAGAAAAAAACTTTTAAAAATGTTCAAACTATATATGACTTGATATTTTGAAACCTGAGTTTCTAATACTTCAATAAAAATGTGACCAATTTGTAATATAAAGGCCTATTCTTTTTAAAATTTAATATATACAATTGTCTTTTTTCACTTTGAGAGCAACTTATAATGGTGATCTTTTGACAAAATAGACCACAAGTTAATGTGTTGACTCTGAGCTCCCTGTCATATATATTTTTGTTGAACTCTTTTGATATTCTAATTCAGCACTTTAGCATGAGGAATATAATCATGTTACTCTACATATTAAATGTTTTAGTTTGCTGAAGGCTGCCAAGGCAATATATCAGAAATGGTTTGGCTTTTGCAATGGGGATTTTTTAACTTACAGGCTTACAGTTCTGAGGTTGTGAAAGTGCCCAATTTCAAGGCATCATCAGGAGATGCTTTCTCCCTGAGCTGCAGTTGTGGGTGATCAGGCACATGGTGGTGTCCACTCATCTCTCATCTCTTCCAGGCCTTGTTGCTTTCAACATCTGACTTCAGTGACTTCCTGTGACATCTGCTTCTGTGTTCCGTTGATTCAGCTTCTGGCTCCCAGGGTCTTCTCTTTCAGCTTCTAGGTTTTCCTCTCTGTTTTTGTGGTTCTGATAATTCCAGTTTTAAAGGACTCCAGTAAAAGGATTAAGGCCCACCCTGGGCTATGCTTTACCAGAGTAATCTAATCAAATTGACCTTAACTGATTCTAATATAATCTAATAAAAGCTTCACAATAGGTTCACACCCATGGGAATAGACCACTTTAAGAACAAAATTTTCTGGAGTCCCCAAAAGACACAAACTACCACACTAAAATATGTAAACAGTTCTGCATTGTTTAATGTACAGGTGAGGCATATGTAGCTTACCGTCTACACTGGTGTTGGTTCTATTTGCCCCTAGAACCATTCTTTATTCCTCTCCTGCTGGTTTCCACAGCCTATTCCAATGCAACCACCATAGGAAGCACTTCCTAGACTCATAAGGCAGCTGCCTTCTGACAGCTTTTAGCCTGTGGCAGGTACTGTTAGGATGCCCTGGAATGGGTAGGGCAGGAACTAATGCAAAGGCTACATTTTTTTTTTGTAGTTTCAGTTCCCGTAAGACAGACTCATTTGGTTTCATATTTGCCTGGTAGTGCTGGCTCTTAGGCTCCAGTAATGCCACCTTCTGCCTCTTTCCTACAGAATTTTGTCAGAGAAGTGGCCATGGCTTCTAGGTGCCTTCCAGATACCTCACCATTCCTTCTTTGGTTCTCAGATTTTCTAACACTTGTATACCAAATTCTTGCTATAATCTATTATAAATACTTATAGTGAGTTCATTTTTCTAGTTAGACTTTGACTAATACAGGACTCCCACATTTTCTATATCCAGAGTTATTCCTCATATATACAATGTAATGCTGGATATTTAAGGAAGGCTTTGAATGAAGGAAGAGTTTTGAATCCACACACATAGAAAAGGTTAAAAACTATCAGCCTAAGAGATAAATCCAAACTCCCCAAACATTGAACATCTTCTTGTTTCTATACTCTACCTGATTTATATTCTTGCTCCCAATATAAGCCAAATGTGAGCTCTAAGATCCTTTAGCTATTGACTTTCCTTTGTACTTCTCTATGACTTTGCTAATATCATTGTCCTTACTGAATACTCATCCTTCCCAAATTTTCATGTTGAAGTCCTACCCAACTTCATGGCCCTAAACAAATGTTACCATTTCAAAAATCTTCGTCATAACTGTCCTTTCAATTTTCCCTGGTTTAATTTCCCATAACTCTTTATCTGAACCTTTCCCCCCTCATCTGACATACTCATGCTTTGATGTCCAGGGAAATAACAGAAGTGCCTCTTAAAGGAGATTTTTGGAAAGCAAATTTAAATAAGCAAACCAAGCCAAATGTTAGCGGGTAGTCAGTCAGTAAACCAGAGAACTAAGTCTAAGTAGTCTGCTAAACCATGGAGTAGAATGAAATATTGAGAACCTAAATATGAAGCCAGGAATGAGGAGACCTCAGAGTAAATGTCAAACAAGTAGATTCTGGGAAATGTCTCAAGTTGGTATTGTTGTCTATTGCTGGGTTTTATGCGGTCACTATAAAATGGTTTAAAGGAGGGCTGGCTGCATTAAAGTGCTAGGAATTGGGCAGAAACCTGTCATAACACTTTGTGCCTTCTATTATGGTAATTTATGCCATATCATGTCCTAAAGCTATAAGCCCAGGATCTGAGTATGATTCATTTTTATACATAACAATATCATGTACTATAAACATTACTTGAATAAATACATATAAGAATAGATTTTGTAATATACTCTGTTAATGTGAAAACTACAATTTTTACTAGTTAATCTAATTCTCAGGGAGAACTTTTTATTACTTATGACTTAGTAATATGGATTATAGTTATTTTGTTTTTAATCATTAAAAATTAGACAAACTCCTTGTAGAATTAAATATACTATAATAATTTAATTCTTTAATATATCATTAATATATATTAAATTATAGATTATATAACACATTATGCAATTTAATATATAATTAAATATAACAATACTAGTACCAGAATTAAATAACAATGTTATTTTGGTTATTATACAGTGTTTGAATTACTTTTTGCAAGAAGTTTAGGAAATACAAAATGTATCCCTTAAATTAGTTACTTTTTTAGTAGATAATGCTTTTCATAGAAACTATGTGTTTTAAAGTTATGAAATGGGCTTCAAATAACAAAAAAAGTTTTTAAGAAAATTACACTCCCTTTTTGGCCAGTACCATTACTCCATATTCATATCTTACATATCTTCTTATAATTTTTCCTTTGCAGAATATGAAATATTGTGTTGATCTAATTTTAGCCCAAGGGAGATAGTTACTTTGAAGTTGCTGCATTGATTCTTAGTCACTGTACATATCTCACTCATGTATTATAATGATAACTTAGAATTAATATAAATTCTGCTCTTTATAAGTTGCTTCTAAAATGACAAATAACCTTTCCTAAATGTTTAGAACAGTAAGTCACTTATTATCTTTATAGGTAGATGTGGCATTGACATAGGCAAATATTTTCTTATTCATTCTTTTTTTTCTTTTTTTCTTTTTAAAGAAGCTTTAGATTACATAAATGTTACATCAAAAATATAGGGTATTCCCTTATGCCTCACCTCCCATCGTACCACACTTTTCCTCATTAATAACATCTTTCATTAATGTGGTACATTTGTTACAACTGATGAACACATATTGAAGTACTGTTACTAACCATGGTCTATAGTTTACATTAAGGTTTACACGCTACACCACGCAATTTTATAGGGTTTGACAACATGTATAATGGCCTGTATCTGTCATTGCAATGTCATATTGAACAATTCCAATTTCCCAAAATTGCCCCGTGTTACAACTATTCTTCCGTCTCCCACCCCTCAGAACCTCTGGTGACCACTACCTTTATATCAGTGATACAAGTTTTTCCATTACTAGAATAATAATAAGACTAGTCTGTAATTACATTCCCCCTTATGTTTGTTCATTTCTCAATCATGAGGATTTTGGAATGGTAAAGCCTACTCTGCTTCTGATTGAGATGGGGCTTAGATCTCATGGGGCAGATGGATGGAAGTGTCTTGCTTGCAGTTGTAGATAGTCTGTTTTTTGGGATGGGTGTTGTCCATCATCATCCTTTTGTTAGTTGTCCTGGGTGAGTCTGATGTATTGGAGAGTAGGTGCTGGCTGCAACTCTGCTAAGATTCAGAGTTCAGCTGGCATATGAACAGCCAGAAGATTTAAGTCTCGGGAACACATTTAATGGATGTAGTGCTAATTATAGAGTCAAGTAAAAGGGGCCTAAGAACTATGTGTAGGAATATTATAAATGAGTCCTACTGTGATACACTGGGGGGATAAGTTATCATATATTCCAAGGTAAAGCTCACTGACAGGGTGCAAAATTCCTGGGGTTGTTTGCCCTGCCTATATTTGAATTATAAACTCCTATAAAAAGCTCTTATATAATTCTATATGCTCACTTTAGTTCTCATTTTATTAGTAGAAATGGAATGTTGAAAATTAGCCATCTTAAAAATCAATCTTTATATCTAGGTACCATTTTCTTGGTCTAAATGATAGGCTTTCCACAATAGAAAAGCTATATATCATGATCAAAAAGTCTTATTTTAGCATTCTCTTGGTTTCAGAATTATGATTGGATCTTGTTCTCAATTCCAACTTCAATAGGCCCTTTCCATGCAATTGCTGTGCTCAGTAGCATAGAAAGAATAAGCTTGATCAAGGTGATCTTTTGATGTTCATTCACTGAAAAGTTATATTGTGTCTTATTGCTACTTAAATTTGCTGAGGAATGAAGTGATTGCAAGGTGATGATCTGGAGAGATGATACAACTGGAAGTAGTTATTTCCCTTTATGGAATAGTGGGATGTGAATTTATATGGCATTTTTACCAGGATAAATTATATGTTATTTTACCTCTAGTAACCATACATGTTTTAGCAATTTTAACCATACTCTATTCCACTGTAAAATATTGCCAAAATATCTCACTGAATCACAATCTTTAATTATGAGAACGAATCAAAATTATCTGGGAAAAAATGCTTTTGTTCACAGCAGAGAACAAATATGGTTATTAAATAATTAGTTAGAACATTTCATTAAATCAATTGAAATTAGAGTTCCTAAACTCATTTTACAACAAATCCACCTAGCGTTCCTCCTAAATGTGTGTGTATGTATATATATATACATATACACACGCTATATATAAAAACATGCACACATACATATACACATACCTTCATGCACACACACAGCACAGCATCACACATTTGGGCTCCTTGTTTTTAATCTCTCTTTAGTGATTCTAACAAATAATAACTTTGTGTGGGACATGGAGGTATCATTGTCTTGCCTGTCCTCTGCCCCACTTACCACTCAAGAACATAGCAATAAGGAATATAGAGCTTACTTTGAGAAGTGAACAACAAACCCTTCAAAGCAAAATAGCAAAAGACTCAAACCATGGAATTAAAGCATCTATTGAACCCTAGAGCAGTCAATGATGTGTTAAAAGGAGGAGTAACCAGAAAGAAAAGATAGGATCAGTAAGATAAAATGTGATAGCGTAGATCAGGCATTGGCCATGGTGGTGTGAAGCTGTGGGGGACACAACATACTAGATCACAAGAGAGGACTTCACTGTGGAGGAACAAGGATATTTCATCAGGTTTCATGCTGGTTTTGACACATAGCCCACAAGGCAATCCATTTATCTTTGCTTTAATTTCATGCTTGCTAAGATTAAGCAAACTTCTAACTGGTAAAGCACATTCTCAGGCATCTAGTTAAAAAAGGGCTACTGAATGTGAGCAGTAAGTGACTGGAAAGTTGAAGTTCCCATTAAAATTAATAAAAATAGCAATCAGTAGTTGTTAATTATACACCAGTCTCAGTGAATATAATTACTATTGGTTTGTCATTGTTTATGACTAAAATTGTTTTAGTTATATTGATAAATATTCCATTTCCCCCTACAAAGATGAGAATCAAACCTAAAGCTCTGGTAAATTCATCACCATAATGCTATTCTTTGAGGTCTGCCAATTTACTTTGCCCCAGCTATACATCTTAGCATAACTACATGATTAACAAAAAATAATATAACTGTAATACAATATGTTGTACAAATTATCTCTTAATGCACACAAGAATTTTATAATTATCATCTTTACATTTAAAATGAGAAAACTATTAATTTTAACCATGACATTGCCAATATAAGATCTTTTCTGACCTACAAAAATAGCAATCTCATCTGATTTAACCTAAAACATAGGGAGCTTACGATTTGATTCTGGAGAAAGCAAGCTGGCATCATTCTATTTCTCTATTAAGCTCATTCTCTTGATCATAATGATGATATCATATCTTTACCTTGCTCCTTGAACCTCTCAGCCATCCTCATCTCTCCTTCTCATCTACTTAAATCAGTGAGATTGCTTTACATTTGTGGGTGTCCTGGCCCTATTGGTTCTTGGCCTTATTCTTGTCCCTAATTCCCATTATGATTTCTAAGGCAAAGAAATAATCCCTGAAGCCTGAGTTTCCCAACTTCACTCCTCAACTGTTTGCCTGCAGGTCTTGCCAGTGGGAAACACTTGTGGGATATTGTAAAACAGCAACAGGAAAGAAATCTCTATTGGGCAGTGTCTCTGGCAGCAGCCACATCTCATCTTGTTCAAGTTCCCATTGGGCAGACTTGCTCTGTTTCTAGTTTCTGTGGGCTTACCTCAGTCCTTTGGCCTTCCAACCTAGGAGTGATGGCAAGTCCTGCTTTGGATAATCTCTGCTTTATCTCACCCCCCTGATATGGTGCTCAGCCCCTTCAATACCTGTATGACCAATTTCTGGCATTCTGTTCTTTTAGTTGTAAACTCTTAAAGTGATTTCTCTGTTTCTCATTAAAGTCCTGAGTGATGTAATACCTCCCTAAGAAAATATAATCTTCCAGATGGGGCTGTTAGGAAAATCACAGACACCTGTTAAGTGGCCATCCCCCACACCTCACTAAGTGGTCATCCTCTGGCCTTCCACATCACCTTTTCTTTTGTGTGCTGTTCTACAAACTGGCAAAGATGTTGAATCTGATGAAAAGGCCAAGCCAGACCTTAAACCCACGAACTCAGAACTTAAACCAGATGCTTAAACTGCTCTGAAAAGCATCTGGGGAGCAAGCAGCCCCAGATGCTTGTCAGAACAGGGATTCTCAATGGCAAGCCCTCCACCCCCAGGTGAATAAAAACCACACGCAAATGGTATAGATTGTTCTCCTTTTCTACAATGCAAAGTGGGGTTGTAGAGCTACCATCTATCCACCCCAACTGGAGCAGTTTTCGACCACAGCGGGAGACCAGCCAGGATGGGGCTTCTTCCCCAGCTTTTTTGGACTATTTGTGCTGTGTAAGCAACAACAAGATTATTTGTCCTTTCTGGACTCTTTGTGCTGTGCAAGTAATAAAGGGATCATTTGCTGAAAGTTTCTATAGTGTCCTGAACATGTGTTTCTGTGATCCACCACTGTAGCAACTCACTCCACAGGGATTTCCATTAATTTCCCATCACAAAATCTACAAATTAGTTGAATCTGAATTCATCTTTTTCTCCCCTCCTTTAATAATAAAGAAACTGCTCCTCCCACTGTTAATGGCAAAACCCTCCACATGTTCTTTGGATCCTATCATCTCTGCTTATCGTAATAAATTATTCCTTATTTACTTATACATGTGGTTCAGAAATACAGTCAGACTCTAACAGAATCTTCAAAACTCTTCCCTTGGCCTTAAATTCCTTTCCGGTGACATCCTCAATTTCTCTGCTTTCTTTCTCAGTAAATCTACTTAAAAATTAGTTGGCCAATTTACTGTGTTCACTTTCTGATCTTTCAGACTACTTTAAACTAACATCCATCCTCATCATGCTTCCTGAAACCTGTTGTGAGATTGGATAACTGTTTAAGCGATGATACCTGGTGTGCCCTTATTTCAATTGCCTGCACAGTAGCTTTTGACAAGTAACCAGTCCCTTTTCCTTGAAAGCACTTGCCTCTCTTTGAATCTATGATTCTATACTCCTCTGGGTTTTTTATTTCTTGTTTTCAATTTTTCTTTCTCATTTGCAGACTCTATCTTCTCAATTTTACCTTGAAGGATTAAGCAGGATTTCCTAAGGGCTTAGAAAATGTTCTTTAATTGTTTCAGACTTTATTTTCTCACTGGGTGATTCAATAATTTTGTATGTCTTTCAATACTATCTTTATACAAATGTTTTCCAAAAATTTAACATTAGTTAAGACCACTTTCCTGAGATTTATATCTAATCCCTATTTGAAATCTCTACTTGGATTTCTCAATGGTATTTTTTTAACCTAACCCTTGTGCACAATTTAATCTCTATTTTCCTAATCTTGAGAGTTTTACTTATCTCATGAAAGAAGGTCAATTTAAACCCAGAAGCTCTTGCCAGAATTCTAGGAGACAAATTTGAAACCCTTCTAATTCCAATCCAATACCAAAATTAAGTAACATTTATTAAATATATATTATATTCTTTGCCTAATCTTATGTTCATTGCAAATATTAACTCCATAATCTTCACTACTCACATATGAGGTAGATACTATCATTAGCCCCCTTTTTACAAATGAGGAAATTGAAGCAAAGAAAGTTTGTGATGTAATCAAGTAGTCATACAGCTAGTAAGCAATGTAGCTACAATTTCAGTACAGACCATTTAATTTCAGAGCTCGAGTATAACTATTAAACTACTATCTCAATTTATAATAAAACCAAAGATAACACATTCATAGAACTTATTATGAGCCAGGCACAGTTGCAAGTGCCAAATATTACATTATTTATGAGGAGGGTATAGTTACTATCCCTATTTGTAGATCAGGAAATTGCAGAGGGTTTAAGGAACTTGCCCAAGGCCAGTAAGTTATAGAAACAGAATTTAAAACCTGATATTCTGGCTCTAGAGTCTTTGCTCTTAATCACCATGATATACTTTCTTCCAATTGTTCCATGGCTTCTACCTGTAAAATACTTGTTACATTTTTCAAGACTTAGGAGCAAAATACTAGGGTTCTTGATAGGGAGTAAGCACAATAAAAAATAATAAAGTTGGATGAGTTCATTCTACAGAGAGGAGAAGGATATTCAGGGTTATTACTAAGGTGTTTGGGGACAGCCGGTTGGCAGATGTAGATCTCATAGCAGGAAAACCCATCCTAATTCCACCAGTAAGGAAGCTGAATACAAGTTAGGCAGGAAGCAAGCAATGTCTCTTTTAATCATTATTAGAATGTGATATGGTCATAGCAGGCATAAATATTAGCCTCATTTTAAAAGAATCTGAGACATTAAAAGAGGCATCCACAATGATAAACTAATCTACAACAGATCTGCGATTAATACCTAGGTCTTCTGGCTCATACTCAAGTGATCTTGTTATTACATCATGTGGATATCCCCTGGTTCCTAATCGCTTTAATCGCTTGTTCATAGAAAGCCAAGCTATAAGGTGGCAGTAGATTTGAAAGCAAGAGAGAGAGAGAGAGAGAGAGAGAGAGAGAGAGAATGCAAAGTTTCAAGGAATAACAGAAGTGTCAAGGAATAGATAATTATTGGTAATTTTAATCGAGTGAGATTTTAAATGGTTAAACTTCAGTTCTCATAGATTTTGAGATATATGGTTTCAAAATAAATCTATGAAATTTGCCAAGACAGGAGGAAAGTGATAACAGGATTGAAAGTTTTTTTTAAAAATTCTACCTTATTATCATGTTTGGTTAAAATATTTCAAACTAAAATACTGGTAAGAGCTGCCAAAGATATCTCCAAAATTATAAATTTACACAATAAGTGGAACCAGCTCATTTACATATGATTTAAATATATAGCAGAGAGGTGAACTACAGAGAAGAATTCAACTAGAACTATCGGTTATACTAGATGTGAATTTCAGAATCAAGATTTAAACAGAAAGACTGAAGAGGTATGTTTTTATATAGACCACATTTTTTGTGACCAGTTAAATTTTAGCAAAAGGTACATTGTTCTCAAAGTTTAATTTTATGCCGAGATACATTGTGAAAGTTAAAAGAATGAGTTTTATAGTAACAGAATTGGGGGTGGAGTCACTGTACAAGATATGGCAGAGATGAGAGCTATCACAGGTAGCATAAAGTAGTATTTAAAAAATGTTATTGTTGTCATTATAATACTTCTGGAAATAATAACAAGGGGACTGCTAGTACAGGATAAGAATCATTTATCAAAAACTGTAAAGCCAGGTGTTTTTAAGAAATCATAACTTTTTGAATTTGAGAAAGGTAATGTAAGGCATATCCGTTGCAGTGAGATTTGGGCAGCACCCTCTAATCAGTCACCTTAACATTTACACTAAGTGGAAAAGGAAGACTATAAATAACCTATCATCAGAGAAAGTCTGGTTTTGTCACAAAATTAGATCAAGTCAGCTCAAGTTTTGCCTTTCAAAATTGCATATAAGACTTTGTGAACCTATCCAAGGGCATCATGGTGATTAAGAATGACATCTAGTGGTGAACAAATTCATGTGCACACACCTAACTATTTGCTAACGGTTATGTATATTGCTGGTGACACAAATTTAATCAATCCTTTAATCAAGTATTTAGTGTCTGGAGATATAAAAATAGGTAAGAAATTTCCCCTACATAGAGGAAATCTTGGTTTACTAATGGAAAGAGTCATATACTCATGCTATCAACACAAATAACCAGTACAATGGGACGGGATCTTAGAAGGGGTCCTTAGTATAATATAGGGGTCAAAGACTTTTTGAAAGAGAAGACACTTGAGTGTAGTCTTGAGGTAGGCAAAGAAAGAGAATAATATTATTTCTGTGAAGAAAATGAAGAAAGATAAACCATAGCAAGAAATCAAAATACACACAGGTATTGGGAAAGGCCAAGAGGAACAATTCATGATTCATTATAATAATATCCTGACTGCCAAATGTTAAGTGTATTTGCTTATTTCTTAGTATTCTATTTAGTTTAATTTTATTGCTCTTTATTATCATCCCTTACTGGAAAATTAAATTAAAACCATATAATATGCCCTTTATCCAAAAAACAGCTCCAATTATTTTTGGAAATAGAAAATTATGTTACTTAAAATAATTATTTGCAACATGATAGCATAGATTTTAAGATATGGTCAATAATGTGTGAAATCAGCTTCAATAAGAGTGGTAGCAAATAAAATGAAAAAAATAGGATTGATATTTATAAGAGAAACTATGAATTTACAGGACTATTAGTAGTCAATTGGATTGAAGTAAATTAGGACACAATAATCTGGCTACTTCTTGAAAATGATTCCTCCAAATGTTTTGGAGTCTTTTCATGATTAGACATTCTGGCCAGTGTTTCCCAAATTATAACTTTATTTTCCATTTTTTAATGTAATGCAATTTGTTTTCTGTTTGATCAGGAATCTCTTAGGCCAATACTCATGGAACTTTGGTTTCTTTACTTAGTCCTCTGTATGGATTAGAATAGAATGAATCAAGACTTTGCAATTCAATGAGACTTTATTAAGAGAGAAAAAAATAACTTACCATGCTCCATCCTTTAGGTAGTCATCATCCTTACCTGTGTGTGAATCCTCACACACACACATGCATACAACTTCATTTTGATCAAACAATATTCAAACTTAATAGGTGCATTACAGACTGGTATTTTTTGTTCTACTTCTATTTTCTTTTCTTTTTCTTCTAATTTTCTTTCTTTAAAGTTGGTCTCAGCCCTTTCTATATACTTCATGGTGAAATACGTCTTGATTGAAAAATATTGCTCGAGAAGAAATGTTAATCTAGTTGAAAAGATTATACACAGACAAGAGAAATTTTTGAATAATACAGCAAAACTTTGTATGATGTATAGACAACTGTGGTTTGGGCTTCGAAAGGGAGAGGTGAGAAAGGGGCTTTATTGGAGAAAATAAGACTTGAGATAGGCCTTGAAGAATCCAGGAAGTTAGGAGTTATGGAATCTTATGAATGAAGATTCAGATGGGTTAAATTGGTATGTATTGGCATGTGTAGGGGATTACTCTAGGTAAGTATAAAGAAATGTAGCGGGAGAGTATAATGATGATGGTGGCAGCTCTCTTTTTGGATTGTTTATTTTATCTAATTAATCTTTACATCAAACCTATATGGTAGGTATTCCTAACCCCATTTTATATAAGAAAGGAATATTAAATTTAGAGCCTAAGTAATAAATCCTGGATCACAGACCTAGTAAGTGGTGGACTCTCTGATCCGAATGTCTATGATCTTAATAATATAGAGACAGATTCATTATGAATAATGAAACACGTTGTAGAATATCTGAAATCCACAGATGAGTAACTTAGATTTTTATCTTATAGTCGATAGGGATTATTAATTGTGTTTGATCACACAATAGCATAAAGACCTTTTTGAAATATTAATTTGTTCAGAAGGATGAACTGGAGTACGAATCCAATGGTATTAAAGTATTACAGGGAAGCGGCTGTGGCTCAATCAGTAGGGCTCCCGTTTACCATATGGGAGTCCGTGGGTTCGGTTCCCAGGGCCTCCTGGTGAGGGCAGGCCCGCCCGCACGGCGTGGTTGGCTGACCCGGCGAGCACAAGCAGCAAGGAGGGGATAAATGAATAAATAAATAAAATCTTTAAAAAATATAAAAATAAAAAAAAAATAAAGTATTACAGAGCTATCATGATAAAGATTAGACTATAGGTCTTAGGAAGCCATGGATGGGGTAAAGCATTATCAAACCAAAATTGGCTTCAGGAGGAAGAGAAATATTAGATTTTTAAAACCTTAATTATGGCTAAAAATAACATGGCAGTATCTAAAATTTAAGTCTTAAAGTCTCTAGATCTTACTTTCTGAAGTATATTCATACTATTAGAATGAAATAATTTACTATGTAGAAGGCAGTTATACATCCTTCCATTCTGCATATATCTAAAATAATGACAAATTTAAAAGACTTAAATTTTTTAAAGGACGTATATTAATAATAAAACATATTTGGCATATAGTAAGCTTTTAATAAATTCATGAATGAACAAACAAATGAATGAATATTCAAAATTGTAACTTTTTAAGATTTAATAAAATGATAAAGAAAATTCAAATATACACACATGCAATATTCCAAATATACATAATTCAATTCAATTTAAAATATTTTAATATACCTCTGATCTAACCACAGTCTGTTTATGGATGTTTCTATGGTAGGTTTTTTTTTTTTTTTTTTTTTAAAGATTTTATTTATTTATTCATTTATCCCCCCCTTGCTGCTTGTGCTCACTGGGTCAGCCAACCACGCCATGCGGGCGGGCTTGCCCTCACCAGGAGGCTCCGGGAACCGAACCCGGGGCCTCCCATATGGTAAACGGGAGCCCTACTGATTGAGCCACAGCCGCTTCCCTATGGTAGGTTTTTTCTACAACAGGCTTTTCAAAAAATGTGAAATCCATGAAAAGAGAGGACTGGAAGGAAGTGCAAATCTTATGCCAAAATTGCAAAGAGAACTGCAGACTTTGCTCAACCTAATCAATTCTTAAAAAGGATTAAGGAAGAATGAAGATAGTAAAAATTAGATCATTTACATCCCACTCTACTTATTGGTGGACCATTAAAATCTTAGTAGAATGAATCCTTTCCAATGGCTTTGAGGAAAATTTCTCCCAAAATATGTACATTTTGATCCCTTTGCATAAGTATTTTTGAGATTCCAAAATTTTAGCTAACAATGTTATTTTTAGTTTTAGTTTTCATTGCCTTTGTTAAAAATGAATCCAAAATGCCTCTAAGAATTTGGGATTTGGTTAGATTTCTGCTGTTTATTTCAGACAAACTGCTTTTTCTGGATATCATTTTGAATGTGATACAGGATATCACATAGACAATGATCAGCAATTTGTTTAAAATTCAGGTTTAGATCTCAATTATATTTTGTTCCAACTTCTATCATAGCCAAGTCTAAATAAACACTCTTTGATTTGAAACATTTCATCTATTTTACTAACATTTCCCCCATTTTCCACCTGTTGAAATTCTAATTGTAATCCTTTAAGAGCCACTTTGATTCACGGCATCACAAATCTCTTTCTGGATATCATCTCTGGAGTTCTGCAATAGCTTTTTAATTTGTATCCCTTCCATCTTCTTCCCCTCAGATTTCTCCTCCTCTAAAACATTTTAATCTGTTATCTGGGCATGTAAGTGTTTGGAAATGAAATTTGAGGAAGGAATATCAGAAGATACAGGCAGAAGGAGGAGAGAAGGAGCCAGGGTGAGTGGGATCAGTATAGACACTTAAAAGGAAACCAAGAATTGTTCAGTAACCCAGGGAAGAAAAACAGTTTTTAAAAGCATATGATGACCAAGAGTGCTGTGCACCTTGGATAAGCAAATAAGTTTAAGTACAATAGAATGGTGGAAATTGGCACCAGATTGCAGGAAATACGAAATGCCTCTTCATTCACACCATACTTCCTTAGTACAGGTCTTATCCTTCTCTGCTGTATTATAGCTATCTGTTTATAGATATCTCTCCATGAGACCATGAAAGCCTTGTCAGAAAGTCAAACTGTTGCTGACCTTTGTATCCTGTGTGTGGTATAGTTCATAGTACAAATGCATTCCATTTTTGTTGGGTTTATATTCACTTCAGATGACTTCTTTATGACTTTGTGGAGACACACTCACCCTTCTCCATTAGCTGAGCTTCACACCCAGGAAGACTAAATAGGCGTACATAAGGCAAAACAAGAATTTAGGGTTCTTTACATCTCAGAGGCTACAGCAACTCTATCAGAGATCCCTTCCTTATTTCCTGTCCTGATTCTCTTTTTCACTACTGAGACCATGTGCCTCATGGTAAGTGCATTAAAATATCAAAGAATATTTTTATTGCATCTGAAACTACTCATTAATTTTTATTTAAAAATTATTTCAGTTGTGGAACTGTCACAACTACAAATATAACCAAAATTAAGACATTAGCAACTTTTCTTTTTAACTTGTGTCCATTTATGAGGGGGTGTAATGTTATTGAACTTTTCTATAATTGAACAAATACTTTATAATTCTTTTAATTGTAAAAACTAAGTTTTATAAAAATATAAGTTGGCTGCAAGCAAAATAAAGAAATATTCTACAAAGACTCTATTTGGGGATTGAAGAAGTAAATCAGTTATCCAAAGCCATGAGGTTAAGAGAAGTAAGAAGAAAGCAAAGAAAATTAAACATAGATAAGCCAGACCAGGAGTTTAGATTAGTGTCCTCAGGCTGCCATAACAAAATACCATTGCAGGGTGGCTTGAAACGACAGAAATCTACTCTCTCATTGTTCTGGAGGCTAGAAGTCCAAAATCAAGGTGTCACAAGGTCATATTCCTTCAGAAGGCTCTAGAGAGAATCTTTCCGTGCCTATTCCTAGCTTCTGGTGGTTGCTGGCAATCCTTGGCATTCCTTTGCTTGTAGCTACGTTGCTCCAGTTTCTACCTCCATCTTCACATGGCTGTCTTCTCTCTGTGAGTGTGTCTGTGTGTCTCCGGATCTCTCTCTCCTTATAAAGATACCAGTCATTGGAGTTGAGGGCCTACCCTAAACCAGTATGACCTCATCTTTACTTGATTACATTGAAAGGTCCTATTTCCAAACAAGACCATATTCACAGATACTAGAGGTTAGGACTTCAATAAATTTTTGTGGGGGTGGGTGGGAATCACAATCCAAACCTAAAATATGTCTTTTCCAGTTCCTCACACATACAATTTTTATGAAGTGAAAAAATTCTCTTTCATAGAAACAGAGAAGTTTTTAAATCATTTTCCTTTTAGATAACAAGATTTCTTCCTTTTTCCTTCACAATAAGTATCTTTGAAAATGCTGATTAATAAAATAAAAATGCAATTTTGTTACTTTTTTACTTTTCTTGTTTGTTTCTCATCCTGATGGGAAGTGAAATGATTCGTTCCATGATCAGCTTCTCTTACATCCATTGATGTTCAGCATTGTGCCATTTCCTTGGCTATTGGGTCATTAAATCCTGATACTTTTTCTTTTTCTGCTTTTCCCTTTAGGCAAGATTGCTGTGTAGCAAGCTTGCCACTTACTTTTTAATAACCTTAGCCAAGTGGAAATCATACGTTCTGGCATCTACATTTCTCATTTCATTGGATTGGCACCGTTTCATGCACATTTTCATTATACTTTACATTTGTTTGGCAGCATCCTTATCTTGGTTCGCCTTATAGCTTTTTTAAAATTTGTTTTTCCATATGCAAACATATAACTGAGCTTATGTGTTGTCAATTTTGTGACAATCCATTCAATAACTCAAGAAATCTGATATCTTCTAAATGTGGGTTTTCTTCATTTCCTTTTAGGTCCTATGACTTTGCTTTCTATTTCTTTTTTCACTTTCTAATATTTTAAAGAAATATCTTTCTTTCCACCAGTCTCAGAGTCATTGTGAATTCAATAATCCTGCCTGAATTCTTGTGTCGTTCTATATTCTTACTAAATCATAAATACAGAAATTATAAACTCATGTATACATCATAACTTTCTTTCCTCCAGTGGAAGGTATGTTAGATATGTTTGTCTATTAATATCAGTGGAAGCCATAAATAGCTAATATACACATGGATACATAACCCAAAATCAAATTTTTAGATTAGAAAAATATAGACATTCATAAAAAGAAATATTTACCCATACCAGTTTTAAAAATTTACGTTAAGAAATGAAAGTCCTTTTTGCCTTTCCAGCTGCATCCTGCAAGATAAAAACTGGTGACATGTATCCTTCTCCACGTTTTCCTCCACTTATTCAGATACAGCAATATGCATATCAATCTATCTATCTATTTTTACATATCTCTTTCCATGCATGCCTACATGTATATGTGTATATATGAGTATATATACATATATATGCAAAAATTTCTTATTACATATCAGTATCCAACTTACTTTTTCATTTAAATTATATTAGGATTTGTTTCTAGGTTATTATATATGTACATTTCCCTGAAAAATTCTTATTATGTATGGTACTTTAAGTTTTTTCCAATTTGGGTAATACAAATAATACTGAAGTGAAATCCAAATATATATATACATGTCTCTGTTTGTATATATGTATATAAACATATATTATACATATATATATATATACATTCATATTCTATTATATATGTGGGAATTGTTGAACCATGGTATATGTGTATTTTTGTATGTCTTTGCTTATTTTCAAATCCAGTATTTCCTGATTTAACAAATTAATATAAATGCAATTTTGCTTTTCCTATATTTTCATTTCCCAACTCATTTGCTCATTCTTTAAACCCTTATAATGCATAAGGAATTCTCACCAACTTTGTCCCCATATTTGCTTGTGCTATCTCTTATCTCTTTTTGTAAGCATTTTAGTATCATGCAACACTTTATTGATTCTAGTAGCAATTGCTTTGGCATAGTCCCTGCATATTGAAATCCAATCCTTGTTTTTCCTCACCTTCCATTACTGTTAATGTGGTATTGTCAATGAATATCATGCCTAACCTCAGCTTCTTTATCAGTTTCTGAATTTTACTCCCTTGTTGTATATTTACTGTAGAGTAGATCAATATTCAGCCAAAAATCACATGAGCATGCTCCTTTCTTTAATTTCCTTCATCTGTTTACACAGCAACCATAACCACCCCTAGCAGTCTATGCTCATGTTTGATCAACCATTTCATCAAGAAGTCATTTGGAAAAATGTGGGTTATAATTAAACATTTCACTTTACCTGTAGTGGCTTTGATTTCACTGGCCCTCTAGCCAAATCACTTCATGACCTTGGTTCTGGCAGTAATAGGAAGGTAATATTATCTGTTGAATTGAAATGAAACAGTTGCTTTACCACAGCATCCTTGAAAATTTCAGACCTTTAAACCACTCAAATAGAGTTTAACGTCTGGCTTAAGAAAAAAAATAACTGTGTGTGAAGCTGGATAAGATTCATTCTTTTTACTGCACAACTGTTATTTTCCAGATATCAGGAACATGAAACCAGCATTTTCCACCAACTTTGAATTTTGTTTGCTATAAACTTACAAACCAGAGACATTTCTCATGGGTTCTCCTTGATGAATTTTAGTGTCAATGTTTGGGTAGCATGACCACTTTCTAAGTCCACATTTTACTCTCTGGGTTATTATTTTTTCTCCTCTCTCATGCATTATTTTGCCTACTTTATTTAATAGGTGTAAGTACCCTCTACTTGGGCAAGAATACAAATAAAGTTCTCTATTTATCTTATAATGTGAATGTTACCTTGCCACTGGCACAGCTGTCATACAAAGCATGTGGCTCACACTTCAATCAACAACACAAAATAGGTGAACTCTAGGCACTTATTGAGAGATTAATTGTCTTATTTGATAATGATAGGAGCCTTCAATTCAAGACTAAGTTGGAAGCCAAATTTATTTTTGAGAAAAATAAAACAGAAGGAATGTCAATCCCTTTGGTTTACTAAGCTTTATTATTTCATAACTCAAAGCTACATACCAAGACTTAGAGTTCCCTTGAAATTACTTTCATAAATTGTAATTTAAATAATATAATATAAAAAGGCAGTCATGTAGGAAAATAATTCTGCACCATCTACCAAAATGCTCTTATTTCTATCTCACCTGAAGCATATTACTTTACCTTGCTAAGTCACATATTTCTAGTGGACACAATGAAAGGCTTAAACGACATCATCTTTTTTACTTTTCTAATATCCACATTCTATAATGGTATACACTGAAGTGGTTCAATTCAGATTTGAAAACCAGAGGAAAATGTGCCTTTCCTAAAAAACTGGGGTGCTTCCTTTAATAATATAATGAATAGAAAAGCACCCATTGTGCTCTATTTTACCTTTGGCTGCTAGAAAACCCACAGCCAAATTTTATGCTCAGTTGCTATGATACTATTTTCCTTATTTCCTGGCTTGATATCTACCATCTCTATATGTGGTTTAATTTATATTTTTTGAAATTAGTTTTTATCTGTATTACATGCATTTTACTCTAATGCAATCTAAAATCTGTTGGAACTTAGATGTATTTATAAATATGTATAAGTACATTTTCACTTTGACCATCCAGCTGTATTCTGTTTGCTTTTTGCTTTTTTTTTTTTTTTTTTTTGCCTACTTTCTTACAAAATTTAAATGAAAGTTTCTTTTGCTGGATTATAAAACTACTATTTTTAATATATATATTTAAGATAGTCTGAAAAATTACACAAAAGAAAATTAAAATAATTTTCTGTCTTTTTGTGAATTGCTTGATTGTAATGAACAGAAACCCACTCAACAAGCTGAGGCAGTAGGGGAACTGATTGGACAGATGCAGTGACTTTCATGAAACCCATAGCCAGGAAGGGCAGGAAAGCTTATAAGGGAAGACTCAGGAGCTATCATCTATCTTACTTCCTGTTCTTTCAGTTAGCTTCATTTCCTTTCTCTGTAAGTTTGCTTTGCTGCTTTAATATGCATGTAAAAATGTGTAGTAGAAAAGAACTGGCCTAGCCATAGCTATACCCTAAATTCCAGTTCCAAATTCCCAAGAACAAAGGATTTGATTGGCTTAGCTTAGATCAGGTGCCTTGTGGCATAAAGATTTAGAAACTAGTTCTTCCTCAGTAGCTGTGGGATGTGGGTAATTCTCAAAGAAGGTATAGGGGATCTGGCTTGCTCTCCAAAAGATACTTATAACCTTCTTCACCTCACCATATAAATCAATATTTATGTTTTTGTAGATTTATTTTTATTTTTTTCTTAAGGTGACTTTATGAACATATATGGTATGTAAGATCTGTATCCTAAAATTTCTACTTAACCATAATGCAAATATTTTCTTTTTTTTCTTTTTTCCTAACAGAAATCTGTTTAATGGTTTAGAAATGTGTACTCTCTGCCTCTATTTTTCCAAAAAAGGTTATTTTTTTCACGTAAGTAAAAAAATAGATTTGACATAAACATTTGTGTAATCATAAATAGGTAATGAGGAAATCTGAAAAATGTAAATGGCATCCCTGGGCTGGCAGAGGTTCCTCTTCCCTGCCCTTCCCCACCACAAAGCTCAGAAGGGCCACCAGTCAGGAGGAGGCCCCACCCTTGGCAGGTCTCTGGGTGGAAGAAGGAACTGAATTCAATATGAATTAGGAACTTCCTCCCAGCTCCATACCAGCTGGGGCCCAAATTGGGGGCAAAACCCTTTTCTGGGAAATCAGCGACCCAACTTCCTGGCTGAATCCCACACCTTTGAGTCTTCCCTTGCCGCACACCCCAATACCCCCTCCATTACCTTGCAGCTCTCAGGCTTCAGAATGCCCCTCTCCCACAACCCTGGTGGCCAATGGGACACTTCCAGACTCTCCTTTCCCTGCATCTCCAGTCCAGACCCCTCTCTTGTTCTCTGCTCCCAGACCCCACCTGCCCCTGCTCTTGGGTAATTTATTTAAAAAGGGAGAGATGAAACAGTTCTCCTACCCCCAGGGCCCTGGGTGGATGGAAGAGGGCTAAGCCTCCCCTGGGAAGGAAAAGAGGCTGGTTGGTTTTTCTGTTTTCCTCACCTCCTACCAAGCCCAGGTCCCCATTTGAGAAGAGGGAGGCTCAGAAAGGCAGTAAAGTTTTTTCTTCTCTTATCATTAAATGCTTTTCAAAAACTTATTTTAGCCACATAATATTGCATCTTAAAACATCATGATTTTATTTATGCTCTATCCCAAGTTTCCTTTTAGAGAAAATATAAAAATTAACTTCAGTCTTTGTTTTGTAGCATAATTTTCTTTCTGAAGTATACTAGTTTTCTGCTGCCGCATAACAAATTTCCACAAATATGGCTTAAAGAAGTGCAAATGTATTAATTCACAGTTCTGCAGGTCAGTTTTAGATGGGTTCAGCTGGGTTCTCTGCTTCTGTTCTCACAGGGCCCAAATCAAGATATCCTCTGGGCTGGAGTTTTATCTGGAGTATAGAAGAAAAGCTACTTCCAGACTCATTTAGGTTGGTGGTCGAACTCAGCTCCTTGCAGTTCTAGGTCTGAGGTACCCATTTCCTTGGTGACTAACAGTTTGGGGGCCTCTTTGAGCTCCTTAAGGCTGTCTGCCTTCCTTCTTACTTGGCCCCTTCCATCCTCAAAGCCATCAAAGGCACATTGAATCTAATTTGTGATCCAAATCTCTCTGACGACTTCTACACAGCTATTGGACAGAAAAAACTCTGCTTTTAAAAGGGCTCATGTGACTAGATTAGGTGAATAAGTTCCTTATTTAAGTTCAACTGGTCAGTGTAATATAACATAATCCCAGAAGTGATATCTCATCATTTTGCCAGCTTCAAGGGATTAGGGTATGGAACCTTGAGGACCATATTTAGAATTCTGCCTAACACAAGGAGCACATAAAGAGATTTTGCTAAAAGACTAGCCAATTGTCTCAGGACCATTTACTGATTACTATTTTTGTGCCTACTAATTTGTAATTACATACTTACAATCTATTAAATCATATAAATGCTAACATAATAGGCTCTATTTCTGAGCTATTCTGTTCCATTAATTTTTTTTTCCTTTTTGACATATTGTATTGCTTTAATTAATATACCTTCAAAATATAATACCTAGTAAGGCAAATTCTCCTCTAGAGCTTTCTTTTTTTCCAAATTATATTAGTTATATATGCTTATATAACATGTTTTTAATTTCCTAGCTGCTAAAATAAATAGCATACAATGGGTTTGCTTAACAACAGGAATTTATTGGCTCACTGTTTCAGAGGCTAGAAGGCTTGCTACCCCACAGAGTACGTATCTTCTGGTTGGCTGGCAATCTTTGGGTTTCCTTGGCTTTTCTATCACAAGGCAATACACATGGTGGCATCTTCTCCTTTCTCTTTAGGGTTCCATTGACTTCCAGCATCTGGCTGTTCTCATGGCTTCTTTCTCTGTGTCCAATTTCCTTTCATAAGGACTTCAGTCATATGGGATGAAGGTCCACCCTCATTTAGTTTGGGCACACCTTAACTAATAACATCTTCCAAGGTCTTATTTATAAAATAAATAGGTTTACATCCACAAGAGCAGGGGTTGGGAACTGAACATGCATTTTGTGGGGAACATGAATCAATCCCCAAAAGTATACTCTATCAATTTTATTCATTTATTTTTCCTAAAATAATCTTGACAATTGGTTGGAATTATGTTAAACTATCATTTTATTTGGGAAAACTTGAAATCCAATCTAGGGACATAGTAAAGGTCAGTATTTATTTTTCAGTGCAATTATAGAGTGACTCCTGATATTTTGCATAATGGATTCTTTGGGGGTGTATGTATCTGACTATAATAAACATTTTTAAAAACATAGGACTGTAGGACTGTACAGCACAGGGAACCCTATTGTAAGGATGGACTATAGCTAATAGTACAATTATAAAAATGTTCTTTCATGAACGTCAACAAATGTAGCACACTAATGCAAGATGGTAAAAATAGGGTGATGTATGGGAACTCTATTTTATGCATGATATTTTTTGTAAATCTACAACTTCTGTAATAAAAAAAAATCATATGCAAAGTATATGTAGTAGAATCTGTAAGTAGATTCTAGTACTCTAGTATGTTATAAACAGAATAAAGCTAAAATGTCATCATGTAAGCCCTGATTTTTGTTTGAAAACATCAAGTTTCTGCAACATTAGTAATATTAAAATGATTTTTTAGGGAAGGGAATTTTTTTGCAGTTTGCCAAGAAAAAAATGCAAGATTATTTTTAAATGCTCATAGTTTGAACTGTAAACTTTTATAGCTTTTATAGTTTTAATATCTTATTCTATAATGAAGTGGCAAAAATTAGAACAGTTGGATATGGAATAGGAGATGTCAAATACAACAATGGAATATAAAATAGAGTAAAGAAATAGACACAAAGGAATATCAGAATTTAATAAAAAACAAAGAAAGCTCTTCTGATCAGTGGGTAAAAGCTACATTTTTCAATAAATAGTTCTCAGAAGACTGACAGGCCATTTGAATATTTAATGAGCAATATTCCTACCTCACTTCCTACATCCAAATAAATTACAAATAGATCCATCCATTTATTCATTCAACACATGTTTTTGAGCACTTCTGTTTGTTTGTTTTCTAGGCTTTATCCTAGGTACTTGGGATATAGCAGCAAAGATGTAGAGCTTAAAAATTAAAAGTATTGGAATAAAACAAGGTTAGATCTTATACTTTAAGAGAAAAATAACTTCCTATGCCTTGCACAAATCCAGAATCTGAAAGATATGTAACTATGCAAATATTTTACATTTCTGCTGGAAAAAACACAGACATATCAGGAATATAATTTTCAGACACTAAAGAAAATAATAGGAAAATATTTCCAGCATTTGGGTCAAAGGAGCAATATCCTAAATATAAAAAGAATACTTACACATGGATATGAAAAGACTAACAAAAATATTCAAAAACATGTTAAAGGAAGATCAATTTCACTCATATTTAAAGAAATGCAAAATAAAGTAATGTGATGCTGCTTTTGCCTGCTGTATTTGGCAAAGATGAAAAAATCTTATTGTATCAGTTTCCTATTGCTGCAAATTACTACACGCTTAGTTAGAGGCTTCAAACAACACACATTTACTGTCTTAGTGTCCTGAAAGTCAGAACTCTGAAATGGGTTTCATGGAACTAAAATAAAGGTGTTGGAAGGCTTGTGTTCCGTTCTGGAGGCTCTAAGGAAAGATCTGTTTCCTTGCCTTTTTCAGCTGCTGGAGGTTGCCCACATTCCTTGGCTGGTGACCTCTAATCAGCAGTGGAATCACTCCAACCTCAGCTTCTATCATCACATTTCCTTCTCTAAATTGCCTGCCTCTCTCTTGCCTTTACAACAAGAGTTCTTAAGCTCAAGGGGTCCATGAGTTTGAATTGAAAAAAATCAATTTATTATCCTTTTTTTCTCTGACCTCTAACTGCGATCTAGCATTTCCTTCACTTGTGAAAGTATGCAATAAATAAATTAACAGTAGAATTTATTTCACCTCACTGGCAAAGGGGTCTGTGGAACAAAAAAGGTTAAAAATGATTTGGAATTATGTTAAACTATCATAATTCCATATCATAAGGACCCTGTTTTACAAGGTCCTTGTGATTTCATCAGGCCTACCTGGATAATCCAGAATAATCTCCTCATCTCAAAACCATTAATATAACCACATATGCAAAGTACAGGTAACATATTCACAAGGTTCTAAGGATTAGGATATGGATATGCTTGGGGAGCCATTATTCTGCCTATTACATTGGTAACACCTAGAATTGATAAGATTGTGAGGAAACAGGAGAAATTACCATAATTTCTAGTAGGTCCATTTCATAGTTTACAAATAAAATCTCACAAACTAATTAGTCCAACAATATAGTCATGAAGCACACATCATTAGTCTAGAAAGCACTCAAAATATAAGTACAAGGCGATTTAGTGCAGAACTGTTTGAACTAGCAAAATTTTATTAAATATTAATATTTATTCATTAATTTATTCCCTAAATCAGGGATTGAGGAAATAAATTATGGTACATCCATATAATGGTTTTCTACATTCATATAAAAATATTGAGGTCCAGAATAATAAAGATAATGTTTCTCTCCAGGACAAAAGATGTGCAAGTTTGCCTGAAACCTCATTATAAAAGATTGGTGGTTCCTAAACTCAGGATTCCTTGGCTATGATACAAACTCACTGCATGTGCAGGATACATCTGCACTCACCTTCAACTCACCTCGATGGTACTGGGGATGAGGGCTGTTGTGCAAACCTGAACATAAAGCCCAAGCTATTTGCTGTGCCATGAATAAAAAAAAAAGTCTTTTGTCTTAACCGGAGAGAGTCATGCCTTGTTTCCAGTGTCCATGAAACTGTGGCAGGCTAAATAAACTGTTAGCTTCCAAGCATAGAAAAAGCTCTTCACTGTTCTTGACAGACAAATCACACAGAAATTTTATTAAAATAAGTCATGCAAAAGTTTAATTTAAATTACACAATTATTTTTTTTTTTTACAAAATTTTAATTTAAAATATAAATGAAATATAACATTTTCACCTACAAAGTTAAATCTTCTGATGAGCAAAGTATCCATTAGGAGAAAGAAAAACAAGTATCCAAGTTATTATTGGTATTCCAAAAGAGGCTCACTTGAAATAGTATCTGACAGAGTGTAGCACATTTCTGTTTGAGTAGTGTCAGAAACCAACTTCCCCACCTTTTAGCACCATATTGGAGAACAAGTTATGTTGTGGTAGAATACAATGCAGTGATGTAGAATTTGAAGGGTAATAAAATGGGCATGAAGACAAACTAGACTTGATTATTTCTACAAGAAGTCAAATCAGATTATTCTTGGGGTTCCAGGGAATCTCAGTCTTGGGTAGCAGTCATCCTTTTAAAAATTATCCCCAGAAACATCAAGTAAAAACCAAACCTTTTGGTATTAATATAATATTATTGGATGAATTGCGTTATCCATGTTTTTAAAATGCTTTCTGTTTTTATGAATAGTGATAATATCCAGGGGTTATTGGATATTAGTGAGAACTAAAATTACAATGAGCTTGATTTTTCATCTACTGCCACAAACTCCCAAGAGCCTACTTAGGATTCTTTTCCCTTGGCTCAGAAGGTAAGAATTGTACTAATATAAAAGAAAAGGCAATGTTTCTTATTCTCCACAGAAAATAAGAGACTTTAAGCATCATTTTTGTGAATCTGGCTTCAAACTTTGAAATTTGAAACCCTCCAGGGAGGCTTATCTTTGCACTTCCAAGTTTACTCAAGAATAAGCCCAGTGGAGCAGGCTCCCACAGGCATCCTTGCAGGGGAAGCAGCCCTAGGTGGGCAGTGCCATCGGGCTCTACCTGCCCAATGAAGCAGCAATGGCTACAGCAAAGGAGGCATAAGACATAAAAAATGTCAGGCAGCACCCCATTCACTGGGCCCTTGCAATACCTCTCTGAGCTCCTTTCCTCGTCTTTGCTGCTCTTTGAACACACTAAGCACAGCTCTGCCTTAGGCCTTTGCTTCAGCTGTTCCTTCTGTGTGAAATGCTATTTCACCAGATATGGCACCTTCTTCCAGTCGAGGCTCAGACTTCACTTTCTCAAGGAGGCAGATACTGAACACCCTTTCTAATAACACAACAGGTACTCCCCCCCACAGCCTCACATGCCACACCCACAATACTCCACACTCTCAATCTCCCGGAACCCAAATCCCTTCTCTTCTCTACCTTTCTCTATTTTTTCCTCTTTCCTTAATAATTATTACTTTCAACCATACTTATTTATGTATAACTTATTTATTATGTTTATCAATTATGATCTTCCCCTTCTACCCTGTCCACAGAATGGAAGCTCTTTTAGGCTCTTGGTTTGATTTATTCACTGATGTACATACTTTAAACAGTCTGTGGACAAATTTCTTGTCCTTTCCTTCCATATAAAATTGACTTTAAACATAATTATTCAAATTCAAAAACACTAAGTTAAGGGACCAAAGAGCTTACCTTTGTGGCAGTAACTATTAGATTTCAATGCTTTAGAGGAAGGTAATTAAAAGTGATGAAGATTAGCAAATGCTAAAGCTTGAATTTAAAATAATTTGCACTTTTATTAACCTACTAAAGGCACAAAGTGCAAATCTCTTGTGTTTTAAATCATTTTCTCCTTTTTATAAACCACAGGTTAAGATGTCCATCTGATGAAAATTTAAGGATAAAAAGTTGACAATGTAGTCTAATAATAATTAAGTGGCAATGATAAGGCAGAAGTATTATAAGTTTTATGACATTTGAAACTTTGTTTCAACTAATTTAGAAATCCCTCATTTTGACTTAACTGCTAAACTCAATATAAAATTAGTCATACTTTCTTTGAGAAAACTTATTCCCATGGATTATTTTTCTTGGATAAATTCCATGCATTGGTTACATTGGTGAATACATTTTAAAAACTGATGCAGCATTATTCCTGAGATGATGGCCAACATTAACAAACTGTCAAATCAAATAACTAAATGTGACAGAAGAAGATCCAGAAATATCAAAGCCACCCAAGGTAGAGTAATGCTACTCAAAGTGTGGTCCACAGGCGGGTGCTAAGTCCCCTAACTGCTTGTTACAGGGCCATGACAAGATAAGTACAGAAATTCAGAGTAAGCATGTGGATAATCTGATAGCAATTTGTCATTGCAGTGACATTCAAGTAAATGATCAGTGAATTCATCTAGTTGAACAGGTATAGAACTATTTGGGTGCTGTCAAGCTTGCCTAATGTATTGCATGTGGCCCCAGCAGTGCACAGCCACGCACACATACAAGGGTGTGTGTTTTAGTTTGCTAAAAGCTGTTGGGAGCAATGTATCAGAAATGGGTTGGCTTTTACAATGGGAATTTATTAGGTTAAAAGCTTACAGTTCTGAGGCTGCAAAAATGTCCAAATCAAGGCATCATCAGAGATGCTTTCTCACTAAGTTGCAGCTGTGGGTGACCAAGCACATGGCAGGGCACAATGACAGCTTCAGCTCCTCTCTGCCTTCTCTATCAGGCTCCATTGCTTTCAGCTTCTGGCTGCTACATTTGTGGATTCCTCTCAGCTTCTGTGTCTCATTGATTCAGCTTCTGGCTGCTGGGGCCTTCTCTCTCAGCTTCTAGGAGTTTTTCTCTCTGTCTCTGCAGATTTTTTGTGTCTGCAGCTTTTTATTCCTCCATTTAAAAGGGACTCCAGTAAGAGGATTAAACCTACCCTGGGTCGCTCAATCTAATCCAAGGCCCTTGACTGGAGTAATTTAATCAAATTTCCTACCTACAGTAGGTTTACACAAACAGGAATGGATTAGTTTTAAGAACAGGATTTCTTGGGGACCACAAAAGCTTCAAACTGCCACAATGTGTATTGATTAGTAGGACACATGCTCTAGAAAAACTAAATAAATAGAATTAGTTCTTTATACCAGATAATTTGAAAGCACTGCCCTGGAGATCTTGTGATTCTCCAGTCCTGATGTTAGAATTTGTCATGGGAGAAAAAGTTTTCAGTTAAATTTTTTTTTTTTTTTTTTAGATGATACAGTTTAATAATTTTGATGATATTTACCATGTCCTGTGTCCATTACTGTAAGGTAATGAAAAACCTTCCCCATGACCACCAAACACCCCATTAGATCTTGACTGTTCCCTTCCCCCCAGCCCCCCAGGGCCCGTGATGGGGACCTCTCCCATGGAATGTCAAGATTCACAGTTACATGCCCTGGGGATTTGAACCGGCCCTTCCTAATCCACCCACCCCCCAGTGCTACACCACCAAACCCAGGAACACCACCACTCATCTGAAATTCAGTTAAATTTTTGAAGTTAAGATTGCCTATGATTTCTTCATTGTTGTTCTGCTATCTGGGACACTCTTCCTTTCACACTATGGACAGTAACTATCCACATGGAATTGGAAGTGACCATGAAGAAATGATTATCCCCACAGAAGTCCCAAAGTAAGTTTTTATAACCTGCTACTGCAGTATCTAGAAATATTTTAAAAGAGGAAAGAAAAGTAGTGTTTTCTTTAACACCATTCACAGCCAATTCTCTCTAATTTTAGCAACCATTTGCAGCTTCTAGACCAGTAGTGACAAACGCAAATTTTTCATGGAGACAAACAGGTGTCAAAAATTATCCAAACTTAGAAATAGGCACAAGAAATTACTGGAAGTTCTTTTAGTGCACTTTTGTACCTGACATTCTATTTACTGGCTACTATATCGTTATGTAAGGAAAGAGGTTAACTTGTAAAGTTTTGTCCAGTAAATACAAAAATATTCTTTTTACAAGATCTCAAATATGCAAAGGTTTATTGCCCTGGAAGATATTAATATGAGTTTCATATCAAACCCAATGATCTAATCTTTAATCTTATTCTAACATTACTTTATAAAATTGTATGTATATATAAAAAAACTTTTCTAACCCTTCTTGAAATGATTATAAACTCTGCGATAAATATTTATTTTATGTTTACATGAGTCATAAACTTACCAATTTGAAAATTATAACTTTTAGTACAGTTAACATACATTCCCACTTTAGCTCATTTGAATTAGGTTTCTTTAACTTTCAATAAAAAGTCACAGCAAGTAAATGGCTATTCATTTATTCTAATTCTAGAGTTGAACCTATGAGCTGGGGTCTGAATAACAAGTTGTTGAATGAGTTAAAATATATAACAATCTCTTACAGAATAAGAGACACAAAATGAATTTTTTACATATGAAGAATAATTAATATCCATAGATAAATTTTACTTTTGATTGTATAAAAGAAAGCAGTGGCATAATTGAAATTTGAAGGAAATCCCTACTTCATGTTATCAACACTAGCCAATAATGAGAGGTGTTAATAAAGCCTTTTCAAGTGAGAAAACATTTCTTATCATTATTCTACTTTAAAGTCACAACAGCAAATTTCAGGGATGTTAGAGTGGAGGGAAAATATCCAGCTTAGAATTGATGAAACATGGCATATCACTTGGAAGAGAAAGGCTACCATCTTAGGAATGATACAACCAAAGCTTTTTGAGTGATCAAGGAGGTAGAGATTATTTTTGTTGGGCTGATAAGAACATATTTCCGGAGGAAGTAGTAGCTGAGTTAGGCTTTGATAAATTGGGGTTTGACAATCTGAGCTTGTGTCTTAATGTGGCATATATATAATTAGCAAAAATAGCAAGAACAAAGCAAAGAAAATATGGGCATATTTGGGAAATAGCACTTATAAAGGGAAAAACTTAAAGGCTGGGTAGGCATATAGGAGAATGTAATAAGAATATAATACATACTCTTCAATGACTGTCAAGCTATCATTGCTAATATATACATTAATTTGCATTGAGCATCTCAATTTCTCAAAACATCCTGCATGATAAGAATTATTTTAAAGGAATGATAATAAACAGTAAATTTAGTAGCTTGATCTCAGTCACATAAATAATAAATAATAGAACAAGACTTCAAACTGATTCCAGTGCACCCAGGGGTAGCATGGAGCCTGCTTTTACCATATCCTGACAGCTGATTATATATATCTCATCACCAAAGAGCATGCTTGATATCAGCCATAGTTGGTGCATTTACATCATGAAAATTGGCAAACACTATAAATCAGAGCTTTGTTGTTTAAATTCCATAAATCCAGTTATTAAACATTTACCATTTTTAATAACTGCTGATTAGTATAAACCACCTCTTACATAAAAGAAAAAAACCTGGAAAAACAGTTTGGGGTCCCAGTGTAGAAAGTTTAAATATTAGTATATTAGTCAGCCAAAGGGATGCTGATGCAAAATACCAGAAATTGGTTGGTTTTTATAAAGGGTATTTATTTGGGGTAGACACTTAACAGTTACCAGGCCATAAAGAATAAGTTACTTCCCTCATCACAGTCTATTGCCACATGTTAGAGCAAGATGGCTGCCATGGTTCAGGCTTCCTGGGTTCTCTCTTCCTGGGGCTCATTTCTCTCTGGGCTCAGCTCCTCTGTTTTCTCCACAAGATCAGCTGTAGACTATGAGGCTCTCTAGGCTTTGCCTCTCTCCACAAGGCCAGCTGTAGATTATCAGGTGACCAGCTCTGTCTCTCTCCCCAGGGCTCAATTCTCTCCAGACTCAGTTGCTCTGCTCCTCTGTGTTCTTACTTCCCGGGCTCCAGCTCAAAAACTCCAGCATCAAAACTCCAACTCCTTTCTCTGCCATGTAGTTTTTCTTTGTGAGTCCCCGCCTAGCAACATCCTACTGACGTGGCCCAATCAAAGCCCTAATCATAATTAAATCATGTCCAGGTACAGACCTGTTTACAAACATAATCCAACGTCTATTATTGGAATTCATAAATAATGCCAAACTGCCACAATTAGTTAAGCCACTTTAATATTTTCCTCTTTTTAAAAGATTTTCTCTTTTTCTTTAAAGATTTTGTAAAACAGCACAAACCCATTAAAGTTTGGTTGGTCTCCAAAATATTGTAGATTGTACAGAAGATTACAGTTGATGTGTATTTTTCCTATTATCTGTCAACAAATAATGAGAGTAATGTAACATTTTCTCAGCCAATAAAAGGGGTGCAGTTCTGGATTTTTCTCTATTTACTGCCTTCTCTTAAACTCTTTCTTACTCTAATTTAGTCTCTGCCTTTATGTCTCATTTTAGAGAACTATTATTGACTGAAATGGCTGACAATATGGATGCAACAAATAGTACTACAGGGGAATCAGAAGGTCTTAGAAAAATTGTCACAATAGGTGTTAAAATGCAAATTTTATGAACACACAAGGCAGGTGAATGTTTCAGAAATTGATGTAGAAAACAGATGGCAACAATAGCTTATTAGGGGGAAGCGGCTGTGGCTCAATCAGTGGGGCTCCCGTTTACCATATGGGAGGCCCCGGGTTCGGTTCCTGGGGCCTCCTGGTGAGGGCAGGCCCGCCCGCGCGGCGTGGTTGGCTGGCCCAGCGAGCACAAGCAGCAAGGGGGGTATAAATGCATAAATAAATAAAATCTTTAAAAAAAAATAGCTTATTAGGGATTGTTATGCACCTTTTTATATTATATAGGGCATGATAAAGAATACTACAGCCTGGGAGTATAAAGAGTAGCTGAAAGAAATTATGGCTGAGGGCCAAATCTCACTCTCTAAGGAGTTGATGAGAAAGAACCATCAACTGTCTTAACCACATCCACATAAAGAATATATTCTAAAGACAATGCATAGCCCATCTTGAGGGTCATAAAACACATCTGATGAATATCATCTGCATATAGTTTTAATGTCATGTGGAAAAGAAGAATCTCTGAAAATATATGTAAGAAACACAAAAGTTTCTTCTTAAAAGGGAAACTAATTGAGATTAGTCAAATGTTACCCAATCTTATAGTTAGCTATTTTGGTTTGTTTATAGTGTAACTTTGCATTGCCTGTCATTCATTGAAACAAACATTTATACATATTGATAAGAGTAACCATAAGACTATATTTTGGTTATTAATAAGATAATAAATATAGATAATAATTATCTATATTTGAAATCAAATATAGACAAAGTAAGCTGAGTATATATGATTTACAAGGCACTAGAATCATCCAAAAAGATAAACAATAGTATCAGGCAATTGAATAATGCCTTTTCCTTCAGCTCCTTAATGCAGCTTAATATATTTTATACAATATTAGTTTAGAATTTTTTAACATATTTTGGTTGCAATGAAATTATTTTATGTTAGTGTGGCAGTTTGAGATTATTTATGAATTCCAAAAAGAGAGATTATATTTGTAAACTGGTCTGTTCCTCTGGGCATGATACCCTTTGATTATATTAGATTCATCTGAGATGTCCTTGATAAACTATGTTAAGATTAGGGCTTTAATTCGACCACATCAGTAGGGTGTAACCAAGGTTAAGTCCCTGTGTCCTTGGTGTGTTATATAAACGGACACTTGCACAAGAAGACACACAGAAGAAGATACAGAAGAAGAGAGAACTTTGTCAGTTTTGATCCTGGAGCCCTCGTGAGAGATGAGCCATTTGCCTGATAGTTTACAGCTGACCATGTGAAGAGATCAGAGCAACTGAAAAGGCCTGGAAAGAAATGAGCCCTCCAGCCTACAGCTGAGATCAAAAGAAGCTGGGACCATGGAGCCTTAAAAGGAAGAGGAAGGCTGAACCCTCGCAGAGATTGCCAACCATCTTGCTTAAACATGTGGAAACAGACTTTGGTGAGGGTATTAGTCAGCCAAAGGGCTGCTGATGCAAAATACCAGAAATCTGTTGGCTTTTATAAAGGGTATTTATTTAGGGTAAAAGCTTACAGTTACCAAGCCATAAAGCTTAAGTTACTTCCCTCACCAAAGTCTATTGCCACGTGTTGGAGCAAAATGGCCACCAATGTCTGAGAGGGTTCAGGCTTCCTAGGTTCCTCTCTTCCCAGGGCTTGCTTCTTTCTGGGCTCAGCTCCTCTGCTATCTCCACAAAGCCAGCTGTAGACTATCAGGTGAACAGCTTGTTTCTCTTCCCAAAGGCTTTTCTCTTTCCTCAAGACCAAGTTCCTCTGTGTGCTCACTTCCTGGGGTGCCAGCTCAAAAACTCCAAACTCCCTTCTCTGCGGTGTGGTTTCTCTGTGAGTCCCTGCCCACAGGACTGGGGCAAGGGAGTGGGGATACAACATCCTCCTGATGTGACCCAATCAAAGCCTTAATCATTATTTAATCAAGTAAAAGTAAAACCTCTGACTCTAATACACTCTAATATGCCCAGAGGAAAAGACCAGTTTACAGACATAATCCATTATTACTCTTTGGAATTCATCAATAATATCAATACCTCTTATGGTACCTTGAGTTGGACTCTTTAGGGCCTTGTAACTGTAAGCTTTTACCCCAAATAAGTACCCTTTATAAAAATCAACAGATTTCTGGTACTTTGTATCAGCACCCCTCTTAGCTGACTAATACAGTTGGTGTACAAAGATCCGTCATGTAAAGAAGTAATGGAATGGAAATTGAAATAAATATATAAATCTTCTAGTCACATAAGTGGATGTTGCTAATACTTTAAAATATATTATAGTGATATCTTGTTCTCTCTATGTTTCCAAGCCAAAGTAAATTACAAGGATTTTGATATAATTAAAGAAAAATAAACATTAAGAATTTCCTCCAGTAGAATTTTAAAGGCTTTGGGCAAAATGGTACTACATATGTCTCTTTAAGCCATTCTTGGATAATATGTTATTTTTGTTGTTATTATGAATGGTATATCTTCCTTCATATACAGGAAAACTTACTTTTATAGATAAAATTCTTTTATCAATTCTGTTCTCAGCAAATTTGCCTATAGTTTCTAGGTATAAAGCTATGAATACCATATAATGCGTGCATATATATATGCATATATACATATATATGATAGTATGTGTGTATGTGTGTGTGTATTTGTGTGTGTGAAGAGCAAAAAGCATTGCCTAGAGTTCTGCAATCATTACACACCTAGGAACAATTTCTGTGTATTTATTTCAATGTACATTTTACAGAGTTTTGGTAGCTGATTTTTATTTATTTTGTATCCAATGTACAGTATATATGTGTCTAGGTGTGTGTGTATCTATTGTTATAGAAATAACTACTCTGTAGTGTTTCATCTACTAAATGTTTTTAATTAGAAAAACAATATGGTTATTTTTAAATGTATATATATATAATTTTGCAATATGAAATAGGTCTTAGAATTTATGGAAAACATTTGTATATACATAAAAGCATTTCACCAACAACTCCAATAATTTGATCCAACGATGTGAATAACAAATGAAACAGGACATAGATATGGAACAAAAGTGGACCTTCAAATGTATCTCTGAAACATAAAAGAGTAGGAGAAAATAAAAACAGACTGCCCAGTCATACATCATTCAGCTGTGATAAAGAATGTATAGATAGAACCGGCGCTGCCAAGATGCCGGCTTACCACTCTTCTCTCATGGACCCCGACACCAGACTCATTGGAAACAAGTCAGTTCAAAGGACCTGCCCCTAGAGAGACAAAAGATACAGATATTGTGGATGAGGCCATCTATTATTTCAAGGCCAATGTCTTCTTCAAAAACTATGAAATTAAGAGTGAAGCTGATAGGACCTTGATATATATAACACTCTACATTTCTGAGTGTCTAAAGAAACTCCAAAAGTGTAATTCTAAAAGCCAGGGTGAGAAAGAAATGTATACACTTGGAATCACTAATTTTCCCATTCCTGGAGAGCCTGGTTTTCCACTTAATGCAATTTATGCTAAACCTTCAAACAAACAGGAAGATGAAGTGATGAGGGCCTACTTACAGCAGCTAAGGCAAGAGACTGGACTGAGACTTTGTGAGAAAGTTTTTGACCCTCAGAATGATAAACCTAGCAAGTGGTGGACTTGCTTTGTGAAGAGACAGTTCATGAACAAGAGTCTTTCAGGACCTGGACAGTAAAGGGAGCCTGGGCAGCCACAGGAACGTTTCACAGCAAGATGTACACAGTTCTTTGCCTTTATTTCAAAAAGTTTTATACAGAAAAGAGAACACTTGAAAAGCTCTTTATCAGGAATTTGGGTGGGGAAGGGGGGAGTGGATTGTGGAAGGGTAATTTGAATTTTTTTGCAGTATTACGCTGGTGCTTAATAATAATAATAATAATAATAATAATAATAACAAAGTTTCTAACATTCAAAAAAAAAAGAATGTATAGATAGAGAAAATAGAGCAATCAGATCATCTTACTGATTAATTTCAAAAAGAACTGCTAAAAACAATGAAAACTGAATCAAAATTAGTAATTTATTATGCAAGTTACTACTGAAAGGGACTGACTTTTAGCATTAAACTTAATAAATAACAGAGATAAATGAAATCATTGGAAATTTGCATGCAAAAGTAAATTTTAAAAAAGAAAAGAAAAAGAATATTTGATAAAGTTTAAATCCTGCATTAAATTCATTAAATTATGTAAAAGCATGGGAGTAGTGGAGATATTGCTATGTGAAAAGGTGAAACAAAAATGCTGTTTTCCTAATCTTTCTTAAAGAAGGTTCAAAATTATTGGTTTAATTTCACATTTATAATTAAAGTGGAAACATACTTTACAAAGTTTTTCATTAAAAAATAGAAATATTTTGACAAAGTAGAAGAGAGTTCCTAGAAAAAATTCATGCACAAAACACCAGGTAAACATAAAAATATTCAGTACAATACTATTTTAGAAGCAAAACCTTAGAAACAATCTGTTTAACACTAGGGAAATAGTTAAATAAATATATTTATCCATAATATAGTTTAATAAGCAACCACCAAAAGTGATGATGAGACAGAATTCATAATAAAATGGGGAACACTTAAAATTTTGGATGAAAAATTCATGTGTATATTATTTGTATACATACACACCTAGACACATAAACATATCTATATACTGTACATGGGACACAAAATAAATAAACATCATCTACCAAAACTGTAAAATGTACATTGAAATAAATACACATAAGTTGTTCCTAGTTGAATAATGATTGTGGGACTCTTGGTTATGCTTTTTACCCTTCACACACACACACAGACATATACACAACCATCATATATATGCATATACACACACATATATATGTTATAGATATGACATTTTATTGTATTCATAGTTTTATTCCTAGAAAATATAGGCCAAGTTGCTGAGAAACAGAATTGATAAAAAGAATTTTATCTATAAAAACAAAAAGTTTTCCTGTATGTGTAGAAAGAAATCCCCTTTGTAATAACAACAAAATTAGCATATTATCCAAGAATGGCTTAAAGAGAAATATGCAACACCTTCCTGTTCAAAGCCTTTTAAATTTAAATTCTACTGGAGGAAATTATTAATGCTTATCCTAATATTCATTATTCTTTAATTATAAATTTAGGTCATTCCAATCAATATTATCAATGATTTGGGGAAATTTTTAAAAAATTTAAATCTAGAAGAATGTATAAAGACAGAAAATCCATGTTCACATATGAGATAGAACTTCATAACAGCAATTAAAATAAATTTTAGTCCACGGAAGAGTAGACAGAAAAAAAATGGAGCATGTTAGAAAAAATAGGAACACACTTGATTAAAAATAAGAATTGAATAAGCAATGAAGAGCCTCATAAACTGGCATAAGAAAGCAAACAGTCAAAAAAATGTTGTTAGGTTTATTGAGACACTTATTTATTAATATATGTGTGTATGTGCATTTTTACATTTGTATTTTAGATTTTCTTGTCACATACTACCTCAACATAGATTAAAACTATTGTTTTATTAACTAGTTGTTTGATTTACAAGTCA
This sequence comes from Tolypeutes matacus, assembly GCA_026826555.1. NCBI lineage: Eukaryota > Metazoa > Chordata > Mammalia > Cingulata > Chlamyphoridae > Tolypeutes > Tolypeutes matacus. The sequence continues at coordinate 9,273,900 of JAKSZT010054350.1, forward strand.
CTTAAATTCTGTGTACCTTGTATTCTTCATTTGTAAAATGGATCCTTCATTCCACAAAGAATGATTGATAGACTTATACTCATGCTAGACTTATACTCAGTGGTTTCTTGGACCCAGCTCACACCAGCTCAGTACAACTAATCTTTCCCAACTCCATTTTTAGTAACAGGATATTAGTAGCTTGAAATTGATCATGGTGGGAGTATTTATACCAGGGAAGTTGGAAAATATTATAAATCAGGCTTTCTCCCCTGGAAGGTCAATTGTTAAACACTTAACAGCAAATCACTGCTCACACATCTCATAAAAAGTTTTCTGTGTTATAATACAAAACATTTGTTAATCCAAATTAATCTCTAATAAGAAGAACTGTTAAATAGTGTGAAAGGATTCTTTGTGGAAAATCAGAATGCTTTACATTTCATCTGGTATAAGCATAAAGTTAGAGATTGAGACTAGTATGAAAATAATGAGACTATAGAATACTATGTGTTGCCAGTCCAGTCATGGGAATGACCTAAAACAGTGACAGACAGCTCTGACTACCCATTAGAATCACCTCAGGCACTTACTGAGATTTAATTGGATTGGAATGGGGCCTAGACATCAGTGTTTGTTTAAAAGTTCCCCAATGATTCAGTCAGATTGTCCTAAGGCAATCACTGGTATTCTCAAACTATATAATTAGTGGGCTTTGCCCTCAAAATTCCTGCTTGCACAGAGATGTGCTTGCCTGTGAGTTTTGTTTAGTTTTAAAAGTTGCACTTAAAAACTCTAGTCTTTGTGGCTCTGAACTTTACAGATTGACAAGGGGGGATCTGGTAAATGAATGTGCTCAAAACTACTTTCTTTGTCTATAAAAAACAATCTGTTGCTTAGACTAGCAAATTAAGCTATGAAGAGAGTAGCTATGATTCCAAGGCTGGTATATATAATTTCCAAGTCAGCTGAGGAACAAAATGTGAATAAAGAAAACTCAGCAATCTGGTAGAAAATGGGAAAGGAGAAAAATAAAATAACAAGCATGGAAATAGCAAGGTTTCCAAAAACTAAAACAAGATAGTTGAAATAATCCCAAATATAATCGCAATCACCAGAAATATAAAAGAACTAAACATGACAGTTAAAAGATAAAGAAGCCACACTGAATTAAAAAAATAGTTCAGCTTTATGTTTACTGTGAGGGAAAAAAAAAAACAGAAACATAAGTACATAAAAAAGTTTTGTCATTCACTTGTTTTTTCATTGATTTAACAAAATTTTATTGAGGGCTTACTGTGTGCCAAGCAATAGTCCTGAGCTAGCAGTAGCCATAAATCTAATCCCTGTCCTCTTAGAGCTTATTTTCTTGGGGGTAGAGGGTAGTGGCGGGTATGTCAGGAGGACCAGCAGAAAATTGACAAAGTAACAATGATTCACTGTATGTTAATAGGGATAAAAATTGTGGGCAAAGCAAAAAAGGTCCATAGAAAATGTGGAGATGATGCAATTCTAAGTAGAATGATCAGGAAAGCATGATCAAGAGGTTATATATTGATGACTTGGCTGTTTCCAAGATTTTGAGGTGGGAGACTACCTGGATGTTCAAGTACTCGAAAGAAGCCTGAGTTGGGAAAGGAGAGCAGGTTATTTTTAAATGTGAGACAGGAGCTAAAATGGTTAAAGTGTGGATGTAACCTAGGGTTCTACTGATGACAGCAACAAGGAGGGAGAGTAGATGGTAACATTTGATGAGAAGAGATTCAAAGGAAGGGGTGGTGGATGAGGGCCAAGTGGAATAGGAGCACCTTCCCTACCTCTGGCCCAGTGACTTCTGAGGGATGGAAAAGAAAACTTGTACATTGCAGAGGAAGCACTGATCCAGGGGATATCAGGAGAAAGTAATAAGCCACAATATGGAAGTAAAATGCAGTAAACTAAACAAAGTAAACTAGTGATGTTATATTCATTCAGCTAAAACTGATTAAGGCAAGTAAGCAATGTTAGGATGATTTCAAAACCTTTCATCTATAGCTATTCCTCTAGACATGTCTGTGCTGATTAGTCCACAGAGGATTTAAAACTAGGGCTCAATTCACGTAACTCCTATTTCCTGGCCTGGAGACAACCAACATGGCATGGCACTCATAAATTAATGTCCTAGAAGTGCAAGAGAATTAACACTGGGCTGCCCATCCTTGGCTAATGAGAATGGAAGTGCTTTTGTTTCCTGGGTAAACAATTCTGCAGCACTTTTTTTGTTTGTTTTTTGTAGGTAGTCTGTGCCTGTTTTAGGAATCTGTCCATTCCATCTAGGTTATCTAATTTGTTGTCATATCATTTTTCTTAGTATCTTCTTAAAATCCTTTATTCCTGTGGGGTAATTAATAATGCCCCCCCTTTCATTTCTGATTTTAGTTATTTGTATCCTTCTCTTTTTTTTTCTTTGTCAGTCCAGCTAAATTTTCTCAATTTTAACTCATCTTTTCAAAGAAATAAGTTTTTGTTGATTGATCATTTCTAATGTTTTTTTTTGTTTTTTTAATTCACTATTTCATTTATCTCCACTCTAATCTTTGTTATTTCCTTCCTTCTGGTCACACTGGGTTGAGTTTTTTCTTCTTTTTCTAGTTCCTCTAGTTGTGAGGTTAGGTCTGATTTGAGATCTTTATTCTTTTTTAATGTAAGCATATATTGCTGTAAGTTTTCCTCTCAGCATTGCCTTTACTGCTTCTGATAAGTTTTTAGTATGTTGTGTTTTTGTTTTCATTTACCACAAGATAAATTCTAATTTTCCTTGTGATTTCTTCTTTGACCCATTTTCTCCCTCTGTTATTGGATTCTAGCTTCAATTCACTGTGAACAGAGAAGAAACATTGTAGGTGTTCAATACTTTTTTTGTTGTTGTTCAATACTTTTTAATTTATTGAGATTAGTTTTGTGAACTAACATATGGTCTATCCTGGAGAGTGTCTCATATACACTAGAGAAAAATGTGTATTCTACTGTTGCTGGGTGAAGTATCTTGTTGGTATATAGTATTATTCCATGTAGATCCATCTATGTCTTTCTTCAAATCTGTCAATATTTGCGTCATATATTTTGAGGATCTGCTGTTAGGTGCATATGTATTTATAACTATTATGACCCCTTTATAAGTATATAGTGTTCTTCTTTATCCTTTTTAACACTTTTTAATTTAAAGTCTATTTCATCTGATGTTAATATAGCCATCCTAGCTCTCTTTTGGTTACTATTTGCATGGAATAGTTTTCTATGCTTTCATTTTCTTTTTTTTTTTTTTTTTTAAGATTTTATTTATTTATTCATTTATCCCCCCCTTGCTGCTTGTGCTCGCTGGGTCAGCCAACCACACGTGCGGGCGGGCCTGCCCCCACCAGGAGGCCCCGGGAACCGAACCCGGGGCCTCCCATATGGTAAACGGGAGCCCTACTGATTGAGCCACAGCCGCTTCCCAATGCTTTCATTTTCAAACAACTTGTGTCTTGTCTTTGAATTTAAGTTGAGGCTCTTGTAAATAGCATATAGTCAGGTCATGTGTTCTTATCTATTCTTTAATCTCTGTGAAGTTTAATCCACTTACATTTAAAGTAACTACTGACAATACAGCCCTTTCTTCTGCAATTTTGCTATTTAGTGTTTGTAAATATTGTAACTTTGTTGATCATCAGTTCTTCTGTTAATGCCTGCTTTCATATTTATCTGATTTTCTGTAGTCTACCATTTTGAGTCCCTTCTCATTTCTTTCTGTATATATGTTTCAGATATTTTCTTTCTGTTTACCATGGGGTTTAAATTTAACACACTCAATTTATAACAATCAGGTTTAATTTGATACCAACTTAAATAGCTGAGGCAAACACTTTTCCTATAACCCTCTGTCCCCCTCCCTGCATTTTTGTTGTACTTGTTATAAATTATATATTTACATACTGTATTTCTAAGACAATAGGTTTATCATTATTTTATGTACATTTGCATTTTAGAACATGAAAGAAGTAAAAAGTGGAGTTACATGTCAAAAATATAAAACAATAATACTGGCATTTATAATTACTATATGGTTACTTTCAGTGGAAAACCTTTTTTTCTTTATGCTGCTTCTATCCACTGTCTAGTGTCCCTTCCTTTCAGTCTGAGAAACTCCTTTTAGCATTGTTTTTAGGGTATGGCTAGTGGTGATGAATTCCCTCAGCTTTTATTTATCTTGGAATGTCTTAATCTCCCCCTCATTTCTGAAAGACAGTCTTTCCAGATATAACATTCTTCTTTGGCAATTGTTTTTTTTTTTCAGCCCATTAAATAGCTCATCCAATTGCCTTTGTTCCTCCATGATATCTGATGAGAAATCAGCACTTACTCTTTTGGGGCCCCTCTTAAACATTACATACTGTTTTTCTCTTGCAGATTTCAGAATTCTCTCTTTGCATACTTGGCATTTGACAATTTGACTACCATGTGCCCTGGTGTGTTTCTTTTTGTGTTTATCCTGTTTGTTGTTCATTGGGTATTTTGAATGTGTAAATTTATGTCTTGCATTAAATTCAGAAGTTTTCTGGCATTATATCATTGAATATACCTTCTGCACCTTTCTCCATTTCTTCTGCTTTTGGGATTCCCATAATGCATATACTGATATGCTCAATTGTAACCTAAAGGTATTTTAGGATCTGTTCCCTTTTATCTTTCTTTGTTCTTTCTGCTCCACTACCTGAATCACTTTAATAGTCTTATCTTTGAAATTGTTGAATCTTTCTTTTTCCAGATCCAATCTGCTGTTGAAATACTTTATGGAATTTTTTTATTTCACTCATTGTGGTCCTAACTCCAATATTTCTTTTTTGGTTCCTTTTTAAGTTTTCTTTCTCCTTCTTGTGATTCTCATATTGTTTATTCATTGTGTTCCTGATATCCTTTAGTTCTTTCTCCATGTTTTCCTTTATCTCTTTGATGATATTGAAGATCATTTTTTTAACTCTTTGTCTTGTACACCCAAGGTCTGGTATTCTTCATTAATGGTTTCTAAAATTTTATCTTTCTCCTTTGGATGGGCCATAATTGCCTGTTTCTTTGTTTTCTTATAACCTTTTGTTGCACACTGTGTATTCTAATATTTCAAAGTGTTAACTCTGGGATTTAGTTCCTAACCTCTCTGCCCCTTTGGTTTGTATCCAGCTTGTGCAAACAGAGATTTCCTTGCTTCCCAGGAGCTAAAAAGAACAACAAAAAACCTCACCTATGACAGTTTTTGAAAATTGGCTTTGTTTTGGCTGGTGGTCTCCTTCAGAGTTTCACCAAGGCAAGAGTGCCTTTCCATCTTTTCTGAGCATCCTGTCCTGGGCTTGGACCCTGTCCCATGGTCCTGGCCTTAGAAATTCACCTCTTTACAGGAATCCAAATGCCTCCTCTACTCCCTTTGAAATAGATCTTCCCCATTTTCTGCGTGCTTTATTGCATGCCTTGAAGCTAGTAATCCTTTGCCCAGCCCACTTTGATTTGATTGTTTCTAACACTGCTTTAGCTATGAGCAAGCAACTTCTCCTTGCAGGGCAAGTTCTGAGAGGATGAACCAGAAATGTTTTTCCTGGTTCAGTACTTCAGGCTGCAATTTGATAGATTGGCAACAACATACAAGCACCCTAGTATTTGCTTAGGAGTTATTCTGCTCCATCTGGAACAGAGTCAGGGACCCACAATAAGGGTAGGGGCCAAAAAGGGCACCACAAGATTCCCTTGCCATTTTTAAGCTGTGTTTTCTTTCTTGCTTTGGCACTTGCCAAGTTATCATAACCATTTAACTATTTTCCAGAGTTCTGAGAAAGATGGTTCTGCCAGATTTTGCTGTTGTTTTAAGATCCTTTGGGGGCACAGAACCCTGGAATATGTTATGCTACCATCTTGGTCAACCAGAAGTCCTCTGTAGTGCCTTTTATAATATAATTCAGAAACTACTCTGGGACCAAGCACTAGCTGCCAATAAAGGTGACCAACTCCATAAGGCATCCTTGCTTGACATTTCCTCCTACTCTGATCCTCTCTGTTTGTCCCTCACTCTTGCTTCTTGGAATCATTTCTGAAATAAACTGCCTGCCTGAAAACCTTTGTCTCAGGCTCTGTTCTTTTGAGGAACCCAAGCTAATCACATGATCTTAATATTTTTGTGACCTGTTCACATTCATATTTATGTAGTTTTACATATATGCATTATACTTATAATTTATAAGTATAAAAGTTTGTATATTGTATATTAAAATATAAATTATATGTTTATATAGTATAAATTAAGTATACATTTTATACCTATCATTATATATAAATATATAAGTATAGATAGGAATAAGTCTTATAATAGGTCTTACGGTGATAATTTATGTGATTTGTACACTCATAATTTTGAAACACTTAAGAGAAACTTATATACTGGTCATGTGGTATTAATTGAATATTTAGGAGAATTTGAATAACTATGTTTATTAAATGTATACAACCAATAAATTAAGCACTAAGCCATATGACTCTTCATGCAAAAAATCCCTTAGATATTGTAGAGGCTATAACAATTCCAATTACTTTAAGGAGCAATTCTAAACAATTCCAATTTATTGATTTATTGTGGGGAGATCCTCCCTTTCCTTGGAATTGTATAAAAATCATTGAGAACCTGGGAAGTGTGGGAGGGAGTGCTGTTCCTCACAGTATCAGAGCAGCATAGCCTAAGGCCTCAGGAATCCTAGGAAGGAAGGATGTGCACCTCTAGTGGCTGACTCTAATTTTATGTTAATTTTGGCCAGGCTTCCTCCATAATATATGCATATTTCACTTATCTCTTCATTGTCTCTTGGACTCTTAAGGTCTCCTCTTCCCTGGAGCATATCAGCAGATCTCTACCTTCAATAACATCATGTTTCTGTTTTTTCTCAAAGCCTGGATATTTCAACTTACTGCTGCTTATTAAAGGAATCCCAGAACTAGACCCACAAACCTGGTTATACTTCTGAGAAGAGACAAGACAATTATTTTATATACTATTTATTTACTTATCCACAATGGCAAATGAGCAAAAACAGAAAAAAATCTAATTTTTCAATTTGTCAACAGGTTACTTAGTAATGAATATTTACCCTATTTAATGTTTCTTTAGTATAGATTCCCAGAAGCAGAAAACTGAGTTAATTATTTTAAAAATACGGTGTTTGATATATGCCAGCAAATTGAACCCTTTAATTGAACACACCTGTTTCTTTTCATCATGGCTGGCATTTTCTTAATGTGCTAGTTTAATAGTTATAAAACAAACAACAACAACAAAAGAAAACCCAGCCACAGGATAACTAGCCTCCTCTCTGACACCTGCTGCTCTTTTGTATGAAATTCTGTAATTTTTCCAAATTATTTTAACTACAAGTACAGAGAGGCATCCCATTGTTTGTATACAGTTCTCATTTGAAAAAGAAGTTATTGCTTAATAATATCACCATCCATTGAGAATTGTCATGAGCAGTTTACAACCAGGGAGTCCTCATTATCTGAAAATCCAAGTGTAATCAATTAAGTTAAATGCTTCAGTGAAGCTGAAAGAATTTCCCCCTAAATGTTCATTCAGATTACCCGCCAAGAGTAGAATATATACAAAGCTAAGGCATGAGATTCAGAATGATATCTGAAGCAGATTGGTCATTTTTGGTATTAAGCAGACAACAAGGCCATAAAATTTAATTAGTATCAGATAACCTTGACTAATAATATAAAGAGTAGATTAAAATGATTAAACATTTTGGATAGATAACAAGTACCAGGAAGTTCATGCTCCTCCTAAATCATACAGGGCATCAGACTTGGGCAAAGTATGTTTATAATAGTTACAGCTGCAACTACTTTCCCTTTTAGTTACAAATTTAAATAATAATGGTTTTGTGTGTGCTCAAGTTTGTCTTCATCTAGCCAAGATAAAACTGGGAGACATATAAAGTTTAAGGGTCTCTGAATTGCCTATATCTATTTAAAAAATCTATATATCTCATCTCAATTTCTCAATTTCACTTTTGTACTTGAGGTTGTTACCGGATTTTGTCTAGGTTCTTGACTATGCTGCAGAAATGAATTTTAAGAGCACATCAGGTTAGTTAGGCCAGTAATTTATTAAGGTAGGGAGGGAAAAGAAATGGGAGAAAATAACAGATTATGGGTCCCAGAGAGAGGAAGGGGTTGAAGAGTGAGAAAGAGGGCTGGTTTATAGACTACGATATTCCATTATAGATTATAAAAGCTCAGGTTTTACCAGCATGTTGATCTACGAGAGGGGGCATGGCGAGAACAGGGCGCAGAAGGCAAGAGAGAGTGAGAGAGCGGCTTTTACACATACTTTTAAATCATTAATTACTCCACCCTTTGCTGATGGCATGGGAGGAGACCCAGTTGTTTGCTGTTTTGATTGATTACTCCACCCATCAATCTCCCATAAGACCTCTGGAGAATATCTGGAGCTTCTTCTGGCTTCCGGAGGAAATCTCATTCCAAATAGCAAAAATCTCATTCTGAATGGGATTTCTTGTGAGGATCTTCCAGCAGTCATCTTGGGAGTATCAATGTCCATGTAGACTTCTTGCCAGGTTCCAGATATGTCTTTTGATTCCCTATTTTACTAACCTGCTTCAAGTTTGCTATATTCAAGTTCCTACAAATTGTTCCATAGGAGACTCACATTCAAAATATTCAAAATTGAATTTTCATCATTTTACCCATATCTTTACCCATACTTTTGCCGATTCGTCCCCCATGTTCCTTATGTCATTGAGTGGCTCTGCCGCCTTTCCAGTTGCCTAAGGAAGAAACCTGGAAATTAAAGTCCCATCCTTGAAATAAATTGTGGCAGAGAATTCTTGAGGTATAACAGATTTCTTTAATCTTTTACACAACTTCTTGCTGTATCATTGCCATTCTTTAGATCCCTACCAAAGCTATTCATGCAGAGTTAATCTATTCAACTAAATATAAACTTTCTTTTTCATCAATTTCTTTTTTTTTTTTTTTCAGGGAAAAATGTTGATTAAATCAATTCCGGATGCTTACAACAAAAAGAATACAAAGATCTTTTTTATAATTCAAACTTCAACTTTTCTGAGAATAGTGTGGGCAACACATTTAGAACTTGTCTAACACATTTGTGAATTCTCAACACCCCTATTTGCTATGAAAAAAATATCATTCAATTTGGTTTTCAGGAAGCCAGAAGCATACATACTGAAGCAACACTTTCTCAAAAATTAAAAAAAAAAAGGAAGGAATGCCAACTATAGATATTTGATTCATCTTTTTAAGAGCATTGTTTCTTTCACTCCTTTTTAAGTGCTTCTGTGTATCAACTCATAGAGTTTTAGCCCAAGTCGCCAAAAAACTGTTGACACATACAGTCTCAGATTCTTATTGAGAATAAGATAACTCGCATGCCAAATGGTATAATGAGATCCCCTTATAAATCCATAGATGCTTATCTCCTCGCTTTTAGAACAAAATACTCTGCAGAAGAAGCATGTATAAAGATGAGAGCCTTGAAAAATTGTCCAATGTTCCTCCAATTCAAATCCAATCAGATATTATCCATTCCCATTTCCTGTAGGATGCTGGCAAAGTTGAAGAAAATTAAGTTCTTTCCCTTTTGTACTTTTCACATCATTTGACAATTTTAATATATGACACTAAATATGCTTTAGCAAAATACAAGGATTAGAAATCTCTGAATTGTAAAAGAAATGTCTCAGAAACTCAAATGCTGACATGGATCAGGCTGGATCACCTTCTCAGGAAACTTCCACATAATACCAAGACAAACTATGAAGAAAGTAGCTTTCATCTCCAATACTCTGGGCTCAGAATTGTGGGCCCTTTCCCTGCCTCCATTGTATCTCTCTTCTACTCCTTTCAGTTCAAATTTTCAGAAAAATTCTTACATTATAGTTTAATTAAATATTATTTCAGTTGTTTTCCAAAACTGTGTGGCACAAAACAAAAACAATTTACTGTTTTTCATGATTTTTTGGATTGACTGGGCTCAGTTGGGTGCTTATCAGACCCGAGGTGATTTATTCAACAGCATTAAGGTGGGGGTTAGGCTATACCTGGACATCAATATGTCTGGTACCAGTGAGAGACTGGCTGGTCAATCTCTTTCCAACAAGGTAATGCAACTTCTTACATGGTGCTTGGCTTTCAAAATGGCAAAAATGAAAGCAGGCAGATCTCAAAAATCCTGGCCCCAAAACTGGTATAGGGTCAATTTGCTGCATTCTGTGGGTCAATGTAAGTAACAAAGCAAACACAGATTAAAGGAGAGGGGATATAGACTTGACAGGATGAACAACGTAGCATGTACAGGGATGAGAAGAATTGCATGTGCTCACTTTTAGAGACAATCAACTAAAATGACTTAATTTTTCCATGGGTGTTTTCATTTAAAACTTTATCTCATATTGTGAAATAAAAGGTTTTACCTTACTTTTAGAGAAATTTCAAATTTCAAACTCATAACAAAGTTTCTTAGTGGTACTGGGCTCTTCCTGGAACCACCTAATCCAGGGATAGTAGGACTGATCCCACATCTAGAAAAGACTCAAGAATTTTTATAATAACTTCAGTCTGAATTCCTCATATAAAATATTTAAGTGGCTTTTACCATCAATTTTCAATAATAAGCTTCATGCTTTATTCATATCTGATAAATTAATATAAGCTGAAGTCATCAGAAAGTTTTTGGTTTATGGAGAATGTCCTTGTATATTCAGGAGCTGTTGCTGAAATTCAGGCTTACACAAACAGCAACACACATTTATTTCTCTTAATCACATGTCTACAGGACAGCGTGACAACTCTACTTTAGGCTATGGGTCAGTTGGACTTGGCTCCAGGCTACGGGTTGGGTTCTGGTGTGTTCCCTAGTTATCATTCTGGAACCAGTATATATCCTGGACATAGTCTTTTGACTAAGAGAATAAGAGAGCAAGTAGAAATATAGAATGTTTCTTAAGACCTCTTACGACCTACCATATTGCATTGCCAAATCAAGTCATTTGGCTATGCTTTACATGAATAGGGCAAAGAAACGTGTTTTACTCACTCTAGTGCACTGAAAGTTCACGTGGCAGAGAAAAGAAGTAAATAACAGCAAACATTATTCCCATCTACCATAATTAGTTTTTTTCCAGTCTCTATTGGTCCTTCTAATTTGGCATGACAAATACGACTGATGCCTAATAAAGTGAAGGTAAGTGAAGTTCATAATAATGACCTTAAATCATCTAGAAAACATTTCATAATGTACAGGAATCAAGATATATGTTAGAAAGGTCTTCAGCAAAACAATTTTTTTGTGGTTTAACATTTAAAAGGATTGTCTCTAATTGCACAGTAAATTCATTTCTGTTGAACACATTCTATTACAGTGCCAAATAATTTGCATGTTATTGTATTTAACTAAAATTTCCTTCTTCCTATATACCATGTTAGCTTATAATTTATTTAGGGTACCTGTTATTCTTATATTCCAAAATCATATTATTCATATTTTTCTCTTTATTCACACTCTAAAACAAGTAGAGGTAAACTCTAGAAGAGTTCTTTTTCTATTTCAATTGAATTGAAGGAAATCCTACACAATGTGTTCTAAAATAAGTAGAGTAAGCAATCAAAAGTTCCCAGTACTTCCATTCAAGACAAAGCAGTTTCTAATGTACTGAAATAGCATTTAATGGTTTTTTTTTAGCATGTTACTTTTCTTATGAGTTTGTAATATAACTCAGTTTAAAAAATAAACTGCCATAAATTTTACTCTAGTACTAATTCTTTATAAATTGTAACTAATCTCTTGAATAATCTTAACAGTTGTAACCCTTGAAATTAAAGAAAAATGGAATATGTTGAAGATAAAATGCCCACTACTGTGCAGTCTTTTTTTTTTAACAAACTCTATTCCCTTCAACTGTCTCTTCATATCTTCCTTTAAAATATGATTATTTTCAGGTATTTAACAGAGAAAATTATATAATCAGCTCTACTAATATTGTTTAAATTATTTTTCACTGATTTGAAAAGTTTTTTTTTTTTTTTTTTTTTTTTCGGGGCTGGGTGAGTGTAGGTACTGCATCAACCATAGGCTTTTCTAGTCATCACTTCTCTCTATAAAATATAATGTTTCTTATAGGAATTATTCTTTATAAAGTAGACACAAATTTCCATTGTTAGAACACCAACAAATGCCCCCAAACTCAAGAATTTATTAACATATTCAGAGTAAAAGAAACAATAAAAACTCTGAATACATGTTCTGGCATCAAAATTACTCAATTTTGATTTGAATAATTAAGTATTTACTTAATACTTAAGTAATTAAATATTAAGTATTTATTTAATCTGGAATGTTATTGCTTAGTGTTGCCAAGTATGTGAATCCTACTGAAGCAGGCTAGATAAGGAATCAATAGATGCATTTGGGACCTGGCAGGAAAACTGCTGCCATTGAACACATGTCCTCCAATGAATGAGATTTCCTCCAGAAGCCGGAAGAAACCCCGGATATTCTCCAGGGTCCTTATCATTGGACCTTCCTGGAGGGACTGATGGGTGGGATAATCAATCAAAACAGCAAACAGCCGGAACTCCTCCCATGCCATTAGCAAAGGGGCAGAATAATTAATGGTTCCAAAAGCAAGCACAAAGGTCCTCTCCCTTGCCTTTTAACCCCTCTTCTGGCCTTCTTCACCCCCACATAGATCAACACGCAAAAAAAACCTGGGCATTTATAATCTATAATGGGCAATTGTAGTCTGTAAATCGGCCCTTTTTATCACTCTTCAGCCCCTTTCTCTCTCTGGGCCCCATGATCTGTTATTTTCTCCAATTTCTCTTTCTTCCCTACCTTAATAAATTACTGGCCCTAATCAATGTGGTGTGCTCTTGAAATTCATTGCTTGCAGTTTAGCCAAGGACCTAAACAAAATCCAACTATACTACCAGGTAACAACAAGCAAATTTTCCACCTTTAAATTTTATATTGATACTATAGCCTCCAAATTTAGTTATCTTAAGCAATTATTTCTCCTGCCCCTGAATTCCTAGAGCATTTATTAACAATGACTTCTTTTTGGAACTTAATTTAAGTTGGTTTGTATTATTTGTTACATTTTATATATGCAACACTTCTCCCAAAAGCCTATAAGCTCCTGGCTCTTTGGAATGGAACCTTATAACCTCTGGGCTTTATATGGTACTTATCTGGGATTATTAGGAGTCAAAGGATTTCAGGAATTTTGAGGCACCATTAAAATATTTACATGATTATTGGTAGGGGGGAATCATAAATATATACTGGATGATAATTGTACTTTGGTTTTTGTAATAACTTCATGTAATTTGAGGGGAAAAAAGATAAATCAAATTTGTATTTACAAAATGGGTTGGCAAACTTTTTCTGTAAATATCTAGATAATACTTTAGACTTTGTGGATTATACTGTCTCTGAAGTAACTATTTAACTTGGCAGTTGTAGTGCAAAAACAACCATAGGCAATACACAAACAGTTCCAGCTATGTTCCGATAAACTTTATTTACCAACACAGACAGAGGGCTGATTTGGACTCCCCAAATCTAGAGCATTGTTCTATAGTGTTGCTCTTGAGTATTGAGCAGGATATTTATCTTATTTCACTTACACTTAAGGATACAGAGTAAATAAACTAATACTCACTGAGAATTTTTCTCACAAACTTCCTTATATTCAGCAAATTTTCATTAACAAACAAATTTAATCTAGGCTTTGGTATTGTAAAATTTGAAAATAAATTGTAGCAGAGAAATTTTCTTTTAAAAATTTATAATCCTACATGCAGCATCTTTGATTTCAGTAGTAAAATTATTTAAATGAAACAATAAAATAAATGGTTGTTGCATTTGTCTTAAGAATTGAGACAAATGGTCATTTACCCATGATTTAGATTTTATTCTAAACAATTTCATTACAAGGTAGAATTTTTTTATCAAATAATAAATATATTTGAGAATGTCCTAAACAAATGCCACTCCAAGGGTCATACCAGGCCCCAAGCAAAATGTTTCACAGCTGTCTACAGACATGCATTCTAGATGCTTTTCTTTTGTGTGGCTCCATAAGTACTGAAGAAAGAATTATATACCTCTGATGATCTGTGTATTATTCATGAAAGTAGAATTTTTATTTACAGGTGCTATTAAAGAAAAAATTAAAAGTTAGCCTCTGTGCTAGATTAGTTTATTTTTCTGACAAAAATCAATAGCCCCAGAGAAATATTACCAGTTCATTTTGTCCTACTCTAGGTGTGTGATAGTGCCACCTGCTGGTGTACTTAAAGCAAAGTCAGCATTTGATTAAAAAAAAAAAAAAAGCAAAGCATAACACGTTGGACGTACTAAAAGTGGATGGTAAGTAGCTAGAAAATTCAATAATGTTGAACATTATTAAAATATATGAAATTACTTTGCCTAATTGTGATTTTCTTTTTTGAAGATCCTCCTAAATGTAGTAATACTACAAAAGGCAAACGTTTTTGTAATAATCAAATTTCTAAGGCTAGTCTACCACTTTAAGTACTAAAATTGTTTTCATTTAAATTTTTCACTTGAAATTTTTCTACAGTCTTTTTTATGCCTCTCAGCTGTCTTAAACAGAATATTCAGAACACAATTTATCTGACACACTCTTACCAATAGCAAACATGCCTTCAATCAACTCTAGGCTTCTGCTATTCCCCAAGTCTATTGATTCATTTCATACTATTATCAGAGTATCTCATAGTAGTAGATCCATCCTTCCTATCAAATATGCATTTTTCTGACCTTTTGTATTCTTGGAAACCACCTAAACAATTTAAATACATTTAAACTGTTTTTAAAGCAAAACTTAGAAATAATCACAAGGGAAGTATTAGAGTCTGTTATGAGTCAAAGGCTTGTAATTTAATAATTTTATACTGTTTACAGGGCTAAAGGGGAAGGAAGGCAGGTCTCTGCCTTAGAAAGTTTTTTATTTAGTTTTTTTTTTTTAAACGAATGAACTGAAAGTTTTCGCATCATGTATTAACTCTCAGTAAATGACCGACTCCAACATCTATTCTCCCGATTCCTTCAACATCTTTCGGATAACAACATACTGCTCTTTTCCTGGGGCAGAAAATTAAGTAGAAACGTGTCAAAGCAGATGTAGCTTGAAGGATGAATTGTGCAAAGTTTACATAAGTTTGGTAGTTTCTTTAGCTCAAATTTCGGAGCATTTCTAGAATCGTCTCTAGCAACCAACCCCCACTTAGTGTCTAAGTCCTCATATTACACTCAGGTTACATAGTGTCTCCCACCTAAATATTGCAGTTTTAATACTTTCTGTATCCTTAATGTGGCTATTAATATACCTTCTCTGTTTCAAAAACCGCAATACATTCTCTATTCCCCTTCTATTAATACTACATGCATTTCTATGCATCTTTTTTGTGGGGTAGAAAGGCTCTTTGCTGTTTTTTAAGTTTATTTCTGAGTTGCAAAGATTATTTCCCCTTCCCTATGTTTTTAAAATTTCCTGTATTGCTCCCTTAAATCTTGGCTGCCACAACCAGACAGACAGAAAGCACAAGGACCTTCTTTTTCTTTCTTCTGTAGTGGAAACCTTAGCAGTAGACATGCATCTTTTCTAACTCAATTTAGTTGTCTAATTTCAAGTACTTTTTGCCCTTAAGTGACCTCAAATTCTTTTAAGAACTATCAGGGTATAAAGTATAGACAAATTCAATGAATAAATACCTTTTGTGGGTTTTTTTCTCCTTGAAGATCATTTTCTGAAAAATGATCAGTCAACTTGGTGACAATATATAACTGTTCCTGGTGAAAAAATTACGTGGTTAGCCATTTTCAAATCTTTGTTTGAACTAAAAGGGGTAATAGGAATGCGAACATTTTCTGTACCTAATATGTTAGTGACAAGGTATAGGGAAGATGCAGGACCACTGGGAGTCCCCAATTTCTTGCTTTTGCTACCCCAAATCAGAGTTGATCCTATGAAGTGCCAGGAGAATGCTCACCTTAGTTTCTGTTTGATTCGCTGCCTACTTTCACATACAAAAAAGAGAGTAAAATCTCTAAAAATTTTTGGGCCTTGCTAAAGTAAAACAAACCTAACAAAATTTTTACAGCAAAAATATTTAATGTGTCATAGTGCTTATATACAATATTAAGATGTAGCAAAGCCATATTTTATCACCTATCTCTGTGCAGACATATCTAGAAAAACATTATTTGATCTAAATAGAGAATGCTCTTTATTGATTCAAAGTATTAATTTCCTTGTGAGAGGAAAATCCATGCTGATGCTCTGGGTTGCATTAAATGACAGTTAATGCCAGCCACCTGCTTGAATGAACAATGAGAAAAGTGACTAATTCTATTTGGTGCTAATTTGTTGAGGATCTGGATTGGCATAATAATGAGGATGCCTTCTTTTATTACCTAAAATGACTTATCTATTTATGTAAATTTATGAAAGTATCTTTTTGAGCTCTAAAAACTGTTTCTAGAGGTAGTTTGATTCTGAATTTTAAAAAATTACAACTTATCCCATCACACTTAAAACTGTAAATTTACATTTAGAGACTGCCTAGCTATTCTTGAAAACCACAATAAATAATCTCCTAGTGAATAATGTACTGCTCAAGAGTAATTTGGGCACCTTTTAAAGATGCATGGATTATCATAAACTAGTAGAATGATATTTAGTAAAAATGAATAAAAATTTACTGAAAGGCAGCTGCTTATATGATAGAAGAGAGTTTGCTGTAAGAAGATGATGACAAATGTTCCACTGCTGTGTTATTAATATTTATTCTGTTGAACTAGTGACCATAGAATAATTCAAAGTCTCAAAGGTTCGGGTGTGATTTTCTTAACTCTAATAGTGTCTGTAGTAGAATAAAATGTGAATGTCCAATATGTGCCAAAAATTGGGACCTTGGAAAGCACAATAAGTATGTCCCAAGTTGTGAAGATCCTATGTTAGGAAATGCAGAGCATCAAGTGTAGATCCATTTGCCTACCTAAGCAAGATCAGTGTTGATATAATTTGCTCTTAGTTATATTATCTGAGAGTGAGATTGTGGTCAAATATAGCCTCCATCTAACTTTAAAAGAGCTTACGAAATTGTGGTAAACAATCTTTGATTTTGAAACGGTTTATTGTTTGTTGATCTAGGTCTTTGATGCTTAAAACTGACAGTTATCCTTGGTTGGTATGCACATTAAGAATATTAAAATTATTATTTTATTCTGAGAGGGTGCTTATAGGCAATTTTCTTGTTAATAGTTATTTTTTAAATATATCAGTAAAATACTTTATGATGTAAAAATGTGGTGATGTTAATAGATTCTTCCCTAAAACATTATCTATGCTTTCAATAAATATATTCACTCTGACATCTTCTGTATCCACAAAATGGATATTTCCTGGGTTATATTGACATAGGGCAATGTTTTGGCAATATTTGTAATTTGAGAGGATATTGCAAAAATGTTTCAAGCAAACATTTAAGAGGAATTGAGTTATAGTTGATTTATTAGAAAAGGATTAAGTGCTAGTTTCAGAAAATTCTAGGCACTATATTATAGTGTCACATCATAGGATATTATGATAACACTGATGACCTGGTATTTTTATTTCACATCCTTTTATGAGTAATATTTTGGCTTATGCTTGTGCATCATGAAATTATTTATTGCCTTGTTCCACTCTAAACTTTGCTGTTTTCCAGACTGTATTACTAAATAAGATTCACAAGACTGGAAGTAATAATGTATCTGAGCATCTGGAAGATGTCATTAGCCCATGTTAGTGAATGAACTTTGAAACCATTTATGGAAAGACTAGAATTCTTTCTATCTTCAATAAGCTAAAATTTGTGATTCATTTAATATATGCAGCAAGTACACTCAGTATTGTGTCTATATCTAATTAATTTTAGTTATAATTTCACCTTAAAATCTACTTTAAACTCTTTTAAACTCTAAAATGTAAAAATTCTGGCAAAATTTCAATTATTGTGTATTTTCTGTGCATTTTATTTTACATCTTTCGATTTTAAAGATATTACATTCAACAAAGCATTTTTTAAAGGTAAGAACAATTTAGCTAGAAAATTGTTGAATTTTAATGATGATCAGTAGCAAGTAAAATCAATTACTTTTTATTACAATTTTTTTTCTCAATTACTTTTTCCACAGCCATCACTGAAAGGAGAAAATGCTGCAGTCACAGGGAAGTTGCTGTTTTTAAAATGTCACCCCACTTAAATTTATGTTAAAATGAAATAAAATACCTCCCTTAAAGAATGAATTGATATTTTCTTTTTGGTTGACAGCATGGTTTGAGCAGAAGTTGAGAATAAGGAGGAGAAAAAAGCTCTGAGAATGAAATGACTGATACAAAAGTCACCATTGTGGAAAGAAAGAACAGTGTTTAACAAAGTCAAAAGATAGAAGCATTAAAAGAGCAGTTATTCAAACAAATACAAGGGAACTGAACTGGCGGTGACATGAATTATAATAAATATAGCCCATTGTTTTTCTTGCATAGCTATTCTTAATTGAGGCAGTAGAGATTTGGGAATATTTAGTCTCAAATGAACACTTAAGAAATCTATGATTTTTTATAACATTTATGTAATCTAAGTATCTTTAAATATATATATATATATATATATATATATATAAGAAATCTATGAATTTGTTTCTCTTTCCAAATCAGAGCTTCTGGTTCTTTCACTTCATTGATGGAATCCTTAAAACCTTACTCTGTGTTATCATGGTGGCTGCCCAAAATCAGAGCTTATCGTGTAAAAATTTAGCAAGTTTCTATTTGCATCACCAGCCACTTTCACAAAACAAACAAAATCTCGAAAACTTTTGTGGACCTTGCCAATGTAAAACACATCTAATACAATTTTTATAGCAAAAAAAAATATTTGATGCTTCATAATGCTTATACATTCATTTAGATGTAGCAAAGTCATATTTGTATCATCTATCTTCTGTGGAGACATATCTAGAAACACATTACTTGATTAGAAAACAGAATGCTTTATATTGATTCAAAGTATTTTGAAAATGAGGAAGCTATGAAATAGGGGAAAGGCCCACCGGAATAGAAGAGGAAGTTTAAAATATCCTTTCTGTTTGCAAGAGAGGCAGCCTATGGTTGCTATTGCTCCTCACAGTGCCAGATCTTATGCTTTCATCCAGCACCTGACTTTCTAATCTTGCCAAGAATAGAAAGAAACCAGCATGCAAGGCATTATATTAAATTAAGTGGCTTTTACTAATTAGATCCCAAGTACAATTAGGATTGTCAAAAAATAACTATAGTTTTAGTTTCTTTGGTCATTATCTTCTTTTATCCCTAACATTGTTTGTGTGCTAATAACAATATTTAGCCTTGCTTCTTCTAGAGATACTTTTTAAACTTTGCGTGTGCATCTCAATATATAAAGATGTAAACATTATATATATATAATTGATACTACTCTTATTCCAAGAGTAGAAAGTATATCCAGCAAATAAGACATAGGAGATTTGAGTTCTAGGGGAT
Source organism: Tolypeutes matacus (assembly GCA_026826555.1). NCBI lineage: Eukaryota > Metazoa > Chordata > Mammalia > Cingulata > Chlamyphoridae > Tolypeutes > Tolypeutes matacus. Next base: position 9,293,543 of record JAKSZT010054350.1, read on the forward strand.
GGCTTCTGTTAAGGATGTATGAATCCCTAAAAATATTGGGCAAGTAAAAATGACTATAATCAAAAATTGATTGTAAGCTTTAAATTAGAGTTTATATACTAAGAGCAATAAAATTTTACAAAGAATAGCTATCACAATGGAATTAATAAAAGGAAGAAACATACATGCATTTTTTGATGAGACAACATTAAAAAAATTTCATTGCCCAAAGAACCCCTATTCAAATACAGATAGTGGATATATGTATTTCATTTATTACCATTAAGCTTCAGGTGGCTGCCATTATCATTTCTCTCCTCCATGCTTTGCACGTGCTCCTAGATTCTCAGTCAGAAACTGCCCCACTGATATGCTCAAATCAAATATTCTAGCCATCTAGTCCTAAATTCCTTGTTAAAATTTACCTGTTAAATGTCCACCTTGGGTTCTGGTCTATACTATATAAACCTTACAAGTTATGGTTCCATTGAATCATAATTATGTTTCTCCAACCATGTCAACTGTGCATCATAATTATAGAGCCCAGTAATCCAGGTTACCCAGTTCATCCTTGCTACCTAGTATAATTTTCATTAACATCCACTTTCTTTCTAAAGGCTGTCAATCTTTCAATGGTAAATTATATGATCATCTTAATTATAGAAAAGAAGACTATTTTAATAAAGAGATAAACAATAGAAATCATCAAAGACCTATTTGTTGAGATAATTCTTAATGGGGTAAGAAAAATGTATTCAACCCTACCATGTAAGCAGCTATTAAATAGTCTTCATGGAGGGTTAGTCCTGTTATTGATTCAGTGTCAGAAATGAAATGACACTGTATATTATGATCATTTACTCATTCTATTTTTATCACTTATGAAAATAAGATTTTGATCCTTGATTTCCTCTCTGTAAACTAAGGCTGATATCTCCCATACTATTTACCAAAAATGGATTGTATGATGTAATATACTGTGTATCTTAAGTTCATTGGAAGAGAAAATATGAGAATCTTACTCTATAAAGATTTGCATACCTTTTTTTTTTTTTAGGAGGTACTGGGGATTGAACCCAGGACCTCATTAATGGGGAAGCAGGTGCTCAACCACTGAGCTACATCCACTTTCCAATGAGAGTTGGTTTTTTCATTTGTTTGTTTGTTTTTAGGAGGTACAGAGGATCAAACCCAGGACTTTGTACATGAGAAGCAGGTGGTCAATCACTTGAGCTACATCTGCTCCCCTTGCCTACTTTTTTAATACCTATTTTGGTTACTTCTATTGTTAAATTGCTTCATTTATTTATACTTTCAGAAGGAATTATAAAGTATTCTCTATCTTTGTAAGAAGCTTGATTTCCTTCTTGCCAAAGGGGCTAAGTTTGATATTTTTAAACTTCTCATGAAATTATTCATTTAATTTTCAAATATAATCTTTTAGTTTTTTAATACTAAATATTAATTGAATAATGTGTAGGTGTTCTTCCTTCCAAACTATACTTTCAGTAAGTGGGATAATGCATGTCAAATGATCATTTAAAATCAACCAACACACTTAGAATCCATCTGTTCATTATGAACTTATGCCAGGATCCAGTTCCTCAAAGTGAAGTGGAAGTAAGTGAAATGAAGAAAGTATATAAAATCAGACTAGTTCTTACTTATCTCAATGATGTAATTAGGAAGAAAATTTAGTGATAGTGGTTATTCTGGAAAGAAGTAAATATGAAGAGATTTTTAAGAGGATTATATGATAGTCTTATTTTTGATAACTTATTCACCAAACTCCAACTCCCTTCCACATCTCACATTTTCCACATTTGAAGTCAGTATTTTAAAATGATTGCGTAATTAGAGTATTGTTCTAATGGTCATGAAAGCAGGTGAGAAAGTAGTCCTGACTGTTTATTGCACTTCCTCCTGCCCCCTTCGGTGGCTTTTCTAATTTGGTGTTGCATTTGCTTCCAACAAGAATGCCCTTTCTCTTTTACTCCTCTGCTTGATTTTCTACTGTGGTGGTTTGAAACTGTATGTACCCCAGAAAATCATGTTCTTAATGCTAGTAGCCTATTGTAAATAGGCCTTTTGATGAAGTTGCTTCCATTAAGGTGTGGCCCAGGGTGGGTCTTAATCGTTTTACTGGAATCCTTTATAAACAGGATGTAGAGAGAAAGAAAAGCCATGGAAGCAAGCTGCTGAAAGCAATGAAACCTGAAATAGAAGGGAGATACCAGCAGATGCCGCCACATATCTTGCTATGTGGCAGAGAATCCAAGGATCACTGGCAGCTGGTACTCAGGAAGAAAGCATTGCCTTGATAATGCCTAGATTTGGACATTCTCACAGCCTCAAATCTGTAATCTTGTAAGCTAATAAATTCCCATTGTTAAAGCCAACCCATTTTATGTATCTGCTTTCAGCAATCTAGTATACTAAAACAACTATCTACTCTTCAACATCAAATTCTAGCCTCACTCTCTCCATAAATAATTTTTATATGACTTAAAATTCATCAATATTTTCATTTTGTAATCTGCTTACAAGAAGTCTTAGTATTTAAGGCAAAATATTTTTGGAGATTGTAATTTACATTTATCACTGCATTTTCCACTTTTTTTTTTCTCAATTCAAGTGTTTCCATGACTTTTGTAGCAAGGCTTCCTGGGTCATGTTTCCTAAAGTCTAAATTAACCCAGAAGAGGTCTTCAGAAAAGGGATATGTGCCTTCAGATTCTTCAGGCTGAGAAAGCAGAATGTGTTAGTTCTTAGAGAAGAGAGGACTTAACACACAACTCCCTAGCAGGACCCAAGGACCTCAGAAGGTTTGGAAACAAATGCTTGAAGAGGCTGGATACACATCAAGAACTCTGCACCAAGGATTTCTGTGCCTTAAGCATGGCAGAGATGTAACAATGAAGGCTTGACATGACTATGTAAGTTGGAACAGAAGACATCTTAGGAACCACTTCATCCTGATACTCATGCCTTCAAGGATGGAAGACCCTGGAAAAGAGTGGAGATGAAGATTCCCAAAAGTTTCTTCATTAAATTTTCAACTAGAATTATGGAATTGGGTCTTTGATTTTAAAAGGGGCATGATTTATAGAAATTTAAAAATATAGTTTTACTTGCACAGCTGAATTTGTGAATGGATATTCATAAATGTTATGAAATTGTTCCATAGAGCCTCATGAGAAGAAACTATGCCCTATCATTATTCTGCATTTTAAAGTAGAGCTGGTGGGAAGCAGTTGCTTAATAACTACTTGATGCTTAAAGTCTCATCATAAGAGAGAAAGTACAGTAGTTTCAGAGTCCAGAAACGTTAGTGTTAATTCCAGGTCGGCCACTTCCTTACTGTGACAACTCAATTATACCATTTAAGCACTCCAGTGCTGTTAAATTTGATCTCTTATTCTCCAAAACATGTATAGGCAGAGACCACAGACTCCTTAACCCCATTTGTTTTTCCCCAACCTCAATTCTGATGGTGATGGTGGTAGAGGTTGTCATCAAGAGAAATTAGTTTGCCTTGTAGATGCTCCATAGTCATTATCAGTTGCCCTTTTTGTTGCTTTTCCTGGATGTATCCAGGAAATGTCTCCTAGGCCATGACGATTTGAAGAGGCAGCAAGATGGTGCTAGGTCCTTATGGGGAGAGCAGAGAGGTAGAAAATGAAATATGAAGCAGGAACAGGAAAACGATTTATAGTCATCCATCCAAAGCTATCTCTGTTAGGGTTGGAAGTCCTTTTCTTTGAGTATTACTAAACCCACCAAATACTTGTTTCAGTTTGCTAAGGTTACCAATGTAAAATACCAGAAATGGGTTGGCTTTTATAAAGGGAATTTACTAGGGTAAAAACTTACAGTTCTGAAACTGTGAAAATACCCAAATCAAGGCATAATTAGACATACTTTCTTACCAAAGATCAGCAGCTGGTTGGATCCTGGGTTCCTGTCATGTGGCAAGGCCAAATGGTGGCTCTTCATCTGGGTCTCTTCCTTCTCCTCCAGGCCATTTTCTCTTGGAGCTCAGCTGTGAAAACTCAAGTACATGGCAGGACTCTTCATCTTTGAGCTGCTCCATGGGCCGAGTTTCTCGCAGGCCTTCTTCTATGCCTCTGTGCTCTGCTGATTTAGCACATACACAGCCTCCAATCTCCGGGACCTCTCTCAGGCTCTCGGAGCTTCTTTGTCTTTTTGTGGCTGCAGGTGATTCTCTCTCACATGGTAGAGTCAAAATGGCAGCTATCTTTCTCTTTGTGTTTCTGCTTTCAAGTTTCTGCTTATATAAGACTCTAGCAAGAGGGCAGAGACTTAACCTAAATCATTCCTCAGTGACATAGTCCATTCAAAGGCCCTAAAGTGATCTAATTAAAAGGTTCCTTAACTGAATCTAACCAAAAGGCCCCATACCCACAGGCATGGATTAGTTTCAAGAAAAGTATTTTCTGGGATTCACAAAAGAACTTCAAACAGTCACAACACTCAATTTCTTTACTTTGCTCTACTCCAAACTTCTTTAAAAGGCAGTCTACAATTTCAGTCTACAATTTCTCATCTCCCTTTCCTCAATAATCTGGTGTTGTAGTGGATAGACTTTGATTTTTCCTTCCCAAAATTCATTTCCTTTCTTCTTTAATTGATCTCACTGTTTATTTGGATAATTATACCTTCTCTCAGTTGCCTTTATGAGTGGTAATGCCCTCTTTCAGTCTAGTCACTTCAAAACAATTCACTGTTCTGCAAGTACACCATGCCCTTCCACATATTTACCACATTATGTCTTTCTGCTCATCAGCTCCCCAAGTTGGTTTTTCATTTGTTTGCTTGTTGTTGGAATAGACTGGCACATGTCTATTCATATTTCAATATCTAGCTAAAATATCACTTTACCTCTTGTGTGAATTAATTACTCCTCAGTTCATGCCCTGCCTCACCACATTTGTAAATGAAAATTAATTAGTCCTTTCTCAGTATTTTTTCTATATTGTGTACATAATTCTATTATAGGCTTGCCTTATTGCATTGCCATAACTTTGAAGTTATGACTCCCTCAAAATCATAAACTTATTCTTAGCAGGGATTGTATGTATGGCCCTGCTGTCTGATGTGGTACTTTAGGTGACTAGAGCTCAGTAAGGCTTGTTGAGCTTTTTAATAAATAATTAGCAAGTTGAGCTATATAATCTCTAAGGTGTCCTCCAACTTAATGTCAAATAATTCTATTAGAGATATAGGAGTCTGGTTGACAAAGAGTGTTGGGGCTGAAATTGGAATGGTAATGAGCAGTGATGGACCACTCTTATTCTAGGCCTCTTTAGGCTACTCGGACTTCTCCAAAGCAATGAAATAAACTTAGCCAACAACAACGAAACAAAGTATTTCTTGTAATTATGGGTAGTCAAGATCCTAAACCCAAGCTTGGGCCATGTCTCAGACATTTGTATCCCTCCCAAACCATCAACCCAGTTTGCAGTACACTGTACCTGCTTCATAAATACCCTGTTGAGAGTTTGATTTGTTATTTCCATTTTCTTAAAATCTTTTTTCTCCAGAGAGAAGTGTTTTTAAGAAAAGATATTTTATTTCATTGATTTAAAAGTATGGTTGGAATACTTCTGGAATACATTTGCAAAAATGTTTGGGAAAACACATATATGAGGTTTGAATGATATTTTGCCAAGGATATTTTGCAAGGAAGCAGCAGTTCTTGAATTCCTTGGACATATGTAACATTGGTTATTCTAAGCCTTTTCCAACTTCATTATTTCTAAATCCTTTTACATAAGGCTTTTAATTTAATTAGATGGGTAAGGTTATCAAGTGCATGTGCCATTATTTGCCTTTTCTGTCACCCCAGTTTCACCCCTCCACCTCCCAACCCAGGCTGTTATCAGTCTACTTGCATATTTTTATACCTACCGAACGGTTTTCTTATATGCTAATGTTTCCCCTTCTATCTTACATTTTCTTTAAATGTCATAACTCCCCCTCAAATCCAAGAGAACTTTTTAAAAGTTCTCATTAAAAAGACTCAAAGTTGATAAATAAGGTAATTGACTCACTTTATATTCAATACTCTGTCAAAGAGTGGGTAGTGTGATCAACTATGATTGAATTCACATGGTAAAGAGGATAGAGCCAGATGACTAAATAAACAAGAAAAACTCACTGAAGCCTCTTAAAATAGCACTGTCTTCTAGTTTTTTCATTCAAGGTAGAAGTAATTTGGTGAATCCCAACTTCTAGGTTAATATGCTGATCCACCTGTTAACTGGAATCTTTTTAATATCACTTCATATTAATGACTTTTTTTTTCCTGAGGTACTAGGGCCAAGGATTGAACTAGGGACCTCTTATGTGGGAAGCCGGTGGTTAATCACTGAGTCACATTGGCTCCCCTGAGTTGGTTTTTTCGTTTATTTGTTTGTTGTTGGGTTTTTTTGTTTTTAGGAGGCACCAGGACTGAACCTGGGATCTCCCATGTGGGAAGCAGGAGCTCAACTGCTTGAGCCACATTTGCTTCCAAATGACTTTAAAAAATTTTCTCATCTACTTCATCAGTATTTTAGAAAGGAAAAAATAAAAATCATTACAGACTTCAAGAAGTGTTTTTTTACCTAGTTCCCAGTCTGTAAACAAGATCTAAAAGAATAGTTGCCCTAAAATCTCTATGAAATCCCTTCTTTATCTTGCTTTCTTCATGTAACTTTATATAATGAGAGTTTTTTGCCTATGTCATTAAATATTCTTTAAATATTGTTTTCAATTGTTGAAAAGCATTAATATAAAAATACTATCATTTATTTAAACATTCCTCTATTGTCTGAATTTTTGTTTTTTCCATTTCTAATACACATAATGATTCCATGAACATCCTTGCCACATAAGTATTTGTTAGCATCTCTAAATATTTATGATAAATTCCTACAGGCAAAAAGATTGCATTAACATTTTAAGATTTATAATATATATTGCCAAGTTGTACTTTAGAAATTTTATACAGATTTGCATTTTTATCCACAGTTATGAGAATATTTTCAACTTTTTATTCTTTCTATCATAAAATATGATCAATCATCTTATCATTATTTTAATTTTCATCCATTTGAATATTAATGTAATAGAATACTGTTCATATTATTTAATGACTATTTGCATGCCATGTGACTGTTTCATTCAACTACTATATCTTTAGTGCCTAAGTCAATGTTCGGTACATAGTAGCAAATCAAACCTTTTTAGATTATTGCAAGCTGTATTTCACAGGTTAATTTATTTTTAGTAAACTAATATTTCAAATGTATGGAGAAGGTCAGACACGTGTACTCAACACCAGATTTAACAGATGTTGACTTTTTGTCATGTGCTTTAACTCTTCTTTCTTTTCTTTTTTCTTTTTAAATGAATGACACATTGGAGTTATACCTCAAGTCACACTTCTTATCCATCTAACTTTTCTCCTTTCTCAGAGGTAAGCACTATCCAAAATGTGAAGGCTATCATTTCATTGACTTTTATTTTTCTTTTCTACATACATAAGGATGGTAAACAATATATAATATCGTTTTGAGTATTTTAAAAATTAGCATAAATAGTTTAAGGTTATATTTTTCCCTTTGAACTCTTTTCTATAAACTCAACAGCATGCTTTTGAGATTTTGCTTTGTTGATAATTCATGTTAAGGGCAGCACAATATGCTAGTGTATGAATATGCCACAGTTTAAATTTCCAATCCCTTATTGCTAAATTGTTTCTGCTTTTAACTATGCTGGAATCAACATTTTTTTATTTGCCTCCTTGAAAAGATACTCCAGAGATCTTCTGAGATATTGCACCAATAAGAAGAATTTTGAGACATAGATTATATTTATCTTTGACTTCACTAATGTCTTAGTTCTCCAGAGCTGTTATGACAAATACCATAAAATAAGCTTAAATAACAGGAATTTATTGGCTTCCAGTTTTGAGGCTAGGAAAAGTGCAAAATCAAGGCACTAGTAAGGCAATGGTTTATTACCAAAGTTGATAATATTCTAGTGATGGCAATGCTTCGGGTTCCTTGGCTCGTATCTCTGCCTTGCATTCCATGGCCATGTCCTCTCTTTTCTCTTCTGGGTTCCACTCACTTCCTACTTCCCGCTTCGGGCTCCTCCTTGTGGTCTCCTCCAACTCTAAATTCTTGTTTCTTTCTCTTTATAAAGTCTCCTGTAATCCAGGTGAAGACACAACCACATGCAGTTGGGCCACACCTTAACTAAAAATAATATCTTCAAGAGATCCTATTAACAATGGGTTCACATCCACAGTAATGTGGATTAAAATTAAGAACATGTCTAAATTGAAGCACATAATTCAATCTACTATAATTGGTATTCCCTAGTTGCTCTCCAAAGTGGTTTTAGTAATTTACACATAAAAAATACATTTGAGTTATTTCTTCACAACTTGCCAACATTTAGCATTTTCAGACTTATGTTATAAAAACAAAATGAATTGAAATGGCATCTTATGATAACACTTTTTATCTCACTGCATCTTCTTACATATTTATTTTCCATTTGGACATTCTTTTATTTACCTATTACTCCTTTCACAGTTGAGTCTGATTACAAATGTGTTTCCTATTTCAGTGGTTTCTATCCCTTATTATTTTCTTTTATACACTTTGGGTTTCATTTGCTCTTCTTTCACTGACTTCTTAAGAGGAAGCCTAAATCTAAAAATTTCTGCTTTTTTAACACAAGCATTTAAAGCAATAAATGTGCCTCTTTAGCTTCATCCCATAAATTTTCATATATTTCATTTGCTTTATCATGCAGGTTAAAATATTTTCTAATTTCTCTTGTGACTGCATTAGAAGTCTATTGCTTAAAAATTTCCAGATATTTGAGAATTGTACAAAAATATTACTTTTATTGATATCTCATATAATTTCATTGTTGTCAAAGAACATTCTTTGATTATTTTAATTATTTAACTTTTACGAAGACACATTTCATAGGTCTCAAATGTTATGTTCTGGTAAAATGTCTATATGTACTTGAGAGAATTGCAGTCTGTTGATTAGGACCTTGTGGCTGGAGTCATCTATACTCTTACTGATTTTTTCTGTCTATTGCTCTGTCAACTGGGAAAGGGTGTTAAATGCTCTAAATATAATTGCAGATTTTTCTATTTCTTTCTTTATTTCTGTTATGATGAGAAATTGGATGTCATTCGAATTGCTTTTTCCAGTGGGTCAGGTGTTGTTTCTCCTTTGCTGTCCTCACAGTTTTTTCCTTTGTTGTTTTTATTCAGAATTTTTATTTCGATGTGTCTCAGCACAGATTTCTTTCAGTTTATTCTGTTTGGTGTTTGCACAGCCTCTTGTATATGTAGGTTTATGGTTTTTTGCCAAATTTATCAGCCATTATTTATTGAAATACTTTTTTATGTCCATCTTATTTCTCCTCTCCTTTTGGAACTCCTGTGACACAAATGTTAGATCTTTCATTATAGTCCCACAAGTCTGAGACTTTGTTCATTTTTTTTTTTTTTTTTTTTTTTGGTCTATTTTCCTTCTGTTTGGATGGGATAATTTCTATTATTCTATTTTTCAAGGACACTGGTTCATTTCTCTTTCCTTTCCAGTTACATAATTTCCATTTTGTGCTTCTTTATATCATCTCTTTCTTTGCTGATGCTTCTAATTTTAAAATTTGTTTTAGACATATTTGTAATTGCTCCATGAAATATTTTTATTATGATGACATCTGTCATCCCAATATTGGCACCTGTTGATTGGTTTTTCTCATGCAAGTTAAGTTTTTCCTGGTTCTCAGTTTGGCACCTAAACTTTCCTTTATCCTGGATAATTTGGATATTAGATTCTGGATTTTATTTAAACCATGTTGTTTAGTAACCCTTCTCTGATAATGTGCTGGTGAGGGGATAGGAGTCACTGGCTTGTTGCTCTTAGATGGGAGGAGAATTCCAGATTCCGCCAGTCTTTGTTGAGACCGCAAAGGGTACACCTCTTTTATGCTGCCCTGGGAGTGAGCTCAGGTCCCTGCTAGTTTCACTGACACCCCCTAGCTGGGAGGGGAGGGGAGCCTCACGGTTGCCCCTCACATGGCCTTCATTCATCCTAGAGGTGGGTGGGGTTCACTGTAGACAAAGGCAAAAGCCCTGGTTTTAATTAGGGCTTCTCTGACACCTACCCAGAGGCAGTGGTTATTGAATAAAAGTTTTCTGCTCTGTCTCATCCTGGTCCTTTGACAAGAGACAGGCTTTTCTTGGAGCTCTTTTGGCCTGTGCCTATTGATGTTTCTGAGTTTTCAGCTTCTCCAGCGCCGTGCCTGAGGCAAAACAACAACAAAATTGGTTCCTTGGTTCTTAAGGTCCCTAGCCAGTCTGTCTTTTTTCCCTCCCCCTCTCAGAGTCTTTGTTTGATTGTTTTATTTATAATGGCCAAAGTTTTTAGCTGTACTAGTGCAGGACTAGGGAGAAGTGTGTCTACTCCATATTGTCTCAAAATCAGAAATTTAAATTGACTATTTTATTATTATGAAATAGCTACCTTTATTCTTGTAATAATCATTTTCTTAACGCCTACTTTGATAGTCTCAGAAGCTTACTTAATTTTTCTCAGAACTTTTGAAAATGCTGTTGCTATTCTTCAGAAACGTCTGTTCAGTCCGAATGTTTCCTTTCTGTTTTCCTTTCTGTTTGGCTTTTAGGATCCTTACTTTGTCTTAAACGCTGGGTTTATATTCTGTTGTGTTTATGTACTTGGGTCCATTGTGTTTCTTGAATCTGAACATTCATATCTTTCAACAATTCTAGAAATTTCTAACTATCATCATTTTAAAGATCATATGTACTTTTTTCTAGAACCCATGTTAGTAATATAATGAGCTTTCTCATTCTCTATACCATGTCTTTTAATTTTTTTAAAACTTATTTAACATCTCTTTATTTCTCTGTACTCCATTGTTAGTAATTTCCACAGACATAGCTAACATTTCTTTAATTATCTTCCTCAGTCGTGTCAGTTTCAGCTGTCCACTGAGCTTTTTATTTCAATTATTTTTTCATTTCTAGAGTAATAATTTGTTCTTTTTCAAATTTGTCTGTTCTTTACTTTAGTACCTTGGTTTTATTTTTTTCCCGTAGACCTTCAATTCTTTCTCTTAGTCCCTCATATTTATTTTACAGTTTATTATAGATAATATTTACATTATCTCAAGTTCTTGGGGCTGCTCAGTCTTTGGTTTGTTGATTTTGTAGACTCTTGCTCACAGTGGATTTTTTAAACTCATGTGATTTGTGATTTTTAAACATGAGCTTATTCAGTGATGATACCAGTGGGTGCAGTTGTGGAAATCCCACGTAACTGGCATTGTGGATGGGTCCCTCCACCTGACAAAAGGGCATAACTATGACTTTCATAGAACTAGTTTTTATGGTAATTTCTTGGAGTGAAACTAAAACTGTGCTTTATAATTTCTCCATGGAAGATACCGTTTCGTTTCATGTGTATGTGTGCATGTGTAGCGTGTTTCACCAAGAGCCTGATCAGAGACAGACTATTTTGTCATTTTTATTTTATTCCAATTGGCAGAAAATTTTCCTACTTCCTTTTTTTCCAGTAAAGATGAAGCCCGTAAAAGATTACAGAATAAAAAACGTGTCTCAAATACAACTTTCTGCTTTTATGGACCTATGCTTTGTCTCCTGTCCATTAAATATATGGGCATTATAACCCAAGTCCTGACCTTTTATTAAGTCTGACATTCACGCTACCCATACCAGCAACCCAGAACTGTTATAGAATCCCCCAAATATTTACTTACCCCTCTTTGTTTCTAGCATCTGGGGATGTCTCTTTTTCTGTTTATTGTTTGTTTGTTTGTTTTGGTGAGCTCAGCTACATACAAAATCATTTTGTCCTATGTAATATTTCTATTAGTGGGAAAGTTTTCTAGATGATTGTTAAAATCTTCCATTTTACTAGAACTGGAGCTATTAAAAATAGTGTATTTATAATAATTTTGAGATTATAGATATATGATTATTTTTATATTTATATCTACATATATTCAAATCTATATGTCTTTTCCTAAGGGAATCCTTCATTTTTCTTTTTTGAAAAGTCAGTTTCCATCATGAGATCTGATAAGCACCTATAAATTCTACTATTATATTTGCATTTTTTATAACAGACACCTTAATCCATGAGTATGCATTTGATATACAGTCACAAGTGAAGTTCTTATTTTGTTATTTCTCAAAAATAAGTCACAGTACTGCTTATTAAATAACTCTTTATTTCCCTACTAATTTGTAAAGACATTTTCATCAATTTGAGATTATATAAGGGGTTTTGAAATTATTAGTAGAATTTGACAAATTGTTGTAAATACGAAATATTAAGAATGACTTTATTAGGGAAAAAACTCATTATAATGTCTTGGATAAAATCTTCCCTTCTCTATGTTATGTTTCAGTGTCACAAGTGACCTTTAACAGGTCCTGGGCAGTGATTTGTATATGCTGATGAAATCACTTGGCTTGCAAGATGTTTGATTAAAATAATGAAACCTTAAACTACCAACTGTGTTTGAACAGATGATGTTTTTCTGCCTAATGCACCAATATTCATTAAATAGAAGTATGTGCCCACAGTTCAGGTATGAATAAAAATGAAATGGATTTTCTGGGCGCTTACATGTTAATCTCCATTAGGACATCATTATTCAATACCATTATAATTTGTACTTTGTTGTTCAATATAAAAGAGGCAATTAAAATATGACAAAGCCCCCATGAACTCTGAAGCACTTTTGTTCTCATTACTAATCATTTTTAAACTAGAATATTTTTAGCTAGCTTCACAAGTTTATGTAATTGACTAGTTCTAGGAACTTGTTCTACTCACTGTATTTTCATGCTTCTTATCTCCCTAAATTTTCTCCACAGATCATGAATATCAAGTAAAAGTTAAAAAAAAGAGACTAAGAAGACTAATTTAAGAAAACAACAAATTCTTTGTAATCTATTATATTGTGCTATCTCTTATACAATGAACTGGATTATCTGATGTGATATAATTTTTCTTTATATATGTAATATGTGAGTATGTGAAACATGAAAATCATTCCCTTCTGTACATGTCCTGTCTGCCTGTTCCTACCAACCATTACAATAGATCCTGAATGGGTCTTTTAGACCCATGGAATATGTGAAATCCTCTCTAGTTCCTCCATCTCTCTTCCCTCTGCACCCTTTTCCCTGCCATCCTCTTTTTCTTTCTTTTCACTCTCTCCAAACTTGGATATTTCACTTGGAAAATATGTAGAATTAAAGCAAGACACGTGTTTGTGTCATTGAGTACTAAGTCAATACATGTGCTTATTAAGAGAAAATGTATTTGCAAAATAACTGTCATGTGTTTTTATTGTGTAAACATTACATTATTTTAATTACTCATAATTCATAAATTCTGTATCACTGTTTCAATTTTTCATTAGAAATGTGATTATCATATTCAGCATAATATATAATGTATTTTTAAATGTTATTATTTCATAGAGTAAAATAATAGATGATTCTAGTCAGATCTAATTTATATTGCATTAGATGACTCCCTTAAAACTCATCTAATTCTTTAAAATCTCTTGAAATTTTCATTTATCTGTAGTATCTTAAGCATATCAAGGTCCTTGGTTTTATTTATTTTACATGTTTAACTTTATTGGATAAACATTTATAGACCAGTTGATTATTTTACTCAATTGATTATTTAGTATTTTTAAAATTCAGAATTTAGTTAGTCTAGGTTTAAAAAAATCTGTCAAAGTACCTTGTTTTCACTCTAAATGTTCTCTGAGAACCGTGGGAAGAATAGCTTTAAGTCCCAGAGATAGTCCCTTTCTGCAATGTACAAGAGAGTGGTTTTCATTCAAAGAATCAATCTAGTCCAAGGCAGGTGTTTCAGTGAGAGAAATTCTAATTTTATTTACTCTTTATTGAACCCTTCAATTTTTCTTAATTGAACTTCTAGGCTCCTGTCAAGAGTAATGTAATTATATTCATTCCTATTCAGAGCCCTAAGATATATATAAACACACATACACACACACATTTTAAAATTCATTGCCATTTTTTAAGGCATGGGGAAATATTCCTCCATAAATTGTCTTAATCTGTTTTCTCCATTTTTCCCCAGCAAAAACAAGCATATTCCATCTGCTTAGCATGCCACTTAAAGAATTAAACTTGAGTTCACCTCCATAGACTTGTTCATTTACTTCACTGAAAGAATTTTAGTATTTTATGAAATTGTATTTGTAGAGACATATCAAATAAAATGTCAGAATATTTGGATAATTCTGTGATAATAAGAGCATAAGAAATATAAAGGAAGCTTTTTGATTTTCAACCAAAGAAACATAAGTGGCAGATTTACATTTTAATAATCCATACATTCAACAGTGATTGGAAAATCGAGGATAGAGATTATCATAAAATCACTTCATGAGCATAAAAATCACATTCATTTAAATAACACGATTAAATAACAATATATGTTGAAGCAGTTAGCACAAATGGACCACACAGTAGATGTTCAATAATTGTTAACTGAATCTGGACTTGAATTTAGAAATAAAATTTTTAATGATAAAAAATAGTTTTCTTTTCTAATATTTGGGCATGAAACAGGATTGTATACTGCCCTCTGGCTCAAGTCACTGAAATTTTTTCAATACCTTTAGTTAATGCTGCCATTTAATTCTCCCACATATATCAAACCATTCATTTTTTTTCATTTGTCTCATAAATTGAATAAGATTTAGACACTTCTCTTTTCTGTAATGATTCAGAATAGTATAAATTTATGAAATTTTAGGCTATTAGATCATCTGTTCCTCAAATGGTCATACATAAATTCATACACATGTCATCTGACCATGATGTTCCTGCATGATAAGTAGAAAAGATATATTTAACATGTTAAAAAGGTATTTTTAAGATGGACATAAAAATAAATAAATAAAACAAGGATAAGCAGAAGAGGAGATAAGTGGTGTACACAACTAATTTTAAGATAGTCTTAAAGTAGAACTTGATATGAAACTGTCTTCTGAAAACCTTCTAATTCTGCATTGTGATCTCTAATAAGTCTTAATTACTTTCGCTATTAGGAATTTTTTAAATCAAACCTTGTGAACGGTACAGAAACAACTATCTGTCCTCTCAACTTCAACAATACTAAGTGGCTGAGTTTTATAATTAATATAGTCTACTTCTCTCATAAAACAAAGTAAACAAACCAAAACACTGGCACAATCCCAGGTAATTAAATGTAGCCCTTGATCAAAACTGGAGGAAATGGAACACCTTTTTTTTCCCACTTTGTACCCGTTGTCTACCTTTTCGCCTTTCTACAACCCCTACATTAGATTATCTTGTGTCATGAACTAAGCTAGAGCTAGGTGATTATAATTAAATAATCCCATTGCTGTAACTAAGGAACACGTTCTGTTTCTTTCATCTTCAGGGAGCTTAAATGAAAACAGGAATCAGACGCACTCCACACAATAGAAATTAATTTGTTGTGCTCTGTATTCATTTCTCATTATACCATATGATATCCTTGTGTCACCTAGTAAGACTATTGATGAACTACTCTTTTTTTCAAGGGATGAAAATCCTACTTCCAGTAGTAAAAATGTCTCTTGTGAAGTTTCATGCACTCTAAAATGTACTACTATGCATCATCTATTAATGCTATCTAATGAAACTCAGAGCAAAGAGGTTTTGACAGGCACAGCAGTATATTGTTTGGGCAAGGTTTGTTCAATTTAAGTGAGTCAAATGATAAATCTACTGGTGAGCCATAGCACAACAGGGATATAGCCGTTATGGTGAGCATCACTCCTGAGTTAATGCCTCACCTTGACATTTATTTTTCATAAGTAACAAGCTTACCCTTTAGACAGCATTAAGAGAACATTCATCTTCAGCAAGGTTGCAAGGCATTGACATTATCTCTTCTTTGGGCGAAAGAGAACCTTGATTTTTGTATGTGAAAGAATTTAAGCAAGAAGAAAATGCATAATGCGCACATTCATTGCTGCTTTTATAATCAATAAAGGGCCAAACATGACATGCATGACTGATATGGGCTTTAAGTATTGTCTGCTTCCTTTATGATGGAATTCCTTTATAAGCCATATGGTTGTATAATCTTTTTCTTTAAAAACTGCTTTGAGTAAAATTCATCATCTTTTCAAAAGTTTCGAGTTGTGGGAATACTATATTTTATTGCTACTTAGGCTATTTGAATAAATCAATTTAGATTCATTTTTCTTATCCTAATGGAGTCCCCATCTTAATATCTTTTTTTTTTTCTACATTACCCACAAGCTGTAATCAGTTCAAAGTGATTTGAATTGCAAGTTGGTGAAGAAATAATTATTAATAACAATTGAATGATAATTGAACAGGACATAATGCCTATATCATTCTTGTAATATGGCTGTGTACTCATACAGGCTCATCTAGAGATGCAGATACTAAAAAGATATGAGAACATAATCTCTTTTAGAGAACTAGCTTTCTTTCCATGTTTTTCTTCTAAAGCCATGTGACAAAAAATATACATATAGAGATAAATAGATAGAGATATAGAAATAGAGTTAGCTAAATCTCAATTTCAATATACCTCTTCCTACACAAAAGAAGGCAGAATAATGTAACTTGCTCAGGCTTTAAACTGCTTGGATTCTTATACTAGCTCCAACACTTATGGTATGACCTCTGGTAAATATTTAATTTCTCTAGGCCTCAGTTTCCCATTCTGTATTATGGTGCCCACCTACTTCACCAGGGAACTATGAAGAACAAATAACATACTATGAATAAAACATTTAGAACTCCATAAGCCAAAACAATTATTATAAAAGGAACACATACTAATAATTCTAACATTTATTGAGAGCTTATTATTCTAAGTGAGGTGAATAATAGAATTTTCTCCATTTTGCAGATAAGAAAAACTGAGACACTGAAAGGTGAAGCTACTTGCCCAACATTGCATAGTTTTTAAGGGGTAAAGCTTAGGTCCAAGCCCAAGCAATTTTGCTCCAGAATCTAAACCCTGAACTATTATATAATATTTCATTTCCATTTATGCTAATTTTAAAAAAATTTAAAAGCACAGATATGAATTTAAAAAGCTTTATTTCTATTACCTGGAGATAAAAATATTTGGATGTTTCTTATTAAAGGCATTTTTTTTCATTCTTTCAAAACTTAAACAGTGCATTTTAAAAATAAACCTGTTCCTAACTGGAAAGAAGGTAAAGTTAATGAACCAGGACAATAAATATGCCTAATCAAGACTTCTGTTTATTCTCTTTTATTGCCTTAAATTAAAGTGATTTTTACTCCTTATTTATCTGATAGTTTAAAATTGTGCTAAAAGTTTCTTTAGTATCTAAGTAATTTCAAATGAACACTAAAAAATAATGAATATGTCAGCTTAAAATGTCAAGAAGAATGCTTTAAAGAGGCTCCAAATTAGCAAAACAAAACAAAAATTTGACTTCTAGGTAAGGGAGAATTTTAAAAATGAAAATCATTAAAGAACTCACAAAAGAAAAGATCAAAACTGTAGTGGTTTGGAGCTATAGTACCCCAGAAAAACATGTTTTTAAATCTAATCCATTTCTGTGGGTATAAACCCAATGTAAGTATGACCTTGTGTTGAGGCTACTTGAGTTAAGGTATGATCCACCTCATTCAGAATGGGTCTTAATTCTCTTACTGGGGTCCTTTATAAATGGAATGAATACAGAGAGAGAGAGAAGAAGAAGCCACAGAAGCAAGAAGCTGAAAACAATGAAACCCAGAAGGGAAGAGAGAGACCAGCAGACACCATCATGTGCCTTGCCATGTGGCAGAGAGCTAAGGATCACCAGCAGTTCATCCTTGGGAAGGACCAGCCTTAATCAAGTCTTGATTTGGACAATTTCTTGGTTTCAAAACTGTAAGCAAATAAATTCCCATTGTTTAAGCTAACCCATTTTATGGTATTGCTTCCAGTAGCATAGGAAACCAACACATTAGCTTGGTAAAAGTGAAGTATTATGTATGTCTATGTACAACAAAATTTTCAATGACAAACAAGAAATCTGGAAATTTTTCATCTATTTTTAAAATGCATGGTAATGGTTACCAAAAGTGTCTAAACTGCATTAGACAAGGTAATTATATAGAATCAATTAATAAACAAAAAGATAAATCCAAATAACTAGTATATACCAGAATATATATTAGCTGTCAAACATGCAAATCAAAGCAATGTAATGCCATTGTTGTATGACATTAATAAAGCCTAAGTATTTAGATGTATTACTGCCATTGAGAATGCAGTAAAATGTCAATTTTACACTCTGGTGCTAGTGTACATTTACCTCACAGTATCCATCACATCTTAAAGGTCTTCCCAGACAGCAAGCTATCCCTCATTCTCTGCAAATGCCTGAATGCGTCTAGGGCAAACCCATCCACCCACAGGTGTGGGCCATCAGGAACCATGTCTGTGCTTCTGGAATATACTGATAGCCATGGCCAACCAGAATTTTTTTCACTCATAAATGGGTAGACTGAGAGGCAGAATAATTGTCTCTCTGTCTGACTGAAAGTTTAAGGTGTGGTCCTGAAATATGTGAGGGGGCCGTGGATGGAGACTCAGCCCACACTTTTATGGAGAGAGTGAGAAGACAGATTCACAGAGAAAACAGATAGGAGAGTCAGAGACATCAGAATGCTCTCTATTTCCCGTCAGGTCAGGGTCAGTCCCTCCCTATGGCCTGCCTTCTTTCCTTCCTTTCTCTAGTTTCCAAGAAATCACCATGTCTCCTGATAAACCCTTCCTTTTTGCTCAACTTCTTCCTGATATTTGCAACAGAAATCATAGAACAAATTGTTTGAAAAAGCAGTTTGGAATGTTTACAAGAATCTTCAAAAGTTCGTAAACCTCAAGCACAAGAATCCCACTTCTAAGAATCTAGCTTACGGGGTGGGGGCGGGAGGGACATTCAACATATATCCTAGAGATATGTTATAAAAATACAATATATAAAAATAAACATTTTAGACAACAATGTTAATTGCATTGTTATTTAGTAAAGTGAAAATCAAGAAGCAAAGCAAATACCCAACAATTAAATAATGGATAAATGGCAATAAACATGAGTCAGGAAATATTGTGTAAATATCATAATTTTTACTAAAAAAATCAGAATAAACTTGGTAAATGAATACTTTATAGTATTATGTGAGAAAATTATAATGGAAGCACGTATTTCCTATCTTTACCGCATTTTAACTGTAACATTCTGTTTTCCATTTCAGACCACAAAGAGTTAAAAATTTTAAACCAATATTAGAAAAATTACAACTACGATAGCAATTTAAGAATTTTAGACACGAGGGAAAACTACTGGAAAAAGCTTTTTGTTTTTGTTGTTCAGACAGGTTTTTGGTGTTCCCTCATTTGACTAATGCATTTTATCAACATATTCCAGTGACTCTGCATGACAACAGCAAAATTATTAAGGGCCGTTTTCAAATCCCAGTCTCTCTAAATATCACTCAGTCTAATTTTTAAAAATGTGTGATGCCCAATAGCTTTATTTTTATTTCATTGCCTTAGCACATTCTCTTTATAAACACATTGAAAAGCCTCTCTTTTTTTTTGCAAATGTGAAGTGTAAAAAGTAGAACAATTCTGCTTATACAATTCTGTGAATTATAACAATTCTGTTAATACATTTGTTTACCTGAAACCTTGTTCAACCAGTAGAGAAAACTAAGACATAGTGTTTGGAAATGAGAAATATGCCATTTTTAAAACAAATATTTTCAGGCAATATTTAACAATTTAGGCAAGCTTATATCAACTCTTTCTACAAAAGATTAGTTGGTTACTAAGAAAGCGTTCACATTTCAAGTTTTTTTTTTGGAAAATTCTTGTCAATATTAACATTAAACTGGGCACAAAGCAACCAATTCCAAGTTATCTTGAAACATTCCATAAGACAAAATTTCAGAGTCAAATGAAGTATGGCCCTTGCTTATGTCAATAACACCTCTGCTACTGGGTTACTTCTGTTTACTATATGACTGAAGCATAACTTCTAAAAATAGTATTGTGTTTACTGATTTATATGCAGACATCACAATTATTGTAAAATCTTGATGCTATTTGTTTTTTTAATCAATTGTTTGCAGTCCATTATTTTTTTGTTCTCATATAATGTCAATATATTCTATGTAGAAAGTTTGCATCCATTACCTCCATGGTTACTATGGGCTCCAAAGCCAAATGGCTATATAGTACGTAAGTCAGAAGGTTGTGAGATTTACATGGCATAACTAGAGAAAGTACCTAGAATAATGTCAGCATCTACTAAGAGCTTACTAAATGTTAGTTTTTGATCAGTTAATTGAAAGAAAAAGCTACTAGCAATTATGTTCACCTTCTCTGCATATTACTATAAATTTATTGAATATTTTCCATTTTCCATTTATAATGTGGTAAAAATTAAACTGGCTGTCTTAGTTTTTCAAACTGTTCATTGCTGAGTATAAAACAATAGATGACAATATATTCACTCTCATATTTAGTTTTATGTGCTTCTATTGTTTCATGTTATTTTGCAGGTTTAATGAGAAGTTATCAAAAAAAAAAAAGAAAACATCTCTCATATACATTTGTAATTGTGTTAGTAGCAAAATGACACCTATTTTTTCAATTTATTCTGGCGTTATTTCTTTGAGGGATACTTTTTTTCCTCAAAGTTGTTCATGCCTCTCTAAAAGACCTACATTACTGAAAGTTGTCAAATAAAGTTTCAGATTTCTCTCTTCCCCTCAATCTATGACTACACCCCAGAACCAGCTTCCCTCTTGGGCATGGAATTTGTTTGGGTAAGAAGGAAGACAGTTCAGATTGATAAAGCAATACTCCTGGGAAAAGACTATTAACATGTATAAAGGGATTTCCCTGCAGTATAAATATCAGCATGCACTCTCCTGGTGCTTCAGAACCCTCCTGATGTATATATGCAGGTAGTGAGAATTGAAATGTAATATAATAAAACTCTGATTTGGGCAGCAGCAGTCCTCCTTATTTTCATACTCTCTTGTGGGAATGAGTTGCCAACCTTTTACTTCAGCTGATACCTTTATACCTCTGAATTCTGACTCTCCTGCAACTCTGCCTCTGATAATGCATCACAGTGCTGCTGAGTGTCTACCAGTCTCCAACCATGCCACCAATGTGATGTCTACAGGTACTTACTCTAATGACAGTTTGCATATGGCTGGGCCGAGAGATTTTAGAAGGGCTGCTTTGGAACTTGTTATTTTAGAATTTCTTTGCTTCTCCTCTTTTCCCCTTTGATTTAATTAGATTTAAGTTAAATATGGAGGATATTGAAACCAAAATGCCTAAGAAGGTTTTCAAGAAATATCAGAAAATACAGTCATTTAAATTTTGTTTTTTCATAAATGATGTTTCTACATCAAAAAACAGTGAATTTGGATATTTTTAATCTGAAAACCATTTTAATGGAAGTGTTTATGGATAATGAGAAAAACTAAAAAATATTCTAAACTAATTATATGTCTAAAAAGTGCTGCTTTCTGATCTTAAAGGTTTATTTGGTATTTAAATTCCAATTGCATCTGCTATCAATACACAGCATTAAATTTTATAGTAACATAGCTGAATAATGCCCAATAACATCAATAATGGATTTCAAAGAATAAAATAATTACATACGTTTAAATAAACTCATGTTTTAACATAATATCAAATTCAAAAATGAAAACTAGAAACAATGTAACCTTTAGAAACCATGAACCGAGTTAAATTGTCTCAAGCTTGAGTTCTGAAGAGACTCCATACTCTAACAAAGTTTTAGTATTTGTCTTACATAACTTTCTTAAATAAATTTTAACCCTGAGAAATCAAATATATTGTCTCAATACCATCAACCAAATATGTATGTTTTACTAGTGTGTACTTTCTTTGACTATGCAGTAAAAAACAATGATTTAAAGTTGATTTATAAATGGACAAAGTCTTGAATTGAGTAAATCACTATTACTATAGCAATATATTATTTACTTACCACTTGTTTTAAATACAATCTACCTCACATTAGAAGTGAAATAAAATTTTATACATTTAGAAGTCAAAATTTGTAATATATTTTTATATTCTGAGCTATTCTAGTTTAAGCTATATAATCGTAATTTGGCACTTTCCAAGCACATATGTCAATTTGGCATCTATCTTGGGCTGAATTTTAAAGAATCTAGAAATTAGATATCTGGACTTTGGTGAAAACACTTATGTATAAGATTTTGTGTTAATCTACCAAATATACTCATAGCTTAATTTAAAAGGTGATAATGGGAGTATCCTCAAACCATTGGAAATATAATAAAGTGTTTTTACCCAAAATATGTCTTATAAATAACTCTAAACCACATGGCCTGGATATAGGTAATAGTATATTTTAAGAAATGAGAGAATTGATACACTGATTATTTAATTTACTCTTTGTGAAAAGTATTTGGCCAACAGGGAAATAAAATTTAGAAATGAGGTAATGATGTAGCATTCTTACACTTATGCTCCAAATTCTTTTTATTTATGCAAAAGAAAGTAAAAACATATTTAGTAAATTAGTCTATGCTTTGTCCAACTTACTAAAGGGATCACAGCAATTAAAATGATATTACCATTGAAAGCAAATAAAATTCATAACCAGTAAAAATGACCTAAATATATTTTAAACAATAATAGCATTGTTTTATAAATTTTACATAAACTAATAACTATGTACATCTAATTGTCTAAGTAAGGAATTAAAAATATTAGTTATAGTGTAAGCATGTGTATTGTATTTAATGTTTATCTGTTTAATTTTGGAATGCATGGTAATGGACTTCCATGTGTCATTAATGCAAAATGACCAGTTCTTTCTACATGTCAGTTGTAAAGTGAAAATTTATGCAGATGTTTTAAAAAGACAACATTTGCTATATTTAGAGAAAATGTTTTACTTTCTGAAGAGAACTCCTGTCTTTAATCACTAGATTATATCTCAATATTCTCAAAAGAGCCTAACTCTATAATTTATAATATGTCCTATATTTATTCAAAAATATTAAACTATATTATATTTTTGAAATTCCACCTCTATATTTAAGATATGAGGGAAAAATGACCCCCCAAAAAGACATAAGAAAACTCTGACTAGTGGTTTTATTGCTAATAGTCTGTGCTTTTTGCCAACTTGGTGATTAGTTCAATAATAGTTTGATAAAAGTATACAATTCAAAAGATATATAACTGTTTATGAATGAAGTTATGTTTGTATACCAAGGTCAACCTTTTGGACATTAAATCACTCAACAATCAGTGAACTTATTTTTTGACCAGCTTCTCTTTCATTAGAATGGTTGAATTGATTGTGTGCATACAGAAAACCTATAATCTCACGGTTTCAGCAAAAACCTGACTACATCATATATTGATACAGGTTTTTCAGAACACCAGGAATTTATTGGGTTTTTATGCTTATGGGTTAAGAGGAGGTTAGTTGTTCTGTTATTTCCTCTGATAGAAATTTGGTAGGAAAATCCACAATAGTAAAGACTATTCAAAAGTTGATTTCTCTATCCCTCCTTCCAAAGAAAGACCACTTGTAATGATGTTACACAAGAATTTAAGAGAGTTTTCCTCTAGTTAATTTGTCCCAATGTCTGTATTGGAGCCCACTGATCAGTCACCCCTCCATGGGGCACCCGTAGCTCAAGGCACAATGATTAATGAAAGCTATAGTCCATTTTGATTATTTCTGATCTTATTGAGACAAACTTTGACCCTAGCTTTAATCCATTCTTCAGAGGCCTCCTCCCCCACCACAATGGGAAAAATATTGGCTTACAATTTTAAGACTGGCATAAATATGTGTTTTTGAAATGAAACGAATGTGTCTTAAATCCTCATACATTTTCTTACCAGTCCTGTCTATTTTGTCTTTGATCCAAACTCCTAAATGTTTGCACACATATTTCCTGGCAACAACTTTGGGTAACACAGCAACGGGACTTCATTACTCTGTTCCCTCCTGTCATTATGGAAACCAGCCATCGACCTATGGAGTGATGACAGGTAAGTAAAATTGTCTTTATACATGAGATTGAATTGGGGGCACTTGGATGGATTTCCTGGGCCTGTGTGTATTTGTAACCAGAGTGAGTGTTAAAATTCTGATCTCTCAACTTTGGAAATTGTTGATAAAACCACCACTTATTGAAATGTGCCTGATCGCTGATACCCTCAGGGACTATTCTATTCCATTCTGAACTGCTGTGCTTCTTAACTACTGCGTTTGCTTTGTATGATTTTTAATCTCATTCACTATTGTCAAACTGCTCTTTGTCAAGTCTTAATGACGTTGGTTGGTTGGCATGCCTCCAGAAAAATATGGTAGCCACTAGCCACTAGCCACATGTAGCTATTAAAATTTAAATGGAAATTAAATAAAATTTAAAATTCAGATCCCCTGTTGCACTAGCCACATTTCAAGTGCTCAGTTACTTCATATGGCTCATGGCTACCATACTGAACAGCACTCGTTTATAGAACATCTCCATCATCAAAGCATTTCTTTTGCACAGCTGGTCCATAAAGAATAAGATACCACTTGAGGGCTAAGAGTTATTTGTAGGAGCTTTAGCAATAGCTGTGTGAGGCTTTGGTGTACCTTTCTGAGTTTCTGAGTCTTGACTGAGATTTAAACAATTGTAGTTACATAATTCTCTCTTCTGGAAAATTGAAACTTCACTGTTTTAAACATAACTACTTATTGACTGACACTTGTATAAAAGCATTGATAGCAAAGGGAAAATCTGGCCTAAGAGATCTATTCATTTCAAAGCCTGTGATGCTTAATTTCAGGTTTCAAATAAATGATTTAATGGCTTAATAAAGTAAAGTTTTGTTGTGCACGGTTTTTGTTTATTTTTTAAAGAAATTCTTTGATCTTTCATTTTTTATTACTATAGCAAGGAGAGAACTACTTTTGGTGACAATAAACTGCTAGGACTGTGAGACTGTAAGCATGAGTGTGTGTATATGTATGTGTGTGCACATGTGTGTGTGATATTGAAAGAGAAAAAACTTTGTAGGGGGAATGACAAAAGGAAATCTTTTCTGACTTGTGTTATTATACAAAGTAAGTAACGAAAACAATATCAATTTATGACTATAGTTTTGAAGTAAAATTGAACAATTTAGTTCACCTATCTTTAATTCTCAAAATTTTTCAGTTTAAGACTAAATAAAACATTTAATCTTTAATATAAAATAATATTCCAGAAAAATATTAACTTATCTTACATTCTATCAAGCATCATTCTAATGAACTTGTAGTTCCTACATTTATGTTCAAATAAAGACTGAGGTTCTTAATGATTACCTTTAAATCATGATGTCTCTTTTTTAATAAAGAAAGAAAGAAAGTCATATTTTTTTCATTCTTTGAAAACTGATCATTCATGACCCATATGCTTAATAAGTATTCAGTAGTCATGGTAAATGAAAACAACCCTCCTCGATGATGATCTACTTTTTATATATAAAATAGTAAAATGATGTATTTTTAGCCACTTGAGATGCAGATGGAATGCTTTTCATTGACTCTACTTTTGATTATTGACAAGGCATGCAAGTATATGGCCACATGCTGCAGCCTCTTGGAGGAATGACATGACCAAAGTGCAGCTTTAGGCTCACTCTTATGCTGCACAGAGGCAGTCACTGCCAATCGATTTCAGTTAGCACAAAGATTAAACCAGTCATAGACCAAGGGTCAGTAATCTCTTGTCCATGTCAACCTAGAAATAGCAAACTAAGCTGCAAGGCAACAAAGCCATTTATTTGGGGGGTCTTAGAATTGTAATTCGGGGAGCACAGATTCAGGTAACAACCCAAATCGTGTCCATCTTGACATTCCAGGCAAGCGTTTTTAAAAAAAGAGATTAGACAAGTTGTAAGTTGTTTGCAGTCGGTGGGTATTTGGGGTACTCCAAATGTCCTTCAGATTAGGTAGCTATCTGAGTTCTTTATCTTGTGGCTTGTTTTATGGTGTTGGGATGTCCTTAAGGTTTTGAGGAACTTTGTTGCTTGAGGCTTTGGCAGTTTGTGCTATCTGACTAATATTTGCCTCCAGAATGATCTCTAGACTCTATTTTAAATTTCTTAGTCATGGTAACTCTGTTTTGTTTTATTTCTTTTTATACCCAAATACCTTAAGATGGTTTTTGCTACCACCACTCCCACAACAAATCAAGGTAAGCTGAGGCTGACCTTGTGAGCTCAGCTAAACTGAGAATTCTAACATTCTTTCCTGATTCCAAAATTGGAGCCAAAAGGCCATGTTCCTCTGAGAGTCATCAGGCACCTCACATTTTATGGGCACAAGGTCTCTCAAGCAGACACTCAGCAAACACTCTTTATTTAACCTTGACCTCATGACAGTAAAAAGGAAAGGCCCCTGAAAGAACCCCTTAAAATGATTTAAGCCCATCTTAGTGACCATCAAGAACAAAGTGGTTACACTAAGATTTGAAGGTATCTCTTGCAGTCTTAAAATAAAACTTGATAAATTTTCATTGCTGAAAGAAAGACTCACTATGGCAAGCATAATTAGAGAGGTTATTTGAATATTTTTGAAGGAGGCACCATTAAAATGTGCTATGCTTTATAATTTGTCAGAATGTTTATATTTTAACATATATTCAGTATTAGCATTTGCTTCTAGGCAAATTAACTCTCATAAAATCTGATCTCTCCTGCTTTCATTCCAGAAAAGCTGTGCAAATTGAGTAATAAAATACAGGAATTTGGAAATAAAAGAGAAAAGCATAATATACACAATAGAAACCTGCTTATGTTATTTGAATCCGCTGAGAAATCTCAAGGTGTACATCGAATCAGCTACTTCTACACAATCCACAACGATGTCATATCATCAACAACAAAGACAGTTTCAGGGTTATAAACTCTATATGAAAGCGAGACTACAAAAAGAACTATATTTCAAAGGATATGAAATTACTTGATTTAATATGGTTATCTTATTACCCATACTACTTGATGCTTACATTTGAGTGTTTCATTAAATGAACATCCACTGGAAGAAAAGAGCTATATACTTAATATTTTGTTAAAGTTGGTAAGGGAGGACTTTAATCATCAGAGACTCCAGTAAGCCTCATAGCCCAGGTGTGGGCATACCAAAGAGAATAATTAATTGAGAGCAATCAATTGTTACACCATTAACTAATTGTGGAACTTGTGCAAGTCACTTAATACCTCTGAGTTTCAATCTCTTCACATCTAAATTGAGGTGGGTACTACAACTCTATGATAGGTACTTGATTGTGGCAAATTTGTGCTGACTCAACCTGGCACTCTTCTTTGGTCTTCTCTTCAGGGACACTTGCAACTAAATCCCTCCTTAGAATGCAGGTAATTGAAGAGCCCACAGTATAGATAACAAGAACTAAACAATTACAAATGCTATTCAAAGTCTTTTCTACATAAACATAAAACAAACTAACAAAACTCTCAAAACTCTGATTCTTGGGCATCTGAATTTTTTTCTATTCTCCAGTTTCCAAAGTGGGATGGAATTAGTAAGCAAGTTTAGTGGGCTGTCCACCCTGTCCACTGTGCTGTGGAAACTGAACAAATCAGCTTCAAGGTAATGCAGGAATCAACAGTTACATGACATGACACCAATCCAAGAAGTGTGTTGTCAAAGCACCTCTTTTAAAAAATTAATTTTAAGAGGAAGGCAAAAAGATCACATCTGAGCTTTGGGAATTAACCAGGAAGGTGGAAGTTCATTTTTTCTATGAGAAATGAATAATAAAGGAGAAGTTTTTATGGCTGAAAATGCCCTTCCCACATGAGCTAATGCAAAAGGCAGCAGAAATCAGTTTGACAGCTGATGTGGAGAAATGCTGTACTTTGGAACCCATCTCTTCAATTATTCTTAAGCTGTTGTCATCGTCATCGTCCTCCTCCTCCTCCCCTTCTGCCTTCTTTTTCTTTTTCTTCTTTTGGTTTCATTTTGTTTTATTTTGCCCTAACTTGTTCATGGTTGTGTCAACTCTGAAAGAAAGAGGAATTCTGAATATTTTTTGCCACTGAATCATGAAAGGTCTTCCAATAGAAGTAAAATGATGTATTTTCCTTTCTAGACTAGGGATTGGCAAACTTTTTCTGTAAAGGGCCAGATAGTAAATATTTTAGGCTTCAGAGTCTCTGTCACAACCACTCATCTCTGCCATTGTAACAGGAAAGCACCATAGACATTATATCAATGAATGAGTGTGGGTGGATTCCAATAAACTTAATTTACAAAAACAGCCAGCAACATACTCCAGTCTATTTGCATGGATAGGATTTGCCAATGGATGGAGGTTAAAAAAAATCACAATTCAGATTTACCTTGTAAACCATGGTGCATGGGAAAAAAAAATAAATGGGGACATTAAAATGCGTATTCCTGCTCATGTCTACAGCAAAATGGCATCTTTTACTGTGTCGCTCTGCTTCCCCTCTTTATTCTTTTAAGTAATCAAACCCACAACCTCAGAGAGTTGGCAGCTAGCTTCTCACAGGGTTCAGGCTGCAAAAGAGCAGTTTGCCACACACCGTGGTATCAAAAGTGCCTAGCAAGGCAAGACTCACAACTGTCTCCCACTGACTGCTTGAAAAGGTTTACCTCTCATCCTCTTACCTCTGCCGCACAGAAGTACATACAGAGCAATTCAGAAAGGGTGTGGGTTCTGAATCTGCAATACTGAAGATAAACGTAGTACTATCGAGAAGGTGCAAACACTTCCAAGCAAATTTATTGTGCACTTGTCAACAAGTAGAGGTTTTTGCTTTACCAATGTTTTAGAAAATGTTTATGAGAACTGTGCTGCATGTGACTTGTCAATTCTTTGATCTTCTTCCTTTTTATTTTCTTTTTAAATAGCCCAGACTTTTAAAAGATCATATAATACAAACAGTAGTTTGTTCGGCTATGCTTGTAACTACCAATGTGAATTTCTTTTAAGGCTAGTTCCAGGAAAGCAGTGTCTTTGCAGATAATTGTGGATACTGTCACTTAATGAAAAATAAAACTCACATCACAAAACGTGTTTTTCTTTTAGGTCCAGATGCCAAACTTCTGAGAATGGTATTTTCTGGGTACTTTTGAGGAACTCTGTTCAGATTTATTTTCTAAACATCCACTTTTCCAGTGTATTAATGGTGTGTGTAAACTACCTTTAAATTTTCCTGGAAATAGGTGTGGTACAAAATTAATATTTTGATAAATAATTATAATATTATTGCCTGAAAATATTTGTTTAATGTAATCAAATATTTAAACTGCAGGAAGAACATAAAAAGAAAATGACAATTTGTCTGCATTCAGACTGCCTGAAAAATGATGTAGGCAGTTATTTTGATGTGGTTTTAATGCAGCACTCACTAGACTTCAGTTCTAGTTTCAGCTGCATAGTTATTTCATTGTGCACCCAAGGAGGGTTTTTAAGTTCTTTCTACTTAAATCTCCTAACTTGTAAATTGCGAGGAAAGATACATATTTTTCCTAACTCATTTGTTTATGTAAGGATAAAAGACAACAAATGTGAAATGAACAAAGCACAGTGTCACATAAAAGATTTGTATTAGTAACTGTATCTGATTATTATCGGCAAGAAAATTGAAAATAATGATCTAGATTTCTAACAAATTCCAACTTTATGACATGGTTATTTAAAAGATATGCAAAAATTAGTTCTGTAAAGCAAAACTAGTTTGACACAGACTAAATGAGTTATCTAAATCCTCTTAAATATATTAAATTAGCAAAATCAATCAACAACCTGATTTTCTTCTCTTTGCTTTTTCTGTTTCTCAAGGCATTCCATCATTAAGTTTATTAATGATATTTCTGAATGATGAAAGAAATGAAATTTTTTCATATATATAAGATGCAACTCTGAAAGTCTTCAGAGTTTCAATTCTGAAAGAAAAGTCTTGAGATCAATACTAAGTACATACTAAAATAAATGTGATCAGTTTTCTTTTTTGCACATATTAATTTTCTGTTTCAACTAACAGAAATCTCAAATAATAGAAAGCCTAAAAATGACCCCTAAAAACAGCAAACATTTTCAAAAAGGAACATATAGTAAACTAAAAATTGATACAATTGCTCTTTTTATTTCTTTCTGGTCAGATCAATATAAAACACTCAAAGCATAAATTGAATAGTTAACTGATATTTTAAAAAAGAAACACTGGTTAATTTTGGTTTATAAAATTAGCATGAATTTTCAAGACAAGAATATTTTCTTTCAAATCTTTTTCATACTTGTGAAGCAGTTAACTTTATTTTACCCTATTTTGTTTAATCTCTCCCTTGTATGTTTCCTTCACTTCAGAAGAAGAATAAAGTCTGTTGGGTAAAGGTGCACATTATAATTAAATTATTCTCGTATGAATAATATATGTGGACAATTTGCTGACATACACTATTATTTGCTCATTATATATTTACATATTAATGTAAGAGTTACATATTCTGGAAAAATACATTATTACACACATATATGATTTATGAAAGTATTTAAGGAGAAATTATAGATGGCATGGAATCTTGATGTATTTTTAAAGAAGTTTCTAATCATTATTTTATATATTCTGTAGTAATTTATTTACTTTATTTATACTCATAAGCAAAATGATTAATTTTTCAATATTTTGTTCATATCAAAATATCTTAGTTATTCAATGTGTCGTTAATTATAAATCAAAGTATAATATCTACCAATAAAAATCAAATTATATTGATGAAGAAAATATAAATAAATGTCTTGGAAGTTGGTTTAAATACCATCCTCACACCCATATTCCCTAACTGAGATAAACTCTCCTTTCCTAATAAGAATGAAATCTGGAAGCACTTTTTTGTTGTATTTTAGAATCTTTTACATCCTTTGTGACTTATTGATTGACTTACTTAATAGAGTTTATGCTTCATTATTTATGGGTTGGTTACATATAATATCTAGAATTGCACCCTTCCTTGACCCCTCTCTTGTTGTTTTTCCCTAAATTGTGACAAGAAGTGATTCCATTATATTTTATACTTACCAAGAGATCTTGTTGCTGACTTTTTAATAGAACTTTTAAAGTTACCTTGTGTTGATGCCTATTCGAGTCTCAAATTTATTTAGTCATATTAATGTATTTTATGTTCTCATAATTCTCTTTCACCTGCTTTTGTAAAAATTTTTTAAAAAATCATTATTTCCACTTGAAATTAAGCACTTGCTGATAAAGCATTGGGACTTTTTAGTATTGTAATGTCATTGTCTGGAACATAAGACAAGTTCCTGGCACAGCCCTGAACCCAGTGCCTTGATTAGAATAGGCATCACAGATTATGTGTGCAATGATTTAAGAAAATGGAGATCAACACATACATGCTGGTTAGGGTTGAACCTCAGGTTCCCACGAATAGGTGTCTTTTAAGAGAAAAAATATATAGAAAACTTACACTTCTGGGAGAATTTCTTTACTTCTGTTTTAATTGTTTGCAATTTTCTGCTTCTTTCCTTTGCCATTTTCTTTGTTTTTCTTTCCCCAAAGGTGGGAAATAAATAATAGCATTTATACTAAGCTACTCAGGCTCTTGACTCCGAGGACTGAATGTACTGTAATCTTTAAGAATTGAGACTGGCTGTAGCAGATTAGTAATGGACTCGTAAGTGGCAAAATTCTTGCTTGTAGTATAGAAATTAGTGACAATTACATATGGCTTCTTTCCTTTTCTTTCTTTGTTTATTCACAGGTAGCTTAACTCCTTGCCTTTATAAGTTTCCTGACCACACCTTGAGTCATGGATTTCCTCCCATGCACCAGCCCCTCCTGGCAGAGGACCCCACCACCGCTGATTTCAAGCAGGAACTCAGGCGTAAAAGTAAATTGGTTGAAGAGCCAATAGACATGGATTCTCCGGAAATCAGAGAACTTGAAAAATTTGCCAATGAATTTAAAGTGAGAAGAATTAAGTTAGGTATGTGCTCGTTAAGAGCAAGGGGGCAAATAACTTGGTTGGCAAACCCTTACTCTATTACTATTAAATCTCTTATACTCTGTTTAATATTCAAGCCAATTCTCATTCTATATCTCTACTTAAGCTAGTCAAATTATGAACCTCCCCCAATAACCTTTATTTCCTTGTTAATTCTTCAACCTTAAATACATCAATTTTTAAATTACTGGCAGCCATTTTCAATTTTCCCACTCAAGATAAGTTTTGAAGTGCCCATTTAAATCTGTATTTTATTTGAACTTTTAAATAGATAATATATTCATATTTAAACATACTTTAAAAGTGTATACTGTGAAATGTTTCACTTTTGCTTATCTTTCCTGTTTAACAATGTTAGTTTCTTTTGTATCCTTCCAGAAATATCTTATACACATGCAAACAAATTCATATATCCCCCACCCTCCATGCAGATGCTGTTTTCATTTAACTCTGTATCTTGGAGAGCTTTCAGCATTTGTATGCATATAGATAATGCTTTTTAAATTTTTTATTTTATTTTTATTTTTTTATGGATCTGTCACATTCTGTTTTATTGATATACCACAATTTATACAACCAGTTCCTTACTGATGAAATTTAGGTGTTTGCAATCTTAAGCTATTACAATGCTACAACAATTAACATTATAAATGTCATTTTGCACCTATGTGGCTATATTCCTAAGAAAAGTATTAGAAGAATTGTTTGGTCAGAGTATGTGAATTTGCAATTTTGACAAATGTTAAATTAGTTTGTATAGAGTTGTACTAAATTTTACTGCCACCAGCAGTCCATGAGTGTCTTTTTCCCTAACCATGAGAATGTATATCCCACAAAGGTAGAAGATATTTTGTTTGTTCATTTTTTTAAATAAAATGTCTCTTCTTAATGTTGCATGCCCTGCATCTAGAATACTAACTGGCACATAGAATAAATAAATAGTTCTCATAGATGAAAAATATGTTCTTTATTCTTGGATCTTTGCAAATCAGGTAAATTAAAGTGATACCTCATTGTAATTTAATTTTAAATTTCTCTTATGAGTGAAGAGTAAGTACATTCTTTCATGTACTTGACAGATGTTTGCATTTCCTTTTCTGTGAACTGTTCATAGCCTCTTCTCATTTTCTATTGAACCATGTTTTTTAATATAAAATAACTAAAACAATTAACCTAGGTTAAAATTCATGAAGTAGTGTTTATTTTTTTAGTAGACTGAAAATGATAGTTTCAAACCTCTCACTTATGGAATGGACCATAGGTAAATTCATAATGATATTCATTGATGGGCATCATATGTAATCATTTTATATATAAAGGTCTGTATAGCCTTAGGCACTAAAATAGTATATAGTTACTACATATAATAAACAAAACATCAGGCAAATCTTTATAGTATTCATTTTCTGTTTACTATTTATATTGTTATGAATGTTTCAAATTTGGTTTTGATGGTTTATATGAACTTGTACTCTAAAAATGTTTGAGACAATCAGTGAGGATCTTTTGCCTAAAGATAGAAACATTACCAACTAATGTGCTCGGAGATATACATAAAATGATGTGTGATCATAGCCTTGTAATAAACATGTTGTTAGGAAAAGTTGGCATGGTTCTTAGTTTTATATGGTACTCTTCAACAATATAATTGAATTTTTCATTCTTACAATTGAGATGAAAATATTTTATGATAAACCACCATAAATTTTATGCATTATATCAAATATACTAAAGATTCCTCAACATATATCATTATGTATTTAATGATAATGATAAAGAGAAAGCTTCTTTTTATGTGCCTTGGAAAGTGGTTATGACACACCTATCCAATTTTGCTAAATATTATGAATGACAGATGCTCCTATCTGAAATCTTTGACTTCTAGAAAGAAGTAACTTATCAACTAGATGTAATCTTGTTTGAAGTACTGGCTAATCCTCCATTGGACCTTACTAAACAATTCTAAAGTGCTAACAAAGATGTACTTACAAAATAATAATAACTGACAGATAAAAATACACAAAGTTGTGTGATAATGGACCCAAATTAATGCTTCTTAAAAATTGGAAGTAAGTGTCTTTATTGTCCTTTCACAGGATATACCCAAACAAATGTCGGGGAAGCTCTGGCAGCTGTGCATGGCTCTGAATTCAGTCAAACAACTATCTGCCGATTTGAAAACCTGCAGCTCAGCTTTAAAAATGCATGCAAACTAAAAGCAATATTATCTAAGTGGCTGGAGGAAGCTGAGCAAGTAGGAGGTACTAAAGCTATATCTCAGAAGGGTCTGCTAATTTTTAGCCTAAAGATAATGGCATCAATTGGTAGGATTAATGCTAAATGAATAGGTTAAAGGGTTTTTTGTTTTCTGTTTTTTTTTTTTTTTTTTAGGATGAAAAGGAAATATCTTGTTATATAACACTAAAAAATAAATAAAAAGATATCCAAGTGTAGAAATAAATTTACTGGAGGGTAAATAATGAGAAAATAAATTGTTCCAAGAAAGCTTTCTAGATTTATGTCACAGGCGTGAGATGGTGAAATGAGTTTTTTTCTTAACATGCCCAAATTTTTGGCCTCTATGCTATACTGTAGTAACTGCACATAGATTATGTTTAAAACATAATATTCATGTAAGTAGAGCATTTGCACTCATCGTTGCACACATCTACCAAGTGAATAACATCAGCATTTTGATGCTAGATGGTTAGTTTAGTGTGATAAAATTCTCTACCCACACTAAATAACAAGGATGGATAAAGAGCAAGATTTGAGAGCATTAGAGCAAGCACTCCAACAAAATTAATATAGGTGTATTATTTATAGACATTCATCTTTGAAAAGTTAATATTCTGCAGTAAAATTGTTCTTTGGAGCTTGTACTATAATGTGATGTGGACTGCAAAAAATTTAAACTAAAATTTGTAGTGATTTTATTTTTTATTATTTTATAGAAAAATTTGAAACCCAAATCTGATATTTTAAAAGAAATACCTAATTATTAAAAAATAATTCTTGCTCTTTTCCCTGTTACAGCCTTATACAATGAAAAGGTGGGAGCAAATGAAAGGAAAAGGAAACGGAGAACAACTATAAGGTATCATTTTGAGGTATTAAACATTATTAAAGGGAGAAAAAGACATTTTACAACTGGAATGAATATTTGAATGTAACATAGATGCAATGTAATACACAAACATAATATGTAAAGAGTCGATTGAAGAAACTTGGCAGTCAAAAAAGCATGATTTAATAGTTTAGTAGTTAGTAAAACGTAGAGCTAGTAATTTTTAACATTTGATGGAAAAGTATGTGTTGTTTGATATAAGAACCTTTTTGTTCTGCAAGTTTGGATAAAGAGAGAAACTCAATAATCACTTCTAAGAGAGTGAGCGTGTTTTATGTCCTTTCTCTGGATATGTGGAATCTATATTATTAAAAAACAATAAAACTGGTAATAAATATTTCATTCTCTTAAAGTCCAGCATGACAGTCCCTTTCCTTTCAACTCAGAAAGATTGGGAGTTAATCTTTTTGAAGTTTCTGTGAGGCACACACAGGAAATGCTAAAAGATGTATTTTGTTTTGGTTGTTTAGTGGTCCACTAAACATTTTATGTATTGTAAATAACCTAAACTTTTTTTGGGGGGGATCATTTAGAAATGCCTAAAGAAGCATTCATTTCCTTTTCAAGAACTTGGTGCCCTCTTGTGGCCAAAGGTCTCACATATGCTTAACTGTTAGTTCTTCCTTGCAATTCTTGTAACGCTACACTGCATATGACAAGCGTCTAAATGTTCAGCAAAATTCCATATTTTTCTTTGTTGAAAAGTTTTACAAGTGTTTTTCAAGGCTTTAAGCT
Source organism: Tolypeutes matacus (assembly GCA_026826555.1). NCBI lineage: Eukaryota > Metazoa > Chordata > Mammalia > Cingulata > Chlamyphoridae > Tolypeutes > Tolypeutes matacus. The sequence continues at coordinate 9,329,640 of JAKSZT010054350.1, forward strand.
TCCTTTCCATACTGATATTTAGGAAATTCAACCTAATTCTATTTTGATCTGCAAAAAAAGACACTAAAAACATTAATTTCATTCCTCTCCCACCCCCTAGTATTGCTGCTAAAGATGCTCTGGAGAGACACTTCGGAGAACAGAATAAACCTTCCTCTCAAGAGATCATGCGGATGGCTGAAGAATTGAATCTTGAGAAAGAAGTTGTAAGAGTTTGGTTTTGCAACCGAAGGCAGAGAGAAAAACGGGTGAAAACAAGTCTGAATCAGGGTTTATTTACTATTTCTAAGGAGCATCTTGAGTGCAGATAAGATTTCCTAGTGTGTAATAGGCAGTTTTCCTATATTTCATTCCCTTCTCTTCCCCAATAATAATAGAAATTGTCTGTTTAGTTTCAAAGATTGTTTTATACCAATAACGTTTGCAGAAGCTTTTCCTTTCTACTTTTTAAAAAGAAGAAAACACTTTTAATTATATGGATGGATTACTTTCTTTAAAATAATTATGTTCAGAAGCCACATTCTACATTTGAAGCCAATGATACTAATAGGAATAAAACACTCTCCCCTGCTCCTTCCCCTTCACACACCCATATGAGTGTGCACGTGGTTCTTTGGTAATAAAGGTATCTTTGCAAGACTGTACATTAGCTCATTAATGTTTTGGTAATATCCCATTGTTAAAGAATATCAACAGAGAAATACAGTTAGAAAATTTATTTCCTAGAAAATTATTTCCTAGAAATGTCCTGCTTACCATTAGTTCTAATCATTTGTTTAAACTGAAAACTTTGAACTTAAACAGCCAGAGATGTCTTAGAATTTTATTATTGCATTTAGGAATAAACCCCAATTTGACATCTTTGAAGCCAATATTTAGAGCACGAACGCAATGAAGTGTTTCAAAAGAGGTTTGTATTGACAGTAATATATAGTTTTTTTGTTCTTTCCAGACTAGCTTTTTTGATGTTTAGCTATAGAAAATCACTGTGTCGACTTGTGAGCCCCAAACTAAAATACACCTAGTTTGTATGCTGCAATAGGACAGGAACTATGTCTGGCTTCTTTGCTGTTATTTTTCTTAGTGTGAGTGTTTGCTCATACTAGGTGTGCAATCTTTGCTAAATGAATAAATAAGCATTCTATTAACAGTGACTACAAACTTGAAGGGTGTCTGATTTAATAATGGAATTTGAAATCCCACAATCCAGAAAATCACCTGGGGTACTATCAAACAAGTGTTGCTTTTGTTTTAATTGGTTAGAATATAATTAATTAATACTAAATTTTAAAGGTTTGATATATTGAGTTTCTCAATTCAGGGAATTGTATCTCAAGGAGCATATTTATTTAGTTTATACGAATTTACTTCTTTGAACCTTGCAAGTAGAAGCAAACTGCAATGTGTGATCTAGAAGTGATTTTTTTTTGCATTCTATAAGTGATTTGCTGGCAATGTTTATCTAACTTACTTTACATAACAAAAATGGAAACAGATTAATTTTTATTGTTGATTTAGCTTGCTTACAAATAAATGATACTGTCCATTTTCTTGCTTTTTATGTTACTGAAGTACAAACATTATACAGGCAACAATTTACATAAATCATATTTGCATGTACCCACATAATCTCCATCATTTGGATGATTAGAAACTTTGATATATTTGTAAAAAAAAAAAAATTATGACCTGTGTATGCTTAAGTGCAAAACTAGTACCCAGGAGGTGTTAAATACAGTCTACATATAAAGGCTTTTCTTATTCAGGAGTAAATTCCAAATTATTCAGCCATGGAGATGTTTATCTTTCTCTGGATAACTCAGTATTTGTTTCTTCACAGGCTTAAAACATATATTAATGGGGGAAGGGATTCTTTAGTTTGCAAAGGGCCAGTATGATAGACAGATAGAGATAGATAGATAGATAGAGAGAGAGAGAGAGAGAGAGAGAGAGAGAGAGAGATAATTAGATAGATTTTATATGCAATTTCTTTGGAAATTGTAAATAGAAGCAAACTATAATGAAACGTAAATCTAGAATAGTGACCTTTTTGCATTTTGAATATGAATCTGCTGTAAATGTTTAACCTTACTTTATATAACAAAAATAAGCAAGTATATATGCTTAGATCATAATCAACATATATATGCTTCTATCTTAATAGTATCAAATATTTATCTATAACATCATTCTTTTCAAGTTTAGATATGAAATTTTGGGAACCAATTTTTCTTCCTAAAATGAATTATTTTGAGTTAGTACTTAATATTGAAATATCAAATCTTTAATCATTTAGCTATTCATGAGTTGTTTATAAAGGCACTGGTATTTACTGTTAACTCATCTGTATTGAGTTTTGAGACTACATTTTTTAACTACATTGAGACTATATTTTCATAGATACTGATAGGCCTTTTTTAAAAAATAGAAAATGTTATTTAGAATCCTAAATTGCAGTCAATTAAAGATATAAATGGCATGTAATTCAATGTGCAGTATCTATTTTTTCATACTTCAGGGAATAAACGTCAAAGGCTAACTTTAACTATCCTGTATTTCCATCTTACCTCCTTGTGAGCCTCTCTCCAATGTCAAGCCTCAGGAATTCAATAGACTCATCCATTAAAATGGAAAAGATGTGTTTGTATGTATACTTGATTGGTACATGCGGCTTTAACTGTCACAAACACAGGCTCAGTGGCCATCCTCCAGCTTTCCATTACCCCCACCTCCCTTTTTATTGTATGCTGTTCCACGAACTGGGGAGATGTTAAGTCTGATGAAAAAGTCCGGCCAGACCTGAAATCCGGAACCAGGAATAAGCAGTCCTAGAAGCTTATCAAAACAGGATTCCTCAGTGGTAGGGCCCCATTGCCGCCCCTCCCCGCCAAGTGGATCAAAACATACTCCAGCATGAAGTACTAAAGGGATCATTTGCTGAAAGTTTCTATTGTGCCCTGAGCCTGTGTTCCCACCGTGCATGCTTGTAGCAACTTGCGGCACAGTATTGTTTGTGGAAGGGAAACCTGGGTGTGTATGTTTTCAAGTTCTTGGAGGGACAAGAGAGATGTGCTTAAATAGTAGGGCACCTGAAGTCACACTTCATAATCCTCAGTCCTCTAAGGCAAATCCAATGCAATTTATTCTTTTAAAAAATATATATGTTAGAAAAGTGTTATATTGGTCTCTTTCACTTTTTAAACTTTTTAAATTCTTTATTAGAGAAGTTGTGGGTCTACAGAACAAAAATGCATACAATACAGTATTCCCATACACCACCCCACCACCACCAACTTGCATTAGTGTGGAATATTTGTTACAATTGATGATAGCACATTTTTATAATTGTATTAAAGTCCATAGTTTTAACTGAGGGTTCACTGTTTGTGTAGCATAGTTCCACGGATTTTTAATTTTTTAATTTTTTAAATTTTTATTCTGCAATTGACTCTTAAAGGAAGGAAGGTTAGAAAAATGGCCTTAAATCCCTTTATGAGATTTGACTTTTACAGGGAGGGAATTGGAAAGTTGATCTGCTTTTCTGTAGTTGGGAAAATCTCTTCATGCACAGTAAAGGCATCAAAGGAAGTTATCATTGGCCTCTTCTCAGACTTCAAACACTCCTCTGTCTAAAACACCTTTATTTTGCTATCGGAGTGTCTAAGATAGGAATATTTATTTAAATTAGGCCTACAGCAATCAGGCTAGAAGTGAGGATTCTAGGCATGTAGGGAATGTGCATGTGGCCAAAGGGAGAGTACAGATTTCCTCTAAGGGCATTCAAAAGCAAGTAATAAAATATAGGCACACTTCACTTTATTGCGTTATTGCTTTATTGCGCTTCGCAGATACTGCATTCTTTGCAAATGAGATGTTTGTGGCAAACCTGCATCCAGTAAGTCTATGGATGCATTTTTTTCCCAAACAGAATGAATGCATCCACTTCATGTCTCTGTATCACATTCTGGTAATTCTTGCAATATTTCAAGCCTTTTCATTATTATTATATATGTTATGGTGCTCTATGATTTGTGATCTTTGATATTACTATTTTAATTGTTTTGGGGTGCTACTACACCCATGCAAGATGGCGAACTTAATAAATGTGTGTGTTCTGTCTGCTTCAGCAACCGCCTGGTCCCCTGGCTCTCTCCCTTTCCTTGGGCTTCCCTACTCTAAGATAAAATATTGAAATTAGGCCAATTAATAATCCTACAGTGCCTCTAAAGTGTTTAAGTGAAAGAAAGAGTCCCACATCTCTCTCTTTAAATAAAAAACTAGAAATGATTAAGCTTAGTTGAGAAAGGCATTTTGAAAGCCAAGATAGGCCTCTTGTTAGTGTTAGCTAAATTGTGAATGCAAAGGAAAAGTTCTTAAAGGAAAACAAAAGTACTACTACAATGAACACATGAATAATAAGAAAGCATAACAGACTTATTTCTGATAAGGAGAATGTTTCAGCGGTCTGCAGAGCTCAAACCAGCCACAACATTCCTTTAAGACAATACCTAATCCAGAGCAAGGCCCTAATTCTTTTCAATTCTATGAAGTTTGAGAGAGGTGAAGATGCTGTAGAAGAAAAGTTTGAATCTAGCAGATGTTGGTTCATGAGGTTTAAGGAAAGCAGCCATCTCCATAACATAAAAGTGCAAGGTGAAGCAGCAAGTGTAGAAACTGCAGCAAGTTATCCAGATCTAGTTAAAATACTTGTTGGTGATTACACTAAACAACACATTTTCAATGTAGATGAAACAGCCTTATAGTGGAAGATGCCGCCATGTAGGACTTTTATAGCTAGAGAGAAGTCAATGCCTGCCTTCAAAGCTTCAAAGGACAGGCTGTCTTGTTAATGTAGCTGGTGACTTGAAGCCAATGCTCATTTACCATTCTGAAAATCCTAGGGTCCTCAAGAATTATGCTATATCTACTCTGCCTATTATAAATGGAACAACAAAGCCTGCATGACAGAGAGCATATCTGTTTACAACAAGGTTTACTAAATAGTTTAAGCCCACTATTGAGACCTACTGCTCAAAAAAAAAGATTCCTTTCAAAATATTACTGCTCATTGAAAATGTACGTGGTCACCAAGAGCTCTGAAGGAGATATACAATGAGATGAATGTTGTTTTCCTGTGGCAGCCCATAGATCAAGGAGTAATTTTGACTTTCAAGTCTTATTATTTAAAAAACATATTTTGTAAGGCTATAGCTGCCATAGATAGTGATTCCTCTGATGGATCTAGGAAAGAAAATTCTAGATGTCATTAAGTACATGCATGGTTCATAGAAGGAGGTAAAAATATCAACACTTACAGGCATTTGGAAGTTAATTTTAAGCCATCAATGACTTTAAAGGGTCCAAGACTTCAGTGGAGGAAGAAATTGTATATGTGGTGGAAATAGCAAGAGAATTAGAATTAGATACAGAATCTGAAGATGTGACTGAATTGCTACAATCTCATGATAAAACTTGAATGGATATGGAGTTGCTTCTTATGGATAAAAAAAGAAAGTGGTTTCTTGAGATGGAATCTACTGTTGAAGATGCTATCAACATTGCTAAAATGACAACAAAAGATTTAGAATATTACATAAACTTAGTTGATAAAGCAGTAGCAGTATTTGAGAGGATTGACTTCAATTTTGAAAGAAGTTTTACTGTGGGTAAAATGCTATCAAACAATATCACATGCTAAAGAGAAACCTTTCAGGAAATGAAGAGTCAATCAATGGGGCAAACTTATTATTTCAAGAAATTGCCACAGCCACCCCAACCTTCAGTAACTATCACCCTCATCAGTCAGCAGCCAGCAACATCAAGGCAAGACCCTCTACCAACAAAAAGTTTATGACTTGCTGAAGGCTCAGATGATGGTTAGCATTTTTTTAGCAATGAAGTATTTTCTAACATATGTACATTGATTTTTAGAATTAATGCTATTGCATACTTAATAGATTACAGTATAGTATAAACATAACTTTTATATGCACTGGGAAACCAAAAAAGTTGTGACTCACTTTATTGTGATATTTGCTTTACTGTGGTTATCTGGAACCAAACCTGTAATATGTCCAGGGTATATCTGTATATATCGCTGTGTAGGTCAAACAACATAAACCCCAGATTGTCCTTTCTGGTCTAGAGGATCACAATCTTGCACCCCCTTTCACTAGTCCGTGCCATGATCAGGTACTCCCCCCAGAGCACAAAGTACAGTCTGTACGAAAGAAGATCATCTGGTAGATGTTTGCTTTATGCTCTCTAAGACCAGGTGTTATTATCATTTGTATTGGTATTTTCATACCACATTCTACTTCTCTCATGCTGTGAAGTCTTCTACATGACACTAATGTCTGGTAACAAGCTATGATATTGGCTGGATCCTTTTTAGTAAAAGAGATTGCTATATTCTGCTCTCTTTTTGGCATCCACTTGTTGAACAACATGGATATACTTAAAATACAATTTGCTAAGGAAATCCTTTTGGTAAAAGGAAAGTTATGGGAAACAGATTTTCAAAAAAATCAAGTTTCAGTATGTTCAATCTATAAGAATCATAATTTTCTGGTCTTTAAGGGCCCCAAAAGTTTCGGTTTTAGCAAAGGATAGAATAACATTACAAATTTATGGTGATAGTGAAAGCTACCACCAGAGGATTTTATAAATGTAGCTGAATCAGAAATGCCCTTCTCTTTCTTCGGATCCAAAAGTCTTCTGTGGTAACCATGTTTAACTGAAATGAAAAAAATCACTAAAATGTATATATTTGAATATAAGACTTAAAAGTATTTATTTTTAAGGAAAGAGATCTTTAGATAATGTGAACCCACTGATTCTTAGGCTTACTCCATTCACGAAACATCAGTGCTGCACCAACGGCTGATTTTTAAAAAGACAATTTGTGTTAAAATGTAATTAGCAGAATTATCTAATTTTGCCTTCAGGAAAATAATTTAAAAAACCATTCTTTTGAAAAATTACCAAATATGCTTAAAAAATTTTTAATTTTAGCAGAAGTCCAAAGTAAAAAAAAATGTATAAGGAAAAAAAAAAAGCCTAAGCAATAAATCTTTATTGGGATTTTTTGAACAAATTAATGTGTAAAACAAAAGCCCCCACAAGTAAACAAGAAAGTAAATAATAAAGTTAGTTGGCATTATTTACATCCAAGAACTGAAAACTGTTCTGGGATAATACACCATAATTCAGTAAAAATTTTTGACCTGTCAATTTTCAAGGAAACTGTATATTTAATACTATCAGTATTGAAACCTAATCTTTGAACATTAGAAAATGGTTTATGATTACAAACTATGTAGGTTGGCTTTTCTTTGCTCCATCAATCCTTATACCACACATGTCATTTTTCTAAGATTTATTTACTTTTTGTCAAAAATTAACCTAAAATGTCCATCATCCCAAATTAACCAGGTTACAAAAATCTGATCCCCTCCAGGGTTTTTTTAATGTGGCATATGTTGGAACTCATATATTACAAAGTCATTTTTCCAGACTACTTTATTTCTAAATTCTATTTCTAACCAATCTTCCACTTTCCCTCATTATCTCTTATTTTCTCTATATACACTAACCACCATAGCACCGTTACCTAGAAAAATACTGCTACCATATTAATACACTTTTAGACAGTCATTTCTGATAAAGTTGTATTTTATTTACCAAGAAAAGATGTTAATTTTTATTTTAAAAATTCAGGTTGAGTATGGTCATAGTAGTAGTACTTCATTAAAGGTGATGGCTTCATTTTAGAGGGTTCAATAAACAAATTAATACAGTTCAAAATTAAACAGATTAAATTATAACTCATTTGGAGAGAAACTACTTATAGTTCTTTAAAAACTAAAAGATGCCATTTTATTACTATAAAACATTGTTAATTGAGTGTTTGGCTTTGCTAACTAGATGCAGTTTGCTTTTATAAGCTTTACTAAAGAAAGTCTGGATAATTTTTGTAAAAGGCCCCAATTTTAGTTATTTTTTTTCTGCCAGTTTAAATAATTTAAAGATGCACACAATTTACGCTGTTTAAGGCAGGTGCCAAGCACATTTTAAAAGGTAATAAATTTACCAAATAGAAATGTTCTCTCAAAGATAAAAACAACAATAACAAAAAAAAACACACCCAAAACTCATGACAGTATTTTTTTAAGACAGATGTTTAAATAGCACTTTTCTTTTAGATCATTTAACAATCATTTGGCAGATGAATGGCCTATTACCATAACACATAATCACTTACAAATGACAAGCAACAGATACAGAATTAATGACGTACTTCTAATATTTTTAAGAGTCTCTTTAAGTTGGTGCCTAGTGGCATCTAACAAAATTTTTGTATTCAGTGTAAAAAGATTTAGAACATAAACTGACACTAAGTAATGAATATAATTTCTCTATGCCATGCAGAAAAGAAGACAACTTTTTCCACATCATCACTCCTATATAGTTCTAATTAAATCCAAACTGTTCCCATTTTTGCATCATTGTTATTCTTTGGCAAAAGATTCTTTTGAAATAGCCATGGGTTAGGAAACAACTGTTCACTCATGGTCTTTATTTTTGCAAAATAAATTTGTTTTGTAAAAGGAAACTGCACTGTGCCTGGTTTATACTAAATAATTATAATTAAGCAAAACTATTATGACTTTTTTGGCTAATCGACTCCTAAAGCTTTGAGTTGCCTTTCAATCTCTTCATCAGAAATTGTAGCCTTTGAAGTAGAGGCAGATGGTAAGCTTCGGGCAGCTGATGGAGCTTTGGCCATCTATATGAAAGAAAAGAGAACATTATAAAAAATGTGCTTTATGAAACATTTGACTAGAACATGAGAGATGTGCCGCATGGAGGTTTAATTTACTTTTCAAACAAATATAAAAATCTGCAACTACGAGAAAAGGACCAGTTAAAATAATTAAGTGACAAAAGTGATAGAAACCATTTCCAACCATGAAAAGAACATGTTTATTTCTACCTTTCCAGAGATTTCGATGCCAATTTCATCAAGAACTTGATTCACAATATCCTGGCTTTCCTCTTCATCATCAGAGCCATCAAAGATGTCATCAAGTGTGTCATTGACTTGGAGGAAAGGGGGAAAAAGCAGTTACTTTTAAACACATTTCAGGTTAGATTTATATATTTTTTAAGACAGCCCAACTACACATACATATTTTCTAAGTTACAGACAGCAAAACAAACAACAAAAGTCCCTTTCAAATGTCAGTGACATGCATTTACAAATACATCTTTGAAGCATTAAATCTGGAAGACTGTTCATTTTAACACAAATTATCCTATAATAAAAAAAATCTACTCTGAGTTTTACAAAATTACCTCCAAAAGATAACTATATAGTATCACAGCTAGGTTTTTATATGATTCCAGAAATTGTATCCATTGAGCTGGTAGAAAAATACACATCAAATATCCTGTTAATATGTGGGAAACAATTTACTCTTTTTAGACCTATAACCTTATTTTCAGTCTTCTTAAATTTATAATTGATACAGGCAGAATAACAAAGTTAAAGGTAGAATATTTTATTAAACCTGTCTGAAACAAGAATGATGTCTGATATAACCTTGCAACAATTATTACAGCTATAGCCTTCCTTCCTACCATCCCTTCCTTCCCAGAATATTTACTGAAGGTCTTCCATAGAGAAGGCATCATGTTAGGAGTTGTAAGGAAAGAATTTTTCAAGGGTTGTGATCATGTCATACATCTTTCAAACTAGGCACCTAAGTGTCTGGCACACAGTATAAACATAAAGGATTGATGTCAAAAGATGAAAGGAATGACTTTAGGTAGCTTATACTTCAGTAGAAGAAAAACAAAATTAAATGTGGTAAATAGAAGATGTAAATGATTATGAAACTTGAGACAGAAGACATCACTTGTAGCTGGAAGGAAATGACATATGAGGTGGCCCTTGAAGGATGCATAAGATTTGATGAAACAGAGGCATGGAGGGAAGAACATGAGCAAAGGCAGGGAGGAAGGAAATCAGGACACATAGAAGGAAAAGTAAGTTGCTCTGTTTGTTGTTATTTAAGGTGTTTGAATAGAAATGGTTGGTAGGGAAGGAAATAAAGAAGCTGATCTGTGATCCATTCCTCTCCTGATTATTGGAGATGTCCCCAAAGGGAGATAGAAGACAGGTAACCCTGTTTGGTCCCCTGGTAACCATGCTTATATATTGGCTCCTATTAAATGGACTAATATTAGCTAGCAGGAGAGTCCTTATCTATGGAATACTCTTAGCAGGATGTTCCATGATTAGGATTGCTACGGTAAAAAAAAGCCTACAATTTATGGGTGTTTGAGCCATGGCTCTCTGAAAAATGCCATGTAATGGAGGTAATCATCTGGAATATAGATTTGTGATGCTTCATAACCTAAATGCTCCCTTCAACATAAGATGATCAGCAAACTTCATTAGATATACCGTTTACTATTCTGGGTCAGACAGCTTGTGTCTGATATGTGAAGAATATATCTGGGAAGTCATTTGTCCCAGTGCTCTCCCTATTTTGCCTGTGCCTCTTAATAGATTATATCATTAAAATTATCAGTAATATTTGATACTGGTTAAGATCTGTGATTTGTGAGAGCATGATTTTACAATCTGTTTTGTGTGTGTGTTAGCTCAATAGTACACAGTGAGTTTAGAAAAGGCTAAAGAATTGGCAGAAAAAAAAAAAAGGAATATAATCAATGAAGAAATAAAATGATTATCAAGGCCAGAATTAGAATCTTAATTTTTCCATAGTATTTATGCAAATTTGGAGAAAATCACTTTACAGCTCTGGGCTTCAGGGTTCACATTAGTAAAATAAAGACACTGGCCAGAAAATTATCATCAATTTATGATACTGAGATTTTATTTTGTAGTCAGCAGGAAGCCACTGTAGGAATCTGATCAGCATGCTTGGAGGTGAACTTCTGGACAAATAATTTAGTAGTTGTGTAACTTGGATGGTAGTGAAGTATAATAAAGGCAGGGGCGTCCTGGTCAGAGATTTTAAAGGCCTGAATGAAGAAGTGACAGTGAAAAGAAATGAAGGAAAAGAGCAGATGAGAAAAATCAGAGAGCTGTAATCTGTGATTAATAGAGAAGAATGCTTTCTCAAAAAAGTGCAACAAAATTATTCAAAAACATAATCAAGATTTCCCAAAGATCTTCTTCTAAAACCTGAACATGAATATATTTTGGAGCAGCATGATATAATATCATTTCTAGTTAGAAAAAGATATGTTCCTTTAAACCTTGAAATCATGTTTGGACAAAAACATTAATGTTAATATACTTTACTAGGTTATTGAAAAAACAAATGACCACTAATAACTACTATTATTTCAGACTTACTTGCAAAGCACTAAAATACGAATGATAATAAATGTGAATAGATATGAGTTCTTAGTACAGGCTTACTGATTGTCTTCATTATAGCTTAATGGAAAAGTTAAATTTCTCTGATAAGACCTGCTAACACCTGTGCCATCACTGGAAACCATATAAACATGTTAGATACTGTGATTATTATATAAATTGCAACTTTCTAACTCATTAAAAATTCACTAATGATGTTTGAAGAGCCTTGAAAATACCACATTATAATACTCAGTGGGATTAAAGCAAAACTAAGGTAAAGGATTTTTGGAATTATCAAAGATAAACATATATAGTATCATCAAATACTGGAAGGAAAATAAGTTACTCTGAAGTAAGATGGAACAATGGTGAGTTTAGTAATTCCAATAATGTAATTAGATATATTTTATGCTCTAAATGCTGCTAAACTAAAATGCTAGCAGATATGCTGAGTTAACTGGCATATCCACACTTGGTTTAAAAATAATTAGAAAATATCTTTGCAAAACAATAATGACATGTAAGTAATGATTCAAACTAGGGTACTATGACCAGGTCACTCATTCAGTGTTGTTGATATAAAAATTGGTATAATCTTTCTGGAAAGAATGTGGTAATATGAATCAAAAGTCCTATAAAAGTTAATACTCTAAGAAGCGATGCCAGAAATTCAGACAAAGATAATATATAAACATATTCTCAAAAGATAATTAAATACACTGATATTTTTGAAACAATCTTTTTGACTAATATAAGAATGGTTCAATAAATTAAGGTGAATTGATGTGTAAAAATCAAACAGCCATTTGAATAAAAGAAAAAACTTCAGAGAAGTTTTTAGTCAAGAGTAGATGCTTATATTTTACTACTGTGTTTTTAAAAAGCAAAATAAGATTCAAAATTATATAATATACATAATATGATCTCACTTTTATAAAATATGGGAAAATAAAGGAAAGAAATGTACAAGAGTGACAACATCTGAGTAGTCTGATGATAGATGATTCTTAATATCCTTTTTCCCTTTGAGGTCTCCATATTTCCACTACAACATGTAATTAGTTTATATTCAAAAAGAAGAAAACTGAAAATGTATTTTAACTATTAGATGTCTTTGGGGTAGGGGGAATAAAAGAATGAAGAGTTCTGTTATCTCCTACCTCTAACACAAATAGATCTATAATATAAAAGAATCAACATAACTCTGTAACTACCTAATTTATACAAAGAAGAGTTGTAACTCAAAGATTGGTTTTGACCCACTCTCTATTATGTAAAACTATTGGGGCCAATATATCAAATAAATATGGCATAACACATTTTACATTTCTCCTCAGTTAAACATTCATAGAATTCTGAGCCTCATATAAGTGCCAATTTTAAAATGCATTGCTAGAACAATAAAAATGTCTACCTATTTTTGAAAAGCTTACTTTGGCTCTTTTTTTTTCCCTATCATTTGTGCTTTCAAGGATGAGCATATGAGTTTGCTAGTAAATAAAAGTTGGCTAATTCAAAGATGAGAAAACTGTATATTTAATTAAAACTTATAAACTTACTCATTTCTTCAGTCATTTCCATTTTCATGTTTTCCTTCTGGAAATTCTGCATTGTCTGTAATGTCTTTTGTGGATCCATCTTCTTGTTAACTGCCTGCATTGTCTTTAAATATATGAAAATATTCATGTTAGCTATATAATTATAAAAATTTTACTATGGAATATGTCCAAAGGGAACACATCACATGGAGGCAAGCTTTAAAAAGATATACAACCTGCTATAATCAAACATAAGAATTTTAAGCATTCTAGAAAAAATGAAATAATCATTTGGAAACATCTGCTTACCATTTGGTTGTTTAACACCAGTATGAAAACCTCATCTGAACAGTAGGCAAAAAATTATGTAAAAAAAAAAAAATTATCAACATAAAATCCACTGATATTCAAATGGGAAAATTTAATTTCCCTGTTATGTGGTAAGTAGGTTTTTGTTGTTAATGTCTAAATTTAAAATAATTAGAGCATATACTGACATATAATATTATTCTATTACTACATTTTAAACCATAGTTTAAAGAAATGAAAAAAATTGTTTTGTAAAAAATGCGAAAAGAAGTCTGTTACATTATATATTCATAACTTACTTCATTAGAAGAGATAAATGTTATCTATTTCAGCCACATAACTACACACACACACACACATATTACACAGAGCAACAGCAATATAGTAAAAGAAACCACACAACAGAAACATGTCAGTTTTGAAAGATAAGAAGCAAACATACTCTTTGCTCAGACAGTCTATATTCAGTACTGCAGCCAAAGTAAGCTTTTCAAAAATGACACTGTGCTCCCTCCATACACCCTCACCCCATACACACATATCTAACTCTCAAATGGTTTTCCATTGCTCTTAGTTATAAAAGAGACCTAACATGGATTTAACTCTGTTTAACATTCCAGTTTCATTTTGTACCACTGCCCTCTAGCCACACTGATCTTTTATTTCCTTAAATGTGTCATGCTGTCACCTGCCACAAGACCTTTGCACATGCTAGTCCCTCACCTGGAATGTTCTTCTCTATCTGCTTTCACTTTCAATGCTTCACCTTGCAGTTTATGAATCACTTTCCTAGGGAAGTAGTCCCTAACTCTCCAGATTAGAATAAGTGCCCTGTTAAATCCCACTCATCATAGTTGAAATTTTACATTTATTGGTGTAAATTATTTTATCATAATTGCAACTTATATCATTATGTAAATAATACTAACAACAAAATAATGATGATGATGATGATGATGATGATTGAGCAGCTAATACCTATATAATCTTACTGTATGCCAGGCACTATTCAAAGCATTTTACATACAATATTAAAGTTAATTGACATTTTAAACCTGACAAAAACTTTATGTGGTAGATACTGCCATTTTCCTTATATTACAAATGGAGAATGGAGGCACAGAAAGGCTAACTAATTTGCCAAAGGTCACAGAGCTTTCTAAATGTAAGTGAGATTTGAACCCAAGCAGTCTGGTTCCAGAGCTTATGCACTGAACTCTCTCTCAAACAGGCTGTCTCTTAAAAGACTTGTAAGGTCCATGAAGATTAAGCCCTTGCATGGTTTTACTTTCCATTTCATCTCCTCATCAGATATTATGCCTACCTAGAAACCATAAACAAACATTTGCTAATTTTACACATTTCTAAGAAATTGAAGTGAAAAGTCCAATTCAGACATTTCTATATGTTACAACCACACTAGGTGTCATTTTACAGTCTACCAACAGCAAAAATCTAAGCCTTCTCCCTCTTCACTACTGAAAATTTACTCAGCACAGTAATGTGTATATATGAGGAGGTGCTTTAAAAGTTGATTTGAATATTGTTATTTAAATATCTTAGATAAAAACTATCAAACTATGAATACAAAGACTCCTACTTACTTTTGCTGTAGTAGACATGGCTCCAGCCATCTTCATCTGAGAATTCATCACTTTTGTTTGTGTGGACATAGAAGTGACTTTCGAACTTACAGCAAAAGTTCTTGTTTTCTGTTTCCGTAGATGTACAAGCTGTTTTGCTAAAACCCTGCAAGCTTCTTTATTACCAATCTTGGCCATTTTCTTAATTTCTAACTCCTAAGAGAGGAAATAAAAGGGAGGGGGATAAAATAATTTCTAGAGAGAGGGCCCCAATGATTTATTTCAAAAGCATAGATCTAACATATATAACATACTTGTTTCTCCTTGATTAAGAAAAGAAGAACAGGCTGTCAAGGAAGAGGCTGTCACAGAATCATGCAAGGCAAAAGTAGTTTGAGGGAGCAATTTGCTTTATATGTTTACAAGTTTGTATTTCATTCACAAAGACAAAGCAATTCTACAAAGCAGTACATACATAGATCCCAGAAGAAAATAAAAAAACCTCAGTCCAAAAGTAGGTAGAGTAAAAGAGGAAAAACAAAGTAAAGATTGACAAATAACTAATAAAGAACAACGTGATAGATAAAAACCCAATCATATAGATAATTATATTAAATGAAAAGGTCCATATAACACTTCAATTAAAAAGGAGACTGTCAGATTAGGTAAGAAAGCAAACTCAATTTTTTTTTTTATCTTTAGCATTAATATAGTACCAACTTTGCTTTAGCTACAAAAACATTACAATGTTGTTGTTAACTATAGTCCAAAAGTTACATGAGTTATAGTTTTCCCATGTGTCACCACAAAAAAAGAATATGGGGTTTGGTTTTGTGAAGTACAAATATGATTAAGCATTTTTTTTCTCTTCTTCATTTTTATTTTCATTAATAAGGAGACCTTGACTATGTCTATAACTAACTTATGTTCATCTGTGTGTCTTTCTGAACACTACAGGAACAACTGAGTTAGCAGTTGGAATTAGATGACATAAAAGTACCTGGAAAGAACATTTCAGGAATAGTGCTTCAATAACTTGCCGCACTGCCTTTTTCTGTTATTTTATTTTTCTGAATTTGAAATGAAACTATTTAAAAAAAATAAAGCAAACCCAACTATATACTATCCCAAGAAACCAACTTTAAATATTAAAAAAAAAAAAAAAATAAGAAAAACTAGGCTGTATGTAAAAGGATGGAAAAGTGTATTATATAAAAACTTATCAAAAGAAGTCTGTAGGGATTATATTAATATCAGATCAAATAAAAAGGGGCATTTCATGGTGAAAAAGGGATCAATTCATAAAAATGTTTGAATAATCCTAATCCTAAATGTGTATGCATCTAACAACTGTGCTTCAAAAATATCTGAAGCACAAATTGATTATTGAAATGAAAGGAGAAATAAACAAATACATGATTACTGTGAGAGACATCAAAAACTCTCTTTAAATATACTGTTATCATTGTTAGAACAAGTAGACAGCAAATATGTTAATGATACAGAAGTCTTGGGAAAAAGAAAAACACAATCAACTAACCTAACCTAACTGACATTTAAAAAATACTCCATCACCAACAGCAGAATACATACTCTTTACAAGTGTACTCTAAACAATAACCCAGACACACCACATGTCATGCCAGCAAACAAGGTTCAATATATTTAAGAGGATTGAAGTCATACAAATTTGTTTTCTGAGCACAATGAAATTTAACTAGAAATCAATATGGGATGTACAGATGGAAAATCACCACATACGCAGAAGGAAATGATGGTGGAGCAATTGAATTTCCATATACAAAAAGTGAACTGCAATCCTAAGCTGACATAATACGAAATTTAATTCAATATGGATCACAGGCCTAAATGTAAGACCTAAAGCTATAAAACTTTTTTAGAAGACATAAGAGAAAGTATTAGTGACTTTGGATTAGGTAAAGATCTCTTGGATAGGACATTAGAAGTAATAGCCATAGAATGATAAACTAAACTTGATCAAAATAAAAAATATTTGCTTTTCAAATAAAATTCTTAAGAAAATGAAAAGGTAAAGACAAAAACTGGGAGAAAACATTTGCAAAACATATACCTAATAAAGCAATATCCAAACTATAAAAAGAACTCTTACAACTAAATAATAATAAGATAATCACTTTTTATTTTATAAATGGGTAAAATATTTGAGTAATCACATTGGCAAAAAAGGTAAATAACAAATAGGTACATGAAACGATACTCAACCTCAGTAGTAGTTAGGGAAAAGCAATTTAAAACCAGTACGAGATACCACTACATACCCACTAGAACGGCTAAAATTAAAAATATTGTCAATTAAAAGTGTGGTCAAGATATAGAACAACTGTAACTCTCATGCATTGCTGGTGGGAATATAAAACATTACAGCCACTTTGCAAAATTGTTCGGCAGTTTCTTACACAGTTAAACATACATTTGCCCTATGATTCAGCAAACCTACTCCCAGGAATATACACACAAGAGAAATGATGAAAACATATGTTCACACAAAGATTTCACTTGAACTTTTTGAACTTTACTCAAAATAGCCAAAACCTGGAAATTGGCTGGTGCATGGATTAGTAAACTGTGGTATATCCACACAATGCAATAACATTCCTCAATAAAAAGGAACGGCTATCAGTACATGCAACATTGAGTAATCTCTAATTATGCTGAGTGAAAGAAGCTATGTAAAAAAAGTTCATACTGTATAATTCCATTTTATGAAATTCTAGAACAGGCAAACAAATCATGGTTACAGATCAGTGTTTGCCTCACTTGGGAGGGGCAAACAGGAAGGGATGTGTGTGAGGGATTATAAGAGAATGAGGAAACTTTGGGGGATGATGGGTATGTTCATTACCTTGAAGGTTATAATGGTTTTATGAGTGTATACATATGTCAAAACATATCAAACTGGGGAAGATGGAGGATTAGAGAGGCAGAGGGATCACTTCTCTCCCAGAAAAAAAAGCTAGAGGACAGGCAGACTGTCTGGAGAGCTGCTCTGGGGCTCAGGACAACGGGAAGGCCAGACACCACCCAGAAGAGAGAGGGGAAAAGAAAAGGAGTTTCAGCTGGCTGGAAAAATCCCATGGGTAAAGCTGCAGCAGCAGTAGCAGCAGCAGCAGCAGCTGATGTCCATCACCCCACCTTTGGAGCAAACAGCAGTCTGAGGACTACAGCTGCTGCAGAATGAGGGGGTTGCAGGGGTCCTCTTCCCCAAGAAAGGGGAGGAGGAGAGAAACAGCCTACAGCAAATTCAGATTTTGGCCAGCGAACTTTTAGTCTACTGCATTGGAGGGGTCGCACACTTCCAGGCTGCATAAGTCCTTGGCATTGTTTGCACCAAGAGCCAGCAGAGCCACACAAAGATAATATGCCTTTTCAAATACTCCCTAATGCTCTGGGCTGGTTGCTGAAGAGGCAGAGGGAGGGAGGGAGTGGCTGGCCAAGGGAGGAGTACAGATTCTGAGAGAGTTTGTTTGTGAGGCTTGGCCAGCCCTGAAGACATTGCTTCTGCACCAACCACCACCGAGTTATACTGAATGTATTCCTGCCTAGCACACTGGGTCTGAGCTGGAGGTCTGCCAAAGAGCGTCATCTTCAGGCAGACCAGAAAAGTGTACAAAAGGTAAAAATAATAAATAAATGAGGTGCCCCCCTATCCAAGAACCTTGGAAACGGGCCTGCACACCATTAACTGTTCCTGGTTTGAGCAGTTAAACAGAGGTAATCCTAAATATCTAGAACAAGTTGAACCAAGAGTCAAAGAACAGTGGTAGCACACTACTTAACAGTAAATCCCTAGGCAACAGACAGAAACTGAACATCAGAGCAAACTCAGCATTATAACCAGATATCTAGACATCAGCAAAAAGTACAAGCCATACTAAGGAAAAGAAAGATATGACTCAGGCAAAGGAACAAATCAAAGCTCCAGACAAGACACAGGAATTTAAAGAACTAATCAATGAGGTTCATACAAATCTCCTAAATCAAATCATGGAGTTGAAGGACAATATGGCTAAAGAAATAAAAATATTAAGATGGCACTGAGTAAGCACAAAGAAAAATTTGAAACCTTGGCTAGAAAAATAACAGAGTTTATGGGTATGAAAGACAAAATAAGTGAGATTAAAAATACAACAGAGGCATACAACAGCATATTTGAAATCATGAAAGAAAGAATCAGCAACATAAAGGGCAGAACAGCTGAAACTGAAAAGAGAGGACAGAAAGAAAAGAGAACAGAAAAAATTGATCAGGGGCCCAGGGAGTTGAATGAAAGTAGGAAGTGTACCAACATATGTGTTATGGGAGTTCCATAAGGAGAAGAGAATGAAAAAGGGGCAGAAAGAGTATTTGAGGAAATAATAGCCAAAAATTTCATCTCTCATGAAAGACATGAATATATGTGTCCAGGAAGCACAGTGTACTCCAATAGATCCAAGAGACCTACCGAAGATACTTAATATTCAGAAAGCCAAATGCCAAAGATAAAGAGAAAATTCTAAAGAACAGCAAAGGAAAAGTGAAACATCACATACAAGGGACATCCAATAAGACTAAGTGTGGATTTCTCTTCAGAAACCATGGAGGTGAGAAGGCAGTGGTATGATATAATTAAGGCACTGAAAGAGAAAAACTGCCAGCCAAGAATTCTTTATCCGGCAAAACTGTCCTTTAGGTATGATGGTGAGTTTAAAATATTCACAAACAGAAACTAAAAGAGTTTGTAAACAAGAATCCAGCTCTGAAGAAAACAATTAAAGGGAGTTCTGTAGCCAGAAAAGAAAAGAGAAGAGAGAGAGGCTTGGAGGAGAGTACAGAAGTGAAGACTCTCAGAAAGGGTAGCCAAAGGGTAAAAAGATGGACAAAAATAAGATATGACATATGAAAGCTAAAGATAAAACGGTTGAAGTAACACCTTTACAGTAATAACATTGACTGTTAATGGATTAAACTCCCCAATCAAAAGACATAGGCTGATGGAAGCATGAGCCAACCATATGCTGTTTGCAAGAGACTCACCTTAGAATCTAAGTATGCAAATAGACTGAAAGTGAAAGGCTGGAAAAAGATATTTCATGCAAACAGTAACCAAACGAGAGCAGGAGTAGCCATACTGGTGTTTAAAAAACAGACTTTAGATGCAAAAAAGTGATAAGAGATGCAGAAGGCCATTATAAATTAATAAAAGAGACAATCTACTAGGCAAAAGTAACAGTCACAAATATCTATACACCTAAGCAGGGTGCCCCAAAATACATGAGGTAAACTCTGGCAAAACTAAAAGGAGAAACAGATGTCTCTACAATAATAGTTGGAGACTCCAACAGACCACACACATCAACAGACAGAACAACTAGACAGAAAATCAACAAAGAAACAGAGAACTTGAACAATATGATAAATAAGCTGGACCTGAGATACATATACAGAACACTGCACCCCAAATCAGCAGTTACACTGTTCTTAAGTGTTCATAGATCTATCTCCAGGATAGACCACATGTTGGGCCACAATACATCTCTCAATAAATTTAAGAAGATTGAAATTATACAAAGCACCATCTCTGATCATAATAGAATGAAGCTGGAAATCAATACTAGGCAGTAAAAGGGAAAATTTGCAAATATATGGAGACTAAGCAACTTAGTACTAAACAATCAGTGGGTCAAAGAAGAAAGAAGAAATTGCAAGAGAAATTAGTAGGTATCTCGAGACAAATGAAAATGAGAACACAACATATCAAAACTTATGAGATAAAGTGAAGGCAGTGCTGAGAGGGAAATTTATAGCCCTAAATGCCTATATTAAAAAAGAAGAGTGAGCTTAAATCAAAGGCCTAACTGAACAACTGGAGAAACTAGAAAAAGAACAGCAAACCAATCCCAAAGCAAGCAGAAAGAAAGAAAAAACAAAGATTAGAGAAGACATAAATGAAAGTGAGAACAACAACAACAAAAAATAGAGAAAATCAACAATACCAAAAGATGGTTCTTTGAGAAGATCAATAAAATCAACAAACACTTAGTGAAACTAATGAAGAAAAAAAGAGGATGAAAATAGATAACATTAGCAATTAAAGGGGGGGGCGGCATTACAACTGACATCACAGAAATAAAAAAGGGTCATAGAAGGATAATAAGAGAAACTATATGCCAACAAAGCAGATAACCTAGATGAAATGTACAAATTCCTAGAAATGAACACTCAACCTACATTGACTCTATAAGAAATACTCAACAAACTAATCACAGGTAAAGAGATTGAATCTATCATCAAAAATCTTCCAACAGAGAAAAGTCCAGGACCAAATGGCTTCACAGGTAATTTCTACGAAACATTTCGAGAATTAATACCAATCCTGCTTAAACTCTTCCAAAAAATTGAAAAGGAGGGAAAATTATCCAACACCAGGTAATGAAGCCAACATCACCCTAATACCAAAGCCAGATAAAGATTCTACAAGAAAAGAAAATTACAGACCAATCTCTCTAATGAACATAGATGCAAAACTTCTCAAAAAAAAAAAAAAAGTTGCAAATCGAATTCAACAGCATATTAAAAGAATTATGCACCATGATCAAGTGGGTTTTATTCCTGGTATACAAAGATGGGTCAACATAAGAAAATCTATTAATGTAATACACCACATTAACAAATAGAAGGAAAAAAAAAACACCTTATTATCTTGATTGACGCAGAGAAGTCATTTGACAAAATCCAGCATTCTTTCTTGATAAAAAACACTTCAAAAGATAGGTATAGAAGGAAAGTTCCACAACATAATAAAGGGTATATATGAAATTCCCATAGCCCACATCATACTCAGTGGCTAGGTTGAAAGCTTTCCCTCTAAGATCAGGAACAAGACAAGGATGCCCACTTCACCACTGTTATTCAACATTGCACTAGAAGTTCTAGTTATAGCAATTAGGCAAGAAAAAGAAATAAAAGGCATCCAAATTGGAAAAGAGGAAGTAAAACTCTCACTATTTGCAGATGGCAGGATCCTATTCAATCTTGAAATATCTACTACAAAGCTAAAAGAGCTAATAAATGAGTTCAGCAAAGAGGCAAGATACAAGATCAACATGCAACATCAGTAGTGTTTCTATACACTAGTAATGAGGAAGCTGCAGGTGAAATCAAGAAAAACTTCCATTTACAAGAGCTACAAAAAGACTCAAATATCTAGGAATTCATTTAAACAGGAATGTAAAGGATCTGTATTCAGAAAACTACAAAACACTGCTAAAAGATATAAAAAAAGACCTAAACAAATGGAACTACATTCCGTGTTCATGGTTTGGAAGACTAAACATCATGAAGATGTCAATTCTACCCATATTGACTTTGAGATTCAATGCAATACCAATCAAAATTACAACAGCCTACTCGAAAGTCAATTATCAAATTTATTTGGAAGGAAAATGTGTCCCAAAAAGCCAAAAACATCCTAAAAAAGAATAGCAATGTTGAAGGACTCACGTTTCCTAATCTTGAAGTGTAGTATATATAAAGCTACAGTGGTCAAAATAGCATGATTTTGGCATAAAGATAGACACATTGATGAATGGAATTGAACTGAGAGTCCAGAAACAGACCCTCATCTCTATGGTCAACTGATTTTTGATAAGCCTACCAAGTCTGTTTTTCTGGGACAGAACAGTCTCTTCAATAAATGGTGCTGAGAGAACTAGATATCTATAAATGAAAGAATGAAAGAGGACTCCTATCTCACTCCCTATACAAGAATCAACTCAAAATGGATCAAAGGCTTAAACATAAAAGCCAGGAACATAAAATTCCTAGAAGATATTGTAGGGAAAAATCTACAAGACCTTGTAGTAGGTAGTAGTCTCTTAAACCTTATAACCAAATCATGAGCAAAAAAAAGGAAAAATAGATAAGTGGGACCTCCTCAAAATTAAACACTTCTACACCTCAAATGACTTTGTGAAGAGGGTAAAAAGGCAGCTTACTGAATGGAGAAAATATTTGGAAATCACACATCTGGCAAGAGGCTAATATCCATGATATATAAAGAGATCCTACAACTTAAAAATAGACAAATTACCAGATTAAAAAATGGGCAAAAGACATGAATAGACATTTTTCTAAAGAAGAAATACAAATGGTAAAAAAAACACATGAAAAAATGTTTAACATCACTGGCTATTAGGAAAATGCAAATCAAAGCTACAATGAGATATCATTTTACACCTATTGGAAAAACAGAAAACTACAAGTATTGGAAAGGATGTGGAGAGATGGGAACTGTCAGTGGGAATGTAGAATGGTAGAGCCACTGTGGAAGTCTGTTTGGTGATGTCTAAGGAAATCAGATATGGATCTACCATGTGACCTGGCAATACCACTAATAGGTATATACACAGAAGAACTGAGAGTAGTGACATTAACAGACATCTGCACACCAATGTTCATAGAACATTATTCACAATTGCCAAAAGATGGAAATAACCCAGGTGTCCATCAATTGACGAATGGAAAAACAAATCGTGGCATATACACATGATGGAATATTATTATTTAGCTATAAGAAGAAATGAAGTCGTGAAGCATAGGACAACATGGATGAGTGAAGCAAGCCAGGCACAAAAGGACAAATATTGTATGATTTCGCTTATTTGAACTAAATATAACAAACAAACTCATGGAGTTAATAGTTAGAATATAAGTCACCAGAGAATAGAATGTGGTTAGAGAATGGAAAGCTGTGGTTTAATCTGTGCAGAATTGGTAAAATTTTCTTTCTAAGTGTTTGGAAATGAATAGAAATGGTGAAAGCACATCATAGGATTTGTAATTAGTAGCACGAACATATGGGTATGATAGTGGTTTGTTTTTTGTTGCTTTTGTTTTTGAGTAATGAAGATGCTCTAGTGTTGACTGGGGTGATGAGTTCACAGCTCTGTGATTGTTCTGAATGCCATTGATAGTACACTTTGGATGGATTGTACGGTTTATGAACAAAAGTAATTTAATAGGGTGGGTTGGGAGGAAAGTACACCATATGTAACATATGGACTATAGTTAATAGTAATACTTTGATAATGCTCTTTCATAATTTGTTATAAATGCTTCACAACAAAGCATGGTATTTGTGATGGGGTGATGTATGGGAGGCTTGTATGATGTTATGCATGTTTGTTTTGTAACAAACAACTTTCACTATACACTTATTTTTTATATATGTTCATGTATGAATGATATACTTTAATAAATTGTTTTTAAAATGAAAAAAACACATCAAACTATATACTTCAAATGTGCAGTTTATTGCATGTCAATTATATCTCAACAATGCTCTTTTATTAAAAACAGGATTTGAGGCACATATATTTAAAAACATAGCATAAAAAGTATTTAAAGCTAAATCAGAACAGTCTATTAAAAAATAAGTATATTCACTGTCACAAATACAATCTTTAAAATATCAAGTAAGACACATGCATGTTTACATAATTATTTTCTTGTATCCCTCTCTTAATTTTTAAAACTATTCTAGCTTTACTTTTCTAGTTAACTGAGAAAGATATTTCTTGATTTGAGCAAATATATTTCTTTCTAGAAAATAAATGCTTCCTAGAAAAGCATTCATAGCTTTCACAAACTAAAGAATAATTTGATTCTATAATCAGCAGAATACACAAAATCCTGATATAAGTCAGCAGAATGACAATAAACAAAGGTAAGCAGAAAAATGCAGGAAGGCATTAAATGCCATTTCTTAGTCAAGTAAATCACTTACCACCTGCCATGTGTTTTTTTCCTAGTTAGCTAATTATTCCAGCACTAATTTCCAAATTTGTCTGAAAAGTTAAACTGAAATTTAATGTTCTACTTACCAGCTGTTTTTCTTGTTTCTCTAAAGCAGCTCGATCTCTGATTATAGCCCTCTGTGTACCTCGTAACTCTCGATTCTGTTCCTTTATTACATCTAAGAGAACCACAAAAGAAACCTAAATTTATGCATTGTAAAATTCTCTTCATTATCATTTCAAATATCGGACTCAGAAAATTCAAAAAGAAATTGATTTATTAGAGGTTAAATTTTTTTCTTTCAACTCAATATACTAAAAAACTAAATATTAAAACTTGAATTACAAATATGGATTATGTAATAAATTGACAGAACATGAATGCAAATATGCTATTGTCTGAGGTTTAACCAAAAGTATATGTAAATCACAAAATATTTCCTTAGAAAATTGATTAGCATAAAATGTTTTATACAGCACGTATGAACACACATACACACACATATATATTTTTTAATCTCTTTTTATATCATATTATATGAAATTCCAGGAAGGAAGACTGCCATGTGTTTATTAAATCATTTTTCTACAGTAAATAATCATAGCAGAGTGAAGCAGTAGAACTTTGCATTGAGCAGAGCTGAATTTGAATCCCACTCCTGATACTCGATCATTAAATGATGATATCTGGGAAACATTAAGTCAATTCTCCAAACCTCAGGTTTCTTATTCATAAAATAAGTACTGTTTTTGAGGAATGAATAACATGTGCAATGCTCTGATACAGGGTAACTGTCCACTAAATCTAAATGTCTTTCTAATTTATCTCTAATACATTTTAATCCATTAACCCTACCTATTTAAGAATTAAGTATTATTCTGGGCCAAATGGAGTTTAATTTGGGTTAGTTGTTACTAAATAGCAATTTTTCCCCCCAAAAGATCCCAAATATCAGTGATAATTCTTGCCAACACTGAGCTCTCATTTTCAGGAATCTTTCTAAGTGCTTTACATAAATAATTTAATGTTCCTCATAATGTTATGGGTTCCCCCCCCCCAACCTAAGAAAACTGATTGTTAAGAAGATCAAATAACTTGCCCAAGGTCACACAGGTAGTAAATGGTCATGCTGGATCTGGATCCAAGTGGTCTGTCTCCTCAACTAATGATCCTACTACTTCACTAGAGTGCCTCTTTAATAAAAATGTGGATTAAAACGACAACAAAGTCAACATGCATTATCCTCTTCAGCGATACAGCATCACAACTTATGCTCAGGCATTTCTGTGTAGGACATAACTTTACTCACACTAAGCATTAACTAATATTTACTGAGTACTGGTACTATACTGAGTACTTCCCAATAAACTCCCAATAAATCCTTTTATCATTGTTGTTCAGAAGAAGGAATTGAAGGTTTGGTGGAGTTCATAACTAGCCCAAGGGAGAAGTGGAGCTAAGATTCAGATTCAGTTGGTCCAATTCCAAGGCCTCTTAATTTAACCACTAAACTATGCTGTGATATATTCCAGGGAAACAAGAAATAAAATTATCAGAGACATAATCCTTGTAAATATAACTCCACATCAATAAAAGCATACAGTATTTAAACAGAATGAAAAACATTTCAAGTCATTATATAAAATATAACTAATCAACCACAATGATTTATTTAATAAAAGTTATTAAACTAAGAGGCCAAAGCTCCTATACCCTACATACAAGGCATACTTTTCCCCCTTTGTTTACTCTGTTTCTCGATTAAATCATACTGGACACCTAAACCTCAGGATTTACTGGGGATGCATTATAAATGTTCTTTTAATAGAGGAATATGAAACTATACCATATCAATAAGGCAGATCAAAAGAAAGGGGGTTTTCTCTCTCCTTACTCCTTTCTTTACTTAAATTGATTAGGACTGGATGGGAACCACACATTTCATTTAAAAGAGAGGGAGATGTTCTGTAGCCAAATACATTTGGGAAATGTTGAAGTTGAAAAAGAATTAAACAGATTTCTTTGCATCAAGGCTTCTAAGAACTTTTAATATATGAATATGCATTGTCAATTGATAAGGGGAGAATATATATGGTTTATTTCCAAAGCTTATTAAATCAAGGGCCCCTTTTAGGAAATATCAATTAAGATTTCCTAGGTACTGTGCTCCATGGAGCTCTGGTTGCTATTCTAACATAACATGAATAACTTTCCTCAGACTTCTACAGACTAACCCTAAATAAAACAGCAAAGAAGGCACTCTTTCCTTATATTTCAAAGCAATTATCAATCATTTCTTCCTCAACACTGAAACTCTTCCACTTTTCTTCTTTTGGACTTGGTTTCTGTATCTTGCCAAAGCCAATGGATTGGTATGAAAACATTCACCTCTTATACTACTGTTTCTACAGAAAATGTGATCTAAATTAAAAATCATTAAATTACAAGTGAACATCTGGAGTATAATCCCTTTGTATGCTTGAGACTCTCTAAACTCAACTAGTGCAGTTTTGAGGTAGAAATGACAGTCTTCTAAAGTTCCAGCAGCACTGTGCTGCCAGAGCAGTCACCATATTGATGGTAAATTAAATTTTATCCAGAGAATTGACACAAGGTACAAAACAACTGCTGAAAACCTTGATTGCTGAGTTCCAGAATTCTATCAATATATATACTTTTCATTTCTATGTTAAAAAACAAATATTATGACATGCAGTTTAAACAAAACATATAATTTAACCAAAATGGTTTTGATTTTTACTTTTCTTAATTTTATGTAACTATGTGTACTTTAACTGTCATTGTACTTTAGAGAAGAAAAATAAGGAAAATTAACGACGGCATATTCCACAGCCTCATAGTTGTTAATGGACCTATTAATATTTAAACAGTTCTAAGCTATAAACTGAGAGCATCTAATGTTACATGCTAAAACATAATCATAACACTTTAAAACATATTAGGGTATGTAGAATAATAGAATAAAACAGCCTTTCATATGAGACAATAAGTATAGCCTATAAAACAAAAAGAATTACTCTTCAGATTTTTAAAATGATCCCTATACTAAACCCATATTTAATTATTTGATTTCTAGATAATTCGAAAGGAATAACATGAGAAAGGCTCCCAGGCACGTTTAATGTTTTTAACATCAAGTTTATTTTCCATTTATTTCTTAGTAATTCTGATTCCATCCCAAGGTTGCAAGCTCCTTAAGAACAGGAAATAAATGTATTTATTTATTTACTTTTATTCTCTCCTCACTTCATGACAAATACTAACTAAATATATTATAGTAACAGTGATCTAAGACAGTGTAAACATATACATTGAAAGGTAAAAGGATTTGTCTTCCAGGAATACTTAACATATCCCTTTAAATTTTTCATTGAAATCTACTGGTTATCGAGAAATATGGTTCATAGTTTAACAATAGTAAAATTTAAACTATGATGGGAACCATTCTGCAATGGAAAGACGGAGCACTGAAATAATCAGATGTTTCCATTATAATTTTCTGCTTTCCCCTTTTTTTTTCAATCTGAGTCAAAACAATGACAGACACATATTACAGGGAGGGTATTGTTGACATCTAGGAGAGATGAAATGCTTGGTTCCTGTCCATCCCCTACTTCCTTCTCTAGCAAGAAAAGTGTGCCCTGAAATTTTCATACACTAGCATTTTATACTAAGTGGTTATAGGTGATGGAGCTTTCAAGCCGTTAAAATGTCAAAAATACACGTGTGTGTCTATGTTCTCTCTAGAAGTATTCACTGCGGAAAGAGGGTCTGGAGGCTGCCCCATCCACCACTCCCCCGACACCCATACCCAGTACAGCACTAGGACAAGGTCTCTCAGGGCAGCTCCACCCTGGACATAAAAACCCAGTCTTAAGCCTTTCAGGCTCTTCTTATTGACTGAAGAACACATCCTTGCACTAAAGTGGTAAGATCACAGACTTAAGTTTTGGATTTAAGGAAGATGTAGACAGAGAAGTTCTTTCAGCTTTCTTTGGTTCTGAGTCAGTAAGGTCTATCTGTTTACAGAAAAGCCAAAAAAACTGAATGAATGAATGAGTGAATGAGTGATGAATAAATGAATATAAACAAAACCAAAAGGGTCTCATATGGTGTGATCCAGCCTATCCCACTAGAGTTCTATACTTGGGGTTCGAGGCCAAGCTCTAACTCAAATTATGGCTGTCCTTTTCCTTCTCCATTTACATAAAATTTGCACATTTGAGGATTAAAGCAAAACGTATTTATCATCTGTAAATTGTAATATTGTTTAAAGTGCCTATCTTTTTTTTTTTAAAGGGGGAGAGCTGAATAGGGGCAGTGAGGAGGCCTTTCTCAAGCATGCAGGGCAGTTCAGGACCACTGTCTCAGGAGCACTGAGGTAAGACATGCACATTGTACCATTCAGCGGGACTTAAAATGATCTACTCATCAGCACCGACTCTACCATATATTGTGCTTTGTGTTTTACTATGAGTTTGAGATTGACTATTTAATCCAATAAACCATACCTTCTGCTTTTAAAAGTATTTCTGCTGAGCAAAAAATCACATTGATCTATGCAGTTTTGCTGTTCATAAATTATCTTGAATCTAGCCATCACATGAATTGAGATAGGAGCATAAACTGTTCCACACCCTGATTTACAGTGTCTATTAACAGGCAATTGGGTATGAAGGTGCTAGAGCAAAGGGAGTTTCCCCACTAGAGTTTACCTGCAAGTCTGTTTCAACTGGTCTTAGTGGGAAAAGTAGGTGTTGTAAGCCATGTGTAGTGGACCTTTGGGTCTCATTTGGTTCTCAAAGACAAGGCTTTGGCAACATCATCAACAGCAGCTTCAGTTTAGAAAACTTACAAATGAGGGAATGAGAAAGAAAGCTCCCCTGGAAGAAAAGTCTCACAGACCTATGGACTTAAAGATAGGAAATCACAGCATGAAGAGAAACATCAGTCTTTGATGTCATACTGGGGCTGCAGAAATGCATAGGGAAGAAATTTCCTACAAAAATACCTGTTATAAAAGTATGGAGAACTCTGCTCACAAGAGAGTTATGTGCACCTGAGTCCCACATTCAATTATTTTTCTTTAGTGTGCCATGAATGTAGAGGCCAAATGGAAAGTAAAATTCGAGTTTTTAAATACTCATAACAATAAACACTAAGGGGGCACACAGCATCCCAGGAAAGATCCAACTACTGTAGGTGCCACCATTAGAATGTTGTGTTTTATTTTGGAAGAAAGCAAAAATGTTTCTGGAGAGGATTCAGTTTATATATATGGTAAATTTTATTTCCTCTTAAGATACAGGAAATTTGACATCACAACTAACCTCTTGGCAGGAGATTTATCCGAAATTAGTCAAAAATTCACAGATTTTGAATTTGCGGCAACTATCATATGCGAGTATCACCCCAATGAGGCAACAACTGGGCAATTTTGCAACTCTTCCATCAGTATCATCCCTCAATTTATCTCCCAACTTCATTAAGGTTTATGGTGGATGGCAATAATGTGAATGTAGACTAATAATCTCTGGACACTGGAAACATTACTTTTAGTTAGAAAATAAATTATTTTAGAAGATCAGTCTCAAAATTATAAACTTCTGCAGATATGTATATTTTCATGTATGCTGAAGACTATCTGAAATCTTACAAATATGGAATGTAAGAAAGACAGAATAAGAACAATCCATCTTTGGAGGTGCTAAAGGATCTATTTTGGTTCTAGTGAAGGTATCTCAGGAACCAAATGCTGAAAAATGGGAACACAAGGAGTTAAGTACTTAATGCAGTTTGAGGTGGCATCAGAGAAGACTTTCTGGAGAAGGGGAAAACCTGCTAGCTAGAGGAAATGAAAAAGTAAAATTCTAGATATAAAGCCATCATAAGCAAAAATATGGAAGGGGTGAACAGGTAGTATTGGTTGGACAGCAAAATGCCCAGAAATATCCCTAGAAAAAAAGGCAGAGACCAGACCAAAGGGGGCCACATTTGCTTTATTAATGAGCTCACTCTTGATCATGGAGGTAACAGCTACTCAATAAGGGCTTTTAAACTCAGAAGCAGCATAGTCATATCCAAGTTATCAGTCACACAGACAATTTTGTATATGAAGGATTTAAGGACAATGAGGCTACAGGAAAGTAAAGTAGAAAGGCAATAAAGTAAAGTGCAAGGTACGTAGGACCTGAATTGGAGCATGAAGTTGCAGGAATTAAAAAAGGTCAAATATGTCAAATATTTAAGAGGCAAAAGGAGCAGCACTTGGGAAGCGGCTGTGGCTCAATCAGTAGGGCTCCCGTTTACCATATGGGAGGC
Organism: Tolypeutes matacus; assembly: GCA_026826555.1. Taxonomy (NCBI): domain Eukaryota; kingdom Metazoa; phylum Chordata; class Mammalia; order Cingulata; family Chlamyphoridae; genus Tolypeutes; species Tolypeutes matacus. The sequence goes on from JAKSZT010054350.1 coordinate 9,360,626, forward strand.
CCCGGGTTCGGTTCCCGGGGCCTCCTGGTGAAGGCAGGCCCGCCCGCATGGCGTGGTTAGCTGACCCAGCGAGCACAAGCAGCAAGGGGGGGATAAATGAATAAATAAATAAAATCTTTAAAAAAAAAAAAAAAAAAAAGGAGCAGCACTTGATATTTAATGGAAGATGGAGAGCAAAATTAAGAATGCTACACTGGAGAAAGAGAACACAGAAAGGAAACTGGTTTAATGGAGATGGTGATAATTTCTGTTAGGGATCTATTTAATTTGAACTGCTTTAGCAGAAGGGTTAGGACATCTTGGTGTAGGTATTCAGTAAACAGTTGGATATATTGGCTTGGAACTCAGAAAAAAATATTTAGAGATACAAATTTGGGATTCATCAGTACTTAGGTTATAATTAAAATAATAAGAGTGGATAAGATTATGCAGGGAAATAATGTACAGTTAGGCTAGCAGTAGTCCAAGGTGGAACCAAGAAGAACACTAACAATTAAGGGGTGGGTTAAACAAAAGAGAATGAGAAAGAAAGCAAAAGAAAAAAGGAAAGAAAAACCTGAGAGGAGAAAGAAAAGGAATGATCAGAGGAGTTTGAGGAGAATTAAGAGAGTATCATGTCACTGAAGGAAAGAGAGAGAATTTCAAGGAAGAAATTATCATGGTCAAAGGTCAAATAAAGACTCAGAGGATGAGAACTAAAAAATGACCATTGGATTTGACAATCTGGGTGCCAGTTCTTAGCAAGAACTGGTTCAATGACGTGTAAAGCAAACTGCTGTGGAATTGGGGAGAAAAGGGGAGTGTACGAGAAGTAAAGACGTAGACACAGGAGACACCACTACTTTTTCAAGAGGTATAGATGAAGAGCAAAAAGAGATTGGATTCTACTTTCCAAGAAATCCTGGGTCAAGGGAGAGTCAGAAAAAGAAGGGTTATTGCCATTTTTATTACTATTAGAGATTAGAGTTCTACCACTAATCTCAAGAGAAAAGAATTTGTTTCAAAGGCAAAAGGTAAAATTACATGTTCCTACCCCAAATTGAGAATTCCATATACTTTACTTAACAAGAACAGCAAACTTAAACCATGTCATAGGATTTCTAATAAGAAAAACCTAAACAACACACACACAATGATAATACCCAAAGAGATGAGGTCTTGGACCAGCCACTTAGTAGTCATGTGATCTTGGGCATGTTTTAGTCCTTTACGTCTCAATTTCCTCATCTGCAAAATGGGGATAATAATGTACCTATCTCATATATTTTGTGGGAATTAAATAAGATATTGCATGCAAAATGCTTACTGCAATGCTGGCTTAGATTAGGATCTCAAATTTTCTTTATTGGGAGTAACAGACAACAAACATGTGCTCCTTAAAGAACTTTATGTTTCAAGAGTCATGTATGCATTGGTGACAGGTCCTCATGGCATCCTGATTTGCAGGTTCATAATTAACTTCAATAAATAGGTCACCAATAGTACACTGAGGGGAAAAAAAAAAAACTACTGTAGATAAATTCATCATTCTACATGTATGTGTGTGTATATATATACACATGTGTGTATGTGTGTATTACTAGTTAATAAAAAGAAAAATAAGTACTCAATTATAATTTCAAATATAAAAGACTCCTATGGCATTGAGATACACTTCTCATTAATTTCTGGACAAAGTATATACTGCAGAGACCTGTTCATCTTTGTGTCAGAAATGAATTAAACATAACTTTGAATAGTAATAAGTGCTGTAATGTTGTCTCCCTTTTTAATTTACATGTACAGTAGTCTTTAATGATAGAGTACATAACTCTTCCAGCCAATCGAAAGGGACAAAAAAGATTCAATTATTCCCCAGATCTAAAAGCAGTTACATATTCCCCTTATATATCAGAATTTCATTACTGGTGTAACAAAAAGATAGCATACAGTAAAAGATCTTATGATCAATAACCAGTGAGTCCAAGGATCTGAAAGAATGCATAAAAATGCATTGAATTTCATAATATATAGCCTCATTACTGCTAAGAATGCTGTCACCTTTTAAACAAAACAAAACAAAAAACCTTCTGTTAATAAAACACGGAGTAAAAACATCAGTAAAGCTCTATCTCAAAATAACAAAAATAGATTTTCATAAATAAAATATCACTAAGTGATTTGAATTGAAAAGATTCTTTAAGAAAACATCAAATATGCAGTTTGGTATGTGTATAAAATGTACATTCAGAAATTTCATACATAGATCTTTAATTCAGTAGCATAGTACCTAGCAAAGTCCTTAAGACTTCTTTCACAAATAAGGCTATTTAGCAAAAATACTGTTCCTTTGAATAATTAGCTCAAATGCAAATAAGTATACAGGTAAACACCCTCACTGCACATACTCATTGTCTTTTCTCCCCCCGCCCCCACCCCATACACTATGAAGTACAATAGTAACTAGATTGCCAGAAGGACCACAAAGTACAATAATAAGAATGCTATAAAACTGAGAATTATGTTTTTGAAAATACTTGGCACATATGAAGCAATTAAAACTAATTAAGACGTTTTGGCTTTTAATGTGAACAAAAAAGTTTTAAAATTCAAGTTGTAGCATCACAATAAGAAAGATGCAACCATATTTCCTTCACCTACTTAGCAAATTTTCACTTTATATAAATGTTAAGCAGAAAGCAAATAAAACTTATTTTTTCCTAGAGTATTATATAATAATTGAAGATAAGAATATTGGTCTTGAAACACTGAAAAAAATTAAGTGCCATGTAAAAATTAAACAGCATTCTCAAGAAAAATACACACACACACATAAATCCCATTTCACATAATTGTATTATATCATATACCTAGTTGGTAGTTATTCCAGGTATCATAAATGGTACTTCTCATTTACTCAAAAGTCAATAAAAAAAAAAAAAAGAAGAAGAAGAAGAAGAAAACAAACAAAAACAAAACAAAAAAATACCCATTTGAGATAAGCAAAAATATATTATACTGTGTGATAAACTAGTGTAAAATTATATTGTATGTGGAACTGAAGGGTGGAGTGGCAGGGTAAAGATGTTGTCTTTTTTCTCCTTCCCCACAAAATTTTGCTGACATTGGAACAGTCAATACAAAGGAATGAAGTGTTCATTCCCAGGTCTGCACTGAGACCTGTTTGTACCAATCACTGTCTAACTACCACTGTTTGTACCAATCACTGTCTAGCTACCACTGTTCCTTTTGTGGCAGTTTGTCCTTAAAAGAAGTGATTCCTTGGTTGAACAGCAACAACCTAGACTCAACATGTTATGAGAAACATATTTTTAAATTACTTGAATGAATTTAGTTCCTGATAGTGGCTAATAAAACTATTGAGACTAATCAGAGCTATATAAATATACATTATAGGTATAGGTACACCACACAACTAATACTTTCCCACACAAAATTGTCTCACTTAATTATACAGACTTTCTAGTTGGGGCGATGAAAAAGTTTTGGTAATGGATGGGTGGTGATGGTAGCACAACATTGTAAATGTAACTAACAGCACTGAATTATATATTTGAATGTGTTTAAAGGGGAAATTTTATGTAGTATATATGTTAGTAAAATAAAAAATTTAAGAAAAATACATTGGGCTAAATTAAACAACAGTTTTAAAACTTAAACTTCTATGCAGATAATATATACCACAACCTTTTTACTTTAATTAACAAAAGATAATTATAAGGGATAAAATCCGTATAAAAACTAAATTCAGGCATGCCCCTTGGGTTTCTTTTCTTTTGCTGCTGGAGTTAGTCAAAAAACATTTGATTTACATCCCTACAGATGGGGGTGTTCTCAGGGCAAAACCCGCCCAGAACTCAGGTTCATTTAATATCCAGGGCCTTTTACGTCTGCCCACCCACCCAGTCTCCCCAATACACGCGTTTCCTGTTTGGATACCTAGAAGTAGACAGCTCCAGACTGAAGGAGCAACAAACTAAGCAGAAGAAAATAACAAGAAATTCATCAAATCACCAAGTCTTAATGATACTCAAGGGCCACCAGCAATCTGCCTTCTCGATATACTCGGAAACCCGCTAAAGAAAAAAAAAAAAAAGGGAGACAGCCCAGGTGAGCTAGAGGTTGGTAGAGCCAGAAGAGATGGAGAAGCAGAGAAGTGACGCAGCGAGGGCGGTCACCTGTGGGCCACTCGATCCGGCCCCGCCCCCAGGGGCAGCAGCAAGAATCGCAGACCAGGAATCCCGGAAGACGGCGGGGAAAACCAGGGCTGGGCCCCTCCGGCCCATCTTGGAACTCACCATCCACGGTTTTCTTCTTGAAGAGGGAAGCCATGGTCAGGGACCGCGCCTGGGCGGCCCGGCTCGGCCCGGTTCGGCCCGCGGCAGGGAAAGGACAGGAGGGAAAGGACAAGTCCTTGGAGAGTTTGGGGTGGCAAGGCGGATGAGCAAGCGAAGAGGAAGGGATGACCAGAAAAAAAACCAAAAAAAACGCGGAGGGTGCGTATGCACCAAGCTACCGCAGCCGCGTCGCTGGGAGCTCAGGTGACCGGGAACTAAGACACTTTTTGGAGAAGTCACTTCTCGTAAGCGCCTGCGCGCTGAGCATGCGCGCCTGCGCACTGGGATTCCTGAAGTTACCGCCGCTGCCCTAATCTCAGTTGCTGCCAGCTCCTGCGACTCTTGGGGTCTCCGTGGAGCAAGTCAGTGGCTTACCGTGTTAGAGGGAGTGGGAGAGGGCGGGCGGTGTCTAGGGGCTTCTGTGCGCGGGTTCTATTCTGTTAGTTGACATAGATAAGCCTGCTTAGCTCTTTCTTCGTCCCGGGGAAAGCTGGAATTAGGGGTCCCCAGGGTCCGAGGACAAGTGTCGGTTGCCCCTGTACCACCTGGACCCACTCTGATCTACTATCTCGTTGCTGTCCGTTTTTTAATATTTTCTCCTTACGAAAATAAATGAGGCTGCTGGTGGTGATGCTGAGTTCTTTGGCCCGTTGTCATTTGTCCCTAGAGTTCACTCTCTTTGCCCAGCGATCAGTCCTGCCGGACGCAGGATTTTCACCTGCCATTCCGGACCCCGGGGCTCCTATGTCCCAGTGTGAGTCTCCGGGGATCTAGTTTCTAGGGATGATGGGGGGTGGAGGGTAATGGGGAGCAGGTTTCTTAATGCAGCACTTTTTGTTTAAAGTTCGTGGATGGAAACAGAGAAGAAAAAAGCTCGCCCACAATTGTATATCGTTTTAAAAATCTCCACTCCATTCCTTAAAATCTTGGTTTCTTTTAACTGCTCTCTGAGAAAAATTCCTGTGCATACTGTCATCTATTCGGACTCAGTGCTGCTGTATATTGTTGTTTAATAACGAAAAGAGCTCCATATCACTCTAAAGAAAAAGCATAATGAATCGTTTAAAGAATCTATGTGTTTATAAGCATAAACCTAGAAAAATACACTTTTTAGACCAAGACCATAAGTTCATTGTTTTACTTCCTTAAATGTGTGAGAGTGTGTGTATACACACATACATGTGTATTTAATATATCATTTCCCGATGTAGAATCTTAATTCTGCTTTGAACTTACCGCCTCCAGTTTTTTGGTGCTTCAAGAAATACTGAGTTCTACAGGATAAAAAATAATAGTAGCATTTCTTTCATTCATGTAATTCCTGGCATAGAGGACACTCCAAAACAGTGTCAATATGATCTGTGACCTCTTGGTTTATAAATCATGTCACAAGAATTTTCAAATACTTGTAGTAATCAGACTTCCCTTCCCCATTTTTTCCCTCTCATAAGATATCAAAGCTTGATAGCAGCGCCCTCAGGGCCACCAATTACCCTCTGCTGCTGCTACTGCTAAAATTTAACTAATAGTCTGTTCATTAAAAACTTTCTATTGAATTGTATGCAAGGTATAACTGTCTTACGCTTAAAGTTATTCTAGATGTTATGAGAAGGTAAAGGAATATAAGGAAAAATGTAAATGAGGAGACTTAGTCATCACGTCTAAGACCTAGCCCTTCCTGGACTAGGCTCTATGGCAAAAAGGCAGTTTGCTCTGGCTGTCTGTTGTAATGAATGGCATAGAGCTGTGCTTGAATGGATGAGAGGCAATAAGCTGTTATCTGTGTAGTAATCTACTCCTCCCTGCAGTCACTCTTGTTTTATTACTCCAACACAATCCCCCCCACTGACCCAATTGTAACAGTTGGGAAAATGCCAGAATACTTAGCAGCAACCATATGGAAGACCTTCCAAAAGTGCACAGCAGGAGCGTAAGACAAGGCTTGTTCATTACAATAAAGACGAAATAGAAATATATACTATTTAAACCTGGCATTCTAATAGCTTGTTTTTCTGATTTGAAGCAGGCTGATATTCCGCTGGTTGGCATCGATTCTGATTAGTTAGTGGCTATACTCTACCAATATATATTCTATATCCCTCTTTATTTGGTATGCGTGTTGACTTAAATATAGCTGAGATTTGGTATATGGAGAAACCATAGAACTAAAATAAATGGTATTCTCCTTTTGTTTAAAACCATATCATCACCAACAAACCTACTGAATCAACAAGACACATATCTAAGCATAGAGGATATAGAAAACATTTTAATTTTATTCCTTTTATTAATCTCACTAAGAAATAACAAATGAATATCCCATGATCACATCGTTATAACCCAACTCTCTTCTTCCAAGTTATTCAGACCATGAATAATATTTATTCCTAATGAAAGCACCATGTTATGTGCTAAGGATATACCAGCAAAGAAAAAACATTGCCCCTCCCGTCTTTTCTCTTACCTTTTGTCAGCGTTTTCATCTTTTCCCACTCACTTGTCCAGCAAAGAGTGAGGCTTTGGCTTGGCATAAGGAAAAAAGCTATTCAAAATAGAGCTATTCTAAAATGGAATGGGTATTGGGTGAGACAGTAAGTTCCTTGTTATTGAAATGCTCAAGCAGGAGCAGGTTGTTGTAGACAGGATTCCTTTACAGAATCAAAGACTTGATTAGATGATTCCTAAGTCTCCTTATAAATCTTATCATTCAGGCCAAATACCTTGGTGTTTCACACCCTGCAGGTAATATCACCAATTCTTGTTTACCTTTATAAAATATAAAGGCAACAAGATATAGCACCTCAACGTTTTGAATCATCCCGATGTAAACAATCTTCCACTCTCCTTCGGATTATTAATATACCCTCTGTCTGTCTCCCTGCTTCCATTCCTCTCTTGTCCACTCTTGTCTCAGCTTATCAGAGTGATCCTATTAAAAAATGAATGAGGTCATGTTATTCTTTTTCTCTAGAAAGGGATCAACATATACACAACACTTATGTCTGAACCATATACACACACCACATCTGTTTTAAAGATTAAACTTCTGTTATTCATTAATTAAAACATCCAAATTTTTACCATCTAATTTGTCCTCCTAAATATTCCTCTTTATTATGTTAGGTAAAATTAGTGTTTTCATATACATTGTAGTGAAAAAAGTCCATAGCAGTCAATGAAGCAAGTATCTTGCTTAGTTTTCAAAACTGAAGCAGATACTGCATTCACTCAGCTTTGGGTATAACCAGGTTTTCAAATTCATTGTAAGTGAAAAGAACTCCATAGCAATCAAGGAAACGTATCTTGAATTGTTTTCAAAACTGTAAAATATACTGCTTTTACAGAGCATTATGTAAAAGCAGTGTTTTCACATTCATTTAGTGAAAGAAGTCCAAAGCACTCAATGAAACAAGTATCTTGCTTAATTTTCGAAACTGAGACAGATACTGCATTCATATGTCACCAAGGTAGAACATAATTCTTTAGATTTCTTATGAGAATTATGCAATCAATTAACTCCCTTAATCTGTACACTGTACTTCTGATAGCCCAGTCTAAGATTTTTTTTTGACAATCATGTTTTCTGAATCAAATCAAACTTTCAGGTAAGTAAAACATTTTCAGCACTGCTTTACATAAATTCCTATTCAGTCCTGCCCATCCTATAGTTGGGTAAGAGATAATTGTAATCCAAATACAAAGCTTTTTATGTATCATCTAGAGACATCATTCATTTTTGCTTTGATCCATTTATAAACACTTTAGACATTACTACTATGTATGAATCCAATCATACTAAATCATCAATATTTTGTTAAACTTTTACTTGCAAGGCCTTTTGAAGGATTTTATCTTCAATAAGACATTGAGTTTTCTGATGAAATCAAGATACAATATGTCTATGTCATGTTCATAATTTCCAATAGTAACCATAATAATAAAATAAATGAGTTTAATTTGGCATAATTCATTCTTGGAGATACAATATTCACTCCACATGACAAAACATTTTCTTTTCCAAGTATTAATAAAATGTAATTTGGTAATCTATTTAAGTTTGTCTTCTGGAGGTTTTTATAACATAGTTTCTTCCTCTTTGAAAACAGAATGTCTGCCATTTTTCAATCTTTGGTATCTTGGGATATAATTTGAATGGCACACAGAGTTATAGCAACTAGATACCCTCTTCCACTCTTTTGGTTCTTGAAGGCACATGGCATAGTGATTGAGAAGGATGATTCTGGAGGCAGACTGCCTGGGTCTGTAACCAGCTCTGCCGCTTGCTTGCTATTAGACCAGGTCAAGTCACTGAACCTCTCCATGTCCATTTCCTCACATGTAAAATAGGAATAATAATACTACTTTTCATAAAGCATATGACAACATGGGTGAACCTGGATGACATTTTGTTGAGCGAAGCAAGCCAAACATAAAAGGACAAATACTGTATGATTGCATTACTATGAACCAAATATATTGTGTAACATATTGTTTAATTTAAAAAAAAATGTATATGTATCCAGTACATTTAATTGAGAAATGTATGTATTTATTCATGTGTTTACTTTTTAGCTTTTGATTGTTGATATTTTCAATTATTAAGTGTACAAAATAAAGTTAAAAAATAACTAAGTACAAAAATGAATAATAAAATAATTAAAAATACTACTTTTGACTATTATAAGAATTAAAGTAGTAAATATATATAAAGCATGCAGAACAGTGCCTGACATATAAAAAGATCTAAAAAGGTATTGGCTCTCTCCATTACTATACCCATTATTATGGCCCTTTAATAGCCATTTAATTGGCTCTCTTCATTATTATTATAAATCTTCCTTTGAAATGTATTCTTCTGTAATAGGGAAATCAGAAATTGGAGATTTATGATTTAGATCCCAGTTACCCTCATGTTATCAACCCCAATTAGCCCATTTCTTCTTGATTAAAAACAAACTAAACAGTTTTTTGTTTAGATTAGATTGGATTCTTGACTTTGAATCTATTATTTTTATAGGAGTTGATTTTTTTTAGGACTTATCTGTCAAACACTGGATTCTTTATTATGTTGAAAGATTTGTTTGTGTTGGTCGTTTTTCTCCAGCTCCAGATTCTAAACTCCTTGGAAACAGCATGTATTGTCATGCTCAATCATTTTTTTATTGAAATATAAATATATTTAGTAGAAACTTAATGCAATAGCATTTCAGTATTACCTATGTTTCCGTTTTAATTGACATAGTATATGTTTAGAGCATTTATATTGACTTGACACATACCACTTAAGTATTCATATATTAGAATGACAGCCAATATGTCCATTTCCTTAACAAAGCTATAGAGATCATGATTTGAAGTCAGGAAATAATTCTGTCTTGGCTCCAAATGAGGATTTAGTGTAGATTCCCCCTTTTTTGTTTCCTGTTTAACTTAGGTTCAAATTTGTGCATATTGAAAGCTGTTTTACTTCACTAACTACCTTACACTATATTCTGCTTTGTATTTAATAATGCTATAGTATGAAATATGATTCTCTCTAAGGAAAATTATGAATAACATATCCACTTATGTAGCATTTTAAATTTTTCTTAGAGTCACAGAAGCTTACGACAGAAAGAGTCATTCAAAAACCTTTCATTTTTTTATGAGGTAAACAATCACTACAAAAGTGTAATGGCTTCTCCAAGTTATATAGCTGATAAGGTGTTAAACCAGTAAATGTGAAGACAAATTCCTTTAGTGTACTCACACTGGAGAGCCAATGATATAGGTTTCTGTTTGCCAATTTCCTTGTAACTACCTTTAGGTAGGTTGTATGTGCTGAGTCCGAGGGCCAGTGAAGAATACACGTGAATCTTGCTAAGGTTTCTATTTCCAACGTTCAATCACAGAGGAATGTAAAGTTTGGTTTTGGGAAAGGGTGAGCTAGTGAAGGAACTCCTGCTGTATCTTCTCTTTCTGCCTCCCTCTCTTAGTAGCTCAATAGCTATCTTTGGATGCTGTGATAGATGGAATTGTGTACCCCAACCAAAGATGTGTTCTCCCATGTTACTGTAGACCCATTTGTAAATAGGACTATTTGAAGATGTATTACAGTGAAGTTGTGGACTCATTTGTGAAAGTGATCCTATTTAGGTATGGCCACACTGAATCAGTGTGGGCATTAAACCATATTACTTGAGACTTTATAAGGAGAAATGAGAAAGCTACAAAAGAAGCCAGAAGTCATTCAGAACAAATGCAAGGAGATGCAAGAGCAGATGCAAGGAGAGAGAGGTTGCCTTTTGATGGAGGATTGCTGGAACACTACCTGCCAATACCTTGATTTGGACTTTTCACCTCCAAAACCATGAGACAATAAATTCCTCTTATTAAGCCAACTAATGTATGACATTTGTCATATTAGCTTTGACAAACTAAGATTCCCCTCTCTCAACTTCTCCAAATTTGAAGCAGATTAATCTACTTAATCTACTTGACAAAAGGTCAGCACTCAAATAATGTTATCTTATACAGATATATAATTTTTTTACATTTCAGGCCAAATAATACATTTAACACTTCCCATGTTTCAGCTTGTATTCCTTAAAATTTGGATTTTTTCCCCTTCGTTTCTGCATCCATGCTTTAATAGTTAGAGAAATTCATCCCATTTCTTTGTCAGCTTTTCCTTTAAAAAAACATATACCATAAAGAATGAAAGTCAGGCTATTCAGACATTTAGTCCATGAAAAAGCTAAATGAGTACTCTGAATGTGTGTGGCTCCACATCATTGGTTTTATAGTCTAAAATACTTCATGTGTTATTTGGAATATGTAACAACATGATCCTTTTTGAAAAATAAACTAAACTTTGCCCTGAATTCTTCAGAGTGCTAATAGGAGTTGCACATGAGTAAATCAAGACAGAATTTGTGCCCCCTGGCACAACAAAGCATATGTATATATTCACTGTGCAATTCAGTAAGGACTCTAGAGTGCAGAACTACTACCATACAAAATAGAAATGAACTTCAATATAGGGATAATGGATTTTATTCTTCAATAAAATAAAACCTTAATAGCTATCTCACTGTCTATTTTAAATGAATAGAAATTAAGAGTTTCTGGAGTTAGATCTTGGTAAATTAGTATGACTAATTTACTAAAACAATTGTGCTGCATTTTCTATACAAATAAGGTGGCCTTTTTATAATGATCCCCATTTCAAGCTACATTTAAGTGGCCTTCTCTTCATTATTTTAGCCAATCATGTAACAAATCCTTTTAGAGCATCTACTATATGAAATATGAAGTGCTAGCTAGCCATTCTGATGAATCTAGAAGTAATCTAGACATGTATTCTGTTCTAAAAAAGATTAAAATCCAGTCAAGACATTAGAGGAACATCAGGAACAAAATCACAAGGCACAATATGTGGCCGTACAACTTGGAGTCACTAACAAAACTACATAATTAATTGAATTTGTGAGTGCAAATTTTATGCTTAGAAAGCTAAGCAAGATATTTGGGCTACAATTAATGTATTGCACTTAGAAATATAACCTCATTTAAAAAATATTTCCTTCTAAATTTGTTTCTCATAATTAAAGAAGTGATTCAGATACTTGAAATCTTAAGATGCCTGCGATCAGCTAAAAAACTAAAGTAAATTTGAAAATAATCTTAGATATTCTTGATGCAAAATATATAATAATGTCTAAAATTTGTAAACCTACACTTTCTGAGAGACATAACAGTAATGATTAGTAATATCTGAGTGTATATAATGATCAGACTCTGGGAGAACGCTGGATCGTATTTTGATAATTTAATTTGAATATTGCTTATTGTTATTGTCCCTCCTTTTGCCTTGTGAGAATTACAGCTACAAACCAGCATTATGAAAACAATGTAATAAATATAAATTTTCACTATTACTTTTAATAATTATCGTTTATAAGCAAAGACCTAAACATTCAGTTTGTTGGAATCTTGCCGTTAGTATGTATTTAGACCCAGTTGTGGGACTGCTTTATTTCTGAGACTAACTTTTACAAGGTTCTTGTGAAAACTCAGTCAATAATCACAATTAAGTGGGGCCTAATCTATGTATGGCATGAAGAGATACAGTGAAGTATTAAGGTAGGGCCTCTGCCAAATTAAGAATCATTTACTTTGTATGATAAAACAACTAACTACACAGGCAAAATACATTGTATTGAGAATGCTTAATTTGCAGTGCAGAAAAGCAAATTGATTCATCTGGTCAGAACAGATTTTATGGGTTAAAAACATTTTATGACCACAGCTGTTGAATTTTTGCATTTGGAGATGTGGAGAGTCTCAAGGACAATTTTGAGATTAGTTGGAACAGGATATTGATTTATAAGAGAAGTTGTTCAGAGTTATTAGTTGTTTTCTCCCATCCTCTACCTTGGATGTCTTCTCTTGATTAAAATGCTGTCAGAGGGGAGTGGATGTGGCTCAAGGGATTGAGCTCCTGCTTCCCATGTGGGAGGTCCCGGGTTCTGTTGCCCTTGCTGGTGCCTCTTACAAACAAAAAAACAAATAACAAGTAAACAAATGAAAAAACCAACTCAGGGGTGGTTGAGCACTGGCTTCCCACATACAAGGTCCTGGCTTCAATCCCTGGCCCCAGTACCTGAAAAAATGCTATCAGAGGTATGCTGTATTATTTTCTTTCCTGTTGCTCCTGTAATAATTGCTACAAACATAATGGCTTAAAACCACACAAATTTATTATCTTACAGTTCTGGAGGTTAGAAGTCTGAAATGGGTCTCTAAAATCAAGATATTAACAGGGTTGTTGTAATCCTTCTGGAAGCTCTAGGGGAGAACCCATTTCCGTGCTTTTGCCAACTTCTAGAGGCCTTTCTCCACCTTCAAAGTGTCTTCTAATCTTGGTCTCTCTGTGACTCTTCTGCTTCCTCTTCCACATTTAAGAATTCTTGTGATTATATTGATAATCCACACAGATAATCCAGGATGATCTCTTTATTTTAAGTCAGCTGATTAGCAACTTTAATTCCATCTGAGATCTTAATTCCTCCTTGCCACTTAACATAACATAGTCTCAGTTTCCGGGGAATAGGATGTGGGCATATTTATTTATTTTTGTTGTTGTTGTTTGTATTCTTTGTTTTTAGGATGTGGGCATTTTTGAAGAATCATTATTCTACCTATCACAGACGCAAGTTTTAAAATAAAGTATAAATCATTGGCTTTGCATGGCAGTCTCTGAGCAATTCCAGTTGTAACCCATTTTTTCGATGGTACTTAATACCTCCCTTATGGTTATTAAAAGACTTTTGACCTCACATGGATATGCTAGTCTTTGCCCCTATTGTGCAGCATCATTTGATGTGTTCAAAATATTATTCTATCTGGGCTCATTTGACAGAAGTACTCTTGATTCTTTCTAGGGCAGCCCTAACAGTTCCAGGTAAGTGAGTAAAAGACTGTTGGACAAATGCTGACATGGAATTTTTCATTGACACAGACTTGGTTTAACACTTTGCTTCAATTTCTGCTTTATGGATCTAGTACATTAGTATTTAATCAAAGTTTTATTTAATTGATACTTAATTTTGGACTCAAGTGGTATTTGTAGAACTTAACATCAACAAATTTCAAATGTTTAATTAATTGATTAAGTTTTTCTTTTATACTCCATACATGTCTGGCAGATAATGGGCCAATAAACATTTGCCATATTAAGTCAAAATTCATCTTATAGTTAAAATACATTTTAAAAATGCATATTTAAGTAATATCACACAATTTTATTCTAAGAAAGACAGACTAAGCAATACTGGACCAAAATGCTCAATAATTGTTCATTTTATGTTGTTCACTTATTAATTTGTCCATTCACCTGTGCTAGAATTTTGGAGTTGAAAGAGATCTTAAAATGTAATTTATTCCAAGCCCTTCACTTTACAGATAGAAATATCAAGACCCGTAGCAAAGACTTGGCTGAGCCCCATTATTGGTCAGCAGAAGGTAAACAACTAAGAACCCAGATCGCCCAGCACTCAAGCCAATGCTTGACCTGCCCTATAGAACTGACCTAATAAAAAAGAGGAGTAAAGATCTGGGAGGTAGTCTCTGGAGAAGCCTGCAGGTGTCATTGATAAATTCAGACACTTAGGCCTATAAAGAAATAACAGGATATTCCCACCATCTTCAGTGCCCAGGGTATTATGTGCTTATGGAGGCTTGTTGTGTAAATATTAGAGTCCAGTCTTTTGGGCTCCCTGCCTTTCATTCTATTAGGTACATTGGAACTATGGATTTTTTTTTCCAGTAAATTTTTTTTTTTTTTTTGCCATTCAATGTGGATATTCAGTAGAGCATGCATTGATGTTTTTATAAAGTTATTCTGACTCTAATGAAGACAGAACATTATTTTAAGTGAAAGAATAAATAGGCAGAAATGGGATCTGTCCCTGAAAGGAATGAAGAAGCAATGGGATGGGGATAATGGAAATGAGAATAGCTGAACTTCTATCCACAATATGCTAAGAAAAATAGAAAGCAATAAAGGCAACTCCCATGAACAAGTCATGATGTACATGTATACCCCCAAAATAATCCAATATCTAAGCCATAAGAAATTGGCCTTAATTCTCACAGTACCCTCAAACCCAGCCTGAGGTTATCCTCATTGGGGTTGGAGAGTAGGGATTGGGAGAAAGTACTAGTATTTCTGTGGGACAAACTTTGCATTGCAGAAGCAAAAAGCATAACACTAAAAAGGAAAGATATATTAATTCAACAGAGATTCAGTATCTCTTTTAGGATATGGTTTTAAATTGAAAGTTAAATTACAGCAGGTTTTATGTCAAAAGGATGCCCAATGACAAGACAGACTTTCCTAATATAGAATCTGAAATGCTGATCAGATAGCAAGAAATTATATGAATACCAATAGATATTATGGTTAATCTTACTCAGTTTAGTAATATCTGATATTACAAAGGAGGGCAGATTCCTTTTTTACATTATGCCCATAACCCATTATGTAGTAAAGCAGATCTAAGCACATAGTTGTGCTACCAAGGGAGGTTGGGGACTCTCTTTGGGGGTCATAAATATAGTTTTCCATCTGCCTGAAACTGTTTAGGTGAAACATGCCTGAAGTCAGGGGCTGGATCCAATGATCTCTAGGGGTCTCTTCCCGCCTTTTGAGTCTTTGAGAGAAATTTCTAATCAGCATGTTAATGAGTACTTTAAATTTGTATTCTGATTTCCTTGAAGATAATTAGCAGAAACACAAAGTGCAGAACAGCATTTCTAAATGCCTGTTTAAAAGAAGGAAAGAAGAAAGTAAGAAAAAAAGATTCATTTAAAAAAAGAGGTAATAAAATTTGACCACTTGATATCAAAGAGGCAATTATCTGGGAAGGCAGTGTGGTTCAGTGGTCTTGGTAACATCTGAGAAAGGCCAAGGCTACTGGTTCTATACCCTGTTCTTAGGATATCTTGCTGTGTGACCCAGGGCAAGTCACTTGACCTTAGTTTCCTCATCTGAAAACACAAGAGCCCTGGAGTTGTGCTTGATTACCTGACTAATATCAAGCTACAGGAATTAAATGAAGAATGGAATTTCATTTTGGGCTTCATCACTGTTGCAGCAATGACAGATGGGAATCATATGAATAAGGTTAGCCCCTGTGCATCATTAACTGACAGAAAAAAAATCTGAATATCATGGATAGCAAACTCAACGTTGAAAATCCCTTAAGAAATCATAATTTCAGATATAATACAGATGGTAAATTCAGCAAAGATTTAACTTGATTTCTGCATTATGAGCAATTAATTGTGATATTATAGCCTGTGTTCAATTAACCTATAATTACTACAAAATTGGCCCTAGAAGAAAGGGAATGAAAAAATATATTCTAGGTTATGCCAATCTCTTTTCTTCTTGTACTTAGTTTTTAGGGTGAAAATATTTTTACTAATATTGACTTATAGCTGCTTTATAAATAAGAATAAAAATGTATCAGTCCAAATTATTTTTCTCCCTCTCTCCTTCCTTTATTTAATAATAGTAACATACATTCAATCTGAATTTTCGTATGTTTCTGGCACAAAACGTGATTTACTCTGGATGACTAAGTTGGCAGATTTCCAAACCTGGCACATAGGGTTAAATCCTTAGTGCCATGCTATTTGAAACAACACATTTTTTCCACCAGAGTTCACTGCTTGGTTTAATAAACATGCCCTAACAAGAAATTAAATGAGGAAGCATTTGAACTTATGCATAACACAAAAGAATAATGCTTTCTAAAAATCATCTAAAAAAATGTTTTGGATACACTCTTTTGAGCATGCAAACACTAAATTAAAAAATAAAATAAAATGATAGAATGATGAATTTTCATTATGTTTGTGACCACACTTCAAAAAACTGATAAATCTATGCAAATTAGGAGCTCTGAGTACTATTAATAATGATTGTCTATATTTTAATACACTATATATTCCGGTTAAAGTTACAGACACAAACCCATTCTGAAAAAGTATTTGGCATTTTGATAAGAGATTAAAATTAAATGCAGCCTTTTGTTCAGGAACATTAAAGAGAGGGCAGGGATATCTAGGAAATACTTCTCTATATGTGGTTTGGGGGATCATAAATTCTGGTTCTAACTCTGCTATTCAGCTTTTAGATGGCATTTTACCTTAGTCCCACCATCTGTACAGTATGAATAATCATATTTAGTTAACTCACATGTGTGTTGTAAAGACTAGACAATAAAAACTCTGAGCATTACAGCCATTCTCAGAGCACAGGTGATAAGGAAAACAAATGGTTAAGAGATACAAAGCATTTACAAAATGGTTTAAATTTTGTAATGATAATTCATGGGAATCACCTTTAACCTAATAGCAAAAACATTTTCTACCAAAGTTTACCTGCCAAAAATACCATGTGACTTAATTATTTTCCACATTTCCAGGTCTAAGAAGGATAACAAATGAGACAAACACATCCTGACCCTACAGATTATTTTGGTATCCCTTACATCAAGGATCAGCTAATGGCTGGTTCTTGCTCTAAGTTTTTATAGTATTTAGTATCGAATTACCCATATAATTGAAGGAGTGCACAGTATACTTTATCTGAAGAGCGGAAACTGGAGCAACTGTTAGGACTTCAATAATAAGAGTTTGTGGAACTCCTCTTTTATTCCAGGATATTGAAATTCACTCCTATAAATGCCCAGCAAACCTTTGTCTCTTTCCATTCCAAATTTCAAATTCCAAGGATACCAAAATCTATATGCCGAAATTTGGTCATATATACCTGGACATTTAGACATATTCAGAATTGAAAGATCACAGTACAGACATGACTTCTGGGCACTCACTTTTGCTTATTAATGGCTTATTCCAAGATATGGAAAAATCATTGTGAACCAAGAAATCGCCCCAGGGGGTGACTTCTAAAAGTATGCCATTAAATGTTAGCAACCATTTGGCATATGGGAAAAAGAGAGCATTTTCACTTTCTTCTCTTAATATTTGAGAGAAATTTTCCTACATTCTACTAACTGGATAACAACCTTTTCTTAGCCCTTTCCCCCTCTATGGCAGAAAATCAAAGTTAAACTGTCCGGTTGGAAAGTGATGTGTTTACAAATTTCTTTCTTTGCATTACTTTCTGGGGGGATTTTGTTCTCAGCATACTACTTTCTTTTATCAATCGCTTTTAGCATCTTCCTTTTGTGAAATTTGAGTATATTACAGGAAAAAATAAAATTAACAACACAAATAAATAAGTTAAAGACCTCTGATTGTGTGTTAGGAAAGTCAGAAGGAAAGAGTATTTCAAGAATGGGTAGCTCTCCCGGGCACAAGGCGGCCACCTGTCGCAGGTGGTCTACCGCCTGGGGTCGCCACCCCCACCTTCGGCGGGCGGGACCGGGGACTCCTCACCTCGGGTGCCGCAGTGCAGCCCGCGGGCCGCTGGGGCCCTCCTCGTCCCCGTGTCCCGCCCCTCCGGCCCCTCCCTCGCCGGGCCCCCTGCCCAGCAGGCCACGGGAGCCCGCTGGGAGGGCGGGCCCGTCGCAGCCGCGCTCGTCGCGGGGCTGGCAGGGAGGAGCGGAGTCCGCGAGGCCGAGCCGAGGCAGAGCTAGCGGGAGGTCGCCGCAGCTGGGGACACCGCGCGCCGCTGCCCAACATGGTCGCTACGCACGCTGCCCATTCTTCCTCTTCCGCCGAGTGGATCGCCTGCCTGGATAAAAGACCATTGGAACGTTCTAGTGAAGATGTGGATATAATCTTCACACGGCTGAAAGAAGTTAAAGCTTTTGAGAAATTTCACCCAAATCTCCTTCATCAGATCTGTTTATGTGGTTATTACGAGAGTCTGGAGAAAGGAATCACATTATTTCGCCAGGGTGATATTGGAACAAACTGGTATGCTGTCTTGGCAGGGTCTCTGGATGTTAAAGTATCTGAGACCAGCAGTTACCAGGATGCAGTGACCATCTGTACCCTGGGGATTGGGACAGCCTTTGGAGAGTCCATTCTGGACAACACGCCTCGCCATGCGACCATCGTTACCAAGGAGTGCAGTGAGCTGCTCCGCATCGAGCAGAAGGACTTCAAGGCACTATGGGAGGATAGATATTCACTGGATGCCTGAGAACTTTGAGACACAGAAAAAGAAGGACGTATGCTTACAAGTGGCCCTCTTCACTCACTCAGCTTACCTACTAGGCAACTTGCCCTTTTAAATGGCTGCTCAATTCAACGTTAACTGATGCCACTTAAAAATTTTCATTCCTAAGAAACTTCTGTTACATTCAACAAACATATTTTGTTCCCACCATGTGGACATGCAAAAGAGACCATGCCTGCCCCTGTGGTTTATAGTCCCCAGGAGAAGACAGAGAAATAGGAACACAAATCATTCTGATATGTACTACAAAGTACTATAAGAAAGATACAGTGTGCTGAGGGACATATGGGGGCACAGAGAGAGATTTCATTTCCATCAAGGATATCATTTCCTTCAAAGACAAAGAGATTTGGTTCTGAATTCTTGCATGGCTACCAAGGTTGTTTTTCAGTATCCCAAGAGGTTTGGGGTCAGTTCACCAAATTATAGCATTTGAGGCAGTCTTGTCCCAAGGAGCTGACCACACAGGGCAGGCACAGGCCTTCTGTACGCTCTTCTCGTTTGCTGGGCTCCCGAGGGCAGTCCTGGGTAGACTTTAGCATGCCCTGGGAGGGTATCATGTGTTGTATTTCCAAATACGAAGTTTTGTGTTTTGTTTATTGTAATCATCTGGAGAAATCCGCTCTGAGGCTTAATGGGTCCCCCAGGCAAAGGCAGTTCTAGTGAGGAAAATGTTAAGAACTTTAGACTTTCAGAAGGAACTCGTGGTATGGATTGGGAGATATTGTTAAGCTTTTTATGTGTAGAAAGCTCTGTAGTCATGGGATTTTCCTGTTCTCATTGAGTCAAATTCCACTTCTGTGTAGCCCTAATTCTGCTGTGGAGCGGTGAGGGCATGGTCGCTGGGGCATGGCGTCTGACATGGTGGATGAAGCAGCAGGAAATCCTGTCACAAGTTAGCCTCCCCGAATTCCTGCAGTTTTGCTTGTGGTTGATCTTACTGATCTCAGGGTTTTGAGCTGTCTAACCCACGCCAATAAATGAAAGGCATTCCTTCAAAAGGACATTGATGTGGTCCATTGGTCTGGCCTGAAATTCTGATCTATTCTGGGTTTAATCCAATTTTGTTGGGTGACTTTTTGGAAAGCAAGCTTCTTGGGCCACCTTATTGCAAAATAAAGATACTTTTACTTAAATGTTGACTTGCTGACAGAAGTGGCCAAAGTTAATATTCTAATGTTGATTGATTACTTACATTGTTTATGAATTGAAAAAATTTACTGTTCCCTGCCTCCATTTTTGTTTGCAAATTAAAGAAAGCAGAGCCACAAATTATATGAGTGGAAAGCATAAAATACAGGGCAATGGTTCATATTGTATCAAAATAAAGTGATAAAGAGTTCTGATCAATGGTATTGGCTACATGAATTGAATGAGTTTTAAAAACCTTCTCACTGCTTTTCCTTTTTGCTTCTACATTTTTTCTAATGTTCTTATATATATTGCCTCCAGTTGTTTCTTCCCTACCTCTATGTGGAATTTATTTTAGGGTGTATAACAAATTTTCTTAAGATTTCTTTTCTGTGTATTTTTACTGTGATCTACAGTTGTTCCTTCCACCATTCCACTGCTTGGATTTCCTTAAAGATCCCAGTGATTTGATTGTGGAACCTTCTAGTCCTTTGTCCTCCTTGCCTAACACACAAGCCCTCCACCAATGCCCTAAGCTGTGGGTCTGAGTGGAAACAGACCACAGAGTAGTATTTTCATCTGCTCCAAAGTTAGAGAAACAAGTCTTCTTTTTTGTTAATCTATACTTGTTTTCTCTTTTTTTCACTATCCAAAATTATATCCACCTCTTTAATAGCTCTGGGAAAAGCATAGACGCTCTTACCAATGTGTTAATGGATACAGTTTTTTATTTTCTTGCCTTTGCTATTTGTTGTAGATTCAGTTTATTTGTTTGGAGGATATTTTTGCCCATGCTTAGCTTTGTTTAAAGTTCATAGAATTTCCAGTACAAATATTCTGAAAAAGGAAAAAAAATCTTTATACTAATTTTCATTATATATAATCTCTGTTTAAAGCTTAGAAGAACTTGAAAAAGGGAAAATGTAGTAAAATGATCACATATTGCATTTAATAAGAAATGTACTTGCTCAGAACATGTACAACTTGGTAACTAATACTATAAAAAGTATTTTCTCTTCAAAAAAAAAAAAAAAGAATGGGTAGTCAAAATTGTAATGATTTTACAGAGTGGATGAAAACTATGGCACAGAGAAAGGGCCATTTTATTTTGTGATTATCATGGGTGACCTTCAGAAATGCAGTTTCATTAATGTAGGAGCAGAAAGTCAAGATATACAGAGTTAAAAAGCAAATGATGGTGAGATAGGAAGTAGCATCAGCAAGTATAGAATGCACTTTAAAATTCCAAGAGTGAAATGGAGGAAAGTAGATTGTTTTCAAGATACTTAAAATATTATCTCACCATTAAGCCTACAATATCTAGTGGCAGCTGTGTAGGTAGGTCTAAGAACATTCTTTGAATTAGTGGAGACAACCATGCACACTTTATGAAGAAAGGTGAGAAATATCTTTAGGTTTTGTCCAGGGCTCCCTTCATTCCATGCCCTATTCAGCCATGAATTGGTGCCGGGAAGTACCTCTAACTTTTCTCCTTGATCCGTTTTCTATTTTCTCCTCACCCTCAAAAGTGCTAGGGTCAATAGAGTACCTTGCACCTAATACTGTTATTTAGGACCTCTATCTTCTTTTCCATATAGAATAGTTTAAAAAAAACCATTTGAATTCTTTTGAATTTGACATTGGAAAGTAAAACATTTCTTGTTAATATTGTTTAGCTTAAATGAAGGAAGTGCATAAAAGTATATTTATAGCAGCAGGGAAGGAGCCAATGGAGAGGTAGACACTAAAGATGGTCGCACCATTTTTTTTCCCGAACTGGTCTGAAGAGCACCTACATCACAATCATCTGGATGCTTATCTCTGTATCCAATTTAGTTAGGCAAAGAGGAAGAGAATTTATTATTGAAGTGGGAGAAGAATGCCTTTTATTCTGAAATTTAAGGGAAAAAAGGGGGGGCTGGATGAGCTTTATGGAAAAGTGGAAAGGACAGCACATAAGTAGGTTCATTATAACACCTCAACTCTCGAATTAATGTAGGAAGCAAAAGTCTTCCACTGAGATTTAAAAAAAAAAAAAAAAAGTGGAATTGTGACTTGAGAAACAAAGAAATTTTAAAATGGGTATCAAACTGAATTCCCTAGGAATCAACAATATTTTTTGTTTTTAAGGCACAATTTTTTGGTACACATTTTCACAGCCGATGGCAACTTGCAGTCAGTGCTGGCTACGTCTTGATAAAAATTGCTATTTCCTGTACATGTGGGAGCTGGGTCATGGCTATTCATACTGCCACTTAATTTGAGTTATGTGCATTGCTAAAAATATTATCAAAAAGCATTAAAACAGTAAGCTATTTTGTACCCAGAAAAGCATGGAAACAGTGCTGTAGGGCATGAATTTGGTTGTAATGAAGCAAAAATATAGAATATCCAGAAGCTTTAGTGGGATTCAAAAATATAAGGTAGTCACATATTTATTACTGATATGTTTGTAATGGATTGGTTATTACATATCAAATAATACAACCAAAGGCAAAGGAGATTGCCATATACCTCAAAATAGATGAAAGGAATTTCAAAGCAACAAGAAGCTGGTGTGACCAATTCAAGTAACACAGGGTTATCTTTGAGGTATTTCTTGTCTGTTTGTGAGAAACTCCCAGCTAATTGAAAAGTAGCACTTTCATTTCCAGCAACATATGATTCAATTGGGGAAAACTACTAAAAATCCGTTTTAGTCAAATAGATGAATCCTGGAGCTCTTTGACATGCTTCAAAAGTATACTATCAATACCAAAGACACTAAAAATATGAAGATCACGAGCACGGATGAAGAAAGGCAATGTATCACTGTGAAGCTATAAATAACTACCAATGGCAAAATTCTTACTCCGTGTTGGATTTTTTTTTTTGTACCAGGTGGGTATTGAACCCGGGACCTGTTATGTGGGAAGTCGGCACTTGGCCACTGAGGCACACCAGCTCCACTGAGTTGGCCTTTTTGTCTGTTTGCTTGTTGTTTTTCTTTTGGTTTGGTTTGGTCTGAATTTTTGACTCTAGGAGGCACTGGGGACCAACCTGGACCTCCCATGTGGGAGCAGGCACTCAATGGCTTGAGCCATAACCACTCCCCGTTGTTGGATTTTAATCTGAAAACTGTTGTAAAGAATTTCTCCTCATAAATGTTACTGTATATTCGCATGTGGGTGCTAATGATGGTGACTGGCTATGAATCATTTGAAATAGACACCTAAGAAGTCTTCTTAACAAGGGCAATCTTTTACTTATTAATTTTAGTTAGTTTACAAGCATCTGACCAGTTTAAAAATAAGATTACCGAAATATATAATAACATTGTTTTATTGCCACTATGAGTGGACAACTGCAGCCTCATGATATTTCAATCAAGCAACCATTTAAGCACTATTTGAAGAAGGGCATGAGTCCTTGTTGTTGAAAGAAAATCATCTATTTTCTGGTAAGATGAAGAAAAGTGCCAAATGTCAAAACTGGCAAAATGGGGGTCGGAGTCTAGGAGAAAATCGTGAAGAAAATAGTCACAAAAAATAACTGCATCAACAACACAGCAGCACAGACGTTGATAATTGGTTGAAAAACACAGTAAATGAATGAGTCAAAATGAGATTAAAAAGAGTGGAACTCTAATGTGAAAGTATTTTAAGAATTCCATAACCAATTGAAATTAAGAGAAAAATGGCATAACCTTCCCAAGGTGACATAATTTGCTTATTTTTTTTTATATTTGCATGTAATGATATAAAAAACTTTGGCCCTCTAAATAAGTCTGAAAGAACTCTTTCAATAAGCATAAAACCAAAAAAAAAAAAAAATGTAGATTTTAAGAAAGTATTATGTCATAGTTTGATTGACAGTGGGTTTTACCTTCTAAGTAATACATAAATTAATGCTTCTGAGAATTGATGGCATCTTAGACTTAATGACATACTGTAATAGGAATTTTTATGGGATTATTTTCCATGTTTACTTCTCACTCTCACTCATTCATCCATTTGTGAAACCACAATAAGTACTAAATTTGCTCCAGAAATTCTAATAAAAATTAGGGATAAAATGGTTAATGAGGCATAGTCTTGTGATTAATATGTTCACAGTCTTGTGGGGAAGATAATAGAAATAAATAATTATAAGGCAAAAAACACTGTAGTAAAGATATGTACAAATTGTTATTATTGGAGACCTATGAGGCAGTCACAGGCTCTGCCTGGGTGATTTTGAGAGAACTTAACAGAAGAGATATTAGGGATTAAATCATGAACAAAGATTGACTATATTTTGGGCAAAAGGTGCAACGTGTATAGTGATGGTGAAAGTTGCTAGAATAATACGAAATTAGTTTTTAGATCAGTGGGACAGAAACATGTAGTGAAGGACCTTAGAGGGAAAAGTTGGAACCAGATTTTGAAATGTCTTGTTTGTAGTGATGTGGAGTTTGTAGCAATGGGAACTACTAAGGGATTTTTTCCCAGCATTTGATTTTTGAGAAGATAATTTTGTGAAAGATAAACAAGAGTGCAAGACTACTAGATAGACGATGAACTAAATATTTCAGGTGAGATATGATAGGACCAAAACTAGAATTGAAGACTATTAGAGACAATTAGGATAAAGTTTGCAAGAGGAGAATTATTTTGGGGTAATACAAATGAGTTTCATTGTAGACATGCTATGTTTGATATGACAGCTGCGTGAAGCCATCCAGTACCCAACTGGAAATAATTCAGAGCTCAGGAAGATGTGGACCTAGAGTCATTTGCATCACTGATGTGAACTCTCCTAAGGAAAGTGCAAGAAAGTGAAGAAAATAGAATTTAAAAAAGAATGTTGATAAGACTCAGCTTACTAACAAGGAAGAGCCAACAAAGAAGACCCCGAGGGAATAGCAGAGGGAAGAACTAAGAGAGGCAGCTATTGCAAAAGTCAAATAAGGGAAGTTTTTTAATGGCAAAGGCCTCTAACAGCATCAAATAGTAAATGCTCAGAGTGGATGAAGACCTTTAAAATAGTTCATTGGATTTGACATTTAGGTCATTGTTGAATTGGGTGGAGGTGATTTTATCGGATTGTTGGGTATGGGGCCATGGACAGAAGTGGATTATAGTGGATGGAAGAACAGCAGAAGAAATAGTAACGATAAGAATAAAAAAGAATATAAATGGGAAGCGGCTGTGGCTCAATCAGTAGGGCTCCCGTTTACCATATGGGAGGCCTCGGGTTCGGTTCCCAGAGCCTCCTGGTGAAGGCAAGCCCGCCCGCACGGCGTGGTTAGCTGACCCAGCGAGCACAAACAGCAAGGGGGGGATAAATGAATAAATAAATAAAATCTTTAAAAAAAGAATATAAATAATGGGAGATAATATTTATGGAGCACTTACATAGTGCTAGGCACTGTGCTGAGTGTTTTGTAATATTATGCCTTTTAATTCCCCTACCAACTTTGCACAGTAGATAGCAACATTTCAAAGATTAAGTGAGACAAAAAGTTATATTACGTGCCCAAAGACACATAATCTTCTATTACTAGAGCCAGGTTTCCACTATTCTGTATACCACTAACAAAGAATAAATGGAAATTTGGGATATAAACAAAAGCAAAATAAGAGAAGTAGAAGAAAGTTAGAGTATAAAGTATTCTTTCAAGAAGTTTAACCATCAAGAGCAATAAGACAGAAACTGTACCATGTAATAATGTTGAGGCAAAGTTTATCTGGGTTCATGGTGGAGGAGGGGACTTGTTTTTAGGTTGAGGGAGACTTTATTTATATGAGGTAGGTAAAAGGGAGTTTCAATAATGCAAAAGAAAGAAAAGGGTAATTAGTGGAAGGAGATCACAGAGAAGGAAAGAAAACAAAATTTCCAGTCAAAGGTTTACTCTCTGAGCACAGGAGATATCGGATCTCAGGATGGAAAAAAAGCAAAGAAGGAAGTTGGCGTTATAGATGGATAAATGAGCATGGTAGAAAGCTGTGGAGTTTTTACCTGACTTACATCTTCTCTGAGTGTACAATATAATTAGGAATTGAGGAGTATTGTAAAAATTTGAAGCAAATGACTCAAGGAATTGGAAAATCTAATTGTATTAGAAGCAGCCTTAAAATCCCAGTGTAAAATAGAAACCATAACTTTGTATCAATTTCACCTGGCATTGTTATATGCTTTATAATTCCCGGTGCTTGAGATATCAGTAATAAAAGACTAGTGAAGGTGGTTCTTGGGATCATGAATAGGATCGATTCTGGGGGCATAGCAGAAAGGGAGAGAATTCTGGCAAGCGTTGAAATGCCATTATGGTGAAAGCAGCACAGGGCTGCTGAACAGGATGGGATTAATCATTGAATTGCTAGTTAAGATCAAAGAAGCAATGTAATGACGTGAGAAATATGAAAAAACAGGTGGATATGAGGGAAAAAGCAGGATTTCAAGGTTTTCATATTTCAGAGGCACTCTTAGAAGTTGAATAGTTTGAGTGTTCTGGCCTGAATGAGTTCAGCTAAACAAGGAGGAATGAGAAACTCCAATATTAAAACCATGGCTGGTAAACTAAATAGGGGTTTTAAATAATTTGAAATTTTACTCCTGGTTAGGTAATCCTTCCAGAATATCATACAGTCGTGGCTTTGCAAGAGAAAAGTGATCCTCAAGGATATGATTCCACTCAAAACACAGAAATCCCTAGGCCTAGTTTCTTTTATTAATATTAATTTTCATTAAAACTAATCCTTTCTCTTTCCGCTCTTTAACATGCTCTCTGCTAGCACACTGTGTCTGAGAACATTTCCCTTTGACCCCAAATTCTGGTTAACATGCCTATTGTCTCCATTCTATTTCTAGGAGCCTGAACTCCCCACAAGGTTAAAGCCTGGATCTAGGAGAATGTCAACTATACCATTATTCTTTTCTTCAAGGATTAGTTTTTTTATTCATGATCTGTCACTGATGTTTGGCAAGCATTTTGGGGGAAATTTCTTCATGGTTTCATATCTCTTTACCACTAAGACCATGCTTAAGTATTTGCATAATATCAATTTGCATAATGTACTTCATCAGCATTTATGTGACATTTTATTTCCTCTCTTCTATTGTCTTCTTGCCCTCTGCCTTTAATTGTCAAATGGTAAAAATAATAGAGTTTATTTCCTCGACAAGTCTTCCAAAGACAGAACATTTAACAAATATCATGACTATTTTAGACAAATCTCTGGGATTTCTTACTTAGTTGCAACTGGTTCACTCTTTTTGTCTTAATCAAAAAACATAGAGACTACCTGAAAACCAAAATTTATATACAATCAGATAACCTGTATTTATAATTTTTTTTCAAAGCCAACTTGCCTTATGGTGACTAATATGTAGCAATCAGGACCCTTGCCAGGTTTCCTGACTCAGTTCAAATGTGACCTTATCTCAATATTTTTCCTGATTTCCCCAGACACAGTTAATTATTTCCTTCTCTGTGTTCTCAAAGAACTCTGTTCATTTATGTCATTTACCACTTATCACTGACCTGTACAATCTGATTACTGGTCTGAATTTTCCTTTAGACTTTTGACATGTTTGACAGTTGAAACTGTCTTATTCATTTTTGAATTCACAAAAACAGTAAATGTGTGATTTAGATTCCATGTAATTAGAAACAAGTTTTTAAACATTTTTGTTATTGTATATACTATATAAATAAAAGTGCACAAGTCCTAAATGTACAGTCAGATGAATCACATAGTCTATCCCCTTTGGTCATGAAATAGAGTGTTAACACCAGAGCCACTCTTAACAACCCAGAGTATCACTACCCTTTCCCACTCCTCAAAAGAAATGGCTAGCCAGATTTTTAATACCATACATTCGTTTTGCCTGTTTTTGTGATCCTATGTAATTGTCGAGTAAATGATTTTGTACCTTCTTTATTTTTTTCTTGCTTAGTCTAAAGCGCAAACTGACAACAAATCCAAGATCCAGAGTAATTCAAAATTAACTATGTCAATAAGAATGTTAAGTAGTGTTAATAATGCTTATCTAACTTGTACATATAAGGAATGGTATACAAAAAGTATGTATGCTGTACAAAAAAAGTAACTGACAATTATTTATATCTTATTCTTTCAGAAAAATAGAAAGAAGATATTTGTACTCCTAAACTCTACCAACATGCGAAGTCTAAGCTAGAAATTTAACAGGTCCAATTTGACATGTGGACCATAAGGTACTTGTGTACTTGTAATAATAGTTCAGTTTCCCAAAATGTGAATATAAAATATAAGTGAAGCCCTGCAGCTTTGTCTTGCCATAGCTGTGTTATTTTTCTTAGATGAAAATTGAATTTTACAATTGAGTGTTTGGTTTTAGTTCCTCCTTTCAGTGTAAATGATGTAGTTACAGCATTATCAAATTTGGATTAGATCTTTCACTTAGAAAGGTAGTTCTCAAGGAAGATGAGTTTTGCATTCTCTCTCCTGGGGACATTTGACGATGCCTGGAAACTTTTGGTTGTCATAACTCATGGTATTTGTATGTGTTGTGGGGGTGGGGAAAGGTGGGAGAGGGCACTAATGGAATCTAGTGGGTAGATGTTAAGGATGATGTTAAACATCCTAAGATGCATGGGACAGTCACCCACAACAAAGGTTATCTAACCCTAAATGTCAATAGTGCCAAGGATAAAACTTCCTGACTTAGAGGAATTTCCCCAGAAAATACTCTGGCATCCTCTGTTGTTGTTTGTTGAATTTTATGATGTCTAAGTTTTAAAAAATGCTGAATGCCATGCATGTGTTGTTTTTTTTTTTTTTTTTTTTTTTTGCTTTGCATTTTTTACTTTCAAGGGAATTAATATCAATTTAAGGGAAATTAAACTAAAAACACCTGGAGAAATGCAGGAACTAAGAATATTCAAATGCCATTTCTGGTATATTCCTGTCTTGTAAGTTCAAGAAAGGGGCTGCCTTGGTTTAAATGTGCTTTGTAACATATTCAATACCAGGTAGATATTATTATTTACAATAATTAAGGATGTTCTGAATCATCAAGATATATTCTTTACCTCTTATTTACACTATTGCGTTTTTTTTTTGTAAACGGATTTTTTAAAATTATTTGAAAATTATTTTCTTAAACTTCAATTTGACTGTATTTGCATTTCCTTTTGTGCAAATTAACAATATGTGATAACATCTTTTCTAGAAAATGAGTTTAAATAGTCTGCGTGTTATGTTTGGCTTTTAAAAAGATGGTTCCATATAAACAGTGATTCTTTATATGACTTTGCCAGTGTTAAAACTCTAACCAGTTGTGTCACCTTAGTAGAAAAATGTTGCTGTTTATTTCTTATTATGATTTAAAATAAGGCATGTATATTAGTAAAAAGTAGAGGAAGAGGGAGGCAAAGAACGAGCAGTAGAGAAGGAGACAGATTACATGGGGCTGTATATATTATCACTCTAAAATCAGTAGGGAAAGCTGCTAAATGCTCTTACAACTGTAATAGCCTATCTCATGTTAATTCTAGCCCGGAGCTTCATGACACTTCTTGTTCAGAGATAATGGGGACTACTTTTTTTTTTCCTAGTTGAATAGCAGATTTTTTTTTTTTTTCCCAAGGACGTCAAATAAATTAAGCAGTCTTTGCAAACAGCAATACAAAAGGCTTTTGCTTTGTAGGAATTCCCAGTAATAACATGGAAGAGTTATTACCCTTGATACTTAGTGGATTTTTTAATGGCTAGCAATAATCATTTTGATTGAATATTGGCTTATAATAGGCTTGTAAAGGAATTCAAGCACCCTTAACTGCTTTCAACCTTAGCTTCATGTGCCTCAGGAAAATCCTTAAAACAATAGATCTTAGAGTCATTAGCAAGGAAATAGTTTATAAAAATGAAGTTTATACCGATTACCTTCAAAAGTACAGCCAATTAAAATTTATTATTTATATAACTTTAATAAGTGAATATAACATTGACCCTCTTGAAAGAGGAAATTATTTTATGGCAAATAATTTAATTTCCTTGGATTTCAACTCTCTTTTATACGAAGATATGTCTTTTCTCATAATTCTTAGTTATACAAATCAATTGGGATTTTCTGTTCTGAATCCCTATTATACTATTCCAGACCTCTTCTCCAGCCAGTGGGGAAATGTATGGGAATGTTTATTAAAAGAAACCAATAGTGTTTGAAATATTAGAAGGCAAGGCTTTAATATTATTTTGTTTGCTATTTATGTTTCCTCAGTGAGAATGCTTATAGCTATACTCTTTTTTTCTAGACTTTGAGATAAAAAAGAAATACTCCGGAGGCTAATCTACTGAAAAATATGTGAAGTGACTCCACTCTGAGGTTGTAGAATCCACTAAAACTCAGCTTCCACATCATGAATGGACTGCAAGTGAAGCAGGTTTGAGGCATGATTGGACTCTGAAGAATTATGAAAAATGATTTCTTACTTGTTGTTTTATCACATCCTATCTATCAGGGCAGGATAGTATCAGTAATTGAAAAACACACTATTTGAGACCCTAGAGTGCTGCTGCCCAAAGGAGAGCTTTGTATGAAGCTATGGGACAGAAGGTTATAAATCGAAAGGACTGCATCTGCTCCTCTGTTCCCCTTTAGAAGCCATTGCTGGTAAAAGGGATAGACTCTCTTGCAATAGCAAGGAATTTCCATTTTATCTGTGTTTTTTAAGCACTTCTGAGCTACTCTTTCTATTTCCCCATACAGATATTAGCATTTCTTTCTTATTTTCATTGGTTGGTGATTTTAATTCTATTCCATATGAATAGTATTAAAATGCCTAATATTCTCTTTATAACGGGGGGAAGAGTCCACAGCTAACTTGCAGATACATAATCTTTCTACTACATAAGCTTTATTAGGGCAGGAAACCATATAATAGGCCTTTATTTAATACTTACTGAATTAGTAAGTATATGCTTACCTATTCTTGCACATGTAAACAGACCATTTGATTGGAACAATGCTGTACAACATATTGATTAAAAATTAATTGGGAATAATTTTAGGAAGTACTTCCTGACCTTTATGTACCAAATTAACAATGATGACCCATGATCAACAGAATATGTATGCTGAACGCTTTTCCAGTCCTGATGATGGGTTATACCAGTTCCTTTACTGATCACTAGGTCACATTTGTGAGATTGACTTTGGGGTTGAATGGTAAGGTGTGTTACCTTCAAATATAACCAATGGGGTAGGAAACACTGCACCATATATCAATGAACCATATGACTTTAGACTAATTAGTATCACATTCCAAGCAGGCATTTAAACATATAGATACCATTAAATTCCAGATTATCCACAACATTCATATTAATGAGTGATCATCTGTCTAAATGTTCTTTTCCCCACCGGGCTTAATTCCCATGTCCCTCTTTAGGGCTTCTTCCTGTCACTCTAACTATCTTGGAACTGTAAACCTCTCCTCTCCCCTCCACCACTTCCCCCCACAATGATGTCTCAGGCCAGACTTTTTGCTGACACCTGCACTAATAGCAGGGTAGATTATCTACTGTTCTTAATTATCTCTCCCACAGCTCGCCTTCATTAGTTCAGATAATTGACTATATGTGTAATATTCATAGACAGAACAATGTGCTATAGAAAAAAAAAAAAGGAGAGGAAAAATCCAAATCTTTAGTTTATATAAGGTTAGCAGTGTGTGTGGTATCAGACATTGAACAGCATCTATAATTTGGGGGATTATCTGCTTTTCTTTTGTTGAGGAAGCCATTAAGAAATAGGAGTGAGATTTTTTCAAACAATAGGAGGAAGTTTGGAATACAGTTTTCAATGAAGAGATAAGAAAGAGCTTCTATTAGGGAAATTTAAACTCTCATGAGTGAGCAGACTAGAAACAGCAAATGATGAGCACTGATGAAAAATCAAAGGATTAGCCATCAGTTATTGAGCTACCTAGGAGGCCTAGAGAAAAGGTGAGGACATGAATTCAGTGGAAACTGGGCATCAATAGAATAATTATGGTAGAAGAAGAAAGAATCTTTTCTAGATTCTTTTGACTCAATCCTCTAGATTGTTCCCGCACTTTTTATCCCTATGAGATAAATAATTATTCCTATTATCTGGCTAGCAAAACTAAGTATTAAATAGATTTGGCAACTTCCCTCATTGACAAATGATGAAAATGATGAGCTTGGAATTCAAACCCCTGGAATATGATGCTTGAGGATGCACTGTCATCCCGCATGCTATTTATATGATTTGCATTCTTTCAAAAATCATAGCTCAAAATTGCATGCTTTAAAAGCAAATAGCAACACCAAGTATATATATATATTGTGTGTGTGTGTGTGTGTGTATATATATATATATATATATACATTTATACACAATAGGACCAATACTATCATTACTGCAAGTTTATATTATGTTCATTGTTGTATTAGTCAGCCAAAAAGGTACTGATGCAAAATACCAGAACTTGGTTGGTTTTTATAAAGGGTCTTTATTTAGGGTAGAAGCTTACAGTTACTGGGCCATAAAGCATAAGTTTCTTCCTTCACCAAAATCTGTTGCCACGTGTTGGAGCATGCTGACGTTTACCAGGGTTCAGGCTTCTTGGGTTCCTCTCTTCCCGGGGCTTGCTTCTCTCTGGGCTCAGGCTTGCTTTGTGCCGCAAAGCTGGCTGTAGACTATCCGGCAAATGGCTTGCTTCTCTTCCCGGGGCCTTCTCTCCTTCCTCATGACCAAGCTCTCTTACTTCCTGGGGCTCCAGCTTAAGACTCCAACATCAAAACTTCAACTCAAAACTGTTTCAACACTGTCCTTTGCCAGGGGTGGGGCTCAACGCCCTATTGACATGGCCCAGTCAACGCCCTAACCATAACTTAATCATGTCCATTAACAGACCAGTTTACAAGCATAATCCAATATCTATTTTTGGAATTCATAATTACATCAAACTGCCAAACTGCT
The DNA here is from genome assembly GCA_026826555.1 of Tolypeutes matacus. Classification (NCBI taxonomy): domain Eukaryota; kingdom Metazoa; phylum Chordata; class Mammalia; order Cingulata; family Chlamyphoridae; genus Tolypeutes; species Tolypeutes matacus. Next base: position 9,393,752 of record JAKSZT010054350.1, read on the forward strand.
ACAATTGTGTAAAGAGTGAATATAATAACATAAGGAGAGTTAGAATGAAAATAAATTTGTGATTCATTGTCAGAGTAATTCTCTTAAGAAGCAGAGCTATGTCAAGAATCCTTAGATTGAAATGGATTAGGGGATGATTCAGATGTGAAATAATAGCACAGCATTTCCTCTCTCTGTGTGTTAGTTTATATAATAGGACAAGCTAACTTCATTAATTTTTTTTTGTTTGTTTGTTTGTTTTGTTTTTTGTTTTTTGTTTTTTTTTACCGGGAGGTCCCGGGGATAGAACCCGGGTCCCTCCATATGGGAGACGGACGCCCAACCAGTTGAGCCACATCCGACCCCTTCATTAATTTTTCATATTTTTGAATTAGTTTTCACAGTAAAGATAAAGGTTTATTTAAAAACATATGCATTACGAACATTTTAGATGACCTACTAATACTGCTTTGCATATTATTATTGGGCTCTAGAAAAAAAAGAGAGAATTTTGCTCTCTCAGTATCTCTGGTGAGTTGATCTCGCAGAAATGAATGTATAGAAAAGAAAGTGTGATTTGAAGCCATTTATTAATTGACCTGGAGTGACATCGTTGCTTAAAGCTTTTTTTTTTTTTTAATTCAGATTTCATCTTGCTTTGTTTAATTTTCATGCTAGTAGAGTGTTGAAAGCTGAAAGGTTTTCATTTGTGTTTCTGCTGACTTGCACATTTCACACAATAGGCCTTATTATTAAGGGGCCTGATCATGGTCAGTGCAATTTGCAGTGTTAGCTAATTTTTGAAACTACTAGTGAATTCAAAATTAATTACAGACTATTTTGGGTTCATTAGTGTCCATGAAGGGTTTTATGCATGTTTGTTTTTTAATTGAGGAGAGGGAACAAAAATAAAAAGTGCTGCTTTCTCTCATATGCAGCAATCAATTGGTGCAATCTTCACCTGAAAAAGTGATAATAGTAGCTGCAAAGACAATATAATCAAATTCTTTGGCAGTGGGCAGACATGTGCATCTACCCTGTTTGATATTTGAATATCCCAAAGCATGGCATGAGGGGCAATGTGAAAATAATTAAGTGACAAAACAAAGAAAATAACACAAGTTTTGCAATTTCACGCATATTTACCAAAAGGGGTCAAAGTTCTAAGCATTCCATATAATCAAATAATTTATTAGGTTTTGAGGTTAACTGCTTACAGCTAAGCAACTTGTAGCTTAATTGCTTCTCATACTAGAGTAGAGTTAGAAATGTCTTTCTGGCCCCTATCCCCAAAGCAGGAAACCCAGCCTGAGGCACTGAAAGTGCTATACAGGAAACAGTAGGTAGCATAATTCAGCCATGTCAAATTAATGTTGCTATCCTGGGAACATAGATAGCATAATGAAGGAAGAATAAGGACATTTAGGAGAGAGAGTCCTTCAGTAGGACATCCCTTCTAGTTTCTACTTATGTGCAGAAAATAATAATTTATTTCCCATTTAAACAATATTCTAGAAATTAATTTTGATAGACTAGCTATACATTTTAGATCCATTCATTCATTCATTCATTCTTTTTTTTTTAATGTCTGATTACTTCTTTATAGTAACATTTAAATTTCCAAAAAAGGTAGAGAGAGCAGGAAAGAAGCATGTATTTAACTTGAGCAAGAAAATGAATATATTTTTGTGTGTGTGGTGTTCAACGTATAAATAAATCTCCTTGTAAGCCAAATTCATGACTGCTCTTTGCTCTTATGGTTTAAAGTCATCCTGCTTTTGTTAAATGATAGATTATCAGCAGAGAGAAACAGCAGGTTTTTGCTCACAGTGATAGATAATGGGTAGAAAAAAAATGTGTTCCTGAACTTGGTTGAACAGCCAGCCTCCTCACTTGAGACATTTAAAAATATGCTGGATAAAGAAAAGGAAAATGCCCTTCAGGGACAATCATTTGCTAAATCAATAGATAGTCCATCTTTTTGAGATTTTTTTTTATATGGGAAGTGGAATTAATGATACACCAAAAAAAGTCTGAGAAATTTTCTTTATATTCACACAAAAAGCTGATAACTGATATGAATGAGTGGAGAAAAGAGAATCTGTCCTATAACCATCCAGTGATATGCATGTGGATAGCAATAGGCACGGAGGGACAAGTCTAGGATGTCTGTTATATCCATTGTTACATCCATGCTCTAGAATGTCTTTTAAATACCAGTTTTTTATAATTTACAAAGAAAGAATAGGAACTAGAAGTAACTCATGCCAATGGTTATAAAATAATCTAAGATGATGAATAGACATGATATTACTTTTCTATAAGTCAGGAATGCATATTTTGTCATGTTATGATGACATTGTGGAAATGCCCTCCTTGATATGTTTAACAAAATATAGAAATTTATAAGTGGAGACCACCTAAGTCACCTTAAATCTTTTACATAATTAATAGAATTTGGAGAATTTCATCTATTCAAGTATTAGCTCTAGTCCAAAACAATCCTGGACATAAGTGCAGTAGTGATTTTAAAAAAAGATAGAAAGCCACTTTACTCCATTATTTGTTTTAATCAGCAATAGCAAATGAGATATGACCTGTTCCAGATATTTAGATTTCTTAATGTGTTGTAGTAAATAGATTGTTGTTCATATTATAATAGATTGGGTGAACTCATTTGCCTGAGGAGGGGAGAACTGCATTATAATTAAAATATTGCCAGAGGAGTTACTAGAGAATATTTTCCCAGGTTCTTAAGTTCTTTTAACCAGAAAGTTCATTGTGTTTAATAAACATTTAATTGTTACCATTTAAAAAACTTCTCCAAGGTTTTGACATTTTATTTTCATTTCTGAGAGCAGCACTAGGATATTTTATATTATCTATTCAAATGCACAGAGTACCTGTGACTAAGGGGAGATTAGTTCTACAGTTCAAGGAAGAACCAAATGCTCCAAATGTATGTAATCAGATTTTTTTAGTTGAAAACAATTTAATCATAGACTATTGTATATAAATATATCCTCTAGAAACCTTTCTAGTTATTTTCTGGGAAAAAAAGTTTGCAGAAAGGAAAGTTGTCATAGCATCTTTTCATGATCCCCCAACCTGCCTTTACTTCCCCTTCTCACTTGTCACAATATTAATTCCAGTTTCTTTGTAAGGAATAAGGCGAATTTATCCAGGGCAAGGATCACCTTGTTGTTTGGCTCCTCGTCCCTTTTTTATCCTACCTCTCCCCTACCCCATTCATTCCTGGGATGTCTCTGACCTACCTCAGAGTCCATGTCTGGAATTAGGGGGATGTAAGAAACAAGAAGGAGCCATTGGCAGGCATAGGTGTACTCTAGTGATGGTGTCTTGTGAAAGGGGTGAGGTGCTAATACTGACACTCCCTGGTGGATGCTTTTCTGGGCTCCTCAAGGACATGTTTTTGGCTGGGACTCTCCAAATGCAATCCCTTTGAGGTGGGCAATTCTGTCTTCATACAGTTCACTGCACTTATAAGCCATCCTTCAGACTGCTGGACATCGAGAGATCTATTGCTCTATTGGGCTTACATCACCTTTCCAAGCAGCCATCTAAGGTGTGATTTAAAAAGGCTTCAGTCTGCACATGGTGTCCAGAAAGCAACATATTCCTTTGTCCTGCCTTCAGTGGAATTTGCTCCCATTGTAGCCTCTTTACTCTGATATCCTGTCTCTCTCCGGTGAACTTTTTAAGGTGTAGGTATGATACCAGTTTCTGTACCTCACACATTTCAAGGGCCTCAACTGTTTCTCTTAAAAGACCATGCCTTTTAGCTTAGGGCAAGAGGAAAGAGGAAAGCATCACCTTGCCCACTCACAATGCATGAGTGTATGTGTGTGTGTGTATGTGTGTGTGTCTGAGTCTGGTTATAGAGGGAGGGTGGATGCTAAAGCATTCCAAAAAAATTCTCTCCAAACTCAGCCTGGAAGTGAGTAATAGGTTAAGGATTGCAAATCTGGTTTTGCCACTCTTATAGCAACCTTAGATAAATAGTACGTCATTCTCATTTTGGAATGTGGGGATATAGAGCATCTATTGTTTGTTCTAGGCCTCTGTGAATACAGAAAGAGTTGGAATTTTAAATCATTTCACATGTATATGGGAATTTGGATTTTATCCTGAAGGCCATTAAGAGTCACTGTATTATTATAGGAGGTGAATAAAACAAATAGAATTATGTTTTGGAGAATTTCTTTCTGCCACAGCATAGGCAAAGGATTGAAGGAAGTGAGATGGATTTAGGGATATGTGTCAGGACAGACTTTCAAAACTAGGTAAGAATTAGTCAGGCATGATGTAAGGCAATAACTATTAAGACTGGTGAGATTAGACTACAGAGATATCAAAGAAGTAGACTTGGAAAGGCTTGGTTACTCATTATATACTCATTATAGGAGATAAAAGATATCCAGAAAGATTTCAAGAAAGCAATCAAGAAAGAAAGGTTTGAGAAACAAAACAGAAAGTGGTACCACAATTGTAAAAGGGATGGAGGAGGAGGAATAGGGTTGGGGGATAGCTGGTGGTCAAGGATGCCAGCAGTGAAGACAGATATTTATTTATATACATATAATATGCATGCTCTATTAACTGTATAGAGTGCAGATTCTTCTCAACTAACCCTTTCTGCCACCTTTATAAAGATTTGAGTAGAAAGACTCTTCCACAAAGAATTACATGAATCAGGTAACCTCCATTGTAAATGGCAGGCAAGATTCTCGTGCTGATAACAGGAAAACAAATAATAAGCATTGTCCATGACTTTCCGTAGGAGGAATAACTACAGGCCACTAGATTGTTACTATATACACTTTCAGTTAAGAATTCTAGGCCTGTAGCTGAAATACTAACTTATAATACACTCAAATGCTGTAGTGTGTAGTGTGGGAGGCCAGCTCAGCTGGGACTCTATAGAGCAAGCATCTTTAAATGTGAACTCCTTTGTTCACTTTTGCAATGGCTACTCCCAACGAACTAATTTAAAGTAAAGAAAAAGGTAGGAATCTGACTTGCTGCCATGGAATCAAGAGGAGCAAATAGTTCAGTTGAACTGTGGCTAAAATATTTCTGAAGCCAAGTGGATTGGCTGCTTTTTGCATGCTTAAGTCTCCTGGTGAATATTATGTAAAAAGGGTCTCAGAGGCAAAAGAAAAAAGTCAATTTGTCAATTATAGTGTTCATGTGTACATTGTACTTAGATTAGGTCTCAGCTCAGTTAAAAATATGATTTATTCCTTAATTATACAAAGTAGTTGTATTGTGTGGATTGCAAATGTAGCTATAATTCTTTGCAGTCCTTTCCATTGGCAAGGGGAATCTATTTCTCCATTTCTTGAATTTGGGCTTGCCTTTTAACTTACCTTGGTCAATAGAATATGGCAGAAGTGATGGTCTGGATCTGAGCCCAGGGATCAAAATCTCTTGTGTGTTGCCAGCCTCATTTTTGATGGCCTTGTAAACAAGTCTAGGCTAACCTGCTGGATGATGAGAGAATGGTCCAGCTATCCTTGGAGCCCCAGATGCCAGTTGGCCAAAATCCAGATCTGTAAGTGAGTCTATCCCAGATGGCCTGTTCCCAGCCATTCCCACCAGTTGACTCAGGATTCATATATGAACTCAGCTAAGATCAGTCAAGCTTGGCCCAGATCAGCAGAAACAAGTAGCCAACCTGTAGTCTCACAAGCAATGACAAATGGTTGTCGTTTTAAGCCATCAAATTTTGGGGTGATTTATAATGTAGCAAAAGCTAACCAATAGAGGAGTTTCTTAATAAATTATTGCCAAGCTTAATTTGCTCAGACCTCCTCCTTTCTAATACATTTAGACTGGGTCTAACTGCAGATATCTAAATGACTGCTATATAAGCCAATTATCTGACTAGGTCCAATGCTCAGAATATCATGTAAACAAAACATCCAAGTTTTGAGTGCAATTATACCATTTTGCTTATATGTATTACACATTGTACAGATGTAGCAAAAATTGATTGGTGTGTTTAAAACTTCATAATCTTGGAGAGATTATTTGACTACTAAAGAATCTTAGCAAGGAGGCAGATGTGGCTCAAGCGATTGGGCTCCTTTCTACCATGTAGGGGGTCCAGGGTTCGATTCTTGAGGCCTCCTGGTGAGGGGTAGGCTGGCCTGTGCCGCGAGCTGGCCTGGGAAGAGTGCTGGCCCAGGAGGAGTGCTGGTCCGCACTGGAGTGCTGGCCTACACGGAGAGCTGGCACAGTGGGATGGTGCAGCAGGAAGAGACACAGAGAAGAGACAATAAGAGATGCAGCAGACTGGGGAGCTTGAGTGGCGCAGAAGATCGAGCGCCTCTCTCCCACTCTGAGGATCCCAGTGTCGGTTCCCGGTGTAGCCTGAAGAGAAGACCAGCAGACATAGAGGAGCATAGGGAGCGGCCAGCGAGCTCAAGAATACTGAGGGGGGAGGGGAGAAATAAATAAATAAAATAAATCTTTAAAAGGGAAAAAAAAATAATTTTAGCAGTATTAATATTTTTTTAAACAGGAAACAAAAGATAGTTTCCTACATTGCTTACCTTATATTTTGGAACCTATTTCAAAAAGAGAGGAAAGTTGCATTACTATTTTACTGCTAATTATAGCCATGTCATAAAATCTTCCAGCCTTAAGATGACATATATTTAGCCCAAGATTCAAGGAAATATGTATGTGTGTGTGTGTGTGTGTGTGTGTGTATATATATAACTATAACAAATTTATAAAAAGGAAGAGATAAGCAAATAGAGATGTACAGTGTCACTGTTTACTCTCATGTTATACTGTCCATCAATAGTGGTTGAGATTTAAATAATTTGTATTGGGATCAGCAAAGAGCACACTGTGACTAATTATCTAATCTGTATCCCCAAGGTTTTAGTCATGGTCTCTTCTTCAATTAAAAATTTTCACATGCAATTGGGAAGATTTTCTTTATCTTTTTCAAAGAATTTTTGGTACATTGGCTAATAAACACAGTTATAATATTAACTGACACTAGCTGGGAAGATTTTCTTTAGCTTTTTAAATCAATTTTTGGTACATCAACCAATAAACACAGTTAGGTATTATATTAGTTGACATAAGTCTCCTTAGAAACACTACAAAACAGCAAAGGTCAGTGTTAAAATAGATATCTTTCAAATGAAAACACTGTTTTCTAGTAATAAAATTGTGGATAGAAACCAACTAATTTCACTGTATCATGACATCATTATTAAATACTAACATTATTTTTGAAAGAATAACATGAGAGCTATAAGGATTTATGATAAATTAGTATAGGCACATAGTTGGGCATCTTCAACCATTTCAAGGCTAAAATGAGTAATAATAAGATTAGCATAGAACATCTTATTCCTTTTAATTTTTTTAACAAACACATATAATTTGCTCTGTGGCAGACCCTGTTACATGTGCTTATGAACATTATTTCATTTAATCCTCGTAACAAACATGTAAGTGCCATTATTATGTTCATTTTATAAATGTGAAAATGGAGACAGAGAGAGAAAGATTAAGGCAAAGAAAGGTAAAGAAACTTGCTTAAGATCACATGGGTAGCAGAGACTGGGTTTCAACCCAGAAAGTCTGACTCCATCATCCAAATTTGAATGACTGTTTTATAAAGTATCTTTGCTTCCTGAGTTCGTCACACTGCAAATATGAATAAATATTTGGTCTTGTATTCCAGGAGACTATTTCTTTTCTCAAATCAGGAGATAATATCCCTCACATGGACTATTTGCAGCTATTCTATGTAATCTTTTATATGATATTGCTTTCACAGTGCTTAGAGTTGACTTTATCATCTTTAAATACCTAAAGGGATGCTTGATTGCTAGATATCGGAATGTCCTGAAAAATGCATACAAACAAACATACATACACACACACACACACGTGTACATAGCCTGATCAATGCTAGATACAGAAAAGTTCTTGAGTACTTGAGTCAATAATATCATTCATTACTGATTTGTATTATTTGTATGAGTGTGTATGTCTTCATATGTAAAACTAAATTTCACAGCATGAAAAATTTTTCCAAATACTCAATATTCTAGTGCCCGAAATTCTAAGCGAAGCAACAGATGGAGGGGAGGATACAGAAAGTTGCCAGGGGTGCTTGCTAATTACCACGTATTACTGTATGCACCAGCACTATATGTAAATTGTCAGTTGTATATTATATTTATTACCAATGTCATCCTTTATCTGCAGGCTATTTTCAGAAGCTAAGTACTCTGCCCAAACTATTAACCACTTCATTTAGTCCAAAGTGGAAAGAGGGCTTTTATGAACAGAAATGTATGGAGGTGGCAGTCAGAGTCATAATTTGGTAATGCATCATGAATCCTTACCTTTCCCATTTAAATATTCTACTTTGTGGGCAAATACAGATTCTCTTTCAAAATATGGCCATAAAATATTATCTCCAGGAAATAAAAAATTATTCTGATGTGGCATTACACCAAGATATTATTTCACAGTCAACTCTTAGCTATAGTTTTCCTTAGGGCAATGTTTAATGCTGCCATTATAAAATATTTTGACAGGACATAATTTCTATAAACCTAAATGCTGCAAGGGATTTTTTAGATAAACTCAACTTTATTGTGGAAAAATCCAATTAATTTTTATTTTAACATAGGTAGTTATAGTCAATAAAAGGAAATATGGCTAATATCTATAGACAAAGCAACATATTTTCAGTTGAAGCAGTATGATTCCTGTGATATTTTATTAAGAATGCATCCAAATTTTTATATGTTAAAGTGGAAAATATAACCAGATGATGGGTAGAAATATAAATGTAGGCATCATTTAGGAACTAATCATTTTTAAAGCCAATAGAATGAACTTAAGTAACAAAAGAGTGTGTTATATATAACACTTGGTAGTCTATCCACAAGTGTTTGAAGACCCACAATAGTAAAAGTTAGAGTAATAAAGAGCAAATTTTGGTGGCACAATAAGCTGGTAGAGATATGCATGTCTGTTCTGCTCTGCATGGTTGGGAAGCTTAAAATCCCTGTTTCTTTTCCTAGGATTTCCCCCCTGATTTGTACCTTGGACTGAGAACAGAATGAAGGAGGGAAAAAGAATGTTTGTTTTTCTTTAGGGGCATTATGTATCACAAATGCTCAGAGAGAAGTTAAACAGAGTATCACAGTTTCAGGGCTGAGATCTCTTTATCTGGAAGGATTTGTAGGGCACACATAGATCAGCTTTTGTCTGCGTAAAGTTAACGGGACTTATTCTGAAGGTTTCAATAAGACAATTAGAAAAAGTAAGACAAAGAAATCAACATAAGGAGGGGAGAGAAACAAAAGAGGAGATACAAATAAAATGGTCCAAAGAAATGCAAATTTAAATAAGGGTAAAATATTATTCAAAATGGAAAAAAAAAATGGTAAATTAAAATACTAAATATGGTAGAGTGCAGTGATTCAAAAAGACTGGTATGGAGACTCCTAGGCATCCTTAAGAGCAAGTGTTCGGGGAGGCCTGGAGCTCAAACTGTTTCCATAATGAAATTAACACATTGTTTGTCCCTTTCACTCTCATTCTTTCAAAAGTATACGGTAGAGTTTTCCAGAGATTACTTGACTTGTGAGAGTCAACACTCTTAACTAATGGGAGGCATGCTTACGTGTTCTTATGTTTTATATATTTTTTAGACTTTTTTCTTTTACTTTTTTATTAGAGAAGTTGTAGTTCTACAGAAAAATCATATTTAAAATACAGAGTTCCCATATACCACCCAATAATTAACACCATGCATTAGTACAGTACATTCATTATGATAGAAGAAAGAACATTTTTTGTGTGTGTTTTTTAGGAGATACCAGGGATTGAACCCAGGACCTCGTACATGGGGAAGCAGGTGCTCAACCACTGAGCTACATCTGGTCCCCAGTGAGAGTTGATTTTTTCCATTTTTTTGTTTTTAGAAGGTCCCAGGGATCAAACCTGGGACTGTGTACATGGGAAGCAGACACTCAACCACTTGAGCTACATGTGTTCCCCAGAACATTTTTATAATTGTACTATTAACTATAGTCCATGGTTGACATTAGAGTTCACTGTTTCTGTTGTACAGTCATATGGGTTTTTCTTTAAATTTTTATTCTAGTAATGTATATACAACCTAAAATTTTCCCTTTTAACCATACTCCAATATATAATTCAGTGCTGTTAATTACCATTTTTTTTTTTGTTTTAATTTCTAATATGGTAGCTTATTTTTGGCAAAAGATATTACATTTTGTAAGGAGTTAAAATTTATAATAATACTATCTCTAGCTAGTCTTTTTAAAAATATAAAACCAGTGGAATTAAAATAATTGTATGAGACTAAGAAAATAGAATTTAGGAATAGGTCTAATCCATACCAGTAAAAGTCATAAAGTCAATTAAAATAAGTAATATGGTGGCTCACGCTTGCTGAAAAACAATTTTCAATATCATTACATGTTGGAAATGTCTATACCCACTGACAAAGTAATTCCACTTCTGGGAACCCATGATGAATAAAGTATCAGAAAGATCTTAAAATACTTAGGAAAAAAGATATTCATCAATGCACTGTCTTCTAAATGGGAAAATAACAACAATAGTAAAAGGTAACAAAATAGGTAACATCAAAAAAAGAGATACAGAGTTTAGGTAATCAAGATGGCAGAGTAAGACACTCCAGGGTACTGTTTACCTAGAGAATCTTTGAACTACCAGCAAAATTGGCAGCACCGTCTTCCTCAGAACTCTGGTAAACAGTTATGGGTTGCAGTAACTGGGTGAAAGAATGCTGAACCAAGAAAATGCAGCTTTAAAAAATGGTAGGAGAAACTCATGGCCTCCTCATTGGCCCTTCCTGAAATCCCTGCCCTTATATGATGTGGAGTCAGCCTGCACTCCCATTGTACATCCCTAGTCCTGTTCCAGAGTGAACAGAATAGCCCTTTGTGCATACTATGGTGCCTGTATGTCAATGCAAATGTATTGAGTGGCAGTCAGAAAGACTCAACCAGAAAACTTGTCTTCAGTGTGCAATGCTTTTGCATTGCAGGCGAAAGCAGCTTGCAGATAGGTCACAAAGTGTAAGGAACAATTAAGTCAAAGTGGTCTGAGGCAAAGGGTAATCTGTTTTAAATCATGTAATAAAACATCCAGGAGAAGGAGAAAGTATTTCACAGAATGGGGGTGGGGGGGTGGGGCTTGAATTGCTATAAACGTGGAATCTCCAAGAAAATGAGCAAGCACAATACCAGGACAAGATGCAGGCTCAGAAAAGATGAAGAGGTTGCTGAACTTCACATTTGCCTCTGTCTGACTGTCTTGATATGAAGGTTAAACTGAAGGAGAGCAACAGCCAAAGCAGAAGCAATTTGCAAAGATAGTGAAAGTTAATTTTTTTTTCTGTGTTTATTTGTTTTTGTTTGCTTATTTTTGTCATTGTTGTTAACTTCAGGCACTCAAAGAAATATCTATTATATCACTTGCTGGATACAAATTAAGGTACAGACATCTCAAGGACTGAAACCCAGAGTTAACACTTTGAAATATAAAAATGTACATTGTGCAACTGAAGGTTACAACACAAACAAAGAAACAAGGTAAGATGACCCATCCCAAAGAACAAGATAAAAATCCAAAAATCATCACCAAAGTAGGTAAGTTTTGTTCATTCCAGAAAAGCCTTTTAAAATATCCACAAGATAAAGGAAAACCCTAGAAGAAGAACTAAAAGATATCAGGAAATGATGAATGAGCAATATGAGAATCTCAACAGAGAGAAAGTTTAAAAATGGTCAAAAAATAAATAAATAAATAAATAAATAAATGACAGACTAGAGCTGAAGACCACAACAAATGAAATAAAAAATTCAATAGGTTTCAACAGCAGATGTATCTAGCAGAAGAAAGAGTCAGTGAATTTAAAGATAAGGCAATTGAAATGATTCAGGTGAGAAGAAAGGAAAAAGAATGAAAAAAAAGTGAGCAGAGTCTAAGGGACCTGTAGGATATCATCCATTGTACCAATACAACATTATGGGAGTACCAGAAGAAAGAAAGAAAGGGACACAGGAAGATACAAAAATATAATGGCAGAAACCTACCCAAATTTAATGAACATAAGACTATGTACATTCAAGAAGCCTAATGAATCCCAAACAAAATAAATTTGAAAGGAACGACTGAAGGCACATAGTAGGAATACTAAAGATGAGGCAAGAGTTCTGAAAGCTACAAGAGAAAGCAACGTGTTATGTACAAGATAGTCACAAGAAGATTTAATGCCAGTTTATGATCAGAAAACATGATAGCAAGAAGGCAATGGGAAGACATAATTAAAGTGCTGCAAGTAAACAACTGCCAACCAAAAAGGGTGGTATAGAGGAACAGTGAATTTGTATGTTCTTGATGTTAAGTAGGTATCAAAGCAAACGTGATTATGATAGATTTAGTATGTTAAACTAATTCTCCATTGTAACTATAAAGAAAATGTGAAAAATATATAAAAACTAATGAGAAGGAACTCAAAGTAGTAAAATATTAAAAAAAAACACATATAAATATGAAACTAGGTTTTAACAGAAGAAATAAGAGAAAAAGAACCCTAAGACTTGTAAAGACCAAATAGCAAGATGGCAGAAGAAAAGCTTGCATTACCAGTATCACAGTAAATGTAAATGGATTAAATTCTCCAGTCAAAAGACAGAGATTGGCAGAATGGATTTTTAAAAAGCATGACCCAACTATATGCTGTTTGTAAATGACACACCTTAAATTAAACACATAGTAGATTGAAAGTGAAAGGATGGAAAAAAGTAAACCATGGAAATATTAATCAAAAGAAAGCTTGGGTAGCTATACAAATAGCAGATAAAATAGACTTAAGTCATAAATGGTTATGAAGGACAAAAAGTCACTGCATACTGGTAAAGGGATCATGTCAATAAGAGGACATAATACTTATAATATGAAAATATATGAAGCAAATATTGAGAGATTTGAAGGGAAAAATAGATGGTTCTACATTAATAGTAGGAGATTTCAATACACCACTTTCAATAATGAACAGAACATCTAGATGGAAGATCAGTTAAAAAAAAAAAAAGAAGAATTGAATAATACTATAGACTAACTAGATCAGACATATGTAGAACACTTCAGTGAACAGCAGCAGAATACACATCCTTCTCTATTGTACATGGGTTATTCTTCAGGATAGACTATATGTTAAGTCATGAACTGGAAAATTCATAAATATGTGGAAATTAAATAACACATGCTTTGACAACTAGTAGATCAAAGAAGAAATCACAAGGGAAATTGGATAATCTATTTAGGCAAATGAACATGGAAACACAACATAACAAAACTTATAGAGGGAAGCGGCTGTGGCTCAATCAGTAGGGCTCCCGTTTACCATATGGGAGGCCCCGGGTTCGGTTCCCGGGGCCTCCTGGTGAAGGCAGGCCCGCCCGCACGGCGTGGTTAGCTGACCCAGTGAGCACAAGCAGCAAGGGGGGGATAAATGAATAAATAAATAAAATCTTTAAAAAAAAAAAAACTTATAGAATGTAGCAAATGCAGTGCTGAGATGGACATTTATAGTTCCAACTGTTTACATTAAGAAAGATGAAAGATCTCAAATCAAAGACCTAACTTCACAAGTGGAGGATTTATTTTAAAAAAAAGAGGAAACTTCACCCAGAATGAAGAGAAGACAAGAAGAAACAAAGATTAGAATTGGTATAAATTAGAGAATTAAAAAATAATAGAGGGAAGCGGATATGGCTCAAGCGATTGGGCTTCTGCCTATCACATGAGAGGTCCCAGATTTGATTCCCAGTGCCTCCTGGAGAAGGCAAGCTGATGCAACAAGATGACACACAAAAGAGACACAAAGAGGAAAGACAATGAGAGACACAACAAACCAGGGAGCCAAGGTGGCTCAGGTGATTCAGTCAATTTCCACATGGGAGGTCCCAGGTTTGGTTCCTGGTGTCTCCTAAAGAGAAGACAAGCAGACACAGAGAGCACACAGCAAATGGACACAGATAGCAGACAGCAACAACAAACAATTGGGGGGGGGGAATAAATCAATAAAATAAATCTTAAAAAAAAAAAAAAAATAGAGATGATCAATGAAACCAAAAGCTTCGTTCTTTTAAAAGATCAGTAAAGTTGACAAATCTCTAGCTAGACTGACAAAGAGAAGAGAGGACACTAATACCTAAAATGGGAAATGAAAGGCATGACATTACTACCAACCTCACAGAAATAAAAATGATATGAGAGAATTCTATGAAAAATATGTGTGCCAAAAAATTAGATAGTATAGACATTTATACTATCTAGAAAATTCCTAGGAAAACAAAACTACCTATACTGATTCAAGAAAAAAAGAAGCTCTCAACAGATTACAAACAAGCACAGGGATTGAATCAGTAAAAAATAAAAAACCTCCCCAAAATGGCCTCACTGATGAACTTTACCAAACCTTCTAAGAAGAATTAATACCAATCCTACTCAAACTCTTTTTAAAAAATTGAAGAGGAAGGAACACTTTCCAACTCATTCTATGAGACCAACATCACCAAAGCTAGATAAAGATACCACAAGAAAAGAAATCTAAAGACCAAGATCCCTTATGAATATAGATGCAAATATCCTTAACTATATACAAACAAATAATATTCAACTCCTCATTAAAATAATTATTCATCAGGATCAATTGGGATTTATCCTAGGTATCCAAAGTTGGTTCAATATAAAAAATCAATTTATGTAATATACCACATTAATAGAATGAAGAGAAAAAAACAACACAGATCATCTTGACTGATGTAGAAAAGGCATTTGACAAGAACCAGCATCCATTCTTGATAAAAGCACTAAGAAAATTAGGAAGAGAAGTAAACTTCCTCAGCATGGTAAAGGGCATTATGAAAACCCACAATTGACATTATATTCCATGGGGAAAGAATGGAAACTTTCCCCCAATGATTGGGTACAAGACAAAGTAGCTACTGCCATCACTATTTATTCAACATTGTACTGAAAGTTCTAGCCAGAGCAATTAAGCAAGAAAAAGAAATAAGAATTGAAGTTGGAAAGTGTAGAATCTTGGAACTATGTACCCCCAGAAAAACATGTTTTGAAACTTAATTAATTCTGGTGGTTGTGAGTACAACTGATACAAGATGGGTATTCATCCTATTATTGAAGGCTTTATAGGGAAGGCCACACATAGAGAGAAAATACAAGAGTAAAGCCAGAAGCTGAAAGTCAACAGAATGAAGAAGAGAAAAGAGAAGCAGGAAAGACCACTATATGCATTGCCACGTGACAGAAAAGCCAAGGACCAAGAATTGACAGCAGGCAGCCCCAAAATGCCAGTCTTCTCAAAGAAAGCATAATCTTGATGATGTCTTTATTTTGTACTTCTCCTAGCCTCAATAAGTTTCCATTGTTTAAGCCAACTCATTCCATAGTATTTGTTTTTGGCGGTTAGGAAACTAAAACAGAAAGTAAGAAGTAAAACTTTCCTTATTTACAGTTGACATGATCATATATATATAAGAAAATCCACAAGAAAGCTACTAGAGCTCATAAATAAATTCAGCAAAGCTGTAAAGCACAAGATCAACATGCAAAACTCAGCCTCCCTGCTGTTCTGAGGCGGTTGGGCCTGTGAGCCAGAGATTAGGGAGAATGTTGCCACCACCTCACTGTACTAAGGGACCTAGAGATTGGGCTGTCACCCCGGTGTTCTTGGACGGTGTATTACTCAGCCAAAAGGGTTGCTGATGCAAAGTACCAGAACTCTGTTGGCTTTTATGAAGGGTATTTATGTGGGGTAGAAGCTTACAGTCACAAGGCCCTAAAGAATCCAACTCATGGTGCCATAAGAAGTACTTTCTCACCCAAAGTCTGTTGCCAAGTGTTGATGCAAGATGGTGGGCAATGTCTGTGAGGGTTCAGCCTTCCTTCTTCCTCTTAAGGCTCCATGGTCCCAGCTTCCTCTTATCTCAACTGTAGGCTGGCATAAGACTCATCTCTCTCCCCAGGGCTCATTTCTACAGCTCACCTTGTGAAGAAAACAGAGCAGCTTAGCTGGGAAAGAAAGGTCAGTTGTAGACTATCAGTCTCATCTCTCTTCTTGGGGCCTCTGTTTGTCTAATGAGCTGTTTCTCTTCCTTTGTGTTCTTCTTCTCTGTGTATCTACTTCCATGTAAGAGGCTGTTTTATTAGCCCACCAAAGGGAACTGGTACTCAACGCTGAGTCATACTCTAACGATGTGGTTGAATCAAAGCCTTAATCTTAACATAATTTAATCAGATGTCTCAGCTGAATCTAATACAATCAATGGTTCTCACACCCAGAAGAAACAGACCAGTTTACAAACATAATCTCTCTTTTTGGAATTCATAAATAATCTCAAACTGCCACAGACAGTGAGGTCTAGAGCTCGGCTGCTTACAGAGATGCTTGATGAGGGTGGAACCAAGAAGATGGACACTGAGAAATCCTTTGGAAAGGGTGGGCCCCCATGAAGCCCCAAGGAGAAGAAGCCATCATTCTATAGTTGATGCTCAGACTTTGAAATCTAATGGAGTATGCCCTGCAGGTTTTCAAAACTGTTTATGACCCAAGCTACTTATTTTTTTTCCAATTCCTCCCTATGGTATGGAAATGTTTATTCTATGACTGTCCCTCCTTTGTATATTAGAAGCATATAACTTGTTTTCTAAGTTTTGCAGGGCTACAGCCAGAGGGGAATTTGATCCAAGAGAGGATGCATGTCTATAATTAATTTGATGTGATATTGTACTTAGCATTGCTAATGAAATGATTTAAGCCTTTTGAAATATTGTGATGTAATGAGTGTATTTTGCATATGAAAAGAATATGTCCTTTCGGGATTCAGAGGGTAGAGCATGACAGTTTGAATTTGCTGAATCCCCAAAATAGGTTATGTTTTTGAACTAACCCATTTCTGTGGGTATGTGATCCTTTGATTGCATTAGATTCTGTTAAGGGACTTTGATTAGATCATGTGATTAGCTCATTTTTTATTGTACTACATCAGTGAGGCATGACTCAGATTGAGTCTCTGCTCTCTTGCTGGGTCTGATATAATCAGAGACATAGAGACAGAGACACAGAGAAAGGAAGCTGCCATTTTGATCCTGCCAAGTGAGTGAGAGATCTGACAAGCTCCAAGATGCTGAGACAGGTCCAAGAACCCATAATCAGCAAAGCACAGAGGCATGGAAAGAGATTCCTGAGGGGCTGGGCCCATGGAGCAGCTCAAAGTTGAAGAGAGATGAGCTATAGGTCTCTTCATCTACAGCTAGGCTCCAGGAAACGGTGATCCCAGAGGGGAAGACAGGGACCTCAGCAGAGGTCTGCCACCATTTTGCCTCACCATGTGGCAGGACAGCAGGATCACCAGTAGCTGACTTTGGTGAGAAAGCATCCTTGATAGTGCCTTCATTTGAACATTTCATGGCCTTGGAACTGTAAGATTTTCCACTAATAAAGTTTCCATTATAAAAGTCAACCCATTTCTAGTACTTTGCATCGGCAGCCTCTGTCAAACTAAGACAGCATGTATTATTTTTATAATGTGAACAAATAGAAATAAGAATGAAAAGATCATGAATATGTAATTTATCCTAAAGACTATGCAGTTTTCTGATTTTTAGGTTATGGTTAAGCCATGATCCCAGATCCTTTTGAAAGTAAAAGGAACATACAATAGGTTCCCAGTTCTGGTGAACAAGCTTTCATCTTCATTCTCTCCTTATCCTAGTCATCCATAAACCACATGTTGCCCAGTTCTGTTACCATAACTTTGTAAATATCTTACAAATAACTCCCAACTTTGTCCTGTCCTCACAGTAATTCCTTCTATTTACCTAAATCCTGGTCCTCAGCCTCTCTCGCCTGGGTTATTGCTTGCTAACTATTCTCCTGACATATTCTCATTCTCTTCAATCCCTATCCCCAACTGCTACTCCACAGAGTTCCTAGAGTGACCTTTCCTTGTCTGTTAATATCATTCACCTTCAAAAGATTGTAATTACTTCCAGGATGTGGTTCATATAACAAGCAAGACTCTTCATAATCTGATCTGTGACCTACTTTTCCAACTTCATGTCTTACTTCTCCTATCTACACTCCAAACAACTATATCTTTAAAAATTCCTTACCTTTGCCCTACTTACTACCTCTCCAGGAATGCCAGAACTAATGTGATCAATTAACGAATAACTTAATTAGAGTTGTATTGGAGACAAATCAGTCTCCAAAATTCAGGTAAAAATGTCTTTCTCCATTAATTCTACTCTGGTACCTCCTAAAAGCATTGTGGGTGTTCTTTCTCTGTGCCCCTGGGGTCTTACCATCCTAGTGTATCATTTTTCATGTTGTATTGTGATAGTTTACTTAACAATCCCCAGAATTTGAAATAGTATCTAGCACTTGGAATGTGCTCATAAAGAGTCTTGCCTTTATAAACTTTTTCCTTCTCTCAGCTTCTTTTCCCTTCTGAGTTTCTCCCTCTGGAAGAAGATACCTTTATCAGAATAACCAAAATTGGATGTGCACATTTAAAACAAGGGAGGTTTCTCCCTAAAAGCAAGATGAGGAGTGACTGGAGGCTCCAAGAGGACTGGGGATTTTTCGTAGTTTTCTCTAGGATTCCATTCTCCTGAGGGACATTTCCATATAAGACTGTTGTTCAAACCTTTAATCTAGTATTACTGAAAATATCCCATGAATCACTAGGTTCATAGAAAAAAGTGTGCTTAGGAAATACTGAATATTTTATTTTCTTCTTGGAAAATGACAATGCATATATGTTTGTAAAATATAAGTCTTGCAGAAATGAACATTTAATTTTGCTTAACTCGGGATTTTCCTAAATTATTTCTCATGGATTCCCCTACTAATTAAAAAATAAATTAATGAAATAAACAGAATATCTATGAACATTGCAGGTAAGGAACCTTCTGAGGTATAGCAAAAAGTACTTTAGGCCCCAAACACTGGCATTGCCTTATAGATTTCTAAAATTTTCATAGGACACCCTTGTAAAAAGCTCATCCCCAAAATACCCAAGCTTTATTCTAGAGAGCAACAGACTCTACTCTCAAATGGTTGTTGTAAGTATTAAATACTTTTTGAAAAGTACTTAGCACAGTGCCTGGCCCACAGAAAGGACCCAATAGACCTTAGTTACTATTATCACTTGAATTATTATATTTTATTATAAACACTGTTGATTGTCCCACCTGCTTAAAAGCATTTGTTATGCTATGCTGCGTGGCCCTAACATTAAAAAAAAAAAAAAAAAAAAAAAAGCTAAGTAGGAGAAGATAGGGTGCAGAGAGGACAAAATTGGGAGATAAATAGAAGGTTATAATGGGACTGGGCAACATGCTGGCTGTGGATGGTTAGGATGAAGGTGGGATTTAAGATGAAAGCTTTTTCATGGGAACTGGGACCCTAACAGAGTGTTTGTTTTCTTTCAAAAGTATCTGGGTTCATTGCATAGCCCTAACATAAAAAGAAAGAAAGAAAGACAGAAAGAAACAAAGAAAAAGGTCACTCGTCCTGTCTTCAGAATTATTTTGGTGTGAATTTGATAATTTATCTATACACGATTTATATGTTGCTTATATTGCAATGCAAGAAATTGACATTTCAGCAATGCAAGATAATATTTTTAAAATTATAGATTTGATAATTAAATGTCTCATATCTTGGAAATGACATGAGGTAAAACATCAAGTTGGGTAGTTTTAAACTATACTTTTTAATAAAATAAACATTAAAAATATAAAAATCAAGTCATAGACAAGCTCACACAAAAGAAGAAATTTCTAAACAGGAGAATAATATTTTTAGAAAATATGAAGAAGATGTAATATATTAGATTTTAAAAGTGTGTAATTCTTAGGAGAAAATAGGACAGCAATCCCCTAATAAGTGGTAAAATGCCACCACATGCACTTTACATAAAAAAAAATGATTTAGAAAAAATATAGAAATATGTAGAACTTCACTAGTGAGAAAAGAAGTGCAAAATTTTAAACACAATAAACTGTTAGTAAGATATAAAACTTTAAACTAATAAAAATGTTCTTTGCTCATGAAAATGGGTTGAACATTTTTAACGAATATATATATATATATATATATTTTTTTTTTTTTTTTTTTTTTTT
>JAKSZT010054350.1:9414116-9476812 GCA_026826555.1 Tolypeutes matacus
TTTTTTTTTTTTTTTTTTTTTTTTCTTTTTAGGAGATACCGGGGATTAAACCCAGAACCTTGTACATGGAAAGCAGGTTCTCAACCTGCTCCTCCACTAATACATTTTAAATTGATAAAAACCCTTTGGCAAAGTGATTTAACTTTATGTTTAAAAATTAAAACACACACAAAAATAAGTTTACTCCCTTTACCTGACAACCATATTCTCCACACATTTATTCATTGAGAAGAAAAAAAATAAGTTTCGTTATACCTTTATTAAATACCCTAATTAAATTTGTTCATTTTAGAGAAATTAAGCAATTTTTCTTTGTCAAATGATGAAAACATCCTGTTTTACACTATTGTTATTCATTTAATTTATCATTTCAAATTAATATTCAAGTCAAATAGTTTGACTTTCTGAATAAATCCACTAAGAAAATATCAACTATATTTGTATATGGTAGGTTTTAAAACATATATAAATTTTAGTCTAGGGACTACACTCTTATTTTCCAAAATTCATTTTTGTGGTATATATATATATATATATTTTACTTCTTTATATATTGCTTTTTTATTTAATATAACATTTTCTCATGTTTTTTATAATATTCATTACTAATTTGGGGTATACGTATATTTGTTTATTGACTATCCCCGTAGAGCAAGGGTTTTCAAATTATAGCCCATGAACTAAATTGGGCCCAGGGTCTATTTTTGCACAGTCCACAAGCTAAAAATAATTTTTACATTTTTAAAAGGGTTGTAAGGAAAAAAAGCAGAATACGTAAGAGATCATATATGGCTCACAAAGCCTAGAATATTTACTATCTGATCTATAAAGAACAGATTGGCCAACCCTTGCCCTGGAGCAGGGGTGGCACACTATGACCCCCACATTTGTTAATCAAGTTCATTGGAGCATAGCCATGTCCATTTGTTTACACATTGACTATGGCTGCTTTTGTGCTACAAATGCATAGTTGAATAGTTGTGACAAGACTGTATGGCCTGCAAAGCCTAGAATATTTACTATCTGGCCCTTTACAGAAAAATTTTGCTGACCCCTGCCCTAAATTTTAAAGTAGTTTATAATTGGGCTATTACAAGTAATGCTACTTGAAACATCTTTGTGCACATAATATTTCAGTTTGGACAACTTAATTGGGAGTGAGTAACAAAAGTGGAATTACTGGGTTTAGTTAATAAAGACATTTTTAAGGCTGATACTGTCCCATACTATCTCTCTTGTAATATTCTAGGTATGATATAATAAGAGTTGTTGGTGGCCATAAGAATGGAAAGGAAGGTCCCGTACTCTTGTAGGTAGCACTTCTCTTGTCCCTGTTAACATGTAAGTTTATATTTGGTTTTTATTTAAAGTGAGGGATGAAAAAGCAGACAGAAGTAAGCTCTCAAGGTATTCAAGTATATGTGAAATACTATTCCAAGCTAGTTACACAGGCCAAGAGGCATATGGAGAGTTGAGTAGGGGAAATAGGTGGCAGTCTCATCAATGAGCCAGCTGTGGCAGCAGTGAACAAAGAGGCAGCTATGAGTGTGGGATGACAGGAGAAAAACTCATTTCAACCCTCTGAACATATCCTTGGCATAAACCTGTATACAACTGTAATTACACTGAATCCATATAAGAAACTTCTAGAGTAACTACCCTATATTTTTAACAACAATAACAACAAAAAAACACACATTTTTCTATCTGGGAAATTCTTATTCTTCAGAAAGAAAACCTATGGAATGGACCAGCGAAGTCAACCCCGACTATCTTTGAGATAAAAGATGAAGCAGGCTGATCGATCTCAAATCCAATCTTGTATGAATAAAATAAGCTTTGGGAAGTATAGCTGTCATCTTCTAAGTGAAATATTCTGAGGGTCTGGCAGCATAAATCCATCAGTAAGTTTATAATAAACTATTGTGGAATTCGACTCTACTATGGCCAAAGTAAAAGACATCGGCAAATCTGGGTCACCTTGCAATTTTCGGGATGCCTTCAAGATCTCCCTTATCCTGTTATGGCTGAGGGACGCACTAATAGGCGTAGGCACCACAGTCTGAACCCTTCTCCTTCTATCTCAGTACCAACAAGGCAGATGAGCTGCAGTTCTGGTAATCCCACACAGTTTACTTCATGCCAACTTTTACTCTCCATGAGGTCCAGGTAAACCAAGAATGCTATATAAACTTGGGTGGCATCTCCTATATCTAATTCCATCATCTCTAAATACTTTGGGTGGGTCCCCATCCAGGCGTCCTCGGGGGCCCACGAGTGGGCGCCGCCGCTGCCTGGTATGCCGCCCCGGCTCATGCCGCTGCAGCCCGGGATCCGCTCGGAATCACCGCGCTCCTTCATGCCGGGCTGTGGGCTGTGGTATATTTTTTAATCCTGAGGATTATATTTCTAGACTACATTGTGAATTCATTGCCAGGCTATCACTGCCTGGAGAATAGGGATTCACTCATTTATCTTTAAACCTTCTGTGCCTAGCAGGGTAGCTGGCATGGAGAAAACATTTAACACATATTTGTTCGTTGAATGAATGAACTATTTCCAAATATTAATCTCTTCTATTTGGAAATTTTACTTCTTATTTTATTCAAAGATGAATTCTTGAATTTTAGATTGATTGTTTCTATTTAAATATGTTCAGACCCTAAGGAACTATTTCCATCTAATTTTATTCAGATGGTTCCAATCTTAAAAACAAACACAATCTTTCAAGTCATCTACCGTTACTAATTTTTGGCCATTTTCCATATTTTTTTGGTCTCAGTTCTGGTATATTTTATAGCTGAATATTTAAGTTATGCTGTACATTTGGTAATAGAATGAAAAGTTATAAGTGATTTTAGAGACCCAGTAATCCAAATTTATAGATGTCATAGTTGACTCTGCTCACAGTTATACAAATAGCTAAAGACAAAGCCTACACTAGAATCCAAATCTAGATTGCATTGCTCCAGACTTCTGCCCACTATAATCCTAAATTTCTGAGTTTTTTCTCTGATTTTTTCCTTCCCCTGTTCATTCATTAAGCAACTACATATTGAGTGCATACTTTTCGCCAAGCCCAGTGAGTTTTACTAGTGTTAAACAAAAGCAAATGGAAAGGTCATCATTCGCCTTTAACAGACACACTTGGCAGTTAGGAATATGGAAATACTCTCTCCCTCACATGTAATATTTCCCAAGTCTTTTCAGATTTGTTGTTTTGCATCTTACCCAAGCTGATTCAGCCTAAGTTCAACACTGAGTTCCTTTGCAATTTTAAAATTATAGCCTTCCCTTGAGAAACTTGATTAATTCATATTGCTGAAATTATCACCTTAGTGCAAATGACATATGGTTTCATTCTGTTCTAGTCTCTGTTTAGAATATATTTTGGTAGCACTAATAGATTTCTTATCCTGGAAGCCTCCTAATGCTTTGACATTAAACATAGGCATTAAAAAATGTAGCAGTGTTAATTGAGAATGGTAATCAGGATGTCACCACTGGGTCCTATTTCATATGAGTTAATGCAACTCAGTTATGTCTGGTATTCTTAGAAAGGAACTTTAACAACGAACTATTGTTTTAATTTCATATATTTCTATATAAAATTATACTCTTTGTAAAATAATATCTAAGGTTTTCTAAATGTAAAAAAATACGTAATTGCTATTACAGCTGATGTTCGTTTTTAGCAACATTTTTGAGGTCTCTAGTTTTAAGTTTAATCCTTTTAAATTTATATTTTGACTAAAGTACATGTATTCCTTATAAAATTAGCAATTTTCTTTTTCTTATTTAAAGAAAGCCACTGGCTCTGAAGTTTGAGAACTCAATGAAATATTTTAAAATATTTTCAACCAAAAGTAGTAAGTAGTAATAATTATAACTGGTTGCCCTAAAATATACAGCTTAAAATATTGTAATTTAAATCTAAGCCTTTTCTATACAAAATTCATTTTCTCCTGCCCAACACTGACTCTACCTTAGTGTTTCTATCTCCAGAGCATAAAACTGGGGCCAAGTGTAGAAATATCAGAGTAGTTGAAAGGGCTGTTATAAAAGAGAGTAAGTTCAATGTAATGAGAATGACCAAAGTCATTGCTATTTGACTCTGCAGGATACTCTACAAACTATTTTTAAAACTGATGAAGACGAATTGAAATGTTGGGCATGAAACCTTCTCTTGGAATTCTGGAAAAAGTAAATTTTAGTCCAGAAAATTACCTGGGAAGGTAGCTTGCTGGTTTGCCTCTCCAATATTTTCTACTGGCTCTCTCCCATAGTTCTCCCTTACAATTTTTTCTTTGAAGGGAGGTGAGGAGGACTTTTGCATCTCATGCTTTGCTTCTGCATTTGTCATTTTCTTTCCATCCTTTTACCATTATTCTTCTGCCTGTGACAAATTGGCTTGGTTCTCTCTCTTTACTTGGCCCATCACAACCTACAAAATGATTTTTAGCTCTGTCCCTTCATAGGCCTATCTTGTTTGCTAAAATTAGGCTATAAAACAGATAAATACTCTGGTTCTTTTCCTGGATGGTTTGGAAACTTTCAGCTATGACTTATAGAATATACCAGTTTATACTGGCTTATACATTAAAGAATCAGGAAATTATTTCATATAACCAAAGTCCATAAGGAGAGCAGTCCATAGACGCAGTGTGATCAGAAGCTCAATAATGTCATCAGATATCCAATTTTCCTCCATTGCTCTTTCTCAGTGTCGGCTTCACACTGAGGCTGGTTTCCTTTGTGCTTGCATCACAAAAGAGAAGGAATGTCACTTTTTTTTTTTTTTTAACAATAAAAGCTTTTTCTAATGTTCCCAGCAGACTTAAGTCTCATGATTCTACTTTGGACATTGGGGATGGAACTACCATCTCATATGAACTCGATGAGAATAGACACTACCTGACTCGTTCTTGACTGTAGTCCCAATGCCAAGATATGTCCTTGCACATAGTAAGATTTCATCATATAATCTTGAACAATCAAATCACTATGACTACTGTATATGGTAGGTAACCATAAAATTTAAAGGTGATAATACTCCCCATAAATGAGCTGAAAGGCCATCTGTCATTTTTCTCCTTGTGCTTTCGTCACCTTCTTCTGATTCCTATCCATGCTCTCAATTCTACCTTGGTTCCTAGACCAACCTGGATTGAAGAGATTAAGTCAGAGCCTCTTTTTTCTTTAACTTCTTCATCAGCATAATGGAATTGATGGTGCCTACCTTAAAAATTGTGAGAATTAGAAAACATGTATTCAAATCACCTGGCAGTACAAGGCATTTAGAAGGAATTTGATAAATGTTGGGGTTCCTCTCTGAACTCTTTAGTTCTGAATTGGCCAATGTCACATACCATAAGATTCTAAGCTATGCTGATAGCAATGTCTGTGACAAACCTGATTTGAGGCCTTATGTCATAGGGCCGATCCTTGGGCTTCACATTGTTTTGAACTTTCTGTGATACCCTTGCTCTGAAGGAGATATTTTTGGCAGCAGAAGTTCTGTACCCAAGGTGCTAGTTGTACTTGTCACTGGCTTCAGCTTCTGGTTTAGTTTCCATTTCAATTCATGCTCTCATTGCCTACATAATTCCTTAGTTCTCCCAGGATTGCTCTTTTCTTTTCCATTATCTGGAGGACTGGGCACTGCAGAACTCAATCCCATTTCTAAGAACTGCTTTTCTGAAGGCCACTGCCTTCCTGCCCAACTGGATCCTCAAGTGTCATTTAAGTAGACAATCCATCCTTATTGTTGTCTATCTTGCTAGAACATATCACTTCTAAAGCTTTATGACTCAGTTCTAGCTATTGACTTAAAACCATGGTACTTTGGAACTCTATGACTGCTAATAACAGCCCAAACCACTGATGGCTAGGAATGCCATAGCAAATGACTATAAATGGGTGGTTTGAAACAACAAAAAATTTATTCCCTCACAATTCTGGAGGCAAAAATTTGAAATCATGGTGTCAGCAGATATATGCTCCTTCTGAAGGTTCTAGAAAAGAATTCTCCTTTGCCTCTTCTTACTTTAGTTGATGGTGTCTCCTTATCTTGTAGACACAGTCACTCCCATCTCTGCCTCCATCTTCACATCATCCTTTGTTCTATATTTCTGTCCTTTCTTCTTAAAAGGACAACAATCAATGTATTGGTGCCCTCTAGGATATTTCAAGTGCCAAGCTTTGCCTTTATCTCTACTTTGCCTATTTTTCTGGCATTCACAGTCAAGTCTTGCCCCTACCTTGTATACTTAACACCACACATTGTTCCTTCAAACATGCATGGATTTAAAGAGCTATATTATAAGATTTCCTTCCCCTAGTTTATTCCTAAGAGGAAATATGAAAGAAGAGATATGGAGAGATAGTATATAGGAGGGGAGAGAGGGGGAGAGGGAAGGAGGAAAACAGAGAAAGCATGTTGGAGCTTGTAATTTTAAATATTAACAATCATAAATGGTAATTTTCAACTCAAAACAGTTTTTGACTATTTCTTTTATCAATGTCTTTCTTTTAGATTTTTTTGGAAGTGAAGACAATGCTGAAAAAAAAAGTCTGCTAATCTTAGGCTAGATAGTTCCACATAGGTGACTTCTTCTTACCGAGCAGGGATAGCAAATTTGGAGTATGGCTAACAATGAATAGCTGATGATTAGATTGTATATCACCTGGTACTGTATCACTTATGGGGGGCTTTCTACTTGATCCTCATGAGGGGATAGTTTACAAATCACCTCCATTCATGATACCTGATGATGTGTTGATTTAAATCCCCCCATCCCATTTTCTTATTAACTTTACTTTTCCTCATTATCTTGTGATGGGGCTATTTCTGAAGTTCAACTCAAATTATTTTTGGATTGAGATGACTATAAGGTCTATGGGACAGCTTCAGGAAAATACCCTACATATGGCATGATAATCTTTTGTTCTGCCATACTATGCTTTTTCCTCATTATGGAAAGCACATGAAATTGACAAAGCCATGACACTTGTTTTCAAATGTGGTTTACTGAGCACTCTGCCTTCTAAGAGACTAAGCATAAAACCACACATACTCTGGTGGGATAACTACATGACTGCAAGAATGAATATATAATATGTATATATGTATATATGCATATGTATATATATATATTGAAATTGACCCATTTATATATGAAAGGGTGTGTTTTGATTATATATATGTTATTACTCTAGTTGCATATATTTGTATAAGTAAATACACTTTTGTGTATATATATGTATGTATGTATATAACATTTTTATTATAAAGGCTCTTTGGAGGTCAGGGGTTCTTTCTGTCTTTGTTAATTAATAAATATCAATCACCCAGTTAAATGGTATATTACTTGAATGAAGGAAGGGATATTGTTTATGTATTGTCTTAGTTTGCCAAAGGACTACCATTGCAATATACCAAAAATGGATTAACTTTTATAATGGGAAATTTATTAGGATAAAAGCTTAGAGTTCTGAAGCTGTGAAATGTCCAAATCGAGGCACCATCAGAGACGCTCTCTCACCAAAAGTCACGTTCTGAAGTCCTGCCATGTGGTGAAGCAAGATGGTGGATCTGCAGTTTTCTCTCTACTTTCTCCTCAAGCTCAGCTGTGGGCAATCAAGCATCTCTCCTTGAGCCTCTTGGGGCTTCTCTGCCTTTCTGTCACTGGGTCAGGCCTCACTGATATAGTCTAATTAAAATCCCTAAAGTGATCTAATCAACTGATCTAATCAAATGCCCCTTAACTTAATTTAAAGCAATCAAAGGCCCTTTCTACACTGCATTTATAGGCACCTGCATAGGTTAGCTTAAGAACATATTTTTCTGGGGTTCACAAAAGACAAACCAGGAAATACATGTTTTATAAAATATTTCAGAAAGTCTGTCTATCAGTATTCTTATAAGAAAAAAAGAGATTGTGGTTGATATGTTTCTATCCTTAGTGAAATAAATAAGAACATCCCCTTCATAGCCCAGTGAGCCAGTCTTGCCCACAGGGGCTTAGATATAGGTCTAGGGCAAAACCCACTGCTGTCAGCCTCCAGGACTCTTTCGACTCTACAGGATCTGGAGTCCTGAGATTCTTTAGAAAGTAATTTACCCCTGGAAGAAACCTGGAAGTAGTGTGGGGTTTACTGACATTGTATTTAATAGGAAATAAAGAGAGACTAAAACCCTTTAACTGCTCTTTCCTTTTAATTACAGAAATGATTTCTGTTAAATTACAATTAAACAATCAAATTAGGTTTTCACCCAGAGGGTAGACAGCCTTAATATTGTTAAATCTATAAATAAATAAACTAATATATTAAAACAAAAGGCTTACATTTTTTCCTAGGTAATGGAGCATTCATGTATTTCCTAATAATGGCTAAGTGCTTCAGTATATACCAGATCTAATTGTGTGAAGAAAGCAAAATCAATGTCAAAAGGCTGGAGACAACATTAGAAAAGTAGAGCTAACAAAAATACTAAACATAGGAAATTCCTAGTGTTTCTGGAGTCAGTTGAAAAGACAACAAAGAAGTGGGTAAATACAGGTTTGGTATAGTCAATTGTGTTTTATACCTGTGTTTACTATTTTTCTTTTAAGCATTAATATAGAAATTTAATATTAGTTAGAATAATTTTGTAATGGAGACAATATAGTTCATTCTTAGTAGTGGGAATTTATGCTTACTTTTCATCCTCAATATAGGACTCTGGGCTATTTAACCCCTTTTCTTGCTCACTCATTGCTTAATTATTATTTTCCCTTTTTCTTTTTCTTTTTCCAGAAGTCAATCTATCTCTGGTTCTACAGATAGCAAAATGGTATAGAGCTGCCTGCATGCCTGCATTCCTGGCTTGCAGTGACTACGCCTCCTTTCTTTAATGGCCGAGGACATCCCTGGGCACTCTATAAAGATTGCAACTGGAATCAATCCTCAAACAGCACTGTATTCTGCTGTTGTTCCACACCCTAATTCCAAAGAAATGCTGACATGTGGAAGATTAGCATGAAGGTGAGAGGGAGGAAAGGAATCAAGCCAATAAGCCCTCAATTTATGTATGTGTTGAATATTTCATGGGTAACTGCATATGGGATTGTGTTTTTTGTAAGTATGAATAACATCTGTTTCTTTTTTTCACTGAAATCATCTGCAAAGGCTGAGACCAGCTTTTCTATTGTTTCATAAATAATTTTGCATTCGTACCAAAGGCATTTCTATTAATTCAATATGGTGCAATAAAAGTTTTCCATGGAATGGATTTGACCATATTGTTCATTGATCTCTCCACTATTGACTTTATGTTCATCTTTAGCCAATAATCGTGTCAAGTTTCTGGACACAGAAATTAGCGAGTGAAGGAACCCCTACTATTTATTATTTATGTCCTTTTCCCTTTTGTGCTTGGTGATTGGAAGCCTGTAAATAGGAGGAAGAAATAGAATTTAAGGCTGCTTCACTTTTGTAAGGAAGAAACATATGTAAATACTTCTTCTGCAGCTTTCTGCTGAACAAAGAAACAACATTGTCATGAGTGTCTGTTATTCACCAGTAAATGATAGTACGTTATAAAGACTCAGTTCCATTTTGAGGTTAAATTTTTACCGCTCAAATGGACATGAAATGGACCTGAAATCTTTTTGAGTATGTGGTTAGAAAAATGGATATAAAACTCAACTTCTCAGTTTTACATAATGAAAAAAAATAGAATTTTTGTCAATTTTATGATAAATATGAGTTTTTTACACAGTAAGTCTTCATCAATTATGATCCAGGATGAAGACCTCACCCTGTGCTCAAAGATCAAACTGAAGTCACATAGAGGTTGCTTTTCCTATCTATGTTCCTTTAGGGTAAACTTGTGTCCCACCATTAACTCAAATTCAGAATGACTAAAACTGAACTCAACGTATTTCCTACCAAACCAGTATTTTCTCAAAACTACCTTAATTCAAATGCAATGGTCTCCTCATTGATCTACCTGATCTAATCTCTTCTAACTGAATCAGAAAACTGGCATATTGATTAAAAAATTTTAAAACACACCACCTGTATATCTCTATTAATAAACACCAATTTACCTGCTCAAACATCTTCAATGATTCTTTGGTGCTTAGAGGATAATAACTAAATGCTACACAATCCAAGCATAATTTGCCTCACAGTGAGCTCCTTTTGTTGTCAGTGCTCACACAGAGGCTTCATGGTTGTAGAAGTGATTGCTACATTTGAGCTGGAGGGTATTCTAGTCCCTTCCCAATTTATGATTCTATAATTCATGACTGTTTGTCCTTAATTCCCACTGTTATCAGACACAAATTTTTTGTTCTTTAATTGATATTCACATTGGGCCTAAAAATATTTAGGATATATTTTCTACACATTCAAGACAAGAATAACTATCAAAGACTATTTTAAATTTTATGGCATTCTTTCCTGGCCAACCAGTCCCACTTGTTTGACTCTATGTTGCATTTATGGTCAGAACCTCTTATTTAACATTAAATTTGTTGGCTTGAATTGCTATTTATTTTTCTATTAATATGTGATTTGATTAGATTGTAAAATCTTTGAGTAAAGGGTTTATGTCTTATTTCACTTTGTCTCCCAACATCTTGGACAATCACATAGCACATAGAACTTTGCATATAAAAGTTGCATCCTCTGGATGTTTGTTGATTTTGTTGGGCGTATTGATGATCCTTTAACTTCACTACCTGTGTGAGTCCTGGCCTGCCTTCAATACCCAGCTCAAATCTATTCTCTGCACCAAACCCCTTGTCTGAATAGGAAGCCTAAGTAAATTCTACTTTCTTGGAAAGTCCTTTCATGCTTTTAGCCAATTTCACTTCATCTTTCATTAGCCTATAATATTTTTATATGTAGTTCTTGCCACCACAATTAGATTATACACTCTCTATCAACGCTTCTCTCAAAGATTCACAATTCTGGACACATAATAAGTGCTAATAATAAGTATTTATATAAGATCTGTAGACAAATGAAAGTGTTGTGCTGTGATCCAAGCGATTCAAGGGCATATCTGGAAATTAAAAAGAGTGAATGTGAAACCATAGAATATGCTCCCTAACTCCAAGGAAATATGTCTGCATAAAACCTGAGCTAAAGGTGAGCCAACAAGCAGGAAGATTGAGATGACCTCTCTCTACCACGGTATGCTCCTTCTGTGTTCTGCTCCTTACACGCTGCTCCTGGGTATGTGGACTTTAGAACACATTTATCAGGCAATCCAAAGACCTAGAGAGAGAGAGCATTATTCAGAGACTGGAGAACATACTGCCAGATTAGCAGGCTCCATCTCTGCAGTCCCAGGCATTTCCAATGACTAAACACACATTTTTGCATGACTTCATTCACTGATTTGTGCCAAAGAAAGACAACAGAAGGAAAAATCCCGTGTAGACAGCTCTGCCAAATGGATGTGGCGCCACTGCTACCCAGGAGCCTCAGTCCTAGTAAACCAGGGCTATGGAGACAGTCAAAGGGTGGGACAACCCAACATAAATATAGATAATATTTGTGGTTTAACTCCCACACAGTTATGCAGAAGGCATTTTGTTTTGCCTTACAATTTGATCTGGCATTTTAAAAACTACTAAGGCATAAATAAAAACATGACCTAAATGCATAAGTAAGTGTCTCTGTCCACCATGTGCTAGAAGAACATCTCAGGGTTTCAGGACTAAAATAAATGCAATTTTTACCATGTGTTAAAACTATTGAATATTGCCCAACTCAAAATTAGGCAAAGCATGAGTATTTACTAGTAAAATTATCTTTTTTCTCTCACTTATCATTATAGCTATGGGGAATGAGAGGGAAGATGAGTAGTTATATAGTACTTTTTAAATTTTACTTTATTTAAAAAAAAAATTTAGGAGATACTGGGGATTGAACCCAGGACCTCGTACATGAGAAGCAGACCCTCAACCACTCGAGCTACATCTGCTCCCTTATATAGTATTTTTTTTTTTTTTTTTTTTTTTTGAGGTACTGGAGGTGGGGGATTGAACCTGGGACCTTGTATGTGGGAAGCCAGTCCTCCGCCACTGAGCCACATTGGCTCCTCTGAGTTTTTTTTTGTTTGTTTGTTTTGCTTGTTGTTTTGTTTTTGTTTTTTCTAAGAGGCATCAGAAACCGAACCCAGGAGCTCCCATGTGGGAAGCAGGTGCCCAACTGCTTGAGCCACATCTGCTCCCTTATATAGTACTTTTAGTTGATAAAATAAGCCAATCTACTTAACTCATTGTAGAAAACTTCTCCCCTTCCCACAACTGCTTATAGTAGAGGAAATTTGTATTTTGAAGATGATTACTTTAACAGTCTCTTATTTTTATTCTGTAAACTTATCATTAGATTTTTATATTGTTTCAGGTAGAAAAATGTATAGAGAGGAAAAAATAATAAAGGAATGAATGTCTCAATGTATAGGCAGATTTCAATTTTTAAGTTGTATTATTGTTTAAGTTATTGTAAAGAATTTTTTTTTCCAAAAGAGAAACTTAGAATATAATGGAAAAAATTGAGAGAAGAACCATAAGCATCAGTTAAGTATGGTTTCCTATTAGATTAAAATAAGAATATTCAATTGGGTATTTAAGAGTTTTTCTCTAAGGGAGTGAGTGAATTATTTTTTATTAGGAAGAAGTTCAAATTATATATGTGATTTTTCTAATGCAATAATTATATTTTCCTACACATTTATAAGTAGTTGGGCTATGTATAATATCTCAATTGACCCTTATTATCTGGCTAAATTGGGCCTCATTTTTTGGATCTAAAAAGGTACCAAAAAGAAATACCTTTGGATCTAAAAGATACCTAAAGAGACACCACCTTTCATTTGGTGATAACTAGACTGCACAACTTATCTTTTCTAGGGCCTATGACAACATAGTCGATGTTGGTACTTCTGTGTAACAGATTAGTTAATCAAGTGTAGTGGGGGATGTACAAGCTTTGCATCACACAGAAGTGGTGCAAACTCTTCGTAGTAACCTTAAGTATATCACTTCATTACTCTC
This sequence comes from Tolypeutes matacus, assembly GCA_026826555.1. Classification (NCBI taxonomy): domain Eukaryota; kingdom Metazoa; phylum Chordata; class Mammalia; order Cingulata; family Chlamyphoridae; genus Tolypeutes; species Tolypeutes matacus. Next base: position 9,427,175 of record JAKSZT010054350.1, read on the forward strand.
AACCTTAATTTTCTCATTTATACAGGGGTGCACAATTTGCACTATTGAGAAGAAAAGATGAAGCGTTTTTTAGGTAATCTGTTTTGACCAAAGAGGTTTGGTTCTCCAATATGCTTCACCAAAATAGATTTAGAACTACAAAATTCTTAATTTGCATCTTCGGAATAAAAATTCCACAAGCAAAATGTTAGCAATATGCAAATTGGATTTCTCTTTGGAGATGAATAAGATCATTTTGGATTGCTGTTCCTTTTTTATCCCCTGGTTTTCTTCACTTATAGTCTTGCTGGCATTTCTTTACTTTTATGTTTTGGAAATATTATTTCACTGATGTACACATAAAAATTGTCACTTGGTGACTATATTCCTTCACTATGTATTCAAAAAACACAGGGAGGAATCATATGGAAATATGGGAAGTGTTTCTAGACTTGCAGATATAAACTGATTGGAACAGTGAGATCTCTGCATCTAGTCTGAATGACAGTGATTCTTGAAGCTGAACAGATATTCAACTAAATGTAGCTGAGGGAATTCTTTCCACTCAGAACTCAGCCATGCTTTCCTATCAATTAAGATGATGGCTTGTATATTTAATAAAATTTACAATTGTGAAAGAATATATATATTGTGAAACAACAATTCTCTTAGGCATGCCTTTATTATAAAAACCTTTGAAACACTTAGTGACAATAGGATGTGGCTTTATGCCATAATGATTTTGAAGTTGTGCTTATTTTATTCTTCCCAGTTGGTACACTGTAGTATTTATACTCAACTTGACTTAACCTGTGGGCAATTTGTCAGCAGGAGGAAGCTTATATAGCAGTAAGTGCAACCTTTAATGGGAAGATATTATCAACATGGTTATTAGTAATATTTATATAGTGTAATTAATGTGATTATTTCTAAAGTGCTGTTAACAAAGATATTCCCTGCCCTGAGGATCTAGTTGTAAGATTGGTTGTTTGTTAGAAATCATGTTTGGGTATGATTTCAGCCAAGTCACACAAATACTTCTCTATTTATCTTTCCAATTTAAGTATCCAGTAGCCAGTTATTGACTAGGTACATACAAAGTACCCTGAATGGAACCCACTATTTCTGAATTGCCCAGTTTTATTAAGGATAAGGCCTAATTCTGGTTGTTCATGAATTGTTGTGGTTGAGTTTTAATACCTGGAGATGGACCATATAATTTATAGCCCAAAACAGAACAGTTTTGGGAGAGCAAGGGAGCCCTGTTAATAACTAACCTGGAAGAACAACTGCCAATCAGACTGTCTCGTGTAAATCAGATACCTCTGTGGTCACCTTTGTTATCTGTGAAGCAATAACATAAACATTTGTTTACCTAACTACTCTAATAATCAGTTATGTGAGTCTAAGGTAGGAACTTTTAGGGCCATTGTTATGGTTGTGCGACATTAAGATTTTAAGTCTTCTAAGCATTGGTTTCCTCATCCTTAAAATGGGCATAGGTGTGCAGCTGTTATGATATATAATGGGTTTACTATGATACCTAGGCAATAGGAAGTACTAAACTGATTTATAGCAATGATTATTATCACCATTTCCTTGAGTATCTCCAAAATGGAGTTAGTGGTGCTTTCACTGAGCCACCTAGTATATGAAGGTTGCAGTCTGTGACCCTGGGATAAGAGGTAGCAGATAAAATCTGGATTGGATTACCTCAGAGAACATTTGTATCTCTTTGTAACATTAAAAAGTTAAAAAGATAAATAAGAAACCCTACCATATAGAAGGTAAGACACTAGAAAATTCCATTGCTTTTCCCCAGTCGCTCAGGACACACGAGATTTCCAATACTTGTGGAGTGTTGTGCTTGATATGAAAAACAAAATAAGGTAAGCATATCACAATTGCCTCCTCATGGTCAATTCCAGCACATACCTCCCCTTTCCCAGGGGCTCAGTCAATACTCAGATGACAGCATCCACTCCAGCTGGGCTTTTCCCTTGTGCACAGTTTTGAAAATTCTCTCTACATTGGCTATTTTCAATATCATCTTCTCTTTGATGTATGCCTTTCTTATGTTTCTAAGCCCAAATAACTGCTAACTCTTAGGCAGTGAAACCTACCCTGCAAAGCTTCTACTTAACACTTTTACTTTTTCTTTTCTTTCCTCTCCTGCTCTTTCTTTGACACTAGCCAAAATCTATCTGGAACTGTGTAAACTAATGGTTAGGAGCATGACCTCTGAGTTTGGATTCTGTATCTAACATTTACAATCCATATGGTGACTAGGGAAACTTATTTAACTAAAACCTTAGTTTCCATCTATAAAGTGGTGCTGATTATAGTGCCTTCTACACTTCACAAGTATGACCATGCATAAATTTAGAGAGTCTAGCATGTGGTAAGTGCTTAGGAAATATTAGCTATTTTTACAGTTGTTTTATGTCTCATCTCATTTAATAAAATGGTTATTTTTCCATTTAATAAAATGGTGCCTACTATAGGTCAAATATTCTAAGATTCCATCAATTTTAAAATGCACCAGAACTTTACACGCTACTAAAAAGATAAACATTACTGTTAATAATAAGAATATAAGATACTATAGATTGTAATACACATCCCAAATTTCAAAGGTGTTAAAAATAAACAAAAAATACTTATCTTGAAATCAATAAGTGTAATATCTATTCATGTTAAATAATCTGTTTAATTGATGAAACAAACTAGAATATTTTTTTCTTAAAATTTATATATGAGAATCATCTGTGGCTCTTATTAAAATATAGATTATGATTCAGAAAAATCATCTTCTAAATTAGATTCTAGTTCTGGGATTGAGCCTGAGATTCTGCATTTTTAGTAAGCAAGCAAGTAAACTGGTGAGGTAGACGTTGCTGTTTTCTGGTCCCCATCTTGAGTAGTGAAGAACTAGGTAGAATCCTGGCCTCCTAGCTAATAGCCATTTTCTGAAGCTAATCCTCTCATCATAATGATTTTTAAAAGGTGTTTTCAAAGTGCTTATTCCTATATCTGGAATATCTGCTAGATCATACCTTCTTTCCTTGTCTTCCAAAGTTTTCTACTACTCAACTCTCTCTCTTTCTCTCTTTCTCTCTAGCTCTAACTCTCTCTCTCTCAATAATACACACACACACACACACACAGTGAACCACTCTTGCTTTTCATCCGGGCTAGACTGTTTTTCCATTACTCTTGACTTGTTTCAGGACGCAAACATTCTTCCTTTCTTGAAACAGAAAACACCAGGAAGGAACAATAAACTCCTCAGAGAAGAGAAGTTAATTTGAACAATGATATATGTTTGGTGTTCTAACAGGATTTGAAGTTTTTCTAGAACTAGTATAGTTGGATTAACAAGAGTCCTTTGTAATCTTTTGGAAGGTTTTGTTTAGCAGCAAGGTAATCAGTTGGCCAAAGCTGGTGGTGTTTTACTTGACCAACAGATGGCAGTAGCAGTCTCTTTTATTCTTTGTTTCAGTAATCAGAAAATTCAAACTAACCTGCTCATAATATTCTCCCAAAAGCACCCATCAACTTTCTCTAGTTCACTTGAGTTCTTGGCTGATTGCAAAATGTTATCTCACTGTTTGAGCATGAGATCACTTAATCACTCTTTACAATGTAACCCTATTTTCAGTAGACATGTTACCTACCAAATCCGTATTTGCTTAAATTAAATGGAAAACTAGGAGACTATCACTGTCCATTTCTAATATGCATAATTTTTATTTTATACATCTGGATATTTTGGCTATACTAAAAATATGTTTATTTAAAGCTTAAAAGAGAACTCACATTTTTGAAAGTTACTTACATTTGCAGATGAGCCACAGTAAATCATTTTACCAATCTCCAACAAGATCTAATTTTTAGAGCTATACAGTTGTACATTTAAAGGATATCCAACATGTTTCCCTCTTCTCAGAGTATTTGCTACTTTTGTTAATAAAAATTTACATGATCTATATCTACTGAAGATGGCTCATATCTTCTTCATACCTTACCTTCTATATATTACTTGGTAAAACTACATTTGGATATCTTTTTGTTGACTTTCAGATAAGAGATATAGAAAAAAACTATTAATTATAAATATCTACATAATATGTATTCTAAGAGTATGTATATGTATATATATTTGCTTTAGCATTCTAAGATTATAAGCATTTATATATGTAAAACTGTTTTCTATTTAACAGCTACAACTTAGCTACAAGCCTTCATCTATGAGAATAAAAATTTACCTGATAGCCTTCAACTTTATAACATTATAAATTTTTATGTATTTTTATTCTCTCCCATAAGTTACCAAATGAATACTTATAATTTACCTTGATATTTCTCTAACTCCTGGTTAGAGGTCAGGAGTAGAGAACTTTTGTTTCCAACATTTGCCATGGTTTCATTCACTCATGTTTTCTGGGGACCACTTTAGCTTTCAGACAATTAATTCAGAATTGCAAACAATAGCTCAGAAAGTCTTAAACCCAGCCCCTGTAGGGTATTTAAAAACAGACTAATGGAAAAACTGAATGCTTTCCTCTAAGATCTTGAACAAGGTAAGGATATTCACCCTCATCACTCTTACTTGACATAGTACTGGATGTTCTTATCATACAATAAGGCAAGAAAAAGAAATAAAAGGCATACAGACTACAGCAGAAGATATAAAACTGTCCTATTTGCAGATGTCATGATTGCCTATATAGAAAATTGAAAGGAATCTACAAAAATATTCCTGTAACTAAAAAGTGAGCTCAGTAAAATTTCAGAATACAAAACTTAAAAATCCATCATGACAATAAATATGTGGAAACCAAAATTAAAAACACTATCATTTACAATTACTTCAAAAAATGAAATAGCTATGTATAAATCTAATATATATATATATATATATATATGAAAATCACAGAATGCTGAGAAAAGCATAAAAAAAAAAAGACTGAAACATCATGTTCATGAAATGAATGACTCAGTTGAGTGAAGATGTCAATTTTCCCCAAATTGATCTATAGCTTTACTGCAATTCCTGTAAAACTCTCAGCAAAGTTTCTTTTTTTTTTACACATAGACAAACATCTAAAATTTATATGGGAGAGTCCAGGACTAGAACAGTTAAGAGTCTTGAAAAAGAAGAGTAAATTTTTTTTTTTTTTTAAAGATTTTATTTATTTATTCATTTATCTCCCCCTTGCTGCTTGTGCTCGCTGGGTCAGCTAACCACGCGGTGCGGGCGGGCTTGCCTTCACCAGGAGGCCCCGGGAACCGAACCCGGGGCCTCGCATATGGTAAACGGGAGCCCTACTGATTGAGCCACAGCCGCTTCCCGAGAAGAGTAAATTGAGAGGAATCACTCTACCTATAGTAAGCCTTATTATACAGTTAGAGTAATCAAGGCAAGTGTGGTATTGAGGAAGTTATAGACACATAGATCTATGAAAAAGAGTAGAGAAACCAAAAATAGACCCACATTTTAATGCCAAATTGATTTTTGACAAAGGTGCAAAACAATTCAAGAAAGAAAGCCTTTTCAACAAATGGTGGTGGGATAATTGAACATCCATAGGGTGACAGGGGAAAGCTTGACCCAAACCTCACACCATATACCAAAATTTAACTCAAAATGGATCATGGGCCTAAATGTAAAACTGAAAACTTTAAAACTTTTAGGGAAAAAAAAGTGAAAATCTTCAGGATCTAGAGCTAGGCAGAGTTCTTATACTTAAAAAAACTGATAAACTTGATTTAATCAAAATTATAAACCTTTGCACTGCAAAAGACAATGTTAAGATGAAAACACAAACAACAGACTGGGAGAAAATGTTTTCAAACCACATATCTAACAAAGGACTAGTAACTAGAATATATAGAGTTCTCAAAACTCAGCATTTAAAAAAACACAAACAGTCCAGTTAGAAAATGGGCAAAAGAAATGAACAGCCATTTACTGAGGAGAATATATATAGATGGGAAAGCATCACATTCAACCCCATTAGACATTTAGAAAATGCAAATTAAAACTACAATGAAATATCACTACATACTGATCAATGTCAGAATGGCCTTATTTGCAGTTATATTCATATACATATAAGAAATTTAAAAAATAGTGACAACACCAAATGCTAGCATGGATCCCAGTCATATATTTCCACTCATTCTTTGGAATATAAAATGTTGCAGCCACTATGAAAACAGTTCAGCAGTTTCTTGTTAAACTAAATGTGCAGTTATCAAACAACCTACCAAGTGTACCTGTAGGTATTTATCCCAAAGAAATGAAAACTTATATTCATACCAAAATGTATACATAATGTTCATAGGTGGTTTATTTGTGAAAGCCCCAGATGGTAAACAACCCAGATTTCCTTCAATGAGTGAATGGTTAAACAAACTGTGGTACATCCATCCCATGTGAAACTGCTCAGAAATAAAAAGGAATGATATAGTGATACGTGCAGTAACTTGGATAAATTTCAAGTGAATTATACTTGGTGCAAAAAGCCAAATCTTGAAAGGTTACTAATTGCATGATTCCATTTATAGAACAGTTTTGAAAAAGCAAAATTTTAGAAATGGAGAACAGATTAGAGGTTGCCAGAACTTAGGACAGGGGGACAAAAGGAAGCAAGATGGATAGGAGGTGAATGTGGTTATAAAATAACAACAGAAGGGATTCTTGTAATAATGGAACTGTTCTGTATCTTGAGTGTGGTGGTGGATACATGAACCTGCACATGTAGCAAAATTGTATAGAACTAAACACAATACACTCACATATGATTAGTACAAATAAAATTGGGGAAATCTGAATAATTTTGGTGGCTTTTATAAAGTCGATTTCTTGGATATAACATTTTATTATAGTGTTGCAATATGCTACCTTTGGAAGAAACTAAAGGGTACACTGAGTCTTTCTGAATTATTTCTTAGAACTCCATGTGACTCTGAAATTTATCTCAAAAAAATGATTTTTTAAAAAATTACATAAAAAGAAAAAGAGTTTAACCAGATGATCTGAAGATCATTTTTTTCTTAATAAAGGAAAAATGGTCACAGAAACAACAAAATTGGTCAATGATATGCTCCAGTAATGTTGAAGCCTTTATTATAACACCAAAACATTACTTGTATAGACTTCATAGTTTATAAATGTATCCCCTACATGATCTCATTATATTTTATGTATTTATTTTTTAAATTATTTATTAAAAAAAATTTTTTTTTTAAATTTATTTCCCACCCCCAGCCCCTGAGATGGCTCCCTCATCTGTTTACTCATCTTATCTGCTTGTCTTCTTTGGGAGGCACTAGGAACTGAACCCAGGACCTCCCATGTGGAAGGTAGGCACCCAATTTGCTTGAGCCACATCTGCTCCCAGAATCTCATTTTAACTTTTACAATAATCCTGAAAATTGTATGGAGTTTTTCATTAAAACAGAATATTGGAAAGGTCAGGAATCTTGTCCAAAAGCTAATAATTGGAATAACAAAGATATATATTCAGGAATCTGTATATATATATGTAGATAGTTCTAAAGTCATATGTCTGTGTTCATATATGTGTGCATTTAGACAAAGAGTAGATGCTGTTGAATGTTTAATTTCTATGTTTTAAAAAATTGCATATTTTATCTTCTTAGGTTTATGGAAACTTAGGCAGGAGACTTGTATCAACCTGGCTATTATTGGCATCATCAATTCTATAACAATGTCACTTAGGGCCAGTAAGAGCTTCTAGCTCAAGAACGTTTCCTTTATAGTTTGACCTTTAACTCTCACAGGTTGTGAAACCCCATGGTTATGGATTGAGAAAGAAAACATATAAAGCAATAATTTTACATGTAAAATTTCTATATGTCAAAGATGAAAATGACTTTGTGTATCTTAAAATTTGGCTTGCTATAGAAAATAGTTCAGCAATGTTTTCACATTAGCATTCGTTTTATATCTGCTGAATGAAAATATAGGATTTACTAACTTAATGTGCAAGATTCAAAAGACTTTTTTTTTTTTAAAGAAATGGTGCTTGTGGCATATAGAAGTTTCTTGCTATCAATGAACTTGAATATGGAGGTTTTTGCCCTACCAAAGAATTTTCAAGTGCAGTGCATTTTTTTGGTGGTGTGTGATTTAGCTATAATGTCAATGTAACATTTATAACGGTAGTTAGAATATCTAAAATGAGGGTAATTATGGGGGAAAAAGGCAACACAGAAAAGGGAGTAAGCTGTGATAAAATTAAATCTTCCCTATCATTTTCTATTTTTTTCTTTTTGGGGGTAGGGAAAATGCTAGAAAGTAGACAAGAAAAATTATAACTCCTTATTCATTGACAGCTAATAGGTGCTTTTATTCTAATTGCATATAAGCCCAATAAATCTGAAAATATTAATAAGGTTCTCATTTAATTTGTTGGAAGAAATGTAAAAACTAATTGAACATTTATAAAAGCAGGTGGTCTTTTACAATAGAGCTTTTTTTTTCTCTTAAATTGACTTTTTAGTTTTTCTTTCTGGTGTACAGTTCTATGAGATCCTTCCCCTGCCCAGTTGCTGCCTGTGTCCATTCACTGGGTGATCTTCTATGGCTATTTCTTGCCTTCTCCTCTCATTTTTCTCTTCCAGGCTTCACTGGGATTCAATCCTACGGACCTCCAATATGGGAGAGAGGCACCCTATCACTTGCACCACCTCAGTTCCTGGTTCCTGGAGCGTTTCCACCTGTGTCTCTCTTTTGTTGCATCATCATCTTGCTGCACAGGCCCGGCTCACCTGTTTGCCTTTTTTTTTTTTTACCAGGAGGTCCCAGGGATCAAACCCGGGTCCTCCCATATGGTAGACTGATGCCCAACCATTTGAGCCACATCCACTTCCCTATAATAGAGTTTTTAGGGTTATCATTTGTAAAGAAAAATAAGAAGGAAGGATGGAGGGAGGGAGGGAGGGAAGGAGGGAGGAAAAGAGATGGATATCTGAGGTATGTGCCAGTCTTCCCTGGAGTACTGTTTTCTTTCAAGTATAACTCTCCAGAATTAGCAGTATGATTTTACAATATTTTAAACACATTATTGGAAAGATACTTTCTGCCTCACAAAATTTAGAAAGCCAATGTATAAGGTGAGAAGGATGTTTAATGACATCTTTGTGTATACAATGTAAAATTGTATTGATATAGGGTCTCATATTGTATGGCAGCATCTTATCAAAGGGATATCCTATCAGAAAGTAATTTTCCCTTTTCCAGGAAAGAAGCTGCTCTGAACTTAAGCCCAGATCAGTCACCTTTGAGCAGATAGTTTGGCCCTTATAAATTATGTCCATCTAGATCAGGCAAACTTGCCCCAGGGTGAGTGTGTAAAGAATCCTTTTATTTGCCTTAACAAATTAGCCTGGAATCATGGTATCCATGGGGATGAGACTATTCAATTTTAATGAGGAACCCAGAGTTAGATCCTCTTGGATAGAAGGGAACTACCTCCCCAACTCCCTCCTCCCAAAACTGAAAACCTTAGGAAGGCTGAGGGAGATGGGACTTGCAGTCTGTCTGAAGCACCAAATTAGAAGAAGAGAACAGAAGAAAGGAAGATGGAGGCTGTTCAGTATCCAAACTTATGCTTTTCAGCGTCAGCCTACACCCCAGAAATGCAGGAGCTGGACCCAAAAGTGCTTGCTGTTGGGAGTTACAGAAATGTGACTCATGACTGTGAGGTTCTGGAGCCAGCTTTACCGAGGATAACTTGCACACATTAGTTTCTTTAACAACTGCTCCAGACTCTCCTTTCCCCTCTAAGCAGCCTCCCCTTTCCCCTCTAAGCAGCCTTACTACATGGAAAGGCTTAGGAAGTGGAATAAAAGAGCTTTAACTTTGAGGTCCCTGGATAATTAATCTGAAAGTTCTCCTCACATGAGTAAACACAGGGAGTTTACAAGTTCACTTCAGATGGTGCTACTTTGGGGTAGGATCACAACCTAATGTCTCCATACACTGGGAACAGGTTACAAAGAAGATGAGTGTGCTACTTTAAATACCAAAATTAGGCGATGCATATCTATTTTTTAGACTAACAGGGATGAGCTGGATTATAACTGGGAATAATGCAACCAGAGATTGAACTGAAAGTCCCCAGGGCTCTGCTTCTTTGGTATGGTGGCTTTGTTCTCACCTACTGCTAACTCCAGCAGGCAGTTTCTCACTCTTATTTTCCAAGCTTTGTTGCATAGGGAAAATGAGATTCATTCTTTAAGATGAAAAATGAAAAAAAAAAAAAAAAAAAAAAAAAAAACTGTTAGGGAAGAGCTCTGATTGGCCTTGTTTGAGTTGTACTTAAACCAGTTTATCCCTCTTTGTTTCTGAGTTATTTTTTATTTTTAAGGAAGCTTTAGATTGCATAAATGCTACATCAAAAATATAGGGAATTCCTATATACCTCACCCCTCCTTCATCTTTCATTAATGTGGTACATTTGTTATAATTGAACACATATTGAAGCATTGCTACTAACCATGGACTATAGTTTACATTATAGTTTACACTTTTCACCACACTATATTATAGGTTTTGACAAAATGTATAATGGCTTGTATCCAATATTGCAATATTGTGCAGGACAATTCCAATGTCCCCAAAGCACCCCCACGTTACACCTATTCTTCCCTTTCCATCTCCTCAGAACCTCTAGTGGCCACTGCCTTTATTTTTTTTTTTTCCATTTTTTGAATTTTTTTATTCTTCATATTTTGAAACAAAGTGTAATTTAGATAAAAATTTTACAGTACAGGAGCTTCATTTTATCCACAATCATTTTGTAATTTGTCCCTGTTTATTTTCTACAAATAAGGACTTTGTTAACACACCACCAGAAGATAGCATCTGGAAATGAACATTGTCAAATTCCTAACCTGCAGTACTCTATAATAATTCAAATTACAGTAATTGTTCCAATACTGTCCTTTCTATCAAAAGGATATAATACAGAATTATCTGTGGTATTTTGTTATCATATCTCCTTAATTTCTTTCAAAATGCTTATGTTCCACAGTATTTCTTGATTTCCATGACCTTGGTACTTTAGAGATTACAGTCCAGTTATTTGTAGAATATCCCTTGTATTTCTTATATCAGATTCAAGTTATGCATCATTTGCAGGAATATCACAAAGTGATGCTGTAGTCTTATCATTGCATCCTGTCAGGGAGCACATGAGTTCAATTTGCCCCATGAATGGTGATGCTGGCCTATTTTTCTAAGAGGGCTGTGTCATTTTAGTGGAGAATTGTATTTAGATACCAAGATCTGGGTGATAGGGAGCTCATTGCTACTGAGTTCTCGTTGTTTACAGTTCTATATCTATATGTATATACATAAGTGGGTACATAAAGATAAAAACATCTATATTTATTTCTATACCTATATGTATTGAAAACCACTAATTCACCCTAATACACTTACTTAATTTGCAGGTCCCAGTACAAAATGAAAGGCAGGACCCTTGTTCTAAAGGAGGGAAAAGGTGACATTAAAGATTTAAAACTTTTTCCTTTCTCCTATAATAGCTCAACTTTTTATGGTACATTTTATGTACTACTTAACACCATTCTAACTAAAGAAAAATAAAAAATTTAAATTATTACTATGAATTGTACTGTTGCTCATTATACTGTGCAATGTCATTTTAAAATACAAATATAAGAGTATTTAAATGGATTTGGGATCACTAAAATTACAGAATTCTTATCTCAAAGCCCTATTTCATTATGCATATATTTAGTTCTTACTGGAGTAGTGGAAACCCTGCACAAAACTAACTAAAAAAAAAAGAAAAGAGAAAGGTAAAAAAATAAAAAAATAAAAAAATAAAATATATATATATATATATTTTAAAGGCATTTTCTTTGCTTTTTTGCCCATTTTTTTGAATGTCCCATTCCACTAATTATATTCTGTTTTGTTTTGGTTTTTATTTGATTTTTTTTTTTTCTTGTTTTTTTTTCTTCTCTTTTTTTTTTTCCGGGTTTCCTTATGTTTGTCTCTTGCATGTAAGCTTATCACAGTTGTTTCTTTTTCCTAGTAAGTGTATTTGATTATTTTATGGACTACATGTTCATGGAGGATTTGGATCACAAGAGGGTTACAATGGGTACTGCAGGGGATTATTGGTGGGGGGTGTCTGGGAGGGGGGTTTCATGGGAATTAGTTCATCCGAATATACATGAAAGATATACAAAATCGTTCAAAAGATCAAAAGATGGGGCATGGTCACGATGGGTGGATAATCACACAGTAAATGAGGGAATCTGAATTCCTAACCTGGAGAGCTCTGCCACAGTCTCCAAGGGAGCAGCAATAGTCCTCTGAGTGCAGGGACAGTGTCTGTCAAAAGAGGATGACCCACTGATGTGTTCTTTTTATTGATGACTACCCTTGTGAGTCTTTGCTCTTGTAACTGAGACTTAGCCTGCAGTTGTGGGGTGCCTAAGGGTTGCCACCTGAGAGCCTCCTTGTTGCTCAAATGTGGCCTCTCTCTAAGCCAAACTCAGCATATGATTGCATTACCTTCCCCCCAACATGGGACATGACTCCCGGGGATGAGCCTCCCTGGCAACGAGGGATTAATACCAAGTGCCAACTGGCAACACAACTGGAAAAAGACCTTGAATTAAAGGGGGAAAAGGTAAAGACAAATGAGTTCAAGTGGCTAAGAGACTTCAAAGAGAGTCGGGAGGTCATCCCAGAGGTAACTCTTACGCACACCTCAGAAGGAGCTCATAGAACATCTAAGTGCCTATCACCCCACACAGAGGGGCTCCTGAGAGCTCTGGAGACACCCAGGTCCTATATAATGGGGGATAGCCCCAGAGACTGACGCCTTATCAGTGGGCTCTATTTTGGAATCTGTGCTCCTGAGAGTGACAGAATTGGACTCAAATAAATCCTTCCTGCACTTGGTTCATCAGTCCCTTCTATTCAAACCTATATGTGATGCTGGAGTTTTTAGATATACTTCCAGAGACTGGAGCCTCTGGCCTACCTATGTGCCAGGTGTGCGTGGAATCTCGGTGGAGCTGCAACTCCTACCCTACAGCTCAATGGACTCATCCAAGTCACCTGGTGAGGAGACAACGATGGGCAACGGCCCTCCCAGGGAATGGAGAGGGCCTGCATCTTCAGGCAGGATCATCCCACCCACCATATCCATGGGATATAAGCCCTCTCTCACTTGGAGGTGGAGTGGACATCACCATCCCAGTCCCCTCAGGATTGGGGGAAGAACTATGGACTAGAGTGGACTTGATAGTATTCTGTTGTACACATTTGGTGATTCTAGCAATGGAAGAAATTATAACAATGAGGTGGAGCCAGTGGCCGCTTGACACTTTTGGGGCAGGGAGGGGACGAGCAGTTGAAATACAGGGGCTACTTTGGGATTTGGAGGTTGTCCTGAGTACCGTTGTGGCAACGGATGTAGGCCATTTTAAATCAGCACACACCACTCAGAACTGTGTGGGAGAGAGTGTGGTCTACGATGTGAACTGTGGTCTATGGTTGGTGGCAAGGCCCCAGGATGTGTAAGTCCATTGAGGGTGGTGGGCCACACTTGTGGGAGATGTTTTTGTGGGATGTGGTGGGAGGTGTGGGAGGTGGGCAACATGGGAATCCCAGTGGGTTCCGTGTAATATTTTAGGTAATCTAAGTACCTCTTAAAATATATTTATATATATATATATATAAATAACTTTTTTGTAAGCAAATCCACATATATACATATATATTTATATATCATTTTACAAATATTGGTATGTATTGCGAAAATTTTGATTTTTACCCACAATAAAAAATAATTAAAAAAAAAAAAAAGATTTTAATATCAGACCAAAAAAAAAAAAAAAATCCTAAATGAAAGAAACCATACACAAAATATTACATATTATGTGATTTTACTTATATAAGTGTAAATATAAATTAATTTATAAAGATAAAATTAGATTAGTAGTTATGTAGGGATAGGGAAGGACTGCTAAGGGATTTTGAGTTTTTCTTTTGGGTATAATGAAACTGTTATAAATTTTTTTTAAATATACACTGCCTTTATATCAGTGATACATTGTTCTTCCATTGCTAGAATAATCATAAGTCTACTTAAGTCCATAGTTTGCATTCCCCCCTTATATTTGTTCTTTCCTTGAGGATTTTGGGATGGTGATATCCACTCTGTTTCTGACTGAGAGGGTGCTTAGATCCTATGGGGCAGATGGATGGAACAGTCTGGCTTGCAGTTGTAGATACTCTCTGTTTTTTTGGGATGGGTGTTGTCCATCATCATCCTTTTGTTTGTTGTCCTGGGTGAGTCCAATGAACTGGAGAGTAGGTCTTGCAACTCTTGCTGAGATTCAGGGCTCAACAGGCATATGAACAGCCTGAAGATTTAAGTCTCTGGGACATATAGTTCATGAGTATAATGCTAATTTTAGGTTCAAATAAAAGGGGCAACTGTGGTCTATGGTTGGTGGCAAGGCTCCAGGATGTGTAAGTTCATTGAGGTTGGTGGGCCACACTATGGGAGATGTTTGTGTTGGATGTGGTGGGAGGTGTGGGAGGTGGGCAACATGGGAATCCCAGTGGGTTCCGTATAATATTTTAGGTAAGCTAAGCACCTCTTAAAATATATGTATATATATATATATAAATAACATTTTTGTAAGCAAATACACATATATGCATATATATTTATATATCATTTTACAAATGTTTGTATGTATTGTGAGAATTTTGATTTTTACCCATAATAAAAAAAAAATAAATAAATAAATAAAAATAAATAAATAAAAGGGGCAGAAGAGTCATATGTAGGGAAATTGTAAATTAGTCTAACTCTGTTACATTGGGGAACATATATTCCAAAGTAAGGCCCACTTCGTAATCTCAGAGTGCCAAATTCCTGAGATTGCCTGCCCTGCCTATAGTGTCTAGATTTCCCTAGAGCCTTCAGGAGCTTCACTGTTTGAGGCACTGTTTACTGTGGCAGTCAATGAGATCCTGCTGAGACATGTATAAGCGTTACATCTGGAATGACCTCTCAGCCCTAAAAACTCATTTGTCTTTAATATTTTCCCCCTTTTGGTCAAGGTCTTTTTCCAAAGCATCACTATAATCCCTTGGTGTCAGGGAGGCTCATCCCAGAGAGTCATGGGGGGTAGGGGGAAGGTAGTGCATTTATATGCTGAGTTTGGCTTTGAGAGAGGCCACATTTGAGCAACAGGGGAGTTTTCAAGAGGTAACTCTTAGGCAATACATAATACTATGCTAAGTTTTGATTTCATAAGTACAGCCATCAATGTCAAGGGCCTAGCGTAATGGTCTGTACTCCTTTGCTAGGTAATGCTCATGTACTAGGGGGATTCATGCTGCTCTATTAGAGAATGTAGCAGGACTTTCCAGGTTGGGAATTCAATATTCTTTGGTTATTGTGTGGGTCTCCACCCACTGAGACAAAGGCCCATGACCACTTGAACATATTCATATGCCATAGGGGCATGCCCCAGGTTCACCCCCACATATGCCCCATCATCCACCCCCAGTACCAGTGATTCTTCTTTGCCACAGTTGTGACCCTTCTGAGTTCCAAAATCTCTGCAAAGACAAAGCTAAAAGAAACACACCAAATAATAATAATAACAAAAAATTTAAAAAAATAAAAAGTAAAGGTAAATATAAAAAAAAAACTATTTCAGCATCTTTGACATACTGGTCCAGGTAAATGTGTGTTGTGTGGCTCTCCTGTGCATTGGAGGATATTTAACAGCATCCCTGGCCTCTACCCAGCAAATGTAAGAAACATGCACTAATCTCCCCTACTCCTACCCCCAGCTATGCAACCAAAAATGCCTCTGCATTGCCAGTGTCCTCTGGTAAGCCAATTAGTTCCCTGATTGAGAACCTAAATCAATCACTGTGGCATTTTATCAGAGCAGAGTGATGATATGGGATGGGAGGGAAGATCAAATCCCCAATTTATTATTAAATAGGTAGCCACCCCATTTTCATTCTTGAACATACCTCAAACCCTTCAGCCCCCTTTTATTATGCAGGCTCTCTCCAGACTCCTGCACTAACACATTCCCTTGTCTTTGCTGTCAGGGAGTTATTTTATTACCATGGAAGGATATGTACAAGATTTGGATCAGATGAGGAATAAGAATTGGGACTGGGCTCCCATTTTTATTTACACTTACGCAAATTGTAACATGATAAAATGCATATTCAAGTAATCATCCCAAATGTAACATAAGAAAAATAAATAGCTATTATTGGACTTATATGTTAACATTTTTCCTTTGATAAGAAGAAAAACCAATTATTTGTTTTTTATTGTCCTTATTTCAAGGAAAATCCATTTTTTCATGGGTTAAAATAAAGGGGACATAGTAAAACCTATTTCTTTTTAATTCTGAAGGTTAAGTAAAATAATTTAGTAAAGTATCACAAATCATCATGCATCAGCTCATAACTGTTTACATATTGTTTTTAATATGTGGGGCAATTTATTAGTAGGTTTACAAGATCCTACTTGAGTCTTTGTTCTACATATCTGCAATTAACTCTCTTAGGAGTCTATACCATATCATTGCACTTTGATGTATATTAATTAACCTTAGAGAATGTGGACATAGAAGGAAGAGAAATAGGTGAGCACTAGAATTCTGGCTCACTGACTTAGTGGAATCAAAGAAAAAACCTGACCCACCTAAAAAGTACCAAGAAAATGAGCAGAGCATGTGCTTTGTCCTTGAAATTTCTGCTATTCTTTTGATTTATAAGCAGTCCAAGGAGGAATCCTATAAATTAAAACGTATACTCCTGCATCTTAATTTTTATACAGTCCCAGCAGTAGATTTACAGTCATTCAAGACCTACTCCATCATAATTAAATTGTACTTGTCAGCTTTTTATTGCTATTCTTGGAGATAAATCCTTATCTCAGAGGTTCTCACAGTGATTATCATCATGGCCTCCTGCTTTTGTTGTGGGTAGGGGATTCTGACAGAACCATAACTCCTACAGATATTGTTTGCCTTACCTTCAGTGTCAACTCTTCATCACAAGACCCCATTATTTAGTTATCTAAAAATATTCAGATTCTTTTGTTCAAAGTTTTTCAGAACTGCTCTCCCTCTCTCTCTTCCAGAAAAATAAATGCTATTGAGTTTATTGACCCTGTAAAAATGGATGGAAGTAAATAAATAAATAAACCCTTAAAAAATGTATAGGGGAGGAAGATTTGGACTATAGTTAGTAGTAATACTTTGATGATGCTGTTTCATGATTTGTTAACAAATGTTTCACAACAATGCATTGGGGGTGAAGTGTGGGAGCCCTGTATGATGTTATGCATGCTTGTTTTGTAAGATCACCATGTTTACTGAACACTTATAGTTTATATATGTTCATGTATGAATGATATACTTCAATAAATTGTTTTTTTAAAAAAAAAAGAGCAGTGGGATTGTGGATATTACACGGTGCCCTAGTGTGTTAAGTTAAAACAGCTTTCAAAAACCGCCTTTGATTTTCTTGTTCACTGACTCAAAAATATTTTGTCACAATTGCAATTCAGGATATAGTTGTAGTATTGGAGTAGATGAAAATTTGAAGTATCTTGATATTCAGAAGTAGGGAGGACCCAGAAGGAAACTTTGTTCTGTTCTCAAGAAGACACATGGGATTCAGACAGGAAATGGGAAATTGTATGTATATAAAATTTAGCTTTTATATTTGGAAATAAATAAATAATATAATTCTTGCTGGCATTATAAAAAAAGATTGCTTAATTGCTAAATATCTGAAAACTATAAAGTACATTTTTAGAAATTATTTAAAACTGTAACAAAATAAAATAGTGTATATTCTTTTTTAAATGCTAGGCTAAAAATTACAATGTTTTTGGGGTTTAGAGATTACTTGATTATAAAGTTGGTTACACATGAAAAACATTAGTATATTTTTCTTAGAAATAACTACAAGCTGGGTTCTGTGCAATATCATCACCATGTTGGAACTTCTTTTCCTGCTCTGGCAAATTTGTGGCTCAATTATTATGACTTTCAATATGCCATACTTTCTTTTTATTCTACAACCATTTCTGTGTGGTCACGGTTTAATATTTGCTCT
This sequence comes from Tolypeutes matacus, assembly GCA_026826555.1. Lineage (NCBI taxonomy): Eukaryota > Metazoa > Chordata > Mammalia > Cingulata > Chlamyphoridae > Tolypeutes > Tolypeutes matacus. The sequence goes on from JAKSZT010054350.1 coordinate 9,445,350, forward strand.
CTTGTTCCAAGACATACGGGTGCCAAATGAACTTCAATAACTCCTCAGAAGACAATATGTCAATATTCTCATTCTCTGCCCCCTTGCTCCTAATGAAGTCCTTTGTATAAAATCAGGAAGTTGGCAACTATATTTTAGAATAAGCCAGAAGAGGTCTCAGCAGATGCATATAGCAGATCTTTATTAGATAAGGTTTATCTTATTTCTTCCAACAACTTTTTTTGTGGGCAGTTGCTATAAATTTAATACGGTTTGTTCTTTTTAACATCTCCTTTCAAAAAATGAGAACTGGAGGTGAGTACTTCTCATTGAGCCTTTTTACACTGGTTCTGGGCTTAACTTGCCCAACGGGATTTTTATACTCTCATGAGGCTTGTCTTACTAGGTCCAACATCTTGTCTTATGGAAGGTGACCCCTTGCTAAGTGGGCCTTTTCATAGGGCTGCCCCATGACATGGTAGTGTATGGTTCCAGGGTGAACGTCTAAGAGAGAATATGAGAGAAGCACAACCAAGATGAAAGCCATATTATTTTTATAATTTTTTTCTCAGAAGTGACATCCTATCATTTCTGCCACTTTTCTTTCATTAGAAGTGAATCAATAAGTCAAGTCCAGACTCAATGTGAAAGAACTACCCAAGGGGATGTAAACTAGGAAGCAGGAACCAGTAGTTTTCACCATTGAGATTGCCTACCACAACCTAAAAGTTTAGAACCAATGTGTTAGGTAGCAGTCAAAAACCAAGTGGGTTGTTTGGATTATTTAAGAGTTTTTATTTAGAAATGGGTTTCAGAATATATTTCAGGACTCAGGAAGAATGTAACTCTGGTCACACAGTTGACATTGTAAAGAATGACACTTATGTCCAGGCGACCACCAGAGCATTGAGGAAATAAGAGCTTATGCACAGGCCTGGGTACAGGAGAAGCTGTGATTCAGAAGCTGGCCAGGGTCTTTTTGGATCTGAGAGGGCAACTTCTGCTAAACTCCATTGTTTTAGTTCAGGTGGAAGCGGCAGACCTGAATCTAGAAAATTTCATTGACTCAGCTTTGAGAGCACAACAAGGCAGAGCTGAAATGGGTCAGAGAACAGTTGCTCTCAAATTTTGCTTGTTATCAGAATTTCTTGATAACTTGGTAGGAATACAAAGACCCAGACCCCATTTTACTTCAGCAAGCCTGGCCCTCTGTGTGCTTCAACAACCCTTCAGGTGATTCTGATACGTACCAAAATTTGAAAACCACGACCTTAGGACTGCTTGTGCTCCCCAAAGAGTATGTCGTTTACTGATTCACGACAATTAATTCATTAAATTAGAAGCCTAGCACTAAACTCTGATAAAGTTCATGGTAGAAATATAAATGTGTGCCCTTACAGACAAAAATGGAGAAAAAGATGGTTATAACTAAAAGCATTCCAGAGAAAAGGCCTGTGCTTTTATGCTGAAGGAACAAATCATGGCTGGCATTGATTTAAAAATTCTGTTTTCTCAGGCTGGCAATATGCAAAAGAGATTTCTTTGCCAGAAATAACAAAATGGACACCCAGACCAGCATCTGGAAGTTATTCTTAAAGAAATATGGCATTACCTAAAATTGGAGCGGTGGGTCAGTTTCTATTTATTCATTTCACTGGCCCATGTTGACTAAAGGTTAATGCAACATAAACTAAAAATATTCATCCTGTTTTTCATTCTCTTCTTTTTTTTGTCACTCCATATTTATTTCTAAATCTTTTTTTAAAAAACATATATTGATGATATTTTACTAAAACTTAGCTGGCCCTTGGACACCAATTATTCTATCAATTTATTCTTAGAGAGAGGAATCCTAGCATAGAATATATAAGATCTTGGAACCCAAAGACACCTGACTTCAAATCTAAATGATTGCTATAAAACCTTAAGCTAGTGAATCCATTACTCTCAAGTTCTTTATATATACATACATGGATCACCTAACTACTTTAAAAGATTATTATTAGGATTAGAAGTGATATAGGCAAGATGCTGAAACCATAGTAGGTAATGAATAAACTGAACTAACATTATTATTAATCACAGATAACCCCTAACTTCAGAAATTTCAAAACACATTAAATCTACAACTAGTTCAGAATATACACTGCTTATACCAATTACTCTACATTTCTGATTTTCTATGTTTTAAGTTAGAATTATAGTTTAATAGTTAAAAGCACAGATTCCAGATCCTGCCTACCAAGTTCAAATCTGGCTTTGCCACTCACTAGACAGTCTATCCTTGGATCATCTACTAGACAATTTACTTAATGTCTCTCTGCCTTACTCACCTCCTCTGTAAAAAGAGTATAATAACATGTACCAACCTCGTGGGAATTTTGAGTATTAAATTTGTATTTGTAAAGCACGTAAAAGAAAAAGTACCAAGCTATTGTTAATCATAATTCCTTTTTTTAAAATCTGTCCTTTACCTATGCTTTTTCCCTTATCTTCCAATTTTGGGTATTGTTTATAAAAGAAAATTATGGGCAGAATTGTCTTTTTGTTCAGGTTTCAGCTTTTTGATGGGGTGATGGCATTGTACCTCACTAAATTATTTTATAGACCTTACCAGGATTATATGATCCAGGATGGGAGCTACTCCTTGGGTGCCAGATACCTTGGGGAGCTGTAATTAATTATCCAATTCAAGAGAGCTCCATCATCCATACCATTATTCAGTCTCAGAAAACTAATTTTGTACCATGTGATCAGAGCATGTGAAGATACTATCCAAATGTGCCTGGCTGGCTTATGAGCAGCATTCCTTAGAAAAACTTTGCTCAGAATTGAAATAATGAGAAAGAGTGATCCAATTTTTTTTTCTTTGACAGCATGTAGCAGTTACCGTGCACTGCAGTTCTGTGCAGTAGATGGCCAATATTTGTGACTATTGAGAATAGTGAAAACAGAACAATGTTTTCCTATATATTTGAGAGAGTACCATATTAGTTCATTTCTTTTTTTCAGGTTGTTTAATAGAGGTAGTACTTCAAATACTGCCTTCTTCTTAAAACAAAAACTATTATACCGATATTGATGGAGAGAGAAGCTTCTGATATCATACAATTTATTGCCCCAGACATTTGTAAAAAAAGTTCCTCAGATAACTTCAGAAGTGTGATTTTTCCTGAGTCTACTATCATTGATGTTAATTCATTCCTTAGACCTAGGGGTGATGAATTTGTGCTTCTTTGAGAGAATTCCCCACAAAGAACTTTTTCCCCCTGTGTGATTTTTGAGCATACACTTTTTGAAACTAAAAAGAGGCATATGTAACACACATCAAGTCAATATTAAGTTTTAAACCTTTTCTGATGTCTGCACAACCCTAGAGTCACACAACTGCTTTGATTTTATCTCATAGCTGTGACATGAGCACTTGAAATGAATGAAAAAGAAAAGTATTATGTGTTAGATCTGTTTGAATTCCCTGGGAGAGGGCAGTTGTCTTCTTGATGGCTCTCAATAAGAATTCATAGGTTTATTTCCATGGACACCCCAGTCCCCAGAAGCTGGAGGACTTCCTGTAATGTAAACCATAAAAAAAAAATCTTTACGGGAAGTTGGTGAACTATGTGGGAAAGGTCAAGACACTGAGAGGAGCAGTAGTTAGACACTTGCCCTCGTTGCTACCTGGCCACAAAGAGTGAGGCACAAGTGATAGGGCAGGTGGCACCAGGAGGGCAAAGAAAAACAACGACAGCATGATGGAGACCAAACACTTGGAAAGAGAAGCTCAAAAGAGAGAAGCAGCTTCATCAGCAGCATACCTAGATGTCAAGGATGTGCAACTGCAGGAGGGAGACACCATAAAAGCAAGGGGAGGAGCAAGAGTAATAAAGTACAGTAAAAGGAAAGGGCTTACCTCAATTCACCAAGAAAACCACTGGATTTTGATAATATAATAATTGAACATTGAGTAAATACAGTGGGCCCCAAAATCTCTAGGCACACACACAGAAATTTAATAGAAAAGGAGAAGAGAGGGCAGCCTTTCAAGATCAGGAATGACATGCTGACCTAGTTGTCCATGGGTAGACAACATTTTCAAATTCTCTTTATGAAGCAGGCTTAGCATTCAAAGCTAAACACGCACTTGCATGATATAGTTATAATTAGGTGTAAGGTTCAATTTAACTGTTCAATAAAGTTACTTAATAGTTATCCTTAATGTATTATTATGCTATTTTAAAGCAAATCCCATTTGTTTACAAGTTCAAATGAAATATCCTACAAAAATATATGTCAGTGAGACATGCTTCCCCATTATTCCCCTCAACATAAAAAGTGGCTGACAAACTTTCCCATAGCGTGACTGAATGTTAAAGTGTAGGGGTGTGCTCAGTGTGGAATTCCACATTTCTGAAACTTCTTAGGGGGTGCACTTTGAAGAAGAGATGTTTAATATTACCAAGAGGTCTGTGGGAAAAAAATGTTCTATCTAGTTCACACACCCAGCTCATAGTATTAAATTGTCCAGGCAAGACCCTTAAATTGTTTTGGCTGTTTGTAGATTTCTTCTTAATGATTCATCATGTCATTAGCATATTATAAGAAACATCCCTATGAAATAACTGTATTTGCCATAAGGTCTGATTTTGAGAGAACACTATTTGTGACATTACCCAAAGTCCTATTTATGGGAAATATTTTTCTCAGCATTCAGTACCTGGAAAAGTACTGAGCAACTAATTCGATTTTATCTTGTTGACAATTGAATCATATAATTTATTATGTTTCCCACTTTGCCTTTGCTTCTAGAGAGCTTTTAGAGACAAAATGTGGTCCAGCTCCAGCAAATCTACTAGAGCTATAGCATGCATTTCCTATACTAATTTCAGTCCACGTTTCATTTCTACCCTAATTTTTTTTCTTCTAGTTTCCTTTGATTTTTTTATTTTATTTTTATTTTTTTATTGTTAGGAGCTCTAGCTTTCTTTGGAGGTAAGACATACAGTAAACAGAATGGAGAAATGGATAGATGTTTTTTTTAAAAATCTAGGTGGATCCTAGTATCCTATGTGTCTGCCTCCAGACGTTGAGGGAAAGGGGCAGGTTGGCAGTTCAGAAAAGTTCAGTTCCACACACAGTCCAGTCTTCTCTGATAGCAATTTCTTTTTGTGTTGACCCTTCCCCCATTACTGTTATGGCTTTTTGGTTGTTATTTTACTATCTTCCTTGCATTTTTGAAGCAGATTTTGTTGTCTTGGGGTTTCTAGGGGATGATCGTGCCTCTTCTAAAGCGGAGTATTTATGCGTTTTGATTAGAAACCTCACTGATTTCCACATGTGCTTGTGAAATAGTTCTGAAAAAAAAAATGCTTCTCTTCCCCTCTTCCCATTATATTTATATGCTACCAATGTGAAGCAATTTATCTTTGATTTATCAAACTCTTAACTTAAATTTGCCTAAATAGAGGTAAATTTACTTAAGTCATAAGTTAAGAAAGGGAAAGGATTCCTAGTCTTATGAAACAGGTGATTTTTTTAAAAAGCAATATAATGTAGCAGTATCTATTAGGTGAGGTTTCCCACAGCAAATGAAATTAATAGCATGGAGTTTAGATATACATAGTTCAACAAAATATTTACTTAACGGCGATTCATCTAATGATAGTGCTGTTCTGAGGACTAAACAAAACAAAGTTCCTGAAGTATTTGTTTAACAAGAAAGAAAGAAAGAAAACCAGAATCTCAAGAGAATTCAGTTTTGCCTTACAGAATACCTTACAGGATTCCAATAACTTTAGAATACAAGAAAGCTTGTTTATATGTGTTCCCAGTTCTGACTTAACCCTGAAAGTCAAGCCCCTTATTTCAAACTAACTATACAACATTCTCCCTACCACAAAATGCCTGATATTCAAGTCCATATATTTCTTTCCTCTTGAAAATTCACCCTTCTTCATTTTCTTGAGGATGCTTGTTATTACCTACTGTGGAAGATGGAAAAGATTGAATTACACATACAGTTGGAACAAGATTCCCAATGGCCTTACTGACAGACTTAGATGAGTCTGTCTCCCAAGTTTCTCTCCCATGTTTTCACTATCCTTCTAGGACAGAGGGACTTTTTTGATCTGGCCGTTAAGAAGCAGAAAAGCAGTAGCTAGAAGGGTAGATACTCACAGATTTTTTGGCTTAAACAACAGAAGTTTATTATCTCACAGTTTTGGAGCCTAAAAATCCAAAATCAAGGTATTCTCAGGATGAAGCTTTCTCTGAATTCTGCAGTGTTCTGATGGTGGCTTGCCGGCAATCCATAGCTCAATGTCTTCCTCCATCACGTGGCCATCTCTCTCCCCACCTGTCTCCTTCTGACTGCATCCAAACTTCCTCTGCTTATAAAGACCCCATTCATAAAGATCCCATTCATATTGGATTAAAGCCCACCCTGAATAAGCTTAGCCTCACCTTACCTAATAGGATCTCAAAGATCCTATTGACAAATGGGTTCACATCCACACAATCAGGAGTTAGAACTTGAACATGCCTTTGTGGGAGACATGATTCAATCCATAACAAGATCAAAGAGTCTGACTTGACATACGCACTCTGGTAAGGGAAAGTGCTTCCATTTTTAACATGGAGTTGATAAGCACAGAAAAATACTAGAGAAGTAGCCGTGGAGCCAGGGTTTCAGAAAACTGGACAGGAATGTAGGCTTTATATTTGAAAATATTGTTAAATACTAAAAGCAATGATATCAAAACAACTGTCAAATTGGGGTTTCTGAGGCCATGAAAAAGGACATTCACATGGAAAGAAGAAAGAGGGATTTTCCTTTACCACCCTTGCCAAATGTTCAAGTACAGAACATATGAGAAAATTGTGAGCTGAGGATCTGGGAAATGGGAACAGCTAAGAGACTTTTTATTCAGGTGGATTGTAAGGCCTAGAATTAGGCTAGTCTGGGTTATGAGAAAAGCTTGTTTTTCCCCAATTGCTACTTCAAGCAATAGAGTCACAGCAGCTACACTCAATCCTACCTTGAGTTCACCATCCCCTAAATAGAGGCAGAGATATTAAATGAAAAATCTAAAACTGTGACACATATTAAAATCTCCTTTGTTTGATTGGAAGTAAAGTACCAGAAAGTAAAAGCAGAGAAGTCACAAGGGGAAAGATACATACAAGAGAATATGGGGAGGTTTCAGGTTTCATTTATTTAAGTTTTCCCTGAGACCAATTTATTTTCATTAGGTGAACAAATACCTGTTGATCAAATACTGTATGCCAGAGATTGTTCTAAAGACATGTACACATCAGAGAAAAAAAAACAGAAGTATGTACTTTGATATAGCTTATATTGTAGTGAGACAGGCAGACAATAACTATTATTTCAATTATTCTAATGAAGCATAATGAAATAGGAGGGAAGTAATAGAAAGTAAGGCAGTTAAGTAAGTGTGATCAAGGAAGTCTTCTATAATAAGGTGGATTTTGAGTGGAAACTTGTATCAAAAGAGGGACTAAGTCTTGGAAATATGTAGGGAGAGAGTATTCCAAGGAGAGGGCACAGCCAATGCAAAGGCACCCACTTCTAGTCCATTGATAGATACTTGCCCAGACTTGGTTTTCTTCTGTGGGATCGCATATGGCTATCCAGGTGGTAAAAGAGAAAACAGTGAGAAAGCTTAGCTCATATTTTCATAAATTGCCAGTCTTAAAAATAAATCCAAATTTGTTTAAATAATGGACTTTCTTGAAGTATAATTCATTATCTAAGACATCATCATATCTTTCTAATTAGCCTTTATGGTCTAGCATTTTGATACGTAAAATGAAGATATAATTTATAGAAAGATGGAGAAACAGGCAGGGAGAAAATGGTAGCATATTTATAACTGAGCATGTCCAGTTTCCTCAAGTTCTGGAAAAAAATCTTCACATATCTCAAAAGTAGCTTTCAAGTAACATTTCCATGCACATTAAGCCTTTTATTTGATCCTGGAGAGCAGGGCCAGAGCCCACATATTATTCAGTGACAGTGAATCTGCAGAGCTAAGTCACACTGGATAAGATACAAAGAATGGTTCAAAACATGATTGAGTAAATTTAACATTTATTAATGCATGTCGTCTGGTTCTTCCTTCCACATTTAAGCTTAACTAACATAAGGTAATTACCTGCAGGGAGCCATGCTTAGAGTTTGCAAAGTGTATATGCCTGGTGTAGAAAGAGAAAACCTAGCAGATTTCCTTTCATCACAACTTACTGTCTTTTTATCTCTGTTTCCAGGAAGACTGGTGGCTATGTCTTTTTCAGTTTTTGAGTCCTGAATGGCATGGGCTCCCACATTTCTACAAATCAGATATTCGTCTGTCAGACTGAATTGAATCAGATTTCTATGATGTGGAAAAAAGTTCTCAGAAGAGTTGTAGATAAAGCCATCAAAATTATGCTCCATCTGTGACTGGAGCCAAACAAAACTCCCCAATTTCTTCCCAGGGCAGATCTAATGACAGCTCTCAACGCTTGGCTTTTCTGGTTTGTTCTGCCCTCCTAAATTTCACTCCAAGCTGGATTTTCTTCAAGTCCCTATAGGCTTAAACAACAGGTGATTCAAATGATGTGACGTTCACTGAAAAGAGTCTGAGCTTATTTCACATGCATAATTCACATTTGTAATGGTTTCATTCAGGTGGCTTATTGAATTCTTCTTTTAAATATATTAAGGTTTGGGTGTATATGTCTGTGTATGTGTATGTGAGTGCCAAGAAATTAATGAATTTATCTTATACTCTTCAAAGACTCTAGATAAACTATCAGAAATTGTCTCAAATTGACAAAAATTAATTACTAAAATAATATGGCTAAGCATTAGGGAGAATATAAAATGTATAACCTGTGGCTTTTGCTCTTTAATCTTAATCTTTCTAGAGCAGATTTAGAGGTTTACTATTATTTCCTCCTGTCACTGATCCTATATTAATAGCTTGCCAACAAAGAAAAAAGCCAAGAAATGCATTTAAATATTCAGTGTAGTTTCTTTTGTGACATATTGGGAGTTAGTTATAAGGAGTCTAAAACTCTAAGATTGGAAATAAAATTAATTCAAATGCAGAGTTTTTTTCTTAACACAAGTATGTTACTTTATGTATTTGTATGTGTACATATACACACATACATATGTGTATATATAGTGTGAGTCTATATATACATATATACCCATACACACACATAAAATATATATATAATGATGATGAGAGAGAATTTGGCTTGATAAGTAAAAAAGAGGCAAATATCTTAGTGTTTTAGTGTGGCACTAAGCTTGCTATTGACATGTCCTAGGAGTCCATGCCTTATTTTTTATTTTGCAAATTAGAATTAAAGGAATGGAATCCTGGTGTAAGAAACTCAGTAATATCACATAGACATAGAGGCCAATAAACATAGATAGGATATTTTGCAAGCTTCAATATTATATATGAAGTATCTTCTGATATAATTGTGCAACTGAATCTTAATACTACACAATTTTAACAAAATCCAAATATCATCATTTGTTATCTTCAGGTAAACTTCATCTCCCTAATATGGACAGATGCCATCTTAAACTGTGCTGGAACAAAGGCAGAAAATAAACACATTTATAGATACAGATGCTACTAAACTTAGAAAAATTTCAGGCTAGAGGCCAACTTGGGATTTGGACTGGAACTGATAATGTGTTCCTGATAATGTTAATAGCTAACATTTATTGAACTCTTACTATGGGCCACACTGTTGCAAATGCCACATTGCATTGACTCATTTAGTCCTCATTAAAATGTTTATCCCCATTTTATAAATGAAGACCTGTGGCCTAGAAAGGTTTTGTAACCTGTCCAAATTTGCTCACCTAGCAAATAGAAGAGCCTGAATTTAAAACCAGTCTGACTCTCAAGCCCAGACTAGTAATAGTGATCATGTACTGCCAGACTGTAAACCTATCTGTTTTCTCTGCACTTCTTTGAGGGTATTATGGGTTGACTTATGTCCCTCAAAAAGATATGCTAAAATCCTAACCTCCACCACCTCAGAAAGGGACCTTATTTGGAAATAGGATCATTGCAGATGTAATTAGTAAAGATGAAGTCATACTGGAGTAGGGTGGACCCTTAATCCGATTAACTGGTATCCTTATAGAAAGAGGAGACACACAGGGGAGAAGGCCAAGTGACCATGGAGGCAGAGCCTGGAGTTACACAGCTGCAAGCCAGGAAATATTACGGATTGCTGGCCACCACCAGAAGTCAGGAAGGGGCAAAGCAGGATTCCTGCTGGAGAGCCTTTGGAGAGAGTGTGGACCTGCCAAAACCTTGTTTCTGGTCTTCTAGCCTTGAGAACTGTGAGAGAATAAATTTTTGCTGTTTTAAGCCCCAGGTTTGTGGTAATTGGCTACTGCAGCCTGGGAAACTGATGCAGAGGTTTTATTTTCAGTCAAGCAATTTGGCATTAGCTCTAGATTTGGTTTGAAGATCATATTTAAATAATATCCCTGAGGGCAGAGATTTTGCCGTTTTTGTTTCACTCCTACATCTTCAGGGCCTAGTCAGGGTTTTGACTTTGCAAATGACTGGACCTGTGGTCCTGAACAAGTCGCTTCTTCTCCCTAAGCATAAGTTATCTCACCTGTATAACGGAGGAAAAATAGGTCTTCCTTCTTAAGATTGTTCTAAGAATTAAATAAGATAATACATTCACACACGTAAAACAGTTTGGTAATTTCTTGACATATACTTGTCATATGACCCAAGAACCCCATTCTTATGTAGTTAACTGAGAGAAATTTAAATATATGTCAACCCAAGACCTTACCTAAATATTTATAGGTGTTTCTTAATCACCATTTCCTGAACGTGGAGTGAGTTGCTATGTGTTGTGTCATGGGAACAAAGTCTCAGGCATAACAAAGACTTTCATCAAATGACCCTTTATTACTTATGCAGCACAAAAAGTCCAAAAGATCAGAGAAAGAACTCTCCTTGCAGCTGGTCTCTGAGGGAGGCCAGTTTCTCCTGTCAGGGTCAGTGGCTGGCAGCTAGCTCCGCATGCCCCACTTCACATCAGAGAGGAGAGACAAATCTGTGCTGCTGGAGGTGGGGTATGCCCTAAGGGAAGCCGCCCTGCCTCTGAGAGTTCCTGCCCTGATGAGCATCTGGGAAGCTTGCTCCTGGTTGTGGAGTTCAAGGTATGATCCAGCTTTTCATTAGACGTAACATCTCCTGTGGGCTGCAGAATGGATATAGACTGATAAAAGCTGTGGATGGATACATCTAACCAATAGAAAAGGAGGTGGAGGGGTGTAGGTGAGGGCTGGGGATGGCTGCTAAGCATGTGTCTGTCTTCCCTGGCACTGGAAAGAACTCTGAAATGAATCAAAGTAGATACAAATTTGTGGTACATTGCTACAATGGAATACTTTTTAGCAATAAAAGGAACAAATTCTTAATACATGCATCAACATGGATTATTGTGTTAAGGGAGAAAAGCCAAGCCCCAAAGGCTACACACTATATGAAATTCTTGAAAGAGCAAAATTATAGGGGCAGAAATCAGATCAATGGTTACCAGAGGCCAGTGGTTAGGAGAGAAAACTGATTACAAAGGGTTCCAAAGGAATTTTTTGGTATAATAGAAATATTCTACACCTCAATTTTGCTGGTGGTTAAATGACTGTATACATTTGTCAAAACTCAGAGCTGCACACCTAGAATTACACTCAATCTAAATTAAATCTCAGTAAACCTGATGTTAAAAAAAATAATTGGGAAATTTGCTGGTATATAATTAGTGCACTAAATATCATATATTCATTTTTTATCTTTGGCCTTTCTTCTTTTATATGTAATATACAAAGACTGGGCCTAAACTAGAGTAAAATTGCCTTTTTAATTGAGTAGCTATTAAATGGTAATGCACCCTAAGGGATTTAGTACAGTACACTTTCAACAACAAATATAAATTTACTTTTGATTTGGTCTTTGTGAGTATGGGGCCTCCCTTCAGAAATCTTCACTCTAATGAATACTCTTAAACTCCTAATTGCCTGGCTTTCATATTCAAATGATGGAAATTACTGTCTCCTCAGGCTATACACTGCATTAATAGTGTTCATTAATTCCTTCTTAATAATATCCAGTTAACATATGTCTCTCTATTCTCTACTTCCTGCTTCTGAGACTGTATTGAGGGATTCTCCTCCATCTTCCAGACCCCCTGTATTAATCAGGGACTTAGGGAGCCCACCAAGTGTGCAGTACTCTGGGGCTTACAACAGCAGACAGCCGTCATCACTACTAGGTCCGAAGGGGCAGGGGGAGGAGGCAGTTCATGAAATCCAGTCAAGATAGCATGAGGAGAGAGCAGCCTCATTGGAGGGGATTTTTGAAAGAATTTCACAGCCAAGCCATAATGCCCCCATAATGCAGAGAAGGAATTACCACCAAGTCCTGCTGGTGACTTTCATTGCCAGAGGGAAGATAGCCTCTTGGTACAATCTATATAGGTCAGCATCCCAGGACACAGAACAAGGTGGATAAGAGGTAAGAGTGAAAAATGGATTTGGAGGGGCAACTGGATGACAGCCATCTAATTACTCTCTAAACATTCAGAAACAGAAAAGCTCCTCTTCTTCCAAGGGTTTTCTCTTTTGCAGATTAATCCCCTCCACTCTTCTTTCATATTGCATGTTTTCAAGTCTTCTCATCTTCCAGATTATTTATCTGTCTGTTGTTGGATCCCTAAAACGCAACTCTTTTATCTAGTTGGCCTAGGTCAAGGCCCTTCTGCCTTGGCCAGTAGGTATTGTCCTGGAATGTTGAGTTAGGCTGGAGTGGATGGAACAAATGAATGAGCTCTTGAGAAAGGCATTGAGGTCTTAGAAAAGGTGAATAGGACAAAGGAAGTGGATGGCAGTTTGTCACAGTGGAAAAAGTTGGGGACATGGAGTAAAATATCTGTTCATTGGTCCTGGTGTCAACACTGGCTTGCTGTATGGCTTTATTTACGTTAATTTAACTCAGTGGACCTCAGCCTACTCATCTTTACAAGGAGAACCATCAGATTCCCTTTGTGAGACAGTGCAATGTGGAGGTTCTGGGCATGGGTACAAGAGCCAGTCTGCCTGTAGTTGAATGCTGACTCTGCAACTTACTAGTTTTGTGACCTTGTGCAAGTTACTTAACTTCTCTGAATCCAAGTTATTATCCATTTGCCATACAGAAAACAATAAAGGTTAACAATTAATATTATAGGCCTGGAGTTCAGTTATATTCAGTCTAATCTTGAAAATAATCACCAGTAACATAACTAGATAGCAAATGCTGATTTAATAAATGTTTGGCAGGTCATTTTAGGATTTGGGCTATGAACTGTTATCTGCTATTTTGTTAAAATATAGAGCATTTCATACAAATAGGATAAAAATTAAAACCCAAATATTCATGTGCTTAGCAATGGGAATTTTTGGAAAATAAGAAAGGTCTTTAATGTAGGAAAATTACTTCCAATTGACAGGATTTGAGGGCCATTTCACGGCAATTCTATGAGACTTCTATTAGTAGTGAAATACTTCACTTTTATAATGGCATAAAGTATTTCCAAATGACTTGTCATGTGTCTCACATGCATGCACAATAGAAAAATGTATTTACTACAGCACCTGTTTTTTTAATTGGAACTCTAAGTAGTTATATAGACAAAGCCAAGAATGCATATTTATAACCTTCATTTTGGGACTTTTACCCTTCAGATATATGGTTCCATACAGATATATAAATTATATTTTTAAAAATTTCCAGTCTCTTTATATAAGTTTGGAATGTTATCTTATTATTAATTGTTTATTAACTTGTTTATTACTAGTTATTGATAATTGACATTAATAAATTAAGTTATTAATAATGTAAGTTCATGTTAAATGCCATAAGAAACTGTTGAACTATTTGCCCTGTCCTTTAAACTGAGCTGTAAATTAATTTAATTATATTTCATTGATCGAATTGACCATAATTAATTGATTGAATCACTCAATTAATGAATTAAATAAACAAATTGTAATGGAAACAATTGCAACACACTTATCAGGAAGTAAGAATAGAATGTCTCTAACTTTATCTTTTAATAAAGGAAAACTACTTTTCTTTGGATATATTCTTGTTACATGTCTCTAAATATATTAAGGCAACCCAAAAACATCTGCTTTACACATAACATATAATGGGATTGTAGGTAAGGCAATAAACCCTCACTGGCTTTTTCCAATTCAGAGATGCAACAATGAGTCTAGTTAGTATACAATTGATGCAATTATTATTTATTGGTACAACTTGAATTGTTGGCACTAATTTTCTGATAAATTTTTTCAGTTAAGCTTAACTAAGAGGAGTCAACTTTAAAATAAATTCCATAATTTTCACCTACTAATTTTTGAAACAAAAATATCCATTTGTATGGGGGACGGATGTGGCTCAAATGGTTGAGCGTCCGTCTGCCATATGGAGGGACCTGGGTTCGATCCCCGGGACCTCCCGGTAAAAAAAAAAAAAATATATCCATTTGTAAGTATGATTTCAAAAGGACTGTTATTATATATTATATATATATTATAACCTGAATAATAGTCTAGAGCAGCATTATGTAATGACTTACATATGGCTATAAATATCTATCACTTAGCACATTTGCTTTATTTGTTCTTCTCTTAACACTATAGACATGACAAATCATTTGTTTGAAGTTCTGATATTAATTTAAAAGAGTTTAAATGTGGTTATTTATAAATATCAATATTTGTTTTATTGGCATTGTAATGTAAACTAACTTTGCATTTGTTTTCTAACATATATACTACAAAATTCATTTGTCAGATTTTTAAATGACTGCAGATGATTCACACCTGTTTTATAAACAGGATTTCAGGGGTTACTGTATTAGTCAGCCAAAAGGGGTGCTAAAGCAAATACCAGAAATAGGTTGGTCTTTATAAAGGGTATTTATTTGGGGTAGAAGTCCACAGATACCAGGCCATAAAGTATTAAGTTTCTTCTCTCACCAAAGTCCATTGCCACGTGTTGGAGCAAGACAGCTGCCGACGTTTGCCAGGGTTCAGGCTTCTTGGGTTGCTCTCTTCCCAGGGCTGCGTTTCTCTCTGGGCTTAGCTCCTCTGGTTCCTCCACAAGGTCAGCTGTAGACTATCAGGTGAATGGCTCACTTCTCTTCTCCCGGGGCCTTCTCTCCAACATCAAAACTCCAACATCAAAACTGCTTCTCAAAAAACTGCTCCCTCTGTCCTTTGCCTTGCCTTTTTGTTGTTGTTGTTCTTGACATTTGTTTAATATGGAGATATAATTTATGACAATAAAATTATCAGATCTCAAGCAAACCTTTAACCAGTTTGGACAAGTACAAGCCTCATGTAATTCACTCCCACTTGCAAAAGTCACCACCATCATGACCTTCAGGCTCTTGCGCATGAATAGGTTTTGTAAACAGGTTTTAATTCAGGCTATTTTACAATTTCATACAAATGGACACTTTAATTTCTGGCTTCTCTGCCTCAACAGTATATGTAAATATAATGTCCATTTATGTGCTTGGGAAAGGAGCCAGAAACACATTTTTTTTTCCTATAAAGTATTGGGGATTGAACCCAGGACCTCATATGTGGGAAGTAGGTACTCAACCACTTAGCTACAGCTGCTCCTCCAGAAACACATCTTTTAGCAATTGTGCATAATGTTTCTATGATGTACATTGTGCAAAAATGTCTGTTTGTGTCATTGTTTTCAGTTCTTTGAAATATATTACTAGTAGTAGATTTGCCTAATCATATGGAGGTTTTCTATTTAGCTTCCTGAGGATCCACCAAACTGTCCTCCAGAGAGGCTGCACCTTTTTACATTCCCACCAACAATGGAAGAGTGTTTCTATTTCTCTATGTCCTCTCCAGCACAACTAGTTTTCTGTTTTTGGTTTAGTTTCATTTTTTAAAATAATAACCATTCAAAAGGGTATGAAATGATATCTCTTTGAAGTATTTTTTGGAGGTACTGTGGATTGAATGTGGGACATTTTTACATGGATAACAGGGACTCAACCACTGAGCTACACCCTCTATTCTCTCATTAAAGATTTGATCTCCATTTCCCTAATATCTAGGTATTGTGAACATCTTTTCATGTTTTTTTTTGTTTTTTTTTTTGGCTATTTTTGCCTTGTTTTTTATATTCAATTCCCCCACCCACCAAGGGGTGGGGCTCAACGCCCTACTGACATGGCTCATTCAACGCCCTAATCATAACTTAATCATGCCCAGATTAACAGATCGGTTTACAAACATGATCCAATTATATTTTTGGAATTCATAATTACATCAAATTGCCAAATGGCTACAGTTACTAAAGATGGGCATTTATCGCAAGCAAAGGGGTGAAGATTGAGTTGAGTTTTGAAGACCACATTGGAATATGTATTCAGAAAAGTGAGACCTCGTATATTCCAGAACAATGAATGATTTTTTTTAAAATTTCACTAAAGTTACTCCTTTGCTCCTTAGTCTGAACACTGGGTTCAGCAACCACTGAATGGTATCCAATCTCACTTTCTGAACACTGTCATGTATCTTAATGACATTTAAACCAGTCAGCCAAAATGGCTGTGTGTGTGTGTGTCTTAGTTTGCCAGGGCTGCTATGACACAATGGGTTGGCTTAGATGGCAGGAATTTATTGTCTCACAGTTTTGGAGGATAAAAATACAAACTCAAATTGTCAGTAAGGCCATGCTTTTCTCCAAAGTCTGTAGTGTTCTATTGATGGTTTTTCAACAATCCTCTATCACATGGTAAGCTGTCCCCTTTGTGTTCTTCCTCCTATAAACATGGCTATTACAATAGAAGGACCCACCCATTCAGGTGCTACAAAGGAAAAACACATCTCTCAGTGGGAATGTGATTTATTGTGAGTATACAAGCAAGGAACTGGGGAAATATTTCCAAAACCAGTTCAAAGTGAGAACGGGAATTAGGGTTTTTTAGAGGCAAAAGAGAGGGTAGAGGAAAAGAAAAACAAGTGATGCCAAAGATCTTGTGAGTAGAGTACATGCAATTTCTCAGTTCTGTTTTGTCACAAGCACATTAAAAATATCCTTGGTTTCAGTGGCTAAAGAATTACAGTTTAGATATTGCTATGCAGGTGCAAGGTCATCAAGGATTTCTCAGCCTAGTGCTCAAGGATATCAAGATTTTTGTCTCTGAGAAAAGCTACAGATTTACTGCGTCATAAGGTGCTCCTGACACCATTCTGTCTGGTTTTGCTTTGAGACTTCTCTTATTCCTATAAGCAAAACTGAGAAGGTCTGGTTAATATCCTTCAGGAAACTAAGTACAAAGAGCAAAACTTATAAAATTAGATTAATAGAAAACCAGCTCAATTAGTGTATTAGAATTTTCAGAACTGCTTAAGTGAAGAAATTTTTACTAGCACACTTTCCAGCTATCACTCCTGTTTCCACTGACTTCTGATTTCCAGTGACTTCTGGCTTCTACTGACTTCTGGCTCCTGCTGATTTCTGGCTTCTACTTATGTGTCCATTTCTTTTGCTTGTAAGCACTTCAACCTTAATGGATTAAGGCCCACTCTCATTCAGTTTGGTCACACCTTAACTAATAATATTTTCATAGGTCCTACTTACAAATGGGTCTACACCCACAGTAATGCAGGTTAAAACTTGAACACATCTGTGTAGGGTACATGATTGAATCCTCAAAAGTGGGTGAAAAGCAAGTCTTTATTTGGTTGCAGTATATTACCAAGAATGAACATGGAATAGAGTTTCTATGAATATTATATATCCTTTTGGCCTCCTATTAAATCTTGATTCAAAATCCCTGGTCGTTTCCATCACTATAAGTGTTATAGGAAATAAATGTATAGCAATAAATGTAAAAGTAACAGATTAACATAGATATTAAACCATGTATCTAATTAATATAAAGTTTGGCATTGTCAATATATCACCTTTTCCCTTTAATTCCTTTAAAAATAAGAATTTGTTCTTTGGGGGGCAAGTTTACCTCCAAAATATTATAACATCCTTTAAAATATAATGTATATTATAAATATGACACTACATGGATGAATCTTGAAGATATCATGTTGAGTGAAAGGTAAAACACAAAGGAACAGATATTGTATCTGAAATAGCTAGAATATGCAAGTTCATGGAGACAGAAAATATAGTACAGGTTACAAGTTGATTGCAGGGTGGGGTGGAGTAAATCCATAATGGATGTAGAGTTTCTCTTTGGGATGATGGGAAATTCATAATGGATGATAGTGAGGGTAGCACAACATTGTGAATATGATTAATCCCATTGAATGGTATGCTTGGGAGTGGTTAAGATGGGAAAGTTTATGTTGTATATATGTTTCTACAATTTTGAAAAAGAGCAACTAAAGACACAATGACAATTAAATGCAATGATGATACTAGACTAGTTCTAATAATGGAGGAGAAAAGGCCTAAAAAGGAATTGTTGGAACATATGAAAAATTGGAATCTATTCTGTAAGCTATATATCAATGTTAAAGTTTTTCAACATGATCACTCCACATAAGGTGGTTATATAAGTGAATATCCTTTTTTAAAGGAAATGTACATGGAAGCAGTATATACTCAAGGAGCATGATGCATACAACCTACATTTAAATGTTTAGAAAATTGATTGATATGGACAGATATGTATTAATAGATAGATGGATAAATAAATAGAATGATATAGAAAATAGGGCAAATATTAAAATTGGTGGAGCTGGGTATCTGGGTTGGGGGTGCTTTAGTTTGCGAAAAGTTGCTGGGAGCAATATACCAGAAGTCGGTTGGCTTTTACAGTGGGAATTGATTAGGTTAATAGCTTATACATCTAACTCTGTGAGATTGCCTGAATCAAGGCATCAGCAGCAGACTGGCTGCTGGCGATCGTAGAGTCCTCTCTCACATGGCAAGGCACATGGAATCATTTGCTTCTCTTCCGGGTCTCCTTGCTTCAGCTTCTGTTTGCTCCATCTCCAGCTTCTTTTCTACTGTGTCTGTCTGTGGTTTCCTTTTCCCCTGGCTCCTCTCTGAGCTCCTGGGTTCCTTCTCTTTACCTCTGCAGCATTTTCTGTGTGCCTGAGGCTTTTATTCCTCCATTTATAAAGGACTGGAGTAAAAGGATTAAGACCCACCCTGAGTCATGCCTGAATGATGTGACCTAATCAAAAGGAAGGCCCCTTAACTAAATCTAATCAAAAGGTCCCATCTACAATAGTTTTACATGCATGGGAAGGATCGGTTCTAAGGACATGATCATCTGGAGTCCACCACCCAGCTTCAAACTGCCATAGGGGGTATGTTGGAAGTCTCTGTATGGGTTTTGTATTATTTTTGCATATGTTCTGTAAGTCTGAATTTTTTTCAAAATTTAAAGTTTAAGAATAAGTATACATATGTATATTATAATATGTAAAGAAAAAGTGATATTTAATGATAAAATATTGTTATTTATAAAATCACTTAAAAATTACAAGTTACAAGTATACAGTGTCTTTGTTTTGATGTTTGATTCAGCACCTTAAGTAATAAAGGAATGTAATGGTGTGCTAAAATAAATAGGACATACTATAGTCACTCAAAAAAGCCACCCAATTAAGAAATAAAAAAGCAGCCCCTGATACCCAGGAACTGGTCTGACAGTCAGAGCAGGCCTGAGTGTTCTGAGAACCTGGTCTGGTGCTTATAACTAGGCCATGTTGTTCTCCTGCTGGAAATAAACAATCTCACAGAACACCATTATCAGACAAGGTTGTTCTTAGACCATGAGAAAGTGATACAAGACCACTTCATAATTTTGTTTAAGCACAGACAAAAGCAAGATCATTGTGCAATCCAAAAAAATACCAAGCATCTTTCTGTCCTGGCTAATAGGAATGTCTGCTACTTCTTTACCAATGACAGCTTTTTCCTTGATCTTATCTGTCCTTCTTAAAGATAAGATTTCTTGGGATGTTTAATCATTGAATTGCATCTGCTTTGTGATAGCTTCTAATCTAGAACAAATCCCTGCTTCCTTAGACCTTCACCAAAAGAGCCAACCAAAGCCCAAATCCTTATTCTAAAACATTTTTACTGAGATATCCCATGATTTCATGGTGATGCCCCCCCAGTGATACATACCTTCTGTTATTTAGGTCATTGTGCCATCGTGTGGTCTTTTCCTCTTAAATTTGGGATGACATTGTGACTCACTTTTTTGAATAATAGAATATGACAGAAGTGATACCACATGACTTCTGAATCTGAGTCGTATAAAACCTTGTAGCATTTACCTGGGCATCCTGGAATACTTGCTCTGGGGACACTTCCACTTAAAACCCAACTACCATGCAATGAGAAGCTGAAGCCACATGGTGAGGCTGGTCTAGCACTGGAGTAAACAGTCCTAGCTAAGCTCCCAACAAATAGTCTTTATCAAGTGCCAGCCAAATGGGTGAGCAATCATGGTCATCTAATACAGCTGAGGCTTCAAATGTGTACAGCTCTGGCCGATATCTCACTGTGAGGTCTTGAGAGACTCCAACTGAGAACCACCCAGCTGAGCCCAGTGAAGCCGTAGATTCATAAACATAATAATAAAATATTATTTTAAGCCACTAAGTTCTGGGGTGTTTTGTTAGACAGCAATAAATAACGGGAATGAGGTATGTTTTTAACTGTTTTTGTCCATTTGAATTTTTGAATTGGGTGATATAAAGGAAAATATTCCCTAGCTAACATATTTTTGATGTGGTCACTAATTTAATAACAATAACACAAAAACCACAATACCTTTGAACATGTTCCATAAGTACTCCCTTCATGGTCAGTGTTCAAAGACTTTAATTCTCATTTCTGTCTTTTGCCCTGATATTTTAGTTTCTAGTATTTATTTTTTCCATATGGCTGTTGGAGAAAAGGGAGAAAAATCCATGACTTAAGCAACACAAGAAGCTGCTTATCGTTCCTGATATGTCTACAAGAAACAGATGTCACCACACGAACTTCCTGCCAGGGAGAGTGAGAGGTGAGGGGAATTTTGGGAGAGCAAATTAGATAACACGCTTGTTGTGTTCACACAAGTGTGTTAATGAATCAAGTGATAAGCCACATGTTAATTGCTAATGAATGGAACAAATTCTTATTTCTTCTTGTGAAATGATAACATATATTGAAATACTTCATGTTTCATGGCCTCAATCAAGTTCATATGTGCCTTCTATATGCCAAGGAGGAAAAGTACTTTGCAGATGTTTTTAAACACAATTGGACTTTCTTTAAAAGTTACCTTTTAAACTATGAGCCTGATTCACCACCACATTATATATGATTCATTTTGGCATTAGAAACTTCCTAATGTTACTTAGATGGAAATCTGGCTAAAGGGGAAATGCAATACTGAAGGGTCTGCAACTCTCAGAATTCAGATAAACACAAATTAATAAAATAAGATGGAGATATTTAATAAAATAAATATATTTGAGAGAATTGTAAATATATTATTTTCAGTAATTTTTAGAGAAGTAATGGACTTTAAGATGACTAGGAAAGGTAATCTCTCTCTCTCTCTCTCTCTCTCTCTCTCTCTCTTGCTGAAAGGAAATTTTAAAAATAGATATTGAAGATAGGTAAGGAAGATTTTGTACCTTTAAACTTGTGGTTTTTTAAATAAATTTTCCCCATCATTTTATTTCCTACATCTTTGTCATAATTATTGAAATTGATGATCTCTCCATCACAGAGCCTCCCCCCAAAAACGTAGTATTTTGCATATAATTGCATTGTTACTACAATTCCTTCTGTATATTCCTTTCCCTCAGTAACTCATCTTGCTTTAATCTAGTTTGGTTATGTCAGGTCATATATTTATTTTATTTTTTTGGCTTACCTCTTGGATACTCTACATCTGTGAAACACTTTCCTGTTTACAAGGCCCAAGTATAATTAAAGGAACTATGGGTACTTGCAAGGAATACAGAAATTCTGGCTTCAGTCCCCAGTCATAGGTTCACTTTCCAGTCACACTTGTTACTTGCCATGATTTTGGACTGTTATATGAGAGGTGATATGTTCTTTCAAAGGATCTTGGATTGATAAGTCATATCCACATGAAAATCACCAATGTAAGGAATGCGATGATAGACTAGTGCATTTCACAAGAGCTGCCCTCCTGTGCTCATTCAAGAGACTCACTTCTGAGTGAGTCTCTTCCGCATAGCCTCTCTCCTTTCTCTCATCACACAGTTGAGCTTGTTCGCCTTGTCCCCATTCTCAGGTCAAAAGTCATAAGGACCGAGATATGGCAATGTGTTTCCTACTCTGGCCTGAATTGCTATTATTTCCTGCAGTGAGAACTATCCAAACCCACGCACCACTGGCAATTTGGCCAAATTTACAGAGGTCTGGTCTTTCTGAGCATTTCAGGTCACACATGGTCTCAATAATGAAACAATTCCTGGCTTGATCTCTGGCTTCAAAGATTAAAGTTCAGTCTCACTAGGATAGATCACATTTTCAACCCTTCTGCCCTTGATTTATGTCCCCAAATGCCCACTATATCTTTTGAAGCATGTGTTTGCACTACTTTGCATTTAGAAATTGTTTAAATTTTACCAATTTGCAATCCATCCAACGCACTGCTGCCTGAATTATTTTTATAAAACACAGATCTTAACTCAAAGTCCATCAGTGATTCTACCTGTAAGTCCCTCACTCAGACTATTATAATCTGACATGTTATAACTGTGGTAGATAATTTCTTTATTGTCAAAACCAGGAAACATTTAAGAGGTACCATCAATTATTACAACAGAGCCTTATAGTAACCTGGACTATGGCTATGCTAATTACAGATTACCCTGCATCCCATAATGACACTGAATTCCTAACTATTGCATAGTCATGTATTTCAGTTTCCCTGGTAGTTACTCATTTTCTCAGAACAGCAATTAGGATAGTTAACATTGATGTATTATCTCATCATCACAAGTCTTTGAAACAAGTGCTCTTATTATTCCAAGTGTACATACAAAGAAACTGAGGTACTGAGAAGGAATGTGACATGGCTAGTTAGTTGTAGAGTTAGGATTCAAACTGACACAAGTCTGGCTCTGGAGTCTTTGCTAGTAAACACTACTTCATACTGTCCATTCTCTTCCTTCTCCTACAATGCATTTCCTTTCATCTACTTCCTATCTTCCCATTCTTTAGGAAGAATTGTATAGTATTTTAGAGAAGAGATTTGGAAGTCAGATTGCCTGGGTTCTGATTTGGCTCAGCATCTACCTGGCCTCAGTTGTAAAAAGGAAATACTAGCACCTATTTCAAGAGCAGTTGTGATGATTTAGTGAGTTAATTAATGTAAAGTTCTGGCATATAGTAAGTTCATGATGAGTACACTTCATTAATATTAAATGCTCCCTCTTCCTCAAAGTCTTTCGTTTTACCATTGTCATGGAACTTTGATTTTTTGCCATTGGAGTATATATCAAAGTAGTGGTTCTTAGTCTCAGAGGCACATTAGAAAAACAGCTGAGGAGCGCTTACATTCTGACTCAATCCAGATTTAATATGGGCATTTTGTGGGGTACAGCTGGGCATCAGTATTTTTGAAAAGCTCTCCAGTGATTCTAATGTGCAGCCAGTGTTGAGAAAACTGCATTAGAGCTTTTCTGAATGCAAAAATTGTGTTTGTTTCTTCCACAAATTTCAAACTCCTTGATAAAACCATTATATCAAATTCATCTTTGAATTTCCAGTTGCACCTAGCATGGTGCCTTATATATAGTTGGCACAAATAAATATTAATTCATTTTAATGAAGTTGAAATCCCTCAAATATGTTAATTTCCACAAGGTAAAAGAGAAAATCTCTTTTGTCATCACTAATGGACTCAATGTGTTGTCATAATCAGAGCTTGGCAGGACCCAGGTAAAGGCGGTAGGGTGGCAAGAATGTAGTGAATATAAGAGAATATACCTAGCTGTTAATTTAAAACAATGATCTTCAAACTTGACTGCACTTTTTAATCACCTAGGAAGATTTTACAAAGTAACTGAGCCCTTCTGCTTCTCAGATGGATCACAATAGACCCATGATCTCTTTCCTTTTATCATGATATCTGAAAGTCAAATTCTGCCATTTGCAGTTAGGTCAGGAGAGCAAAAAGAATGGAGAACATCATCACATGTAAAAGCACCTGGATATCTGGAAGAAGCAAAGTGTATGGACTGGAAAGTATTCACAAACATGCACCCATGCACATATGTACACACACACACTTACATGTTTTAAATTACTCTCCTGTGGTAGATTGAATCATGTCCTCCACAAAGGCCATGTTCAAGTCTTAATA
The DNA here is from genome assembly GCA_026826555.1 of Tolypeutes matacus. Taxonomy (NCBI): domain Eukaryota; kingdom Metazoa; phylum Chordata; class Mammalia; order Cingulata; family Chlamyphoridae; genus Tolypeutes; species Tolypeutes matacus. The sequence goes on from JAKSZT010054350.1 coordinate 9,469,788, forward strand.
CCTGTTCCTGTGGGTGTAAACCTATTTGTAGTTAGTATCTTTGAGGATGTTATTAGATAAGATAGGAACTCATTTATTAATATAACCTTCAAAGATACTATTTAGATGAGGTAAAATTGAATTAGAGTGGGCATTAATCCATATGGCTTATGTCCATCTAAGCAAAAGACATTGGACATGGAAGTAGAAGCCAGAAGTCAGAGAAAATCAGAGGAGCAGACACAAGGAGAGGAAGATAGCCATGTGATGGATGACTTCCAGAACACTAGATTCTTGGAGAATGCATGCCAATACCTTGATTTTGGACTTCTAGAATCCAAGACTGTGAGACAAGAAATTCATTTTGTTTTAGTCAACCCATATGTAGTATTTTTCATGGCAGCCCTGGCAAACTAAGAACCTGCCCAGTAATTATCTAGTGAAAAAGGAAGTACAAGATTAATCTATAATGCCAGGATATCCTGAGGCACTGCATTTGTGATATAATCATTTTCAAAGAAGTCAAGGAGACAGCTTTGCCAACACAGCCATCAAACATGCGAAGTTATTTTTAAAGAAGGAGCTTGACTTCCACTCTCTCTACTTTCTGACTATTTAGTTTGCCAGGATTGCTATAACAGAATGGCTTAAACAATAGGAATTTATTGTCTCACAGTTTTGGAGGCTAGAAATCTAAAACCAAGGTATTGGCAGGATCATACTTTCTCCAAAGTATGTAATGTTCTGGTGGTGGCTGGCTGGCAGTCCATGACTCAATCTCTACCTCTCTCACATGGCCATCTGTCTCCTTCTGTCCCTACTGCTATTGTGTCAAAATATCCTCTGCTTATAAAAACTCCATTCATAAAGGGTTAATGCCCAACCTGATTTAGTTTGGCCTCACCTGAATTAATAGGCTATTTAAAGATCCTGTTTAAAAATGAGCTCACAAGCACAGGACCAGACATTTGGAATTGAAGATGACTTCGTAGAAGCCATGGTTCAATCCATAATACAGACCAAATCCAGATCATTATAACTTGTCAACTGACCTTATAATTGTAATAGTTAGTGGTGTTAAACAATAGGCACCATTTTTTCCATGTTTCAATTAAATTGTCAGACGGAAGGATTCTCTATTATATCATTTTTATTCACTGTTCTTTGATATTTTAAGAATAATTAGGACTAAAGGATAAAAGAAGTAATACATATTCAGTGCATAAAACAAGCATTTAAATATTTGTCCTACAGTGTACAAATTGGTAGCATATTATATACTATTTTAAATTGAGATTAAATACAGTGCCCATACTATATTATTTATGCTCTTTTAAATTTTGGTAAACTTCTACAACCTATGGGATTACTTATACAAATAATTTTCTTTTTTTAAACTCTTCTTAAGTCCATTTGTTGTCCTTTTCTCCACAAGATAAAAGAAAACAAAGGGGGTAAAAGTAATTTCCCGATAATATTCTATGATATTTGAACAAAAGTTTGATTTTTTCACTAATTTCTAAAAAGATATAATCAATGAATTCCAAAAAAAATATTTGGTCTAAAATAGCATCTTCATTTTTGTAAGGAGACCAACTATATTTGGTATATGAAGATGTTGTTACTAATAGATCCATAACAATATATTAATGTAACAACTAATATGTCCTGAGTGCCTACCATCCCCCATACATTTTTAAGCGTTTTTCCTGAATTAATTAATTTAATCCTCAAAGAATCCTATGAAATAGATGACATATTGATTTCCATTTTACACATGAGGAAACTGAGGCACAGAGCAATTAGTTTACTCATCCAGGAGTCAGCTAAAATTAGGAAATCCAGGATTTGAATCTAGGGAGATAGGCCCCAAAGCAAAAGGCCAATGGTATTGGATAAGCTGATATATCTCCCCAGTACTGAACTACAGAAGGAATTGTTTGACTTATTTGATCCTCATCATTTCACTGGAAACTGTTTCTGAACCAAACACCTGACTATGTTTCATACAAGCTGTGGCCATGAGACCATGAGCTATGACTTTGGTCTAATTAGCTTATTATGAGAGAGGGTCCTTAGTCCAAATCTTTCTGGAGACTTGGGGTCCCCCAAGGAAAAATGTTTTTTCACTTGTTGGCAAATATCTAGTGCTCTGATGATAATACCCTCGCATTTGGGAGTCACAAATAGAGAAATACTCAACTCCTTTGCTTTTGGGCCTCTCCTTCAATTCCCTTTCAGAAGTTCATCCAACTTTTCTTGCCCCATTTTGTTTATGATAATGATATCGACCATTATTCTCTTGTGAAGAATAAAAAAGAGGAGATCAGGGTGCATAGTAGGTTTTCAGATAACTTAATTGAAATATTTGAAGCCAAATAATGCTGATCTATAATGGGACTCTCATTAGTTATTTTTCCACTATGAACAAATAATAATGAATAAAACATGATTCAGCTTCCCAAAGTCAATTACAGTATCTGAAACAAAAAAAGTCACTATTTCTTATTATAATTTCTTCCTCTGTCTGTCCCAAAGAAATTTATTTATACTTTGTCCCTATTTCATGCCTGTATACATTTTACTTAGTTATTAAATTATAAACTCCTTGAGGAGATACCATGTCTTAATCATCTACAATTCCCAGCAGCATGATTTATGCATATTAGGTGTCCAAGAAACTTTTTATTGAATCAAAGTATAAACCAGTTTTAAAAGACTGCCACATTCTGACCTTTTATAAAAGCAGGGCAACTAGAGTAGCCCATGGATGGGCAGCATCAGCACACCTGTGAAATTGTCAAATTTTACCAATGTTATGAGGCCCTGCCTCAAGTCTATTGAGTTAGAATCTCTGGGGTGGGGCCCAGGAACCTGCATTTTAACTAGCTCTCCAGGTAAGTCTTACATTCACAGAGACACACTGTTTAAAACACATTTTACATCTTTGAGTGAGATGCTAAATGGACACTACAAAGCTAGAAAAAGAAAAAAGGGACTTGCTATTTCCTCTTTGCTCTTATTTGCTTTTTTTGCTGTCCGTGTCACTCTAGCATTACTAGTTCACCCTGCATTGATGGTTTGTTACAGTAGCAATGCCCAATCCAGTTTACAGTTTTTTCAATAGTTACAGAACCAGCTTCTTCAGGCCTCCTCAGAAACACCAAAACCAGTGGGCTAGTGCCCCCTCTTCAGAGGTCTGAATTTCAGTCACCTAGGGCGCCTCTCCAGAGCTAAGAATTTGTACCAGCTCAGGGACTTTTTGTCCAAACTTATAAGTTTTAGTGATTTCAACCTTTCATTCGTTTTTACAGCCTGAGAGTGGTAGCTGCTTCCTGCCATTGCTACCTCTGTGATGACTTAGTTTTCCATATTTACATTTATACCTTCATCAAATTTTACCTCTTCACAGTTCTTTATATTAATTGATCTCTGTTAGGATAACTGGTGAGGTTTCTGTCTCCTCACTGGACCCTGACCAATACCCTAACTGAGAGGGGACAGTGAATATGAAGTGGTTAAGCAGCAATTCTCTGTTTCAATCACAGTGTGTGCTTAATTGTTAGATTTCAAGACTCACGACAACCAAGCTTTTAGCCAGTTGAGAAACCACTTTCAGGTCTGACCTCAGTTTGGAAATTGTTCTCTTTTATGAGAGAGGTCAAAAATAGAAAACACCCATGTAAGAAATGTATTATAGGGGAATAAGAGAAGGAAAAAGATGTATTTTGTGTTTCTTCAGAAAGCAAAACATGAACTAATGGGTTGAAGTTAGAAGATAGAACAGTTTTGCTGTAGCAGGTAATGAAGACCTTCCTAAAAATCTACTCCATCTGAAGATAAAATGAACTACTGAGGAAGGAGCAAATTCCCCATCATAAGAAGTGCTTAAGTACAGGTTGGGAAACTATTATTTGATAAGACTGTAGAGGAGATTCCTCAACTGGAAAAGTTATTGAATTAGATGACTGCTCTTATAACTTACTACACTAGGATTCTATGATATTGACATTTGTCTACTTATTTCATTACACCACTTCCCAATAAAAGAAGTGTTTCCTGAAAAGGGTGGAACATGCAAAAGAAAGTAAGGTAAGGAATTAAAGTAAGAGAGAAGGGCATGGACTGATGCCTTTTTGTAGTAAGGTACTAGAGCAGGGCAGTATATTAGGAGAGTAATTGTGAAAAAATGTAGGCAAGTAGGCTGGAAGAAACCCCTCCCATCCCTGGCCCTTTCTACCCTGGAAATGAGCAAGGTCAAAAGCTGCAGTAGCTGAGGTTTTGTCCTTGCCTCAGGTTTCAGAGACCAGATTTCAAATACTCCATTCCAGAACAGCATGTACACATGAAAAGTGCTTTTCCATGAGACGGCTATCTTTCCAATCTTATTTTATTTTTTAAGTTTGCTAAGATATTTGCAATAAATTTGAAACTTTATGTTATATTAGAACATAATACAAAATGCTATTGACATTTCTAACAGAAATATTAGAAAATTTTCTATAATGTCACCATCAGTGATGACAACAATGCAGTTTTTTGGAATAAATCTTTTAAAAAATCACCCAAACTTAATAAACACACAGCAGCAAGAATTATGGGGTTTTTTGAGCTATTAGCAATACACAGATGCCAAATTCTATAAATGATATAAAAAAAGAACAATTTTGTACAAGATTGGCAAATGTGCTGGAATGAATTAGAAAAGAAATATCTGCTAAGTTTAGACATAGTAATTTTAGAGTGTTCACATGTAAATATATTACAAAGGGTGAATACATATTTATGTGGGTTATATATTTTTGCTTTTAGTAGACAGTGCAAAAACATGCATATTAAAATGGGAGATCAATCATAGTTCTTCATTTAAGATATGCCAAATATCCCACTATTGAGAAATATCTAGATGTTTACCATCACTTATACCTGAACATCTAGTTAATAAACTGATCTTCCATTTGGTACTCAGTGTTTTAGCCTCATAAGTACATAATCATTGATGCAAAGTTTTAGTTTTCCAAAAATCAGATTGTATAGGTGGAGTCAGATTACTTCTACATGTAAAAAATGGTAAAATTCCTTATTGTGGCAAGAAACTGAAAAGAATTTTCTACATACTAGTTATATCTTGCTATGGATCTCCTTTTTTCCACCAATCAAAATTTCCAACTCTAATGAAAATAGTTACAGGACTATTTTACTTGTACAGATGGAAATGTAATGTTCAGGGGAGAATTACAAAGTGTAAGATTGAAGTTTTCCCAAACAGTTCTTAAAGACTGCCTAATAAAGATATTAGGATTAAAGACCATCGTTGCCAGGTTTCTTGGAAGTATAATGCATGCATTCTAAAAGTTCATTGAAATGATGTCACATAGGCTATGACCAGGATCCTATTTACTTAATTTCATACAGCATTATTTCCATTATGAGTCTTGTGATGCTGATATGTCTTTGCTCAAGGTGGAGATCAAGAGTGAACAATTAGGTATCTAGATATATACTTTGGCTATGTTGTTAATTTTACCAAGTTTTTTTCCCCAATAAATAATAGATTACAAATATTTTCCCAGACTTATTTAGAGTACTAAATCTCAGTGCTAAGTAAACACATTTTTTTTTTCTAACATGTCAATGGATAAACTGAGGCATAAATCATCTCAGCAACTTGACAAAGTCTGGTAGAATTGGAAGTATACTGCAGTGAGTTAACTTAGAGTGTCTATCCTCTTAAGACAATACAAGTACAATAAAAAGGGATTGTTTTTCATTTCCTGATGGGTTCTGATTACAAAAGTACCAAATATGTTTACTTCTCAATGGGAGATCTGGTTTCCATGGGGACCAAACCAACCTCATCTGCTGTTTTGCAAACCATTCTCCATGCACCACCTCCACTTTGGCAGGATTAAGGAGTGTCTGAACACAGCTACCCTGGCAAGTATGCACATATATATATATATATATATATAAGTATATATATATATATATATACAGTTTCTTCTCATTTTCCACCCCCTTCTAACAACAGAGCTCAGGAGGAGGCTTAAAAGATGGGAAGCTTTCCTCCCACTTTCAAGTTGCATCACTTGTGATGCTCTTTGAAACTGGAACATTCTACATGTTTGTGATAAACATCCGCCATGTGTCACAATGTTTCTTCAAGTTAAGTGTCAAATTATCTGGCAATATAAATAGGTGCCTATTTTTTTAATTGTTTGGATGTCCTTATTACAGAATCTGCACAGATCAATGGTATTTCTTATACAGATTGATCAAATATCTATCACATATTGCAATTTGCCCTAATTAATATACACTTATGCATGTGTTCATCAAATACTTATTGGCTGCTTGCTATATGACAAGCATTGCGCTAGGTGTGAGGGATATAGAGATGAGTTCTTACTTTCAAGTAGCTCATAATCTAGTGGAGAAGAATCTGTTGGAAGTAGTATCTGTAAATCACTGTGGTAAGTGTAATTGTACAATATTTGCAATGAATAATATGGGACCATATGAAGGAATGCCAGATTCACCTTGGGCATTGAGGAAGCTGGCAGAGGCTTCCTGTGGGGCAATGCTTTAGTTGTTGCTTAATGAGTGAGAATAAATTAATCTGGTAAAGACAACAAAGGACTTTCAGGGGAAAGGTGGCAGCTTGAATCAGAAAATGAAAACAAGAAGAGGCATTTCTGTGGCTGGCCAACACCTGTGAGGTAGAAAGTAGTAAGAGAGATGAGCTGAGTTCAGGTTGTCCAGTTCTCCTGTGACATGTTAGAAACATCACAAACTCATCCAAAGCCATAAAGAGGTATAAAGAGAATACATAAATAGGATAATTGGTCAGTTGTGTGTTTATGAGTAATTAATCTGAAGGCTGTGTAGAGTATGTGCTCAAAAAAATGAGATGTTTGAATAAGTGAATAAATGGTCATTGTTTTCCCTGGTCAAAAACACAGCCCTTACAAATGTTGGAGCCCAAACCTTCAATACCTAAAATTCAATATTTCACTGAATGCATTCCATGTATTGCCATTAAAATA
>JAKSZT010054350.1:9476822-9491009 GCA_026826555.1 Tolypeutes matacus
AGTGGGAGAAGGACATAATAACAGCTTACAGATATGCAAAAGACTTTTGGAAAGGATTTAAATCAAGTGTTTCTGGGTCACTGGCAGAAACTGAACCAGTGAACAAAAGCCACAGAGAGCCAAGGACATTCTTAAAATTTGAGCTTTCCAGCCGATGATCAAAAAATATAGTGAGCTCCTCACTACTATAGAAATAGAAAGACAAAATTCTAGAGATTTGAAGAGACACAGGGATCATCGGTCCATTTAAATTATTTTACAGACGTGCAAACAGGGGCTGAAAAGGTGAAATGACCTAACCTAAATCAGAGATTGGCTCACCATCACTTGTTCTAGAGTTCTTTCCACTCAGCCTTATGAAGTATACAATAAATACAGTAGATGTAAAAAGATAATTTTTGGTGTCGGGAATGATTTTCAATTAATTGATTCATGTGGTGCTTTCCTAGTCTAAGAGTTTATCTTTTGAAGAACAGTTTATCTTTTGAAGAACAGTTTCCCTTTTAACATGTTCAAGATAAAATGCTAGCAATTAAGTTTGAGACATTCTGACTCTTCTCAAGTTAAAGTTACTGCATTTGAAATAAGCACTTTTTTTTCCATTACCTTATTCCCATTGTCTTTCTACATTCTGTTATATTTAACTCATTAGAAGTTTGGAGTTCTCTCTAAAAACACGTGTTGAAGGCCTAGATTACTATGATTGGGTCCTTAGAATAACAGAAGGGTACAGTATAGCAATGCTATCAGATACTATTTAAATAAAATACATTTAATTACTCAGGAAATTGACTTTGGATCACTCTGAAAATCTTGACCCACAAAGTTTTGTAATAATACAAATAGCAATATTAATTTAAAACATCAAACCATTCATTTGAGGGAAAAATGCACCATGATGGGTAAAATATCTAAGTTTCTTGAAAATGTCAGAAAAAATCAGGGAAGATGAAAATCAAAGATTGTGGATGTTTAATAAGAGTCTTAAGAAGAAGTTTGCTAGCTAATGTTAAAATATTAAGTGAAAAGGTAGAGCATTTGTCTTTCATCCAGAATAGTAATAATTATTATTCATTTTTTCAAGTTGCAAAATGTGTGGACATTTGCATGTGTGTGGGTGCCATTCAGTCCAATCCTGGGCAATTGAATTGGCTAAATAACACCCATATGGTAAACAGCTTGGTACGCCCAGTATGAAGGAAAAGGTGTTGGCAGTGAATCTGTGAAGGAGGCATTATTATTTTCTCTCATAGAGGTGATGTAAATGTCCAGCTTCCAAGGTTTTTATTCTTTTCTTTAGTTTTTTTTTCTTTCTTTCTTCTTTCTCCCTCCTTCCCTCTCTCCCTCCCTCTCTCTTTCTTTCTTTCTCAACTATGTTGACTTTAGCTGGGTTTTTCATAGAATGGAATACTTTTTAATGCTGTAGGCTCACTCCCAGAAAAAAATGATATAGTTAGTTGCATTAGTGGATGATGTAGAAGGCAACTTCGTTTCATACACTAAAATTCAATTGCATGAATAGGGGAGATGAAAAAAAAACACACAGTATGTTTTCTATCTGACAAAAATTTCACTTCTTTGCAGGAATCATGACATATGTGATGATCATTTGATAATAGTAGTTATATATCAATTAACATATATTGAATATTTATTATGTGCTAGGACCCTTTTTAGTGATTTCTATGTGTTGTTGAATGGATTTCATTTCTTTCCCACAATGTCTATGAAATTAGCCTTATGATGATGCTAGGTTTTGCAGATGTGGAGTCTGAAGGATTGCGAGTTTAAATAACATGGACCCTGAGTAGTGGGGTCAAGAATCAAATCCATGTAGTCTTGTCTCACAGTTCACACTTGTAATTACAATTCCGTGCTGTCTTTCTAGAGTAAGATAACAATGTTTTTAAATTTTGTGCAACACTTCACAAATTGCAGAACAAGAAAAGTCATTTAGGGCCATGATGGTTGTAATGGATATGGAGAAGAGATCAGAATTTGGAATTAGGGGGATGCAGTTTCAAATCTTCATTCTTCCAGCAATGTGTGTTATTTAACTTCTGTAAGCCTCCTGTTTATCATCTGTAAAATGTAAACATCTTTTCCTTCAGAGTGTTGTTTTGAGGATTAAATAAGATTATGCATATAATATATTTAGCCAATAGCTGACATAAAGTATGTTTTTAATAATTTTGCACTATTATCATTTCAAAGCAAAGATCTAGTGTGCAAACAGAATACATGTGACAGATCAGTTATATTCATTTTAACAGAAGGAAGATGTTTCAAGTATCAAATAATGTTTGAGGTTTAGGTTACCGAAGCACAAGATAAGCATTAAAAAGCACTATTTAATTTTTTTGTTTCATTTTGGAATTCAATGGTGTAAATATATACTTAACTCTGTGCAGTGTATTCCAATTCTAAATTTGTAAGCTTAGAGACTTCATTCAGATGTTTATCAAAGATATAAAATAGAATTATTTTCCTATGTGCCATGAAACAATGTTTTTGAATATAAAACTTTCAAACACTAATTTCAGAACACTTAAATATTACTTCTATAACTTATCTATACTTTATTTTGAGTGAAATGGATTTATCAACATAACTGATTCTTTTTCAAGTGGATGTCTATCTCTAAAAGTTTCTTAATAATTTCCATAGAGGATGATGTGGAAGACAATATATACATTTCATTTTTATGTACTAAGAATCAAAACTTTAAAATCTCACAAGAAGCAGAGCTAGGCTATTCATTTTTAATAGTTGATTCAAAATATAACAACCCAAAATAAAAAAAATCTTTGCAGATAAATAATATTCATTAGTGATAAATATTAAACCACATGACACAGTAACAACTTTACAACACTTTCTTATTTTTGTGTGGTCTTTTTAAAATATTTTAAGAAAATACATAGGAATAACCTCTAAAGATATAAGTGAAATAGAACAAGGATTGTATTAGGTGGTCATGGTCTGCTTTAGGCAAAAATGCAAAGGAAACAAACTCTGAGAATAGGACAGATTTATTACATAAATGAATATATATATATATAACTGTTGCATTGGTACTTTATCCGAGTATAGGCTTTTTTTTTTTTTAATCCGAGTATAGGCTTTTTTTTTTTTTATTAGCACTTACACTAAATAATCATTGTCTTAGATCTAAATACTAAGGGATTTTTACATATAAATAGTCAAAGTCACATATAAATAGTCAAAATCTATCCTGTTGAGATAGATTTCAAAACTTCAGATAACTTCCAGTTTCAAATCCGTGGAAAAAAGGAACCATCACCACATACAGAAGTATCAATATTTAACTAAACTTTTGTATACTTATAGAGACAGGCTATGATGCAGGTTGATATGGCCACATCCCATGTGCCTTGTTTTCCATATTTATCACTGGGGTAGATGTGCCTCACCTTGAATGCGACCAGAACAGTCTCTTCATTCAGGGTGCAGAAAGGCTATGTGGCCGGGCTGAAATCGATATTCATACTTAGCCTGTGAAATCAAATCGATTCAAAGTTTTCTCTTCATGATAATAACAATGGAAAAGGGTGATTTATCAAGGTCCATAACCACTCAGAATTCATGAATCTCAAATTGAAATTTGAGTCTTCTGTAGTTGACAAATATATCTTTAGATTACTATGGAGCTCTTAATCTGGGGTTCATGGATGGACTTCAGGGGACCAAGGAGTCTGGGACAGCAGTGAAATTCTATTCTCTATTATGTGTATGTGCACTTTGCTATGGAGAAGGTCACTAACTTCCATTACACTCTCAAAAAGACCCATGTGTCAAAAAATATGTTAACTAAGATAAATGTACACTAAGAGAAAAGAAATTCCAAATATCCATTATAAGTTTCAAAGAGGCTTGGAAGAATTAGCCTAAGTTTAAATTTTGTATGCTGAAAGAAAAATTTTTGTAGAGAGCTCTATGAAAAAAAATGCCCTAATGATGTGTTCTGAACGTTCTTATTTTGTTGAATGTTCTAACACTGAAGGGACTAAGAATCTGAAACATATATTCAGGGGTGGGGGTAAGGGCTTAAGGAGAGAAAAAGTCACAAACATTTATTTAGTATGAAGTATTTTACATCAGACACTTTGCTAGGCATGACACATCTGTTAATGTACAAGGATTTTAAAACATCCCTTGGCAGTTAGCACTATTATCCTCAATTTAAAGACCAATTATGCAAAGCATAGAGGTTAAGTAGTTTGACCAAGTTAAAACAGATGGTGACAGGGAGATAGAGTGGGCTCACCTAGGTCTGACCAACTGTCCTATTTCTGATATATCCCTGTTTTTTAAATGTGATTAAAATAAATCTTAGTATTATGTAGGTAGTGTCATAAAATGCTAGCAGACTTGGAGGTCCATGAGAGCAGTCTTTGTTTAATTCACCAGTGTTTAGTGCAGAGTCTGATATTTAGAAAAAAATAGGAATTCCATAAATATTTGTAAAATGAAAACATCTAGCCCAAACTACTGTTTAATTAATGAATCTATTAGACCAAGAAGGATGTAATAATTTATTAAAGTCTACTCACCTTGTTGGCAGAAGGATGGAAGTCCAGTTTTCTGTGTCCCGGGTAATGGCTTTGTCTACCACATATGAGTGGTAAAGCCAATTCCAGAGGACCCTCTCCATCCCTGAGTCATCACTGGCTTTCTGAAATAAATGCCTTTTTTCCTTTTGCCTATAACTTGGGATACAAAGAAATGTTCTAAATAATCATATATTAGGGATATTTAAATGAACACAGTTATTTAAACGCTGTCCTTAAAATTAATTTTCCCTTGAATATGATAGAGGTTCCTTCGGTTGATTTATATTTATCTAATATTCTTTACTTTTTCATTCTGATCTATAAAGAACCATATCATTTTTCCCATCCTGTTTTGTAGACTCCCTTTCACTATATCTCCAGCAACTAAATGTAACCTGCTCCAAACTGAACTCTTCTTTTCAGGGCTGGCTTCACAGGGATGTGAACTATGCTCTCACAAAGGGGACATTGTATTTGGTTTAATGCAAGGCTGTTGCTGTCTTCAAATTTTAATAATTTTTAAACTATGACTTCATGTTTTCATTTTGAACTGAGCTCCTGAAATTCAGTAAAAAATGTTGTCATTTTATTGGGATTGCATTAAATCTGTAAATCAATTTGGGTAGGACAGACATCTTAATTATGTTTAGTCTTCCAGTTGCAGAGGAGGATTACTGGTGTGGGGTGTCAGTGGTGGGAGGATGTGTGGGAGAGGTGCACTTGGGACAAGCCTCTATGGAATATGAATGTGTTCGGGTGGTCATGGGATGTTATCTCAGTGGGTGAAGACCCACACAATAACCAAAAGAATATTGAATTCTCATCCTGGTGAGTACTGCTACAACCTCTAATAGAGTGGCAAGAATCCCTAGAGTACATAGACAGTGCCTAGTGAAGGAGGAAAGATCAATATGCCAGCCTTTGATATTGATGCTTATATTTATGAACCTTGTTCTTGTGAAAATGAAACTTAGGCTAGTATTATATATTGCCTAAGAACTACCTCCTGAAAGCCTCCTTGTTGCTCTAATTGTGGCCACTCTCTAAGCCAAACTCAGCATATAAACTCACTACCTTTCTCTCAGGATGAGAAATGACTCCCAGGGATGAGCCTCACTGGCACCAAGGGATTATTACCAAGTGACTAGTAATGATGCATTTGGAAAAATACCTTGACCAAAAAGAGGAAATATTAAATACAAATGAGCTTTTTATGGCTAAGAGATTTCAAATTGAGTCAGGTGGTCATCCCAGAGGTTATGCTCATGTACATTTTAGGGGGATCTCACTAACTGCTGCAGTAAACAGTGCCTCAAGCAGGGGATCTCCTGAGGGCTCTAGAGACATCTGGACACTATAGGCAGGGCAGACAACCCCAGGAATTCAGCATCCTGTCAGTGGACCTTACCTTGGAATATATGATAACTTATCTTTCCAATATATTGGAGTTGGACTAATTTATAATTTTCCTACACATGGCTCTTATGTCCTGTGATGGTTAGGCTAATGTGTCAACTCAGCCAGGTAATTGTGTCCAGGTGTTAGGTCCAGCAAACACTGGGATAATTGTAATACAAGAGCATCTATGGACTTCTATCACCAGTGAGTTTACTGCATGGATGGCAGATTACATCTGCATCAATCAGGGAGATTGCATCAGCAATGGGTGACGCTTTTATCCAATCAGTTGAATGCCTTAAAAGGCGAAGTGATTTCAACATTCAGAGAGAATTTCCCAGCTCATCTTTGGACAGCCAACTTCTCCCAGAAACTCATCAAGGACATTTCATTGGACTTTCATCGGACCCCCTGGTTTGCAGCCTGCCTGCAGAACCTGGACTTGGGCATCCCCACGTTCGCATGAGTGACTCTTATAAAATCTCATATTATTGACAGATATCTCCTGTTGATTCTGTTTCCCGAGAGAACCCTGACTAATACATGTCCCTTTTATTGGAACCTATAATTAACAGTCCCCATTAAATACGTGTCCCATAGACTCAAATCTTCTGGCTGTTCATATGCCGGTTGAGTAATGAATCTCAGTAGAGTTGAAACCAACAACTACCCTAAAATTCATCCATTGGACTTACCCAAGACAACTAGCAAAGGGATGATGATGGACAATGCCCATCTCCCTAAACAGAGAGTATTTAAAACTTCAAGCAAGACAATTCCATCCATCTGTCCAATGGGATCTAAGCCCCCTCTCAGTCAGAAACAGAGCAGGCAACACCATCCCCAAATCCTCAAGATTGAGGAATGAACAAACATAAGGGGGAATGCAACTAGGGACATTATTATTCTAGTAATGGAAGAACTTGTAACATTGATATAAAAGCAGTTGTCACCAGAGGTTCTAAGGGAAGGGAGAGTGAAGAATAGGCGTAACTTGGGGCATTTTTGGGACAATGAAATTATTCTGCATGACATTGCAATGATGGATATAGGCCAGTATACATTTTGTCAAAATCTATAAAATTGTGTGGTGCAAAGTGTATGCCGTAATGTAAACTATAGATCATGTTTACTAGAAATGCTTCATCAATATGTGTTCATCAATTGTAACAAATTTACCACACTAATAAATACTAATAATAAAAATTTTAAAAAGTAGAAATATATAAGATGGGACCTGATATGAATATGGAAGGTTGTAGAGCATTTGTGAAAGTGAATTGTGTTTTACGCAATGCGATTAAATTTAATAAGCTTGTTTAAAGGAATGTGGTTTTATCCTAAGATAAAATATTGTTTTTCACAGAATGAGAGGTGGGAATATGTAGGATAAGACCTAAAGTAATGTGGAAGGTTTTACAGGGGTTTTGAAAATGAATTTTATTTTTGTAATCAATGCTGACTATAAGTTCATTTCAAGGTGTAGTTTTGTCCTAAGGTAAAATACCTGGTTTTCCCAGAATGTAAAGCAAAAATGTGAGAAACAAAATCCAAATGCATATAAAAGGTTATAGAAAGTTTATGGAAACAAACGTGAGTCTTTTTCTTACAATTCTGCTCTTTTATCCATCACTTTTAAAAATAGAGAACCAAATATTATTCCTGTTTAAACATAAAGTTCAAACCTGGCAACTTTTAACATATTAAAACCCTAAAGAATATCTTTTACTTCAAACTGTTGCCAAGAATTTGTTCTTTCACCGTGTCAACTGTAAGGTACTAAAATAGGTAATTTCATTTAATATATTATAAGTTACAGGGGATATGTTTTGGAAGGTTTATAAAAATAAAAAGGAATTTTCTAATCATTAAAAAAAAAATCAGGTGTCAGCCATTCGTTGGCTGTATGACCTTGAGCAAGTCAATTCACTTCTATTAATTTCTATTTTCTCATTTATAAAAGAGGAAAAATAATACTGATTTTGCCAAGTTGATTTAAAAACTAGAAATCCTATTTTAAAAATACCTGATGCAGTGTCTATTTTTAGTTTAGTGAGGGTCTCATAATACCTAGGTTACTCTAAACTTTATTCTCTCCCAAATCCAAACAATCCTTTATCCTGATATCATTTATCAATGTATATTTATGAATAATGTGTTTTATTCACAAATTTTTCATTCATTCAATGATAACTTTTTGAGCATGCATTCCTGTGAGGATTTCAAAATAGTTCCCGCAGAACTCTTGATAACAGGGTATGGTGCCTACATCTTCTCCGCTTGAATCTGGGCAAGTGTGCAACTGCTCCAACCAATAAAGTACAGTGGAAGTGACACCATGTGACATACAATGCTGGGACATCAAAGGGTGCAGCTTCCAACTTGTTTGCTGAAACACTCATGTCTGGAGCCCAAGGTACCATGTAAAATGTCCAACCCAGAGGTCACCATGTGAGGAAGCCAAACATAGCATTGTTCTTCAGGTCATCTCAGGCCAGGTGCTATAACTATGAGGGAACAAGCGTTCAGGTGATTACAGTCTCAGTTGTGGAGCCAACCCAGCCTTCAAGTCTTCTCACATCAGACTCCAGACAGTGTGGTACCGAAACAAACCACCCTCTCTGTGTCCTGTCTGAATTCTACAAAATCCATAATCTTAACAAAATGGTTATTTTAAGCCACTGCATTAGGGTTTAGTTTGTTGTATGGCAATTTTAACTTTAACAACTCCAAATTGTAAAAAAGGAAAGGGAAGGAAAGGGAAAGGAAGGGAAGAGAAGGGAAGGGAAGGGGAAAGAAGAAAGGAAGAAAGAAGGGAGGGAGGCAGGAAGGGAGGACAGAAAGAAAAGAAGGAAAAAGAAAAGGAAGGAAAAGAAAGGGAAGGAAAGAAGGAAAATGAAATGGAAAGGAAAGGAAAAGAAAGGAGAGGAAAAGGACAGGGAAAAAAGAAAAAAAACAATGTCTTGTTCTGACTGCCACTTTCCTTTCCAACCTTATATCTGACAATTCTTCTGTGTACTGCTCCCAATCCCAAACGATTGATTCCTTTGACTTCCAACATCACAACCCTGATTTACACTGCTGTCATTTGTTGGAAAGCTCTTGCCTGTTTTCTTCTTTCTCTTGCATTCTTAGGACCTAGTTCATATACCGTTCATGTGCTACTTTCTCATTTACAATTTCAATTCCTCTCGCCATATATAGTTTATTCTTCTCAGTCCTGATAGAATTTTTACCTCACCTCGATACTTTTACACATTACCCAAGCATTATAGTTATTCTTGTTGGTTTGCATATTTAACCTTTGTTAAGAGAGAACTTATACATGATTTTATTCACTATCGAATTATATGCTGGTACCACCTATGATAAATGACTCTTTGTAGGAGTTCAGTGCTTTGCTAATAATGCAGCCTTGCTCTGAATCAGTTGTGGCATTGAGCTTCTCCTAGCCTTCAAAAGCTGTTTTTTAGCTATAGTGTTTATGGAAGCCAAAAGTCTTCCTCTCAACTATTACCATGCTACTTCCTTTGCCCTTTTACATTTCCTTGTATCACTTTGATTGCTCTCTGCATAATGATTTGTTTTGTGATCTTCATTAATCAGTTCTTTAGATACCATTGACCTTAATTTTTTGTTTTGTCTTTTAGCTCCCATTCTCCAAAAGAGTCTCTAGACATGGAACAATGGTCCATTTTAATGCCTATGCCACCTGATATATAATGAGATAAAATGATCATTTTTCAAAGAATGGAAACACTATAGAACAAGACAACTTAGCCCTCAAAGAACTATAGTCAATGAACATAATATGCTTTTAACTTCTGAATTTTACTTTATTTTGGATTCCATTTATTCCTTATCTATTAAAAATATTGGAAGGAAAGAGATTGGTTTAATTGTTTAAGAAGTACTTATAATTTCAGTTACCACAGGCTTCCTCCCCTCCCTAAGGGTTGCCTTTAGAAAGAAAGGATAAAAGAAATAGATGATTGCATCTATAGTATATGTCAGACACTGCTAAGCCAAATCATATTACTCACTTACTTTATGACATTTTAAATATAAATTTCCTTCAAATGAAGGGAAAGGAATTGTTAGATGATGTTCTATTTCTAACCAAACTATAACAATGTTCAAGCAGCTGAATCAGAGTATGCCCGTGTGCTACACAAAGGTTGGTTAAATATATGTATTTAATAACCCAGTTATTACCGAGTGATAGACAACCCTAAGAAAGAAGTCATATTATGAGTGTGAGATTAGACCCTTAGCAAGAATCGTTGATATTTGCAGCTCTCCAAATTCCCATCATGTTTTTAATCATAACTGCTTCCCTTACATCCATCTGGGCTGCTATCAACAGAGCTTATGACTCTCAGGGAAAAATAAATAGAGGGGCAAGTAAATTCTTTGGAAGCTCGAGTTCTATCTTGGTGCAAATTTCTCCCTAATAAAATAATGGAATGAAGCATTAAAAAAAAGATTCAATTGAAGCAAGTATCTTTAAATAGACTATTTCCACAAGGAATCACTGGTTGCTAATGTTCCCTTGTTAGCCATAAAATCACTGGGGGAGAAATTACAATTATGGCAATCAGAACATATTTTAACCGTAGGAACTTAGACACAAAGAAGAGATGAAAAAACTTTTAAAAGACCATCTTTAAGAAGGGAAACATAATTAAGATGGCCATTCACAAGAGGTTTTCAGCTACTCATTCTCTCTCCAGAAGGGGCTCTATAGCATCTATGGATACCCTTCAAGGCATAACAATATGTGTTTCTGCTCATGGATTGTAGGGATTGAATATGTTATTAATCAAAAGAGTCACTGTAGTTTCATTGCCTTTAGAATCTCCTGGGGCATTGTATACAGCTGCATTCAAAGAAAATGAACTGGTATAAACTTGATCATATTCATCCCTTGGGCTCATCTGATTACAAAATTGCCCAATGAGCTGTTGCAGTATTTTCAACTAATTAGTTAACCCATACATTGGGATTTCTTTCCTTTCTTATTTTCTCTTTCTTGTTTGCCTTTATAGTATATACTTCCCCTTTTCTAATGGTTTACATGTCTCAGTGTTTGCCATGCTGTCAAAATATTCAAAATGCAGCTCTATGTCCTTTCTCATATCGCTCTTTTTGTGAGGGAAATAAGTGGGGAACATTTCTTTTGCCATTGTATTGATTTTAAATCTCAGACATTAAAGATCAAAATGATTCAATTCAGCAACTCAGAGAGCTACATTCGACTCCCAGATAATCCTATTTCCTAAGACTGGGGGTGAAGATTTGAAGGTACATCAGGACATAATTATACTGAAAAAAAGAATCAGAAACATTTTCCATAAAATAAATTGTCATATAGAGAAACAAGTGAATTCTCCAGAAGCTACATTTCTGCTTTGATGCAAATTTCTCCATAAAATAATGCAGCAAAGCATAAAAACAAAACAAAACAAAAACAAAGAAAATAACTAGGTATGTGTGTGTGTTTGGGGCGGGGGCGGGGGGAGGTTAAACAGAAGCAAGTATCTCTAAAGAGAATATTCCACAGGAGAGCAAGGGTGTGAAGAATATATATAGTTTAAAACTAAGTGAACAAAAGTGAAGTTAGAATCAAAATGGTTTGTAAAAATTATGTTCATGTCAGGATAACAGAGTGCTTTATATTACTGCCTGTTTCACTCAAGTCAGCAATAAAACCAAAGGGCTGTTCTGTTCACATTTCCCAGAGCTTTTCAGAATCCAGCATATTTCTCTGATGTCTTTTAACTGCCTACAAATTACACCATCCTTTTCTTTTGTGCAATTTGATGGAGAAGCTTCAATGAACAATATGCAAATGGCATAAAAGCTTGCAGTGAATTCTGCAGCTGCTGCTGGTTCAGAGAAGGTCTGGTGCCTGGGAGGTCACAAACAACCCAGGGAAAATAGTTACATGGCTAGTTCACAATGTTACATAGAATGTCACTTACTTAAGTCTCCTATCAAATGCTTAAGTCAATTTTTATAGAGAGTTAAAAACAACATAATAAAATGGTAAGTTTGGGAGTTGCAAAAGTGTGGGAAAGTAAAGAATCTGATTGCTAGAATCAGATCTAATAATATGCAAACCCAATAAGGTACGCTTGATTTCATGGAAATTTTTCTTCTTATAAAGGAGTTTAGGCATCAAATAATTTAAATTATGGAAATTATGTTTGTGAAGTTCCAAAAAGTGATTATTATCGGCATAATTTAGAGAGAGTACCTCACTGTTGAAATTCCCATTTATGTATGTGTAACTCGAGTGTCCCAACATCCTCTAGCTTTTTTGGATAACCTATTCCTTGACTAGATAAATAAATCCTCTCATTTTACAGGTAATACAAGAGCCTCATAATATGGCTGAAGATTCCTTAAAAGGAATGTGTGCTTTCCCCATGTTGTCTTCTAATGTGGATTCTCAGTTCTCTCATACCATCTGTATTAGTCAGCCAAAGGGATGCTGATGCAAAATACCAGAAATCAGTTGGTTTTTATAAAGGGTATTTATTTGGGGGTAGAAGCTTACAGTTACTGGACCATAAAGCATCAGTTTCTTCCCTCACCAAAGTCTGTTGCTATGTGTTGGAGAAAGGCAGCTGCCAACGTTTGCCAGGGTTCAGGCTTCTTGGGTTCCTCTCTTCCCAGGGCTCTGTTTCTCTCTGGGCTTAGCTCCTCTGTTTCTTCCACAAGATCAGCTGTAGACTATCAGGCGAACAACTCGCTTCTCTTCTCCCGGGGCCTTCTCTCCCACATCAAAACTCCAACATCAAAACTGCTTCCTCTGTCCATTGTCTTGCCTTTTATATTTGATGCCCACCCCACCAAGGGGTGGGGCTCAACACCCTACTGACGTGGCCCAGTCAATGCCCCAATCATAACTTAATCATGCCCAGATTAGCAGACCAGTCCACAAACATAATCCAATATATATATTTGGAATTCATAATTACATCAAACTGCCAAATGGCTACACTCCACTCTCTGAATTCCAAAAATACATTACAATATTTTAAAAAACCTTAAATCAGTGACAATGCAAGTTCGAAATCATATCATAATCAGGTCAAAGAAATACAGTTTGTCTTCAGACAAAATCCCATCTGCTGTAGACCTCTGAAATTTACAAAACCATTTAACTGCTTCCAGTTCACAAATGGAAAGACAAAGGATAAACATTTTCATTAATATAAGGAGAGATTGGGATGTTAAACATGAGTCATGGATCCTCTACAGTTCAGTAAACCTGCAGGGCATCCTCCATTCGTTTTCAAAGTCTGAGTCATTCTTAAGATGATGGTTTCTTCTCCTTGGGGCCACATGGGGACCCACCCTTTCCACAGGCTTGCCCAAGGGCCATTTTCTTGGTTCCACCGTCATCAAGCATCTGGGTATCGACCAAGCTCCAGACCTTACCCTCCAGGAGTGTTGGGGTGATTGCCACACTTTACCCAATCTTTGGGTTAGAGTCTTAGCCCCCCTAGTACAGTGAGGTGAAGACAACCTGTATGCCCTAACCTTTGGCATACAGGTTCAACCCTCTCAGAGCAATGAGTTGACCACCTGGCCTTCTCTAATCCATGGGGGACAGGAGCATCCCTCTCAGAACTATAGGGTGCTGACCTTAACTGCCCTAATCTTTGAGGAATGTGCTCTACCCTCCCTATACTCTGGGGCAACAAAACTCTCCCAGAACGTCAGGTGGGAACATCCACCCTATTCAACGGCTGGGGCAAACTCACCCTCTCTGTACACATGGGTGGGACTCCTCTCTTGGCCCAAGGTGATGTCTTAATTCCAGATCTCAGCTTCCATGATTTTCTTCTTAAAGCTGTTTCTCCTTCAATCTCTCCTTTCCATGTCCTCTTTTGTTCAAGCTGACAGTGGTTTTGTTCATACAGCTCTTTCGAAAACTTTGTTGGTTTAGCATGCAGGAAGCAGGGGTCCAAGCCATCAGACAATCAGACTTTCCACAAGTCTTTCTGAGATAACTGCATTTTCAATTTTGATTTATAAATTCCAAGTTTTGTAAAGTCTTCAAATGGGGCACTTTCATCTGGGAATTTGATTTCCAGAAACTTGGAAGTTCCAGAATCACTTTCTGTTTTCTTTGTCCCCAAAAGTTCAGTCCTTAGTGTATTTCGCTCATCTAGTATTTTGCTATAAGCTGCAAGGAGAAACC
>JAKSZT010054350.1:9496009-9548909 GCA_026826555.1 Tolypeutes matacus
GCTCATCTAGTATTTTGCTATAAGCTGCAAGGAGAAACCAAGCCACATTCTCCGAGTTTATCTTGGAAAGTTCTTCAGCTAAATGCTCCGGTTCGCCATTTTCAAATTCTGTCTTCCATATAACACCAGGAGTTAATCTTGCTAAGTTCTCTGCAACTTTAAAACATGGATCGCCTTTCCTCCAGTTTCCAGTAATAGTTTCATCATTTACTTCCAAGGCATCATAAAAATGCTCTTTAGCGTCCATATTGCTATCAACAGTTTCTTCAAAGCGATCTAGGCCTTTTCCATGAAGCATTTCACAATTCCTCCAAAAAGTACCCCTTACCCATTTATAAAACTGTCCCAACATTTTGGTAATTGCAAAAGCACTTCCCCACTCCTCGGTACCAAATCCTCTATTAGTCAGCCAAAGGGGTGCTGATGCAAAATACCAGAAATCGGTTGGTTTTTATAAAGGTATTTATTTGAGGTAGAGGTCCACAGATACCAGGCCATAAAGTCTAAGTTTCTTCTCTCACCAAAGTTCATTGCCACGTGTTGGAGCAAGACAGCTGCCGACGTTTGCCAGGGTTCAGGCTTCTGGGGTACCTCTCTTCCCAGGGCTGCGTTTCTCTCCGGGCTTAGTTCCTGTTTCCTCCACAAAGTCAGCTGTGGACGATCAGGCGAATGGCTCACTTCTCTTCTCCTGGGGTCTTCTTTCCAACATCAAACTGTTTCTTAAAAGACTGCTTCTCAAAACTGTTCTTGCCATGCCTTTTATATTTGATTCCCCACCCACCAAGGGGTGGGGCTCAAAGCCCTAATCATAACCTAATCATGCCCAGATTAACAGATCAGTTTACAAGCATGATCCTATTATACTTTTGGAATTCATAATTATATCAAATTGGCCAACCGTTACACCTGGTAACTGTAAGCGTCTACGCTTTACAAAACTGAACAGATTTCTGGTATTTTGCATCAGCACCCCTTTGGCTGACTAATACAATAAGTAACAACACACACACAAACTGGGGAATAGACATGTATTGCCAACAACTAATTTAACTAAAAGAAGTATAATAAATAAATCAATTATTATCACTGTCATATCTAAATATAATTGCTGCCATTTCTAAAATGACATTAACACAAAAATGATGTTAGGTGGGCAAATCTCTGATAGGGTACAATTCTAAAGTTCAACTAGCAAAATACCTATCACTTATCAGTAAATTGTTCTCATTCTCAGACCATGTAAAGGATGTTTAATTTTTTCCTGTTTTGTTTGTTTGTGTTATTCAAAGGAAATATCATTACAGACTGGTGCAAACTTTATTACATTTCATAGTGTGGAGATAATGTATTAGGAATTTTACCTTGGTAGAAGTGGCCAAATAGCTAAGATTTCTGATTCATTTTAGAATTACGGTTATGGAAATTTTAGTGAACCAGGATTTAACAGAATTTGTTATATAATTTGTGACTTCAGGAGTGATTTTTTTCTTTCTCTCTCCCTCCCTCTCTCCCTCCCTTCCTTTCTTTCTTCACTATGATATCTCTGTGACAGTACTCTAAATTAATAATAAAATAAATATTACCATAAATAAAGTGTACATGCAAAGATAAACCAAAATCTTCCATGAAACCTTACACATAATCTTGTTAGTGGCACTAAGAGTTACACTTACTTGGAGGATGTTGGCATTTCTCTGGTTAACCATGTGTCTCAATTTCAGTATGAAATATTAATGATGAACCCTGCTTTCAGTTGCTGCAACACTTGCTCCGTCTTAAAACTTCTGTTTCTGCAGAAGAGGCAGGCCCGTTCAAGAGGGAATAGAAATTGAGGCATTGCAATTTTACTACTGATAAATGTATTGTATGTATATTTAATTAGCTACCAACATTTGAAATATCAAATGCAATAATTATGCAATAATATTTGGTTCACATAAGAATGGATCCCTTGAGATCTCATAAAATATGATGCAATTTAAAGTATATTAAATATATTCATCTTCCTGGAATATGAAACCACACTGCAAAATGTAAGCTAACACCAAGGATAGTTCAAGAAGTTAGTCTTAAGAATAAAAATTTTTCATATTCATTTTGAAAGATGACTAGAAGTAAAAGTTGGGCTAGAAAGAGGAACACTATCATTACCTTATAAAGCAATTATTCTATATTGGAGCAAATAAACCAGCATTTTAAATAAATTATGATATTTGAAGCATTGATTAAAAAGTATGAGAACTCATTTGATTCATTTTTATGAAACTTATAAACAATACATTCTTAGACACAAATGAGATGTTGAAATAACCATTATTTGATAGTTTAATTTCTCTTTTAGTGCTATACACATAGTAGGTACTCAAAATATATAAGCTGAATGAATGAATGAATATAAAGGCAATTGAGTTCTTGAGTATGTCTTAATGGGTAATATTACGCAAATGATCTGGGGTTTAAAGTTGGTTTTCAAAATTTAAAGACTTCAGTGGAGTACATAGATATAACTACTCAAAGAAAAACAATCACTCATATTTTAAGCATAGAATTGACAGCATAATGAAGTAATCTATTTTCTAAAACTGAAAGATTTATAATTAGGGAATTTTTGGTCTACAGTACAGTTCATGTGGTAGAAGACTTTATGTCTATGTCCAGTAAGTTCTATTAGAAAATATATGTATTTCAAAATTGAAAATTGAAAATTTGATTTAGAATATTTGTTCACATTGTAATATCCACATCAGGAAAAAAATCCTGTCCTTTTTGGTAGGGCAAAAACAAATGATTGCAAAGGAATACCAGGTGTACTCTATGTGTATATGCTACCCCTAGGATTCATATAGTTTGTATAAAATGGCAATCATAAATAATTATTGTGGCAGATTGATATTGTTTATGAATTCCAAAAATGGATATTGTATTATGTTTGTAAACTGGTCTGTACCTGGGCATGATTAAATTATGTTTAGGGCTTTGATTGGGCCACATCAGTAGGACGTTGAGTCCCTGCCCCCTTGGGCTAATACAGACAGCATCCATAATTTTATGCTGAACAAGAGTATTTTTCTAAAGCAGCTCTCTTACAAGAATGTACCTTGAAGACAACTTTACAGGGAACTTGAAGGCAACTTATCTCAAGGCAGTGATTGCTTGTGGAATGATACTGCAATTTGGTGCACAGATTAATGGTGCATAATAATATATATTAAGCTCAGATTAGAAGAAATTGGGTAAGAAAGATATAGTTCACTTCTATAGCACATTTCTTCATGGCACTGAAATATATAGTAATTCATGCCAATTGTTTACTTTCATTATTTTAAGTAGCCATATATTATAATATCAAATACTTAAGTATTGACTGAAAGAATCTTTATCATGTATCACTACTTTAATTTACTCTATTTTAAAAAAAAAGTTTATAACGAATCTTACCCATGTTTACCAGCAGCAACAAAGAAATTAGAGTGGCTCTCCAAAGACTTCTAAAAAGCCAATTCATGCTTACTAATTTTGTTTTCAATGAAATAAAGGGCCAGCAAACTTTTTATGTAATGGACCATATAGTATAATTATAGCTTTTACAGACCAAGAGGCAAAACTGAGGATAATATGTTAGTACTTATATATGAGAGAACAAATTTTTACTATTTTTATCAATGAACAAAAAGATCATAATTATAATAATTGAGTACCATTATAGAATATTTAATATAACCATTTGCTTAATCAGTGTTCATAGTTAGTCTTCCCCATGATAAAAGTTGATTTCAAATGTTTACTGGTTAATGCTGATCTGAAATGAGATTTTACTATCAGTAGACTAACATGATTTTAATTGCACATATTTATCACTAGAAGGCATTTATGGAATTCTACCAGATTCTATTGTTATCTTCACCTTTCATTTATGTCAGTATATTACAGAGTAATCACTCCCAATTGAAGATTAGGTAGAAGCTCCTTAATTTTGAAATCTAAAAATTTACTTTGTGTTTGCATCAGGATCAAAAAAACATAACAAAACAAAAAACTACTGATGCTGTAGTCTGAACTTAGAAAATAAATCTGTTCCAAATTTTTATGAGAATGGAGATTTTGTTTCTTTTTTAAAACTTTGATGGCACAGGAGATGAATAGAGCAATGTGACATCACTTGTGATACAAACATTAGCTATTTAAATGACTTTTTGAAGTGTAGGTTCCACATATAAGCACTGTTTTGCCTTGTAATTGTATATCAAATCCATTAAGAAACATTATCAAGTCTGCAGCAAAAGCTAATTTTCAAACCCATTCAGTCTTCATTAATAGGGGTAATTGGCAATTCTTTTCATTCAGAAAAAATATTTCTATCTTGTTTATTAGTTGAAAGAATCACAATATAACTACCACTGCTAACCTACCTATCAAATTGCTGTGTGGTAGGACAAGTCAGGATATTCAGCTTCTATTTCTTTTTCTTTTTCTTTTTCTTTTTTTTTAATCACAGAATGTCTACAAGAATGAATGAAGATCACCATAGGTACTACTGCTTCAATAACACAATAGATTCAAATAATTTCCAGAAAATACCTGCTGGTGAATAATACAATGAACAAATACAGACTTTAAACATCTTACATATTCACAAACTTTGTAAATTTATCCAACTTATCTTTTTTCTGCTCCACACACATTTTTCCCAACATCAGTGGAAACACATCTTAGCAGATTCCACTTCAGGTTGTACTAAATTAGTTTTCTCTCAACTTCTTTGAAAATATTCTCACCTGTAGTTATTCCAATAAACAATTCATCAAGGATAATTCTTCAGTTTCTTCAAATTTGGTATTGATTTCTCAAATATATAACTAAGCACTATTGGTAGCATCTGCTGATTCATCAAAAATCATTGGTAATCATTTTCCTGGTTTTATAGTTGACTATTGATGTTGCTTTCAATATCCTCAACTCTTCAAGCAACTTTTCTTGTGTCTTTATAATATAAACCATTTAAAATAAAAATTATTCTTTGCTTGCTGGAAATACAAAAACATGCTGTTTTTGTACTTCCAGCTTACTAACATGGCTTACTAACAGTAGTTTGCTGATATCTGTACTAGTTGATAATGATTCTATCAATACAATTCTTGGCACAGAGTGGGCCCTCTATAAAAGCTTGTTAATTAAAAGTATACACACACACACACACACATATACATGAGTATATATATATATAAATACATGTTATCTTTGCAATTTAAAAAAAATTTTATTTCAATAAACATATAAATATACGATAAAACTTTTCCTTTATGGGACAGAATTATATGCTGGAGCCAGCTCACATAGGCTAGTTTGAGAAAATTGTTAAAATTACAGAAATTTTTGAGCCAATTTTAAAATGCAGCATCATTAAAAATTAAATTATATTCAATTTGGTTAAATAAATTTTGCTGAAAATATAACATACTTGTGGCAGTTTGATGTAATTATGAATTCCAAAAATATAATTGAATCATGCTTATAAACTGATCTGTTAATCTGGGCATGATTAGGTTAGGATTAGGGCATTGAGCCCCACCCCTTGGTGGGTGGGGAATCGAATATAAAAGGCAAGGCCAAGGACAGTTGAGGCAGTCTTTTGAGAAGCAGTTTTGATGTTGGAAAGAACTAAGCCCGGAGAGAAACGCAGCCCGGGGAAGAGAGGAACCCAGAAGCCTGGACCCTGGCAAATGCTGGCAGCTGACTTGCTCTAACACGTGGCAATGGACTGTGGTGAGAGAAGAAACTTAACGCTTTATGGCCTGGTATCTGTGGACTTCTACCCTAAATAAATAACCTCTATGAAGACCAGCCCATTTTTGGTATTTCAGATTAGCACCCCTTTGGCTGACTAATACAATATTCAAGATTCATCTTTTTCTAATTTATCTTACTATATTTTGCTGTCATAGACATTCTTGAGGTTATTTATGTCTAGTGAATCTTTATGGTGAAAATACTATACAAAGATATGTTCCTCTGAATCTCTCTTCAAAGCTGTGTTTAGGGACTACACATTGTAGTTTAAAATTGGTCATGGCCGGTATTCACACACAGAATTGGCAAGTGCTATAAATAGGACTTGATTTATATTTTTGTTGATTGTTTAGAGTTAAGAAATTAATGGAGTAAATGTTAATCATGCAGATTAAAGGTAAATATATTCAGGTCTGTAGCTATACAGGTTATATATGTACAATACAGACTACACTTTTTCCAGTTTATACACTATGTAAAAACAATGTATCTAAATTGTGATAGCACATAAACACAATAGTATTTAAAACTACTATTCAAAACAGCCCAGAAGTTGCTCAAGTCAGAGTGAAGTTTTGATGTTCATCTTTATTTTTTTCATTTTTCCTCATTTGTTAAAATTCTTAAAAGTATCAACTAGCATTCAGTAAAATACACTGAGAAGCCCTGGTGCTGACCATTCTTCCAACTCATCTGAGGCCCCTGAGGCTGCCTGATTGGAACTTGCTAAACTGCCCCTGAATTTGGTCTCCATTTAAATGAGCACCCTGAAGAAGTGGGGAGCAAAGAAGAACCAGCCTGGAGTTATCCCCTCCTGTTTCGCTGCCTGAATAGCCGAGGGTTCAGAGCGCAGGGGGCATTCTATGAATATCAGACGGCAACAAAGTGACAACTAGGAATTTAGCACGGTGGAGAGTGGGAAGCATGCTAGCATTTTGGTGGGGTCACGGGGCTTCCTAATAAGTGGTCCTGAGGCCCTTGAAAGAAATGCCCAGACGCAGACTCCTTCTCTAGGGAACGGCTGTCACCATTCATGCCGTGCCTTGAGAACCCGAGACAGGCTGAATATCAAGCCCAGATCCAAATCCTGTCCCAGATCCTCGGATTGTCCTTGATGAGACCTAATGGGCCTCGGTAGGGGCTGGACTCGGGAGAGTGGAGAGCACACTGGTCTCTGATTCCCCTTCCTCTCTACAGAACAGGATCTCCTCTGCTGATGTTGTTTGCTGTCCTGGGCTCCTCAAAGGGCCGGAGTTAGGACCTAGCGCTCTCTGAGAGTGAGTGCCTCCTTAAAATTTGAGCCTAGGCGACTAGCTTACTTCATCGTAGTCCCAGCCCAAGTCGGGAACTAGGCCTAGCAGCTCTGGCCCTTACCAGGGAGGAAAGCCCCTTTCTTGTCTGCTCGGCGTCCTAGAGCTGGGAAAGCGCTTTGCTCGCAGGATGCGGCCGCAGCCTTCACAATTCCGACGGGCCAAGGACAGGAGGGAGGTGAAGATACATCAGCAGTGGCGCTCCCGAGGGCTGCAGTTACTGGGCAGGAAACTGGCATCTCCCGCTGATGGGTGAGGTCGCGTAGGGGCTCCCAAAGCTGCATGAGTTTAGCAACCCTCAAAACTCTTGCGCACCCAATGGGGCATGGAACTCCCACAGGACAACTGCAGGGAAGTCCTCGTGTGAGGATCGCAACCCCGCCTGTCCTCGGAGATGTCCTCAACGCAGGCTGCGGCTGCGCTTGGCTTCACTCAGAGCGGAACAAGTTTGCGAGGACCCTGAGAATTTGCCTGCATATAGACACCCGGTATGTAGCTCAGGCTCTAAAACCAGCGATGTTCTCCACCCCCAGCCCCCGCCAGCTCTCTCAATCTCCCCACCGCCACCACCACCAACCCTCCTCCCTCTCTCACCTCGCCACTGCAGGTCTTCTGACTCCCAAAACTTTCCTTCAGTTTCTCAGCAGAGCAAGCCAGGTCTTCCAATTATTCTTAGTTTCCAAACCTTATCTTTTAAAGGAATCTCCCTAAAGTGCAGAGCCCATTAAGTGTTAAAATGAGGGGACATAGTCATTATTTAATTAGACCATACTGTCTTTAATGGAACTATTTAGGTTGAGAAGGATGCAGCCAAGTTGGCCCAGCAGGCTCTGGTGGGTAAGGGAGTGAAATGTAGCATAACTTCTCTGGGTAATAATTTGTCAAAATAAGTAAAGAACTTAAAAAATGTCCTTGTAGTTTATCCATCCTTTTCTAGGATCTAGAAAAGGAAATTATGGAAAAGGATAAGGGCTTACAAAGACCTTCATCACAATCTTATTTATAAAAGAAAAAAAAAAAAAAAAAAAAAAAACCAGAAACAACATGTATATCTTATAACAAGGAACTGCTTAAATAAATTGTGGTATGCCGCTTTGTCAGCAAAAGGTTGACTAATCATGTCATGAAAAGAAAATGAAACAATAGAAAAATTCTCAAAAATCATGAATAGGAATTACTCAAAAGAAAATTCAATATATGTAAAAAAGGAAAATCACTCATTCTCATAATAAAAAGTTAAATGAGGAACCTTTTTGTGACAATCAGAATGTTAATGTTAAAACATCATTAAATTAATGATATTAGCACTTCCGGGTACCATATACATTATTAAAAGTATTCCAGAGAAGCATTTGTCAAAAGCAGTTCCTTCATAATATATCTATTGAGTCTCTACTGTCTGCCAGGAACTGAGAAGGGTTCTTCTTTATAAGGAGTCGGGGGCAAGGGCAGAAGGGCTTTTTTTATCAGTCCCCTTGAAGAAAAGTTATTTGCCTTTGGGGTTTACATAAGTGGAAGGAGTTGATGTCCCTGTTCCGTTGATTTTGGGCCACATGACTTGCTTTGACTAGTGAAGTGTGGGCAGACATGAGGTTATCAATTCTGTCAGGCTTTGGGAAGTGTCTTGTGCTGTGCTTGCACTCTTGTGCTTATGACATCCACCGTGAGAAGATGTGCATAAAGTCTCTGCTCATTTAGCCTGGGCCCTTGAATGAGAAACAGACCTAACCAAATGAAGCAGACTGGAAATACAAGCTCACCCCAGTCCAGGGAAACAAGAGCTGATCCACAGAACTGCAATTGAGAAATGAATGTTTGTTGCCATAAATGCCTGAGATTTAGAGGTTGCTTGTTATTCATCATCACTGCAGCACAACCTACACAGGAAGAATTATCCTGTCAAAATGCTCTAAGCACATAAGTACTCTCCATCCCCAGCCCCAAAAAGACTGGATACAGTAAATGAAGAAAAATAGAGTTAATACTTGACTACAAAGAGATGTGAGATGCATATGCACTTTCAACAGATAATCACATACATAATTATATAATTGCCCATTGTCCTAAGTATTAGGAAAGAAAACATTGAAAAGCATTGGGTGTGAATAAAAGCTGGAATAGGAGGAACTAATTTCAATTGGGAAATTAGTGAAAACTTCTCCAAGGACAACCCATTTAAAATATATAGGAGGACTAAGAGAAGCAAAGGTGAGGAAAAAAGTCATTCTAGGCAGAAAGAACAGAGTGAGAGAAAGGAGAAAGGAGCTTAAGGCCTTTGAGGCACTGGCAGGATGCCAGAGAGATCCCAACACAGTGAGCTGGAGATGGAGTCAAGGAAAACAGTAGGGTGCAGCTCATGCAGGGTCTTGTGGTCTATGGTGAGAAGGCTGATTTTATGCTAAGCCTCTATGCCCAATGAGAATCATGAATGACTATTTCTTTGAAATTAAAACTTATTTAAGTAAATATATTAGTCTCATAACTAGGGTCAATTCAGCCCTTGGTCTACACAAATGGGCTTTGAATTTTGACTGTCTCCAAATGTGAGGCTACTCCTGTAAAATTCTTACCACAGTTCGTGTTATGGGGACATTTTAAACACCATCAACTAAATGTTATCCATATACTACCTAGAAATGGAAGAAAAAGAAGCAATTTACTCATACATTCATGTTTAAATCGACTACACTAAAGAATTATTATTGTCACACTTCCATTTGAGCAATTGTGTAATCACTTAACTATGGCAGTGAAACTAAATGATAGAAAATTCCTACTATAAAAGAAAGACAAGAAATTTCTTTGTTTTAAGTCAATACAAAAGATTTGTTAAATATCAACAACAAAATACTATAATTACTAGTCTATATATAATATCTAGAAATCAAGTAAAATGGAAAAAAGTCACTAATAAGATGCACATTTATGTAATTTACACTTACAAAACACTATCCTAAGAATGATAACCTATGAAATTGCCTTTTGAGGTATTTTATAATCACTTAAATAATAGTAATAATGCTAAAGAAGAAAAGTTTAAACTAATTTAGAAGAACAATAGAAAAAATAAAAAAGAAAGAAAACCTTACATTTGTCTGAATATTTTAGTAGACTCATTGACAATAACAACATTACTGTAATTAACTATCTTTGAATAGAATGAAATGAAGAAATTGACTTATAAAATTCATATTTAAAGAATCTATCATTATAAAGTATTACCTTAATTATACTATAATTAAGGCAAGCTTTCATTGGGACCAATGCATAATCATTTAACTAATAGTGATAAAGCTAAAAGACAAAGCATTAAAATAACTTTAGGAGAAAGAGAGAGAAGAAAGTGCTGGGCAGTGGTTTCTGGATCTTCAGAATTAAGCTCACTGGAAGAATAAACCCGAAGGTGAAGAACTTTACCGGAGGGGACAGAAGACTGAATTCAGAGCTTGATGTAGAAACATTTCTTGTTGCCATGAAGGATGTTCTGGGCAAACGTGTATCTTGAAGAAGGGGATTCCTGGGGATGTTCATCTTTGCTTTCCAAAAGTTAGAAAATAGGGTTCTTCTTCTCAGGAACTGCCCTGGGACCCCTCTGAACCATATGACCTATAATAGGAAAATGAGGTGGAAGACCAGAGCCTTCCAGTCAGGTAGGAAGGATAAATTAAATGAAGGTCCTCAGTACCTACCAGTGAAAGGTTCATCAAGGCAAGCTCTGCCTTTCCCTTGTTGAGGAGGTGATACATCAGGATGGAGTTGTCCTCATGGGGAGATCCTTCTCTTGGGGTCCTGAACTTGTGAGAGTAGCATCTGGTTCATATCAAGCACTGGACCTGATCCTTGCAACATTACAGCTTTATGTTCCTCCTTCTTTGGGAAGTTGTCCAGAGTATTCCTTGGTGGTCTTCTCAGGTCTCTGTCAAATGCCCCATTTAGAACATAAGGATTATAATAATACTTTTCAAAATGTTCACATTTAAATTCTTCCTCAAAAAAAAAATTAGTCTGAAGTTTCCATTTTTTCCCCTTAAGGTATTGAAGTTATTCTCAACCATCAGTACTCTCAATCTGATATGATGGGCTTTACTCTCATGGGAAATATTCTGACATTGATATTGGCCTGTGAGTATTTCCAGTTTTTCTGGTAAAATTTTGGCTTGTATTTTACAGGTGTACAGCTCTTCACATGCATGGCTGCTCTTTTCAATTGCTTTAAAAGGATTCTCCTCTATCTTTTCCTGGTAAATTCACTTTAAATTGAATATTTCATGAAAATGCATGTCTTTCTCTTGAGGCATTTTAGGAAGGACTTTAAGTTTCTGATGGAGCTTTTGTCTTTCATTTTCTAACTGCGGTTTTCTTATTGCAGCAGATCTTTCTCAGTCTGGAGGCTTTCTCCATTTTTGGTTTGGAGACTTTTAATATAATCTTCAAATGCATGTATTATCAATCTTCTTTAGCTTATTTAGTGTATATTTGGTTTATTCTTTCAAGAGTTTTTAAGTAAATATATTAGTTTCCTATTGCTGCTATAACAAATTATAAAAATTAGCATCACAAATTATCTTACAGTTCTGGATATCAGATCTCTAAAATCATTTTCATCAGGCTAGAATGAACGTGTTGGCAAGACTGTGTTTCTTCTAGAGACCCTAGGAAAGAAACCATTCCTTTTACAGCTTCTAGAGGCTGCTAGCATTCCTCGCCTTATGTTTGTATGACACTAACCTCTGTTTCCATCATCACAATTCCTTCTCTGAATTTGACCCTCCTGCATCCCTCTCATACACACACTTGTGATTACATTGAGTCCACCAATATTATCCAGGATGATCTCCCCATTTTAAGATCCTTAATTTAATCACATCTGAAAAGTCCCCTTTGCCATGTAAATTAACATATTCACAGGTTCTGGGGATTAGGAAGCAGATATGTTTGATGGAGACAGCAGTATTCTATCACAGTAAGTGTTTTAATCAGCCACATCAGTCAGTATCTTCAAAATGTTTTCTAAGAAGTCTTCATTTTCTGATGTATTTGTTTTATTGGATTCCATGTTCCCACAAGCCATGTTGTCTTTCCAAGAACAGCAGCAGGATCACTCATCTTTTCTAAGTGTCCACTCAGAGATTTGATCTGACTTGGTCTTTTAGAAATCGTTCCATATCACTTCAGCATTTCCTTCCTTTCAGTCCTTTTCTGAAAATTTTTATCTTTAAGTCTAAGTAAGAGTTGGAGATTTCAAAGTCTTTATTAATGGACTCCAGTTTTTATAGTTACGATAAAGTGTTCTCAAGTCTGGCTTCCAATATACGTGATTCATTCCCTCCAAATTCTTCTTCGTGAAGCTAGGCATGTCATAGATGTGTTATCTTTCCATCAGAAGGGCAGAAACTACAGATGACAGTGCTTTGTCTCTAACTCCATAAAGTACAGTTTTAATGATTAGAAAAATCCTACTATAACTGAAAATACATCATCTCCTATAGCAACCCATGGAGATCTGAGCATGGTCTAAGATCACCTCTCAGAGCTGCCACCACATGTGTTAGTATCTTCAGGACCAAGGTGATGAAGACACTCTCTATGGCTCCAGAGACCATAGCTGAAAGTTAATCAGGTGGGCAGGGTACAGCCAACTGTGTGGGCATTCCACATAGAAATGGCATCCAGGGCAGAATTTAATGTAGGTGGTGGAGAAGGGTCAAGTACATTCAGAGTTCTCAACCTTCCTCACATAGTGACAGAGACAGGGCTACTATCACATGATCCTGGGGGCTATGAACAAGGTCTCTAGAGGCCAGCAATGATGACCTAGGGCTCTGGCTACTCCAGTCCTTCCTAATGTCCCAAGGACTTAGAGAATCCATTTCTTCTCCAATTGTAATACATTTGGGGTCACCGGCTGGATTTCTCCATTGCTGGTGAGGCACTGGCTAGCAGGATTTGCAGGATGCCAAACTTGGCCAATATTCCAACTTCTTTCTTTTGTTCCTTTATTAAAGAAGTTGTAGGTTTATAGAAAAATCACGCATAAAATACAGAATGCCCATATATCACCTTATTATTAATACTTTGCATTGGTGTGGAACATTTGTTCCTATTGATGATAGCATGTTTTTATAATTGTACTATTAATTACAGTCCATGGTTTAAATTAGGGTTCACTGTGTAGTGTAGTCCCATGGATTTTTTTGAAACAATTTTTATTCATTGCCATATATACAATCTAATATTTTCCCTTTTAATCACATTTAGGCATATTTCAGTGCTGTAAATGACATTCATAATGTTGTGCTACCATTACCACCATCCATTACCAAAACATTTCCATCATTCCAAATAGAAACCCTGTACATTTTAAGCCTGAACTTCCCATTCTGTATCCCCACCCTCTCCCCTGGTAAGCTATATTCTAGATTCTGACTCTAGGCGTTTCTTATTCTAATTATTTCATATCAGTGAGGTCATACAATATTTACCCTTTTGTGTCTGGCTTATTTCATTCAACATGATGTCTTCAAGGTTCATTCCTTTTTATGCCTGAATAATATTCCATCGTATGTGTATACCATATTTTATATTTCCACTCATTGGTTGATGGCCACCTGGGTTGCTTCCATCTTTTGGAACTTGTGCATAATGCTGCTGTGAACATCAGTGTGTAAATATTTGCTTGAGTCCCTGCTTTCAATTATTTTGGGTAAATACCAGTAGTGCTGGTCATATGGTAGTTCTATATTTATATTTCTGAGTTACTGCTGACTGTCTTTCACAGCTGCTCTACCATTTTACATTACTGCCAGCAATGAATAAGTGTCATCTTCTCTTAACTAAACTTTTCATTCTGTGGCACTGTTAATGTTGGCAGCTTTAACAAATAAAAGTACAGAATGTTCAGTTAAATTTGAATTTCATAAACAAATATTATATTAGTATAAATATGTCCCGTGCAATAATGGACATTTTTATACTAATTTTTTTAAATCTGCAGTTCAAATTTATCTGTCCACCCTATTCTATGTAGCCTCATCCTGGCCACAATGAAACAGATAACTCACTGCTCTCAGTGTGCCTTCTTGTTTTGTCTTTGGCTAGCCTTGAATTTGTACTGTAGACTGGGCCACGGAGGGGTCCTATGAAAGATTTGAACCAGTGGTGCACTGGAGCCAGCCCACACCCACTGGTTAGAGCTCATTGTAAGCATAACCTACCAACCTTGTGTTCACCAGTGTCTCATTGGTAGCTTGAAATAGGCCATGGTTGGTGTGTTTGTGCCATAGAAATTGAGAAATGCAAGAGATGAAGATGCCCCCCCCCAAAGCTGGTTGTCTAACATTAAATTGCATATAAATTGTTATGACTGATCCTCTTGAACCATAAACTCTGTTATTCTTAGAATGTGGAAAAATCACTGAAGTCACTTTTCTCCCCTTTGACATAGGGGTGAAGGAGAAATACCATTGCCACCAGAGGTCACTCTTAAACTTCTGAATCTAAAAGCACCCAAGCTACATAAGTAATCTCCTCCTGACATATAAAATCGGGAAAGACATATTTTGTGCCATAAAGTTGACAGCCTAAAAGTCACTCTACATTTTTAATCTATCTCTATGGGGTATCCATAGAACATAAAGAACCTAAAATAGTTTGTATGTATTATGAATATTATTATTTAATATCTCCTTCCTATGGATTGCCAAGTATATAGAAATTTATTTTATTTAATATAGTCTCCTCCCTTTGGTGCTATCAAAAGAATAAAAGATTAAGAGATGAAAGAAACTGTACTTCATTTAGGTTTAGATGTACATACACTATCCTGGACAGAGAGTGGATTCAGAGAACTCAGAGGAATGCTTCAGTAGAGAAAAATTGTCTTGTAGAGCATGTGAACAAGAAGAGGGAATGAATGATGCAGTTTGATTTAAAACATAGCTCTGCTTAAAACTTAGCTATGTTCCACCTTTATTTTCTTGAATATTTATTATTTAATAAAACTACAAATATTTACTAAATCTTTGAGCTGTGTGAAATGAATAGAATGTCATTATTATCCTCTGAGGTCATAATCTAAGGGAAGAAGATAGATAGATGATAGATAGATAGTTGAGAGAGAGAGATAGGTGGATAGATATATAGATGGCTCCAAATCAAAAACGCTGTAATCGAGGTTTTTAACAAGATGCTATGAGAACTGAGAAAATATAGTGGCTCATTGTAATTTGTCTCTTCTCTAAGATTTATTGCCTGACTCATGGTCTAAATGTCACCTTGGTGATGAACAAGATGCGTATATTCTACTGGGGGAAGGTATTAAAAAGTAAAGAAACAAGCAAATGAATTATATGATAATTTCAAACAGTCCTTAGCACTATGAAGAAAATAACACAGAGTAATGAAATAGTTGGGAAGGGAAACTGAGCTGAAGCTGAAACCATGTTAAATGGCACCACCAGGTAAGACCTCTCCTTAGAGGAAAATAAGCTAGGACCTGAATGAGGAGAAGGTGCTAGCCATGTGAAGTTCTGAAGGAAGAATATTCCAGACAGAGGAGTGGAAATTTTTAAAAGCCTGTAATGAGAATTCAGGGATTCTCACAGAGATAAAACTTAATGAAAGAGTAACAATGCAAGTTTTGTTGTTAGGCATGCCTGAAAGAATGTCCTTGCATAAGCAATGGATGAATATATTTAATCAACCTCTCTTATTTTGTTATCAGGTATAAACAACCTGTTGCAGGTTGTGGGAGAGGAACTCAAATGTGCCCGAGAAATAAAAGGCAGCAACACCCTTTCAGGAGAGCAGCTTGCTTCAAAGTGTGCTGACCATTACTTTTGACTTGCAAAGACTTGTTCCTCATTAAATGACATGGGGAACTTTAAAACCATCAACATGCACCTACCAACTCTAGAGGCAAGTCTAACTTTTCACCAATATAGAATAACACTAAAGTCAGAAAAGGACTTTGTCCAATTTTGAAGTGAAGGAAACATAAAATTTTGAAATCATTTAGAGTGTAATTATACAAAATCTACAAAATTGGTAAGTGATTATTAAACATCCTAAACGATGAACTTAAAGTTAGCAATGATCTTAACAACAGAGCTGGGCCCTCGTTATTTATTTCTTTATTTTATTTATTTTTAAACAATTTATTGAAGTATATCATTCATACACGAACATACATAAACAATAAGTGTTCAGTAAACATTGTGAACTTACAAAACAAACAAACATGCATAACATCACACAGGGCTCCCACACATCACCCCACCACAAACATCTTGAATTGCTGTGAAACATTTGTTAAGAAATTACGAAAGAGCATCGTCAAAGTATTACTACTAACTAAAGTCCATATCTTTCTCCCCTATACATTTTTTAAGGATTTATTTACTTTTATCCATTTTAACCCCCCTTCCCCGTTTTTGCTGTTTTTGCATCCATTTGCTGGGCAACTCTCTTTGTCTGTTTCCTGCCCTGTCTTCTCATCCTTCTCCTCCTGTCTTCACTGGGATTCGATCCTCAGAACCTCTGATGTGGGAGTGAGGCATCCTACTGCCTGTGCCACGTTAGTTCCTGTTTTTTCGGCACATCTCGTCTTGACTTTCCCTTTTGTCACTCTCCTGTTACGTCATTATCTTGCTGCATGGCTCACAGGGCCTGGCGGCTCACTTGTGCATGGGTGGGCCCTCATTGTTGTCAGAATTTGTCATTTATTTCTGCTTAACCCCAACCTTTTCTTGCTGGATTTGTCCATTCAACTCAAGCATGTTCTTGCCAGATGTGCCCATTCAACTGAAGCACCTTATTTCCCTTCTTCCGGATCCTCCTTAAAGCTTCCTATACTGAAACTGAGAATATATATTGTGAGTTGATTCACAACTCCCCATTCATAAGGAGTTAATCACTTATGACATGAGCTACTAATTTTGGTTTAGAAATTTCCTGAAAAATCTCATTCGTGAGGAAGAATTGCCTTCCTGTCTTTCCAGACCTAAGCTTCCCATTTATCCTATTGTTCTCCCCTATACCTTATTAGTTGTTTCAGTCTTCAAGTTTAGATTATGGGTCTCAATCTCCACAACTCTTCAACCTCTATCTTTATAAATAGTATATGTAGCCACATTTCTGAAAGGTGTGGAATGTGTGTGTTAGGGAGAGATGGTGTGTACATATGTGCATGTGTGTATGTGATCTGGTTAACCGTTACTCCATTGTTTTACTCACCAAAATCTTTCTGCTTGGGTTTCACCAACAATCACTTCCTCCCTAATGACTTATATTTTGAATTTTACTTATTTCCTAGCAAGTGAGAGACAGTATACGATAGAAACTAGACCTAGATTTTAATTGCAGTTCCATCCTTTCTGGGTTAGGCTTTCCAGCCCAAGGTACCTCAAGAATGGAATAGCAATACTAAAAATGCACTTCATAGTTATGCTGTGAAAGTCAAATTAGACACAGCATATAAAAGATTTATCAGATGCCTAGCAGAGACAAGATGCCCAATAAATATTGAATTCTTCTTTTTCTCTCCTACTTGTTAATAGTTTTTTTTTTTTTTTTTTTTTCCTTCTCTTACCAATCTACCCATCCCTTCTGTTTCTCCTTTGAGGGCTCCTACCTTTTCCTCAATATTTTATTTATAGCTACCTTATCTTTATTCTTTCCCACAATAATTTTACTCACAACCATAATTTGAAGACTCATTCTATGCAAATTTACCCCAATTATATATCTTTGATTTATCATACCTTGGGTTTCAAAGTAGCCTGATTGAACTTCATTATTGTGATGACAGATCTAAGTCCTATGTTTCTAGAAACAGAAGGAATCAGTGACCACAGAACCTCTATTTTCAAACTTTTGGACACTGATTTGCAAGAAACTTTCTCCAAAGCTTCAGTGTTTCATTTGGGATCACCAGATAAACATCTCTACCGGGTCATCCTACAAGAACTTCACATTTTCACAAACATCAATGTGTTTCACACTTACCATTTCATTATCTCCAATTTGTACCTGAGCATACTGTAAACTTAAACATATACTCAGATTGTGTAGTCATTTGTGACAAAGCCAGGATGAAACTTGAGTCTTTCATTTGCATTTTCCACAGAACTCTGGTACTTCATCTGTAAGAAACTTAAGTCAAGAGCCCATGTTTCCACTTGCCAAGACTTTCATGTAGTTAGTTAGTTTTCAATGCTGAGGAAGTTATTTCTGATGTCCACTCTGCCAGGCTAGAAATTAAAAAGTATCATTAAAAAGATACCAAAATCACATGTAATTGTATTATTAAAATATTTTAAGAGATAGGGGATGATAACTATTATTCACTATACACATGCACACAGAAGCTTCTTTTGTGTTTATATTAAAAATTATTTTCTATACTATATGTCATGCCAATTTACTTGAAGTTAGAGACCCAATTATTCCTTGTGTGTGTGTGTGTGTGTTTGCCAGGATTCCTTTGCAGGAAAGGAAAAAATGAGTTGCTACATGATAAATCTTTGCAGGTCTGATTTAACAACCCAATTCCAAGACACTCACCATGTAGCACTGAGCTATATCTTAATGTGAAGCAATGAAAAATATATCACTACATAGGGTGTTATAAGCTGGTACTAATAAAACATAACTAACTGTGGGGAGTTCATTGGGATGTTTTATGACTAGAAGGTGATTATATGAATTATTAGTAGGAGAACCTGATTACATTGTGATAGACTAAGCTGCTTTGATTAAAATTCACTTTAATATCAATATATCAAACAAAAAATGTTACATTCTCATTAGCATAATATTCTCCAAATTAACTTGCTATTATTTTCAAGGTGGAAGCTTAGAGTCATTTTCTTTGAAAGCATATTGATTCTCCAAAAAGTGAAGTTGTAGGCAATATATTCTCCATCATCTACATTTCAATGAACATGGTAAATATTTTGCTATTTGGGATTACTTTCTCAAGTAGATTATTATACTGTTGTGCTGATGAAATATATAATCTGACTAACTACAATCAAAGTATTGGCATCAGGAACATTATCCTAATATGTATTATGGGATATGCCAATAAATATGTCCAGGTTCAAAATTAATTACACAAGGATCTGTATATTGTGACATGCTGCCAATGATTCAAATGTAGTATTACAATGCATTAACAAGTACATGAAAATATGAAATAAAGCATGTGATAGTCCCACTCTACTGCACAGAGCAGATCATATCTGCATGGATGTTGGCTTCAAACACCATGCTTATTAGAAATGGCAGATGGACTGGAAAATATTAAGCCTAAGAAAAAGTCAATGCAGAGGAGAATGGGCAGGAGGAAGGCAGGATTGAGAGCAGTGTGGATCTAGGTAGCGCCAGTGATTTTAAAGGTTGTAAAATGGAAAAGGAATTAGACTTATTCATATAGCACTAAAAGAAATTAGGATCATAGGAGTTGAGGGGACATTT
The DNA here is from genome assembly GCA_026826555.1 of Tolypeutes matacus. NCBI lineage: Eukaryota > Metazoa > Chordata > Mammalia > Cingulata > Chlamyphoridae > Tolypeutes > Tolypeutes matacus. The sequence continues at coordinate 9,515,584 of JAKSZT010054350.1, forward strand.
TAGGGAGTCAAATTTCAGCTCAATTAAAGGAAGAACTTTCTAATAATTCATGATGTCTAAAAAGATAGTAAACTGTCATATGAGACACTATTTTGTTTTTATTGTTAACTATTTTCAATCAGAGTTTAAGTAACATGGATTAAGTGCTGGAGAGGAACTGGAGGAACTGCATGCACTTGATGCAGGTTTAGTACAATAGACTTTTAAGTAAGGCAACTATATCTTTTATAGTCCCAATAAGAAATTCTGAGAGTGAAAGAGGATGCTAATAATACATAGGTTGGGGCAAGAGTCCTAAATAGTGACTATCACAGGCAAACTGGGACTCTAACTTTAAGGCATATCCTGACTTAATGATTCAATGAATCATGGAATCCATAAACTTGACAATGATAACCATGATAGAAAACACTCAATATAGCACTTCCTGCATAGCAAAATACAGGCAATGTTTTAAATTATTCATATATGGGATAGGGAACATTATTATCTACATTTTTCAGATTAGAACTGCAATCCAGTTTCCTACATTTACCCAAGATCATAGAGCTGGTAAGAGGTAAAACCAGCTAGTAGGAGATAAGCCAGGATTCCAACCCAATAAATATGTCCCTAGAGTCCATGACATTAAATACTAGGCTATACTACCTCAGTAGATATATTTTTAAACTTTTCATTTTCTAATAATTATAGTTTTGCAAGAAGCTGCAAAAACAGTACAGAGAACTCTCACGTACCTTTCACCCAATTTCCCTCAATGGTTACACCTGACATAAGTCAATAGAGTATAATATCAAAGCCAGGAAATCAACAGTGGCACAATGTATGGGTAAAGTTTCTATACCCTTTTATCACATGTGTAGATTCATGTAATCAACATGACCATCAAGATACAGATCTACCCATCACAACAAAGATCTCCTTGATGACTATTTCTTTATAGTCACATCTGCCCACCTCTCCTGCATCATCCTAACACCTGGCAACCACTAGCTTGTTCTTCATATATATAATTTTTATCATTTTGAGAATGGTATATAAATGGAATCATATATTAGATGACCTTTTGAGATTGTCTTTTCTTTTCACTAAGCATAATGCTCAATAGATATCTTTATTGGAGACCTTTAAACATATCAATTGTACAATTTCTATGGACAAAATTCCATATGATTTCATAAAAATTTATTTAAATATAATTGTTATAAATATTATGTAATATAAAAATATATGAGATTTATAACTTTTTGGAAAAGTATTTAAAGAACATTGGAATAAAAAATAAACATTTAAGCTGGGTTAAGTGGTTAAGAATTGGCATTTGGTTGGACTTGCAATGATTATCTTCTAATCAATTGGCTGCTTATTTTATATAACTTCTGAAATGATCTGTTTTGTTGTCTATAAACAGTAACAACTTGATGTGCTGATGGGGAAGAATATAATTTAGCAATCAGCATTCAAATTTGTTTTAAATTATATTTCCAGACAGAAGGAAATATTAAAAAGGAATTATGATTTTTTTCTCCATTACAGTTTTAGTTAGAACCACTTCATTAAATGGCAGCTTCAAAGTAAACAGGCGGGCAATTTTGTATCTCCACTAATCACACTAGGTGGTAAAATTGTTTCCTTGCTTTGCATTTCCAGTTAGCTCCATGAAATAATGTTATCTATAAGATAATGTTTCTCACTGAAGAAAACAAGAAAAACAAATAAGCAAAACTAATTGCTAATAACATTTACATCTAAAATATTCTATTACAAACTAATTTAAAAACTCAACTGCTAACAAGATGAACATAGATTTTTTTGTTTTATTTTATATTGTAGTTTAAGATTTTTGATGAAAGGAAATACCACTATACCTAAGGTTTCATGCACACATCATGAACATCAATTGAACAACCTTTAGAAAGGCAATTGAGCAGACTCAAGTATGATGAAAACTCTTTAGCGTGAAATAAAATGAAAATTGATCTTTTTTCTTCACACAGAAGATGGGTATAAAAACATATGTATATAGGACTCCTATATATAATAGGCAGCAAAGACAAATAATTTAGATATATTTTTCTAAGAGTTGCTGGTATGTTGTCCCATTGTCATGTTCATAGAAATTCAATTCTCTTATTTTTCAAAGTAGAATTAAGTTACACTGCCTTATGCATACAAAAATACCTGAAACACATAAATATATCCATTCAACAATGGGATAACATCCAAACTAAGCTGATTAATGGCCAAGTTGAACGCAATATCATTTTTAACTTATTTTGATATTAACAAACAAAGAACACACTCCCCACAAAAATGAATTCACTTTCAAATTTGTAAATGGATTATGTTTTTATTCTTCACTTGTTAAAATAAAATCTGCCTGGCTAAAGGAGTGTTTTTCACTTGAATGGTACTGAACATTAATGTAACCTTTCATATTAGCCTGTTAATGAGCATGAATCATTCCCTCATATACAGACCTAAATTTTATAGTTAGATCAAATATATTCATTCATTACTCAGCAAGTATTCATTAAGTCCTTACTGTAAGCAAGCATTGGGAACTTAAAAATAAATTTTGGCTTGCCCTCTAGAATATAGCTGGCTAACAGACATACACATGGAAAATTAATTCTGATATATAAGATAAGTGCTAGAAAAAAAGCTCTTTTAATTTTATGAAGACAAAGTAAAGTTGTTATTACAGAAAGAGTGAAGAAGAATGACAGGAAACATAATAAGTTCTCCTAGGATCAAAAAAGGCCATATAGATAATCAAGTCTATATCCCTCATTTGAAAAGTAGGGAAAGTGAAGTTCAAAAAGTTACCACAGCTAGTTAGAATATACATGACTAGGTGTCAAATTTTGAGTATCCTAACTACTACTTTTACAAGGTTATTTTGAAGAATAAAAGAAGTATGATATATGAAGTATTTGGCACATAGCAAGGCCTCAATAAGCATTTGTGAGTAAGTCTGTTGTAGTGGAAACAGCATGGATTTGGAATAAAACATGCTTGGGTTCAATTCCCATTTCTTCCTAATGTGGCATTTAACTTACCATTGTTTGGTCTCATATAACTCCTCTTTAGAAGAGGATAATCATTCCAATTCTTCATGATTATTTAACTACATAACAATTTATCATTTGATAAATTTATCATATCATTATTCATTCAATACCTGATAGGTTTTTAAATAGGAGACTTTTTTGGGGGGGGAGGGGTGGAACCTTAATGAATATGTTAAATTCAAAGATGATATTTCTAGGAATAGAGTTAAGAGAGCGTTAAGTTCTACAGCATGAGAGAATTTGAGGACTATGTTTTGATTTCCTGGTTTCTGAGTGGAAATTGACCAGAGAAGAACCATCAATGCATGAATTGAATAGCTAATGGATTTGTTAAAAATCTCAAGAGAAAGATTATAGTGGGACTTGTTGACATTTTGCTTTGATATGACCCTTTTCTATAACCCAAAACTCTTTAGTATGATGCATGATATATCCGACTAGGTTTCTTTTGTTTTGTTTTAGTGGATAGTAAATAAGTGTGTGAATTTTACATTTGGATTAGAGTGGAATAGAACAGAGATACATATATGGAAACAAGACCCTTAAGAGGGAAAGCACAATCCACTTGAGAATTTGCTGACATCTTGGGGAGGCAATTGAATCTCCACAGAAAATGTAATTGGAGGTTCAAGTCAATCATATTTATAGCTCAGGGGGCAGGAGTCCTCAGTTGGCATTTCAGTTGCATTTGACGTGAGGCATTAGTGAGATAATGAACATGACCACTGGGATGCCCAGGCACATTTTGGAATGTCTGCATAGACAGTGCTGACTCCTTTATCTCTTTGGCCTGGGGCCTTGCTCACTATTAGCTCCCTGGACTCTTCTAATCAGATCTGGGTTAAAATCTGACCTCAGCAAGCATATTCTGATTTGCTTTCCTAAGAATTTGCAATTGGAACAGAGAGAGAGAGGAATTTAGTATTCATGTGCCATGTGTACTACTACAAAATATAGGATTAGTGGTACACCCTGTTGTGTGTACAAGAAGGGAGAGCCAGTCAGCCAGCAGATTCCATAAAATGAAGCATACTTACCAAGAAAGGTGCCAATTTTATTTCAAAAAAATATTGTATTCCCTGGTGAAGCATCATTGTTTTTGTTTTTGTTGTTGTTGTTGTTGTTATGAAGGCTATTAAGATACCAGCATCTAATATATCTAACATTCTGGGGCAGGGAACAAATAATTTGAGTAGGAGAACAGTGACAGGAGCCACCCCTATCTTCTATCATTCCTTGGTTCTTAGGTCCTTTTATTCTGGCTTTGAAAGAATTCACGCCATTTATTGTTTCCAAGATCAAAATAAGATTCAATTAGTTTGCATTTTGAAGGACACATCCCAACCTCACAAGTTTTCTGCCAACTGCTCCCATAATTAGTCTTCCATAGGCCCTCTAACATTCCATAAGGAAAGCTATTTCTGGTTGATGGGATACATGGTAAAATGGGGGAAGCCCACTGCCTTCCTTCTTTTGTAGGAAAATGAGTTCCTCACACAGAAACAATGTTGCATGGGATACCATAATCATGAATAGGACAATGGATGTTGGAACTAGGGAAAGAATTATGGGCAAGACAGGCATATCCATATTCAGAATAAAGTGTATGTAATAGTAAAGACAAAAGTTTCCTTCCTCTGTGGTATAAAGAATATAATGCAATCTGATATAATCATCCTGCCTCAATGTGGCTGACCAGTCAATTAGGGAATAGAGCCATAGTAGGAACTCAGCTTTGACTTTTGCTTTTGGCAATTTGGGAACACTGCAGGAGCAGTAGTCAGATAAGGCCTGGTAAGGGAAATTTCATATTGTAGAGTCTGTACTTAATTTTAATAATCTTGTCACTATGAACTAGAGAAAGAGGCTGAGTGATACACAGAGAACAGATTATATTGTCAGAGGTCCTGATTATAAAGGACGTCCTCTCTAATAAGTGCCTTTGGTGAGCATTAGCAAACCAGTTAATTGTCATGGTGAACTTACCACAAAGTTCAAGTTGAAAGAGGGGACAATGCAGGAGGAACAGGTACTGAGAGACTCTGAGTGAAATATATATTAAGATGATGCCAGAGTAGGGAGCTCTAAATATCAGCTCATCCTCCAAAGCAGCTAGTAATCAGCCAGCAGCTGTATAACTCACCTGTTTGGGAGGATCTGGAGACCAGAGGAATATCCTACCTACATCATCAAGGAAGAGCAGAAGGAGGAGACTGACAATCTGAAGTGAAGAATCATGTGTGGATGCATCCACACTGTGGAGGCTGGTGATCCTTGACAAGGGATAAGGCAGCTGAGAATTTAAGGCATACCATCATCTTAGGCCTGTAAAGAACTGCTGACTGAAGAGTGCCACCTGCTGGGTATGTCAGGAAAGTGCAGGATTGGGGAGCCAAAGAGAAGATTGACAGCTTTTTGGGTCAACTACTCTGGGCACAATGGAATTGATCAACATTTTGGATCCTGGGGTCTGTTTTGGCAGGGAAAATGTATCTGGGGAAGCTGCCTCCAGGGAGAACCTACTAGCAAAATTATCCCTCCAGGGAATAGCAGGTAGACAAAACTAAAAGAATGTTAAAAATACTTAGAGGTAGGGAAGCGGCTGTGGCTCAATCAGTAGGGCCCCCGTTTACCATATGGGAGGCCCCGGGTTCAGTTCCCGGGGCCTCCTGGTGGGGGCAGGCCCGCCCGCTCGGCGTGGTTGGCTGGCCTGGCGAGCGCAAGCAGCAAGGGGGGATAAATGAATAAATAAATAAAATCTTAAAAAAAAAAAATACTTAGAGGTAAATGAAAAATAATCAGAACACATTAACATATGTAGAGGAGAACCAGGGGAAGAGAAGCTTTCTCCTGGAGATGTAATTAGTGCACAAGTAGTGCAATCTCAAAGTTTGTATGAATAGGGCAATCTCAAAATTTGTACAATATATTCAGGGAAAGAATCAAATGAATATGTCTCAGTGAATGGTGAACCACACAATAACTGAAAGAATATTGAATTCCCATCCTGGGGAGTTCTGCTACAGTCTCTAATAAGACATCAAGAATCCTCTGAGTACAAGGGCAATATCTAGGGAAGGAAGATAGACCATTATCCCAGGCCCTTGATATCGATGATTGTACTTATGAACCTTTTCTTGTGAAATTGAAACTTAACCTAGTATTATAAACTGCCTTAGAGTTACCTCCTGGAAGCCTCCTTGTTGTTCAAATGTGGCCTCTCTCTAAGCCAAACTCAGCATATAAACACACTACCTTTCCCCCAGAGTGGGACATGATTCCCAGGGATAAGCCTCCCTGGAACCAAGGGATTATTACCAAGCACCAGTTAGTAATACATCTGGAAAAAGATCTTGACCAAAAGGGGGAAATGGTAAATACAAATGAATTTTTATGGCTAAGAGATTTCAAAGTGAGTCCAGAGGTCATTCCAGAGGTTATGCTTATGCAAGTCTCAGCAGGATCTCATTGACTGCCACAGTAAACAGTGCCTCAAATAGCAGGGCTCCTGAGGGCTCTAGAGATATTCAGAAATTATAAGCAGGGCAGACAGCTCAGGAATTCATCACCCTGTCAGTGGGCCTTACTTTGGAATTTATGCTCCCAAGTGAAACAGAGTTAGACTCATTTATAGGTTCTCTACACATGGCTTTTCTGCCCCTTTCATTTGAACCCATAATTAGCACTGTACTTGATAAATATATGTCCCAGAGACTTAAATCTTTCATCCATCCATGTGCCAGTTGAGACCTGAATTTCAGCAGAGGTACAACACCTACAGTCCAGTTCATTGGACTCACCCAGGACAAATAAAAAGGAAATAATGATGGACAATGCCCATCCCAATGAACAGAGAGTGTCTGCAACTGCAAGAAAGATAGCTCCATCCATCTGCCCCATGGGACCTAAGCCCCCTCTCAATTAGAAGCAGAGTAGGCATCACCATCCCCAAATCCTCAAGATTGGGGAATGAACAATGGACTAAAGTAGACTTATTTCCTTATCCATTCTGCCAATCTGTGTCTCTTGATTGGAGAGTTTACTCCATTAACACTCAATGTTATTACTGTCCAGGCATTACTTACATTAGCCATATTTTCTATAGGTTTATATATGTCATATATTGTTTTTATTTCTCTTTTTATCTTTTTAGTTATTCTTACCAATAATCTTCTTTCCTATACTCTCCTCTAACCCTTTCTCTCCTGTTTTTTCCTTTCAACCTGCGGAACTCCCTTTAGTATTTCTTGAAGGGCAGGTTTGTCTTGACATACTCTCTTAATTTCTGTTTATCTGTGAATATTTTGAACTCTCCCTCATTTTGAATAAAATTTTTTGCTGACAGTTTTTTTCTTTTAGCACCTTAACTGTGTCATACCACTGTCTTCTTGCCTCCATGGTTTCAGATGAGAAATCAGCACTTAATATTATTGAGTGTCCCTTGTATGTGATGGAAATCTTTTCTCTTGCTGCTTTCAGTCTTCTCTCTTTGTATTGAGCATTGGACAATTTGATAAGTATATATCTTGGAGGTAGGCCTGTTAGGATTTATATTGTTTGGGGTGCACTGCACTTCCTGGACATGTACATCCATGTCCCTCAAAAGAGTCAGGCAATTTTCAGTCATTATTTTCTCCAACACTCCTTCTGCTCCCTTTTCCTTCTTTTGTCCCTCTGGGATGCCTATTATGTTGATGTTTTTATGTTAGCGTTGTCATTCAATTCCCTGAGAACCTTTTGAATTTTTTCTATCTTTTTATCTATCTGTTCTACCATCTGTCTGATTTCAGATGTACTATCTTTGACATCACTAATTCTTTCTTCTGACTGTTCAAATCTGCTGTTTTGTGCTTTCAGTGTGCTTTTGATTTCTTGCATTGTGCCATTCATCACCATCAGATCAGTTACCTTTTTATGTATGTTTACAATTTCTTCAGTATTTTCCCCCAGTATCTTCTTAATATCCTTAATCTCTTCCTTCACTTCATTAAATTGATTCATGATATTTGTTTGGATATCCTTGATTCGTTGTTCCATATTCTGCATCTCCTCCTGTTTCTTAGTTTGTTCTTTAGACTGGTCATGTCTTCCTGTTTCTTAGTATGGCTTCTAATTTTTTTGTTGGTGTCTAGGCATCTGTTTATCTTGATAGGCTTATTCAATCAGTTAGCTTCTCTTTCTACTCTACAGTTTTATTTTTGTAGTTTCTCTGTGAGTAGTAAGTTTCCTTTTAGGTACTTGGTTCCTCTTATTCCATATCACTGCAGTTGTCTGTGTTCTCTTGAAAAAAAATTAGGACCAGAGAAAAGGAAAGAAATAAGAAAAGAAAAAGAATAATAGTAATAATAATACAAAAAAGGTAGAAGAAGAACTGTACAAGAGTTAGGAAACTAAATAAGCAATATGAGTAAAAATGATTAAAAAATACAAAGAAATTTGAAATTTTAAAAAGTGGAATAGAAAAAAAGAAAACAAGAAACAAAATAGAGAGTAAAAAATAGAATGAATTAAAAGCTGGACAGATGAGAAGAGAAAAAAAGGGAAAAAAGAGTGGGGGTGGAGACAAAACGAAAAAATGAAGACAAAAAAAGAAGAGGTGGAATAAAAGAAAAGCAACTGAATTCAGGAGAAGAAAAATCAAGGAAAGAAAAGAAATAAAGTAAGTTGAAAAAAAAAAAGTAAAAGAAAAGAAAAAGGAAACAAAGAAAGGGAAAAACAAAACAAACAAGAAACAAAACAGCAACAAAAAAACAACCCAGGAAAAACAGCCTTCCCTCTTAGGCCCCTAGGGACCTTCTCAGGCTGCTGGTGCTCATCAGTTAATCACCGTGCAGCCTGCCTCCACAGGGATGTACCCGGTTTTCATGAATAAAATAAAGGACAAAGAAAAAGAAAAAGAGAACTGATAAAAAAAATAAAGAAATAAAAGCTCCACAAAAACATAAAACAACAGAATCTCAATGTATACATTCCCTATCACAAAGTGCTAGCTATGTCCCTGATAACTTGGTGGATGGATCTCTCCCTGGATTCTTTCTCTTAGGAGGCACTGGGACTCAAACCAGGGACCTTCCACATGCAAGGGAGAAATTCTCCACTGAGCTACAATGGCTCTATAGGTTAAACAGGCTTCTGAAGGTTATCTGGCTCTTCCTGCCCCTGTTTCCCTCAGACGAGTTAAACTTCTAACAATTTTCAGGGGCCTTACTAGTTAGGCACCTATCTCTATCTCTGCCCCTTCCCTGACCAAGTTCCTCTTTCCCAGGGTGGCTGGATGTGGCAGGCTGCCTGAGCCAATCCCCTCTTTCCTCTCCCCAGGGCCACCTCAGTGCTGGCTGGTGTCCTTCCTGAGATTCAGAGGGGGCTCAGATGGCCAAACCCACCAAAAGGAAACTACTCTCCACCATCCGCCAGACCTCTCATCTTCCCAAGGAGCACTCCCTCTCACTCAGCTGGCTGGTGAGAGCCAGTGGTTCCATGGAGGCTATTTGCCTTGAGGGTGGGGCTTATGCCCCAGCCATTTCCAGCCACAGGGGTGAGCAACTCATGATTTCCCCTTGGCCTCTTTGTCTCTTGTCCTGCTCCCTCCTGGATGATGCTCTGCAGCCTCCTGTTCTGTAGATTCCAAAAGCAGCTCCCTTGGGTAGGTTTTGCCTTTTCTATGCCATTCTTTGAGAGAGACCTGAGCAATGCCTACCTATATCAACAACATTTTCCTGGGACTCTCAGACTTATTATTATGCTACTATAGACTTATTCTAGCAGTGGAAGAACTCTTATCATTGATGTAAAGATAGTGGCCACCAGAGGTTCTGAGGGATAGGAGAGGGAAGAATAGGTGTAATATGGGGGCATTTTTGGGACATTGGATTTGTCCTGTATGACATTGCAGTGATGGATACAGGCCATTGTATATTTTGTCATAATTTACAAAATTGTATGGGGCAGAGTATAAACTATAATGTAAACTGTAGTCCATGGTTAGCAGCAATGCTTCAATATGGGTTCATCAATTGTAACAAATGTACCACACTAATGAAAGATGTTGTTAATGTGGGAAAGTGTGGGAGGGGGAGGGAATGACACATATGGGAATCCATTATATTTTTTATGTAACATTTATGTAATCTAATGATTCTTTTAAAAAATTAATTATTAAAAAAAAGAATCAGATGAATAAGGGCTGAAAAAAGCTGATTAGTTAATCATAGGTTGTTATAAAAGTCTAAAATAAGTTGAACGATGAGTCAAAGAGGAGCATTAGCATGAAGCCATTAACAAGAAAGCCCTAGCCTAAAAAGAAACCTGAACCTAGAAAAAAACACATCAAGAAAATCAGAGCCAATATACCAGCAAAAAAATATTACAAGCCATAGTAAGAAATAGGAAGATATGCCCCAGCCAAAGGAACAAATTAAACCTCCAGACAAGATACAGGAAATGAGAAAACTAATTATAGATATTCAATCAAACTTCCTTAACAAATTCAATGAGATGGCTACAGAGATAAAGGATATTAAGAAGACACTGGGTGAGCACAAAGAATTTGAAAGCATGCAAAGAAAAATAAAAATGAAATAAAAATTTTCATTTCACTGGAGGCATACAACAGCAGATTTGAAGAAGCAGAAGAAAGATTTAGTTACCAGAAGACAGCACTTCCACAATCAAACAGACAGAAGAACAAAGAGAGAAAAGAATGGAAAAAGTTGAGCAGGGTCTCATGGAACTGAATGACTGTACGAGGCACACAAGCGTATGTGTCATGGGTGTCTCAGAAGGAGAAAAGGGGAAGAGGATAGAAAGAATATTTGAGGAAATAATGGTTGAAAATTTCCCAACTCTTTTGAAAGACATAGATATCCATTCTCAAGAAGCACAACATACTCCAAACAGAAGAAATTTGAACAGACCTACTCCAAGATACACACTATTCAGAATGTCAAATGCCAAAGATAAAATGAGAATTCTGAAAGAAGCAAGATAAAAATGAGTCATCACATACAAAGGATTCCCAAAAAGATTAAGTGCGGATTTTTCTTCAGACCATGGAAGCAAGAAGGCAGTGGTATGATATATTTAAGATACTGAAAGAGAACACTGCCAGCCAAGATTTCTATATCCAGCAAAATTGTCCTTCAAAAATGAGGGAGAGATTAAGATATTCACAGATAAACAGAAACTGAAAGTATTAGTTAGCAAGAGACCTGCCCTACAAGAAATACTAAAGGATATTGTGTAGGTAGAAAGGAAAAGGCAGGAAAGAGAGCCTTGGAAAAGAGTCTAGAAATGAAGATTATCATCAAAAGTAACTAACAGTGTAAAAAGAGTTATATAAATAAGTTATGTCATATAAAAGCCGAAAGATAAAATGGGTGAAGTAAGTACTGCTTTTATAGTAATACCATTGGATGTTAATGGCTTAAACTACCCAATCAAAAGACATAGGCTGGTAGAATAGATGATAAAATATGAGCCTTCTACATGCTGTCTACAAGAAACTCACCTTTGACTTTAATCCAATGATACAAATAAGTTGAAGGTGAATGGCTAGTAAAAGATATTCTATGCATGCAATAACCCCAGCCCCCCCACCGAAACAAAAACAAAAACAAAAAAAGCCAGAGTAGCTATACTTATATTTGATAAGATAGAATTTAAAAGCAAAGCAAAACAGCTATTAGAGACAAGGAAGGACATTATATATTAGTAAAAGGGGCAATCAACCAGGAAGAAATAGCAATCATAAACATTTATACACTTAACCAGTGTATCCCAAAATAAACAAGGCAAACAATAGCAAAATTGAATGGAGAAATAGATGTCTTCAACTATTATCACCGGATAGAACATCTGAACAGAGGATAAATAAGGTAACAGAAAGCTTGAATAATATGATAAATAAACTAGATCTAATAGACTTGTATAAAATATTGCACCCCAAAATGTCAGGATATACATTCTTCTCAAGTGCTCATGGATCTATTTTCAGGATCCATAAATTTAAAAAGATTGAAATTATACAAAGCACTTTGATCTTAATGGAATAAAACTGGAAATTAATAGGCAAAAAAGCAGAAATTCACAAATATATGGAGAAAAAACATCACACTTAAATAATCAGTGGCTCAAAGAAGAAAATGCAAGAGAAGTCAGTAAATATATTAAGATGAAAGTAAATGAGAACAAAACATATAAAATCCTATGGAATGCCGTGAAAGCAGTGCTGAGAGGGAAAGGTTTAGTCCTCAATGTTGACATTAAAAAAAAAAGTGAGCTAAAATCAAAGATCTAACTACACACCTGGGTGAACTAGAAGAACAGCAAATTAGCCCCAAATCAAGCCAAATGAAAGAAAAAACAAAGATTAGAGCAGAAATAGATGAAATTGAGAACAACAACAACAACAAAAACAATAATCAACAAAACAAAAAGTTGGTTCTTTGAGAAGATCAACAAATTGACAAACCCTTAGCTAGAATGACAAATATAAAAAGAGAGAAGATGCAAGTAAGTAAAATCAGAAATGAGAAAGAAAGCATTACTACTGACCTCACAGAAATAAACAGGATCATAAGAGAATACTATGAACAACTGTATGCCAACAAACTAGACAACATAGATGAAATGGACAAATTCCTAGAAATACACAAACAAACTACACTGTTCCTAGAAGAAATAGAAGACCTCAACAAATCAGTCACAAGTATAGAGATTGAAACAGTCATCAGAAACCTCTCCCAAATGAAAAGCCCAGGACCAGATGGCTTCACTGGTGAATTCTACCAATCATTCAAAGAAGATTTAAAACCAATCTTGCTCAAACTCTTCCAAAAAAATTTAATAGGAGGGAATGCTACCAAACTCATTCTATGATGCCAACATCACCCTAATACCAAAGCCAGATAAAGATACTATGAAAAAAACAAATTATAGACCAATTTCTCTAATGAATATGGATGCAAAATCCTCAAAATACTTGCTAATCAAATCCAAAAGCACACTAAAAGAATTATACATTTATCCCAGGTATGCAAGGCTGGTTCAATGCAAGAAAATCAATCAGTGTAATACATCACATTAATTAACCAAATAAACAAAATGAGAATGGATATATTAATTTGCTCTAGCAAAGAGAGCGCATCTGGAATACCAGCTACAATCCATGTCAACCATCTCTTTAAGTTTAAAGTAGTATGCTTCCATTTTCTTGACCTATCTTTTAAAAGATCAAAGACTCAAGTAAATAAGGATTTAAATAACCTAACAGTATTTCTTTTCTCTGGTAAGGTATCATAACAATTCATTCTCAAATATATTCCTCCACTATTTGCCAATGAAATTTAGCAAAATTCTCTTAATTATCTTGGCCTGTAATTCACTTTCATATGGGAAGAACCCATGTATTTGATCTTGGACATGATCTAATCATGGTCCTGGAGATAATGAGGGGTAATGGGTGGATCATAAAGAGACTGGTTTATCTTTTCAAGTTATCTTTTCAGATTAGATAAGGGAGGGTTTGTCCTCTTACTCAAAGGAGGAGCTGCTTCCTCCAGGAAGAACAGTGAGACTTATAGGTTTAGGTTTCTCAGATTCATCTAAGTCAAGTCAAATGTTCCCATTACAAGTTTCAGGATCCCATTCATTTTGTTCATATTAAAACTTACAAATTGGAGTGCTTTTAATGCTCTGAGTACAATTTCCATTGTAATGTTCAAAACCACAAAAATAACTTTTGGTTCTGTTTTTGTCTATATTGTTCATTTTATCTCTTGTAGATGAAAGATTATTTAAGGGAAGTCATTGAAACTCTCTAGTTCTCTGTTTATTCCTTGGACAGAGAATTTAAAGCCCTGAACTCATTGCCTTCTTTCTCTCATCTTTCCAGTGTATCCAGAAGTACCTAGCCCTTTGCAAAGTCCTTGAAGTTCTCACTCATAAACTATCAGTCATCTCCATGTTTAAATCCAACCAGGACAGATAATTACTCCTAGATTCCTATCTTTGAGGGACTGTTTCTTGGAAATACTCCTGGGCAAAGAAAAATGCTATATCAGTTTGAATTCATTCATGGAAACATAAATCAATCTATATATTTCAAGCAGAAATATTTAAGACAAAAATCAGGTGTTTGCAACATGGCTGGAAGGGATAGGGGGGTAAATGTTGTGGTGAGGGATGCAACCTACAAATTACAGAACTGCAAATTACAAAACTGATTCTGAAACTGCACCCATGAAGCAGGACTTTGATGGCGGATTTTCGTTTTAAGAAGTTGCATGATGGCACTGCCACCACTACAGACGTCCATTCTAGGCTGCCAGCACCACTGCGGGAGGTGAGAGTCTGAATGAATTCCATCTCCCTTTCCCCTTCCAACTTTTGCGTGAGTGCCTACAACAAAGCTAAGTCTAAACCAGATCTTGCTGGCAAGGGGATTAGGGGAAATACAGCACATGCAGTATAGAGGAGATGATAAGAGGAGGAGAGGATGGCAGTGAGTGCCAAAAGTTAATATCCAACACACTCTTTTCATGGAAACTCCAAGGACAATACCCAGCATCTCTTTCTTGTAATCTTGTTAAAACCTCATAACCAACCTTTCATTCTTGCCCAACTATAACTCATCTCCATAAAGCAGGTACAGTTATATTTTTGTTATAAGCCAGAACACCTTTTTTCCTACTTAGAATCCTCTGATACCTTTCACTGTAATTTTTACAAAATCCAAATTCTTACCTTTGCCTGCAAAGCTTGTGCCTCTGACTTCCAAACCTACCTATTTCTGTCTTGCCCACTGTTCTTCTCACCAACCAGGACAGCTTGTGGGTGTTTCTCCCACATTCCGAGCTTGTTCCTGCCTATTGCTTTGCATTTTCTATTGCTCCAGCTTGGAATGATCTTTTCTCAGATATTCCTGTATTTGGCTTACATTCATCATTTAGATTTCAGCTTAAAAGTACCATTCCAGTTCGTGTGACTCCTCTACCCTATACTTAGATAGTAAACATTAAAGAAGTTTGATATCGCCAGTTGTAACAAATTTCCACACCAATGCAAGATGTTAGTGGTGTGGTGGTGTATGGGAATCCTGAATTTTATGCACGATTGTTCTGTAAACCCACAACTTCTCTAAGAAATTTTCTTAAAAAGCCATCCATGGGAATCAGTTCACAAAGGCACAAGTTTGGGAAAGAAAAAAAAAAAAAAGCAGCAGTTTGAATTAGTTCTTAACTCTTTCAGATTCTAGAACTTAGGCTCTTTCCACAATGCCTCTAAGGAAGAACACTCCTGTCCTGTTCAACAACATTTATAACTTTATTTATAATACAATTGTAGGAAGTCAATAAAGTTTCTGGAATTTTCTCATATTAATTATCCTAGTGCACTGAGATTCTAGATAATTAAATAATCGTCTTCTACTGAAACACTTCTTTTTCAGTTGTAATTTTTTCTCATCAAAGTGTCATTTTCCAAAACAATGAAAAAATAATAAGAATGGACTTCAGTTCTCATAGACAATAGGTGATGGCTAAAGAGTAAAATTGTTTCAAGTTTGATATAAATAGGGAGAAATTTGTCAGTGAACAATATAAAGCACCATTCTGTAGCAAATGTGTTTTTTATTTTAATGTTTAAAAAATCTATTTGGGGATATACAAGAGTGGACCAGAACATGATAGTACGTGTTGTGGGCCAACCACCAACATTTTTTCTCATGACAATCCTACTCAATATTCTTCATGACTTTATTTTTTTATTTATTCTTTATTTTTTAATTAATTTATTTTTTATTGTGGGTAAAAATCAAAAGTTTCACAATACATACCAATATTTGTAAAATGATATATAAATATATATGTATATATGTGCATTTGCTTACAAAAATGTTATTTATATATATATAAATATATTTTAAGAGGTGCTTAGATTACCCAAAATATTACACGGAACCCACTGGGATTCCCATGTTGCCCACCTCCCACATCTCCCACCACATCCCACGCAGACATCTCCCACAAGTGTGGCCCACCACCCTCAATGGACTTACACATCCTGGGGCCTTGCCACCAACCATAGACCACAGTTCACATAGTAGACCACACTCACTCCCACACAGTTCTGAGTGGTGTGTGCTGATTTAAAATGGCCTACATCCGTTGCCACAACAGTACTCAGGACAACCTCCAAATCCCAAAGAAGCCCCTGTATTTCAACTGCTCGTCCCCTCTCTGCCCCAAAAGTGTTAAGTGGCCACTGGCTCCACCTCATTGTTATAATTTCTTCCATTGCTAGAATCACCAAATGTGTACAACAGAATACCATCAAGTCCACTCTAGTCCATAGTTCTTCCCCCAATCCTGAGGGGACTGGGATGGTGATGTCCACTCCACCTCCAAGTGAGAGAGGGCTTATATCCCATGGATATGGTGGGTGGGATGATCCTGCCTGCAGATGCAGGCCCTCTCCATTCCCTGGGAGGGCCGTTGCCCATCGTTGTCTCCTCACCAGGTGACTTGGATGAGTCCATTGAGCTGTAGGGTAGGAGTTGCAGCTCCACCGAGATTCCACGCACACCTGGCACATGGGTAAGCCAGAGTCTCCAGTCTCTGGAAGCATACCTAAAAACTTCAGCATCACATATAGGTTTGAATAGAAGGGACTGATGAACCATGTGCAGGAAGGACTTATTTGAGTCCAATTCTGTCACTCTCAGGAGCACAGATTCCAAAATAGAGCCCACTGATAAGGCATCAGTCTCTGGGGCTATCCCACATTATATAGGACCTGGGTGTCTCCAGAGCTCTCAGGAGCCCCTCTGTGTGGGGTGATAGGTACTTAGATGTTCTATGAGCTCCTACTGAGGTATGCATAAGAGTTACCTCTGGGATGACCTCCCGACTCTCTTTGAAGTCTCTTAGCCACTTGAACTCATTTGTCTTTACCTTTTCCCCCTTTAATTCAAGGTCTTTTTCCAGTTGTGTTGCCAGTTGGCACTTGGTATTAATCCCTCGTTGCCAGGGAGGCTCATCCCCGGGAGTCATGTCCCACGTTGGGGGGAAGGTAATGCAATCATATGCTGAGTTTGGCTTAGAGAGAGGCCACATTTGAGCAACAAGGAGGCTCTCAGGTGGCAACCCTTAGGCACCCCACAACTGCAGGCTAAGTCTCAGTTACAAGAGCAAAGACTCACAAGGGTAGTCATCAATAAAAAGAACACATCAGTGAGTCATCCTCTTTTGACAGACACTGTCCCTGCACTCAGAGGACTATTGCTGCTCCCTTGGAGACTGTGGCAGAACTCTCCAGGCTAGGAATTCAGATTCCCTCATTTACTGTGTGATTGTCCACCCATCGTGACCATGCCCCATCTTTTGATCTTTTGAACGATTTTGTATATCTTTCATGTATATTCGGATGAACTAATTCCCATGAAACCCCCCTCCCAGACACCCCCCACCAATAATCCCCTGCAGTACCCATTGTAACCCTTCTGTGATCCAAATCCTCCATGAACATGTAGTCCATAAAATAATCAAATACACTTACTAGGAAAAAGAAACAACTATGATAAGCTTTCTTCATGACTTTAGAAATGACTTAGTGCTCTTAAAATTAATCTGTGTGCTTTAAAGTCTTTTTAAGGCTATCCCCTTAAAGTTTTGCTCTTGCTTATGACTCTGTGAAACCTTTGTAGTACATCTGCAGTGCACATTGGGTCAAGGAATCAGAAATTCAATGACTTACTACGTATATCTCCCTGACTGGCTGGCTGATGGCAGAGACTTTTATATCAGTTCTATGCTATACCACCTCTCTAACAGTGATTTTTCATTCATTCATTAAATCAACAAATACTTAAGGACATGATATGTGCCAGGCTCTAGAAACAGAATATAGCATATTGCACATTGCAGAGTATTTCGTAATATTTTCCTTCTTTGTATAACTAAGTATATTAAATCTCTTGAATCTTAGTTTATTTTTGGTTGAAGTTTGTCTTTTCAGGGTTTTCATCTGAAATCACTATCTTTCCTTACAGGAGGCAAAATGTTCTGCAGGTTATTACCTAAGAAACCTACTGAGCAAGTGAGAAAGAAAAATATTCTGTAAATAAGGAGCTTTAAAGAAGGAAAGGTGGAGGAGAAAAAGAATGGTGGAGAAGAGGAAAAAGAGGAAGGAGAGGAATTGGAAAGAAAATATAAAAATTATGAAACAAAAAACATTATCAGACAACCCAAGCACAATATATGCATTTGTTCTTAGCAGCCAACGATATTTCAACTGCAGAGCCATAGATCATTGAGAGGTCTATCATATAATCCAGGATTTCTCAGTCCTGATTCCTCCATGCTCTTAGAAAATTAGATTTCTGTTCTTCAACCTTGTCCTATGGCAGTTGGGCTCTGGTACCTGCATTTTTATTAAGCCACCAAGATAATTCTTACAGAGCCAGCTGGCAATGTTTTAATATTTTACTTGTTTTTGTGTTTTATATAATTTTGGAACCACTAGATTATGAATTATACCAGTATTTCTATAAGAAAATAAATTACTCTATGAAAAAAAGAAATACCAACCTATCACCAAGAACATCCCATGAGTCCAGTGAAATTGGTCATTACTGAGAATTTAAGCATACCTAATTTTAAGGCCTTTGAAGGAAGAAGAATATCATCTAAATACAAACTACTGGTAATTCAATAAAGTATACCTTGTTTACAGACTTGGAAACTACTTAGTGTCCTGTAATCACCCTAATGTCAGACAATTTATGGCTTATTATTTTTCTTTTGGTATAGTTTCCATCTCACAACAATAGCAACATCAAGAAACAACCATAACTTTAGATTAAAAAAAAAGGCATCGCTACTCCCACAGGATTTGATGCAAGCTTCAAATAGGTCATGATTCTTATCTAGAAGGGTACATGTAGGTTCGTATTCTCCATTACAGGATAACAGATCCAAGGGTCATCTTTGGACCTCGTGATGAACTCACCCCAAAAAAGGGAAGTGGGGCTGATGAAGAAGGAATAAATACTAAATCTGGTATAAGGAGCTCTGCTCCCTCCATGGATATACCACTTTGTAACCCATTTGAACCCTCTAGCCATCACTGGGACAAGGTTTTCTTTGATTTCCCAATGAAATAAATTTGAGTTCCCTCACAAGTTAGACTCCAAAAAATTCATTTTCCTCCCAAATAGTTCTGTGAATTCCTGGAGATTGTGCTTATGTGTCTTGGTTGTTATTTGTTGGCTCCTGTGCCAAATTGGCTGCCTCCCTCTGCTTATTCTGGCCACAACCCCCACATATTCCTCCAGTCTTTCCAGTCGGCTTCACCTCAAAATGTAGATACAACCTTTATTTCCCAAAGCAGGAGGAAAAGATAGCCATTACTGAGTTAGTAGGTAATAAGGCTTTATTAGGAAGTTGGCGAGATTTGGGAGTTAGGGGAATGATAGCATAGAATAGGAACCTGCTCCAGTTATCAATCACACACTCTTGGAACTTTTGTAGTAACAGTTATGCTTTTCCTTTGGGCTTGATCCTTTGGGACTTACACTCTTTGCATAGCCTTTTCTCCTAGTTCCTCTATACTTTCCATTCTTGTCCACCTCATTCCCCAATGATGCTCCCTACTCAATAATCTTGCAAAAGAACCCAAAGACCAAAATAACAACAACAAAGACACCCTACTGCCTCTGGGGTCAACTGTTCAAAGCTAAAATAATTTTATGTTTAAATAACCTCTCTATTCCAGCAAGAATAAATATTAGATTATGCAAAGCAGCTAATTACATCTATATAAATTTCTTATTCAAACTATGCATTAAATCTTGCCTCTCAAAAAAACAAAAATAAAACAAAACAAAACAAAAAACCTGAACATCTATTTCTAAAGAGCCATTTTCTACCTAAAAAGAATTCTGCAGTACCTAAAATACAGAAAAAATCATGGTCTTTTTAAAAAAAGCTTCTTTTTTTCTTGCAGCTACAAATAAATAGTGAATGCTTTATTTTTTTCCTTTAAAAAACTCAGAATATACCAGGAGAGATGCAGAAAGACTGATACTAAAAGGTGAGCACATTTGAAGTGAGCCTGAGTCTGGATTCCTTCACACATTCTCAGAATTTAAGGCAGAATTCTCAATATTGGCTGTTCATTAGAATCACCTGGGGAGCTTTTAAAACATACAATTCTCAGGCTCCATGCCAGACCTCTTAAATAAGAATTTCTGGGGGTGGGACCTAGACATCAGTATTTTTAAAAGTTCCCCAGGTGATTACAATGTGCAGAGAAGTTGAGAAGACTGGCCTAGAGAAACCTGAGATGCTTACCCTTCTGGCTAGTTAGTGGCCAAGAGAGGGTAGGTCAAGAGCAGCTTAAAAACTCTTTCAAAAGTAATCAGGAGAGAGGAGGATATTAGAGGAGCTTTATCCATCTGGTTCTTTAGAGATAGTAGAAATTACTAGTAGAAATTATATGTACTCACCCACAGAGTTTATAAAATAAATAAGAATTATAGTTAGAGGAGATTGGTAGAGGTTTGGGGCTGGATGGAAGGGTATGCAGATTTTTTTTTTAACTGATTCTTTGTTTCTGACCCAGGTGAACTTTCTCATAGAATTGAATAAATCTTTTTTCTGTTGTTGTTGCAATCATCTGATCTTAGAAATCAGTTCTGAAAGAAAAGCCATCTCTATAAGTTCGTTATTTCTTTTGTCTTGTAATAATATGGAAATAATAGAATTTTATTGTAGGAATGAGCCTCTATGTTAATCTACTTCAATAACTTCATTTAACAGAAGGACAAAGTAAGTAACCACCCAAATTCACAGAGCAAGTTAGAAATAGAACAGGGATTAGAATCAGACAAATTGTGCTTACTACAGTGTTCTAGGATACAGTCCTCACTTTCAAATAATATTTTTTCTTTCTAAATGTTCATTTTGTCTTTTAAAACTTGGGCAGTCTATATAAATATCTAGTGAGTTCATATTGAAATCCTCTAAAATTATCTCTTTCAACCCTTGCTTAATAATTTCCCATTACAATTATTACAAAGAAATAAAAAAAGGTAAAGGAATGACAAGATTAATGTATCAAAAGCTCTTAGCATTGCTACCTGGATGAAAAAGAATTAAATCATTGGAATGCTGAATTTATTCTCACACTTTATTATGAATATGAAATAAAAAGTAACATTAAAAAGGGAAAGGATGTGTTGACTCAATTATTGGCAACCATAGGCTACAGCACGATGAGCAAGTGGAAAAGGGATAGTATATGAAAAGAGGAGGTTAGAGCTTTTTCTCACAAGGTCTTGTAAAACTACATTATTATTGTTATTATCATTAATCCTGAGGAAAGTAGGAATTGAAATAAGGCTTTTTAGAAAATACTGATCCAATTTTTAATTTTAAAAGATCATTTGGGTTGTTGTGTAAAGAATGGACTGGATGAGAGTAGAATGGAAATAAAGAAACCAATTAGGGAAGGCTTAGTAAAAAGCCAATAATGAGCATGTGACAGTAAAGTTTTGTTTTAGATATAAAACCCATAAAATCAGGGAAAACAGGAGAAAATACAACAAGCAGCAAAATCTTGGAAGCTGAGAAGCAGATGTCCAAATGGAAACTGACAACAGAAAGAAGAAAGCTGAATCCTAAACCAGCAGTGGAGAGCTAAGAACTGAGCTGATTCATACCACCAAGTTTCCCAATGTCTCAGGAGTTAGTTTTTTCAGTTACCCATGGAAGTAGGGACTAAAATAAGGTAGATGGGTTGTAGGCTATTTGTAGTTCCATCCTCAAATCCCCTTCCTTAAGAGCAGATAGATGGAATTGATATTTTCTGGAGGAATAAACACAAAAATTTTGTACTGGGATATAGGCTATATGATTGCAGGGGTGGAGTGATGGTGGCAAGAGTCTGTACGAAAAAGACTGTAATAAAACAAAGAACAGAATTGTATTTTTTTTAAAACTTCCATCCTTTGCCCCAATTTGGTTTCCAGATGCTGTTAACCAGGCTCCTATTGGTTAAGCAATAAGCCTGGGAAAGTGTTCCCTGGAGAATCTGACAAGATTCAGAGGAAAGACAAAAATAATCACTAGGGGGTTCCAAAAGGCATGGTACAGCCAGATCTCCCTATTGAAGTCCACATTGCCAAAGCCCCTGTGATGATTTGGGCCTGTATGTATGGCAGAAAAACATGTCCTCAATCTTAATCCATTCCTGTCGGTGTGAACCCATTATAAGTAGAACCTTTTGATAAGGTTACTTCAGTTTAGATGAAGCCCACTTCAATCAGGATGAGTCTTAATCCTATTACTGGAGTCCTTCATAAGCAGAATGAAATATCAGATATAGAAAAAGAGAAAGCCATAGAGGAAGCCGCCAGAAGCTAAACATCAAGAGAATCCAGAAGAGAAGCGAGAGGCCATGAGAGGCTTCCAGGTGCATTACCATGAGACAGAGGAGCCCAGGACCAAATATCACCAGCAGCCAGCCCCACACCACCACAGTCTTCAGTAAGAAAGCATTGCCTTAATTTATTGATTTGTACTTTTTCCTGACCTCAAAACAGTGGCCATTAAATTCCATTGTTTAAGCCAACCCATTACATAGTATTTACTTGAGCAGTGAAGGAAACTAAAACCAAGCCCCCCACCCCACACTCTCAAAAATGCCATCCATTTTTAAAAAGCAGCTATATTGAGATATATTCACATACCATATAAACCATCAAGAGTGTACAATCAATGACTTTTAGTATAACCAGAGTTGTGCATTCATCAGTCTCCCTCTTTTAAATATGGGCAGTCAAACATGGGTTACCATACATCTAAGGAAATTATCTTAACTTTAAAAATGGAGAGCAAAAGAAATAATAAAATATAAAAATGAAATTTGGAGATAACTATATAAGGAAAAAAAATTAATAAAAATTAGCACTAATTACCTGAGAAATGAAAAGACATGCCCAAAATGAAACAAGAAAAGAATGCTATTAAAGGATAACACAAATATTCTGAATACAAAAAACAAACAATAAAAGCTTGTAGAAATTCAAAATAAAATCACAGCAGAAATGAAAAGTGCAATGGTAGGTTTGGAAGATAAAGTAGGGTGTATGTTTCAGATAATAGAGCAAAAATACAAAAATAAAAGAGAACATATAATAAATTTTATAAGATCCAAATGGGAGGGCCAATATCCAAATAATGGTTATTCCTAAAAGAGAGGACAGGGAAAATGCAGGAAGGAAATAATAAGTGGAAGAATTGAAGATAATTTCCAAAGACAAAGCAACACAAATTTCCTGATTGCAAATGTACCTACCCCCAAAGAACCCCATCATGAGACAAAATTAATAACCTAGAAACTTCCAAAGAGAAATAAAAATAAAACACTAAACAACAAAAATAAACAACAATGAAACAGGATACAAATAAATTATCTAGAATAAAAATGAATATTGTGTTCTCAAGAGCAACTCTGGAAACATAAAATACAATGGCACAATTTCTTAAAATTCTTTAAGAAAATTATTTTCAACTTGGAATACAATACTAAGCCACTATCAGTAAAGTATTTGGGTTGAATAAAAAATATTGAGACACGCAAGGTACAAAAACTCATCTCCTATTCATGATTTCTCCAGAGACTGTTGCAAAAGGTGCTTTACCAAGGGCATAAACCAAGAAATAGAAATACAAGAAGGGAAAATATAGGAGGGGTATGAAATGATTCCCAAGGAGGATTGAGAAGGGAGATGAAAACCAAGCATGGAAGTCAACCAATCAGACTGGAGCAATAATCTTTCCATTAGATGTCCTAGAACATTTATAGTCTCTTAATATTTTCTTTCCCACTCTCATATTCTCTGAAGTCTTTCTACAACCCTGTTCTCTTTTCCAGGGTCCAGTTCTTTGTGTTCCTTAAAGATAGCAAATCTTGGCAACATTCTGATAAAATTTTACTCCCTGAAATAGAAGAAAACATTTAAATCTTTAAGATTCTTAAGATGCAAAGTAAGTCATATTGATGGAAAGCAAGTCATATTGCCTTACTCTTATAATCCTGATACATTAAGATTTTAATAAAGTCTCTTGTCACTTTAACTTAGTTTTACCAGACTCCTGCTCCATCAGTGGTGAAGATATAAAGGAAAATTTGTGCAGGGAAAGATGTAGGAGGCTATCATTCCATGTTAAAATGACATTGGAGGCTGAATTTTTATCATGAGATGAGAATTTATAGTGAGAGCAGAGGAAAGAAGTCCTGAGAGAATCCAACATTTAAATTTTGGGTGGTATAGAGAAGCAGAAAAATTGTGAAATAATGGTCAAAGAAAGAAAGGGGGAAAGCTAGGAAGAGTTGTGTCACTGAAGCTAAGGTAAGAAAGAGTTTCTAGGAAGGAGAAACAAACTATGTGGAAAGTTGATCTGAGGTTTTTTTCCAGGAGTGAATCACTTAGAAGGTCCATTAAATTTGGCAAAATTGTGGCAATTGGCGATTTTCTAGAGCAAATTCAGTGGAGTAATAGAAATACTAGTGAAACCAAAGAGTTGTTTTGATAGCATCTCTGGCATGTCAATCTCTTTCTACACACTGTAAAGTCTTACATAATAATTAGTGAAAGCTCAGGATATCCAGGTGTCCTGTTAGAATTTGATTTGAAATAAGAAATGATAATTCTTTCATCGGAGTTTTTCCCTTTTGAAATTAAAGAAATATGGCTTAAACTTTGCTTTTATTTTAAATATGTTCTCATATATACACAGACATGATAAACAATAATTAAATGTTTTTAAAAATCCAGCTAAAATGCTGTTTTCCCACATTAAACCAAATCAGTTGGCTTAGTTTACATCTTGTAGGTGTGGTGTTTACTTTGCTGAATGGCACTGAGTATCATACAATAAGTAAAATTTTAGTTTAAGAATTATAGAACAATATTTTTGATGTTGTGTTGGTTTGAGTCTTTTGTGGACCCTCAGAAAATTATGGTCTTAAATTGGACCTAGTGTGAAACTTTGATTAGATCAGTTAAGGACCATTTGATTAGATTTCTCCAGTAGGGCATAGCCCAGGGTAGGATTAACTCTTACTGGAGTCCTTTATAAACAGAGGAATAAAGAGCTGAAGACACAGGAAAAGAGTTGCAGTTACAGAAAGAAGCCTCCAGAAGCTGAAATCAATGAACCTGGGAGAGAGGAAAGTCACAGACAGAGGAGAAGCAGCAGAACTAGCAAAGAGGCCCAGAAAAGAGGGGAGAGATGAGCCCCTGCCACCATTATACCCTGCCATGTGACTGATTGCCCACAACTGAGCTTGGGGAGAAAAAAAGTGAGGCTGGAGGGGAAGGCCTAGAGACCAGTAGAGCCGTCATTGTGCTTTGCCATGTGGCAGGAGTCCAGGATTGCCAGCAGTCGACCTTTGGGGAGGGAGTTTTGCATGATGCTTTGATTTAGATAATTTTCTCATCCTCAGAACTGCGAACTTTTATCCTAATAAATACCATTGTAAAACACAACTCATTTCTGGTATATTGCATTGGCAGCCTTTAGCGAACAAACACAGAAATAATACAAAAATAGGTAATTATTTAAATCGCAATGTCTTTCAAAATGAGCTATTTATTAAATCCTATTTTATACAAGAGCCTTTACCTTCAATTATTTAATTTTACTTGTATAATAATTTCATAAATAAAAATAAAATTTGTAAATAAACAGAACTAGAGGCAAATTCAGTGGAATTGTTTTTGAATTTGGAAAGGCCATTATATAACATTTTCATTTTTTTTCAAACCAACAATAACAGAACTCACTGATATTAGAGTCTGGAAGCATTAAGGTCACTGCTTTCTCCTGACTTCATTTGAAATCTTTCTATTAGAATAGTCTTGGACTGTGTCAAAAGTCTTTATTCTTTCTCTGTATACATTAAACAGATGCTTAGCAACTTTGTGTTTGTAATATTTCTGAAACTCTTGGTTCACTCTCAGTGAATATCAATTCAAACAGCATTTTCTTGAGAAGACCAATTTTACATTTAGAAAAAGACTAACACTCAGGAAAGTCATCTCATTCCCTTATCACTCTTTTCTCTACCATGTTTCCTCCTGCAATCTCTATCAATGATACTGAGCCAAAAGTAAGCATCCCCAAAGAGTTAGTCTTATATGCTATAACCTTCTCAATTGGGTACAAGGACCTGGCATCATATTCCTCACTGCAGCATCCCTGGAGATATTTACCCAGTCTTTTCAAGCTGATTCAGAAGGGGCCCAGGAGCTAACCATTTATTCAGGATCCTTTCTTGACTACTGTCAATTCAGGCTTTACCACTTTAACATATAATAAATGAAAGGACCTTGGAAAAAAGAGAAAGATACTGACAACTTTGTATTTGAAAAAGAACGAAAAATTGGAGAGTGCGTAATTAGTTTTCTGTTAGTCAAGTTGGAAGAAGAGAAAATCAGAATGGAGTTAGACCAGTTATAATTATTGCCCAGACCTGTTGTATTAGTCTACCAAAGGGGTGCTGATCCAAAGTACCAGAAATCTGTTGGCTTTTCTGAAGGGTATTTATTTGGGGTAAAAGCTTGTAGTTCCCAGGGCTGTGGAACATCCAACTCAGGGCACCATAACAGGTATTTTCTCACCAAATTCAGCTGCCATGTGTTGAAGGACATGCCATGTGTTGATGGTGGGTGATTTCTGCCAGGTCTATCCTTCTTCACCTGTCTTCCTCTTCCTCTTGAGCTCTGTGGACCCAACTTCTTGAGGCTTCATGTTTAAGTGATCCTGTAGTCCTCTCTATCTTGGCATAGGGTTTCTTTCTTTCCAGGCCTTCTATATCAGTCTCAACTGCTCTGCTCTCTTCCCAATTTCAGCTGTAAGCTATCCGGCAAAATGGCTCATCTTTCCCCAGGGCCTCAGCTGTTTGAGCCTTCTCCTTTCTGTCACATGACAGGATAAAAAATGACAGCTCTCTCTTCCTGTGTCTATGTGAGTGCCTGTTTACATCAGACCCAGCAAGGGGATGGGGACTCAGCCTGAGTCATGCCCACTGACAGAGTTGAATCAAAAGCCCAAAGCAATCTTATCAAATAATCTAATCAAAGGACCCTCAGCTGAATTTAATGCAATCAAACGGTATCTCACTCAGAGGAATAGATTAGTTTACAAACACAATCTTTTCTTTTTGGGGATTAATCTCAAACTGCCACATCTGTATTTAAACCTGCTGTAAGGGAAGGAAGAGGGGGGAACAGCATGTATAATAAATGGGGATTAAAGTCAGCCCAGC
This sequence comes from Tolypeutes matacus, assembly GCA_026826555.1. Taxonomy (NCBI): domain Eukaryota; kingdom Metazoa; phylum Chordata; class Mammalia; order Cingulata; family Chlamyphoridae; genus Tolypeutes; species Tolypeutes matacus. The sequence goes on from JAKSZT010054350.1 coordinate 9,542,991, forward strand.
TCTGCCATGACCTTGCTGTGACCTTGGACAAATTACCTCTTAGTTTTCCTCATCAGTAAAATGAGAAGGCTCAACTAAATGACTCCTGAGGATCCATTCAACTTGTATATTCAAATATTCTTTTCTATCCTTCTGGGCAAGCCTCGAATGCAAATTCTGAAGAGCTATTTGGTGAGAATATTATTCATAATAATTTCAATGGTTTTTTGATGGAGGCCTAAAGAATAGATTTTTCAAAAACAGCTCTGCATGGTATTTGAATACAGCACTATACTCTTGACCTTAAATATTTCTTTAGTGAATGTTTGTACAGATAAAATGTTTTGTTTTGAAAACTTTTGTTTTGCCTTCTGAGATATAATACTTACAATTGCTTGTCACATATCTAATGTTTTTAAAGGTAAAGGTCATTATTTTCCCTGCAAATGCCATTTACTTTTCTGCCAAATGTCATTGAATGTTAATAATAGAGACTAAAGAAAGATATTATTCTCTAGCTATTAAGCTATTAAATTGAATAACAAACAAGTGATTAAGAAATTCTTTTTTAAAAATGTATTAAGTATATGTGTGAGGCAAAGGAAAGTCTTTATCAAATGCAGAATGGATGGATTTCTCATTTGCAATATGCTATGTTATATAAAACATACCTAAAGAGTGCTATAGTAAAAATGCACACAATGTGATTATTTTAAAGTCTAAATTAATATAAAATGCATGGAATTGGTTTCATGAAGTCCATTATGATATATGTTCAGCCTGCCCATTAGTGAAACCTTCTTTCTTCGGGTACTTTAAAAGACGATGAGCTGTGGCTATTGAAATATACTACAGTTGCTCCATAACACTCTCTGCTGAAAAGCTGTTGTCTAGAGAGTGCTCATGCTGTGTTGTTATTAACAGTAGGGTCTTAACTGGAGCTATTACCTCCGCTCTATAAATCACAATTGTTTTTAATCAAAGAATATTAAAATGAGTTAGCTGCCACTCAGGAATTATTCAGGTTAAAAGGGGCAACCATACATAGTCAGATTTAGGGAAAACCCACTTACGTACTTTAAGGACTCATTGTTTTTCTTGGTAAAGATTTGGCTCATAAACAATGCTGGGGAAAGGTAAACGAGAAAGTTTCCACATTTGTAAAATAAAAAGAAAACACAATCTAGGTATCGGTCCCATCGCTGCACTTGTATATGAACATATATCTTACAAAGTACAATTGAGCTGCCCAAGAGAAGCACAGAGAAAGAAAGAGTTCTGGGACGAGAGATACGATTACCTCATTACCAATCTCTACTTTGAAGATTTCCAATAGTTGCAAAACTTCTCTTGTGATGTTTTTTAAATGTCAAAATAGTTCACAACACTCATATGATAGTAATTGTATGGTTTGTGTCCATTAATTGTGAAAACATATGAGGCCAGAAATGTATTTTGAGTTCAGAAATCCTTAAAAGCCATTTTAAATTAAAAAAAAAAAAAGTACTGAAATATTTAAGTGTACATGTGACATATATGTGTGAGACACAGTTTATTCCACTTTCAGATAATACCTGATGCATCTAGGGATTTGCAGAAATTTGGCAGCCATAGTCCTCTGATTCTCAAACTTTCTGCACTGTAGTATACATGATAGATGAAGTTTGTATTTGCTCTCTGCTATGGGATATTAGACAAATCAAATAGAGTCACAGATTGTTTTATGTGAGTCATTTTAAAAGCAGTTAATAATTATGTTAGTAATGAAAACAGCTATTTAAAGATTTCATCAATATTGTGGATTATATGCACAATTTCCCCTTTTCTCTGGCTAGAGAAAGTATACAATATTGTAGCATATGAAACATGTGCATTTTGTAGGTACTCTTGTACCAGTTTTAATTTTAAGGATTAATTATACATTTTGTCCTAGTTACTGTTTTTGAAAAAATCACTCAAAACTTACTTCACAACTGCAGCAACAACGCAGCAGTTGAAAGCTACTAATAGATAACAGGCTTACCTTTGATGCTGTAGATATCCACACGTTCAGATGCATAGGGCCTGGGACAGGTTGCACCCCAAATTTCCTATAACGTCTATGAATCTGATTAAATTTGATTAAGCAAAATATAGATAGGACTCTTCCTAACTAAATGAATACAATTCTAAGATTCAGCTAAGACTCGAAAGATTTATTTATATCTGATTGACTTAAGTCAAAAACACTGGCAAAGATAGGCTCATTGATCAGCTATTGCTCAGAGGGCATTTAGGAAAAGACATATGCTCATGTAACAGCAGTTCAATTCTCAGCATGCTGACATAATTACATGCTTCGGCGTGTGTGCTTAATGACAAGTGGAATGAAAGCCAGAACTGCCTCAGAGAACATGAGGCTACTGGCTCAGATATCCATGCTTTCCTAGGTTCTAAAGCTTTGATCATTTTTAGAAGATGAAGCCTTTCAAAAAGATGTTCTCATGAAGTGCATCACTATTTATTGGAAATCCATATTTACTTATTTTCAGGGCATGTTTTAATAAGTTATTTGATTTTGTCAGTTTAGTTGTTGGGGCTAGGGATGCTAAGTTGACAGGTGACTGGATAACCCTGCCTTTTCCAAGGCATCAATAGTGAAGCGACCATAAACAGTATGCGGTAAAGATAAGCTGTGAGATGGGTGAAGTTTGTCATTAATAACACTGCCCCCTACTCCAATTCCTGCCCAATATGTTATGCTAAAAATCTCATTACTCACAGAATCTCAGTTTTTCTTAGCCTTGGTGTCTTCCTTCTTGTTTTAAAAACACTCAGTAAAGAATCGGAATCACATCCATTTGTGATTACATAGGTGAATCAAGCTCATAAAGATTAAACTTCAGATCCCCTCTTTAGCATGGCTCCCTCCAAAGCTTTATACCTAATTTTTATTCATAATTGTATATTATTTTGCTTAAAGAGAATTTCAGGTCCCATAAAATCTGAAGCAGCCCCCACTAATATCAGTTGAGTATGTTGAGACCCCCCACCCCCACCCACGAGTGGGTATTTACACAGGATCCAAAGCCTTAAGATAACGAGGTAAAGTTATCAAGTCTGAATTTCATGTATATGGCAATAAGGAACACCAAAACTTTCCAAAGTATGAAATCAAATATCTCTGCCTGTATACATTGATATTTTGGTGAACTGAACTTTACATGGTTCCTCTGACTTGTTCCCTCTTGTTTTCTGTGGCATTGCCAAAACTTCTTATATTTGCACAAAGTTGGTAAATAATAATAACAACAATGACAAGAATAATTAGCTTTAATTGAACACAGTTAGCTCCAGAACCTTTGCAAAACTATACTTTCCCCTCCAAATTTACATAAAGTTGCTGAAAGAGATGCCTGAAAATCAGAATGTAAACATGAATTAAGATTTGAAAGGGAGCTTTGGGGTTCAGAAAATGCAAGAATCCAGATTTTTTTAAAGATACTGGAAAAAAATACTTAATATTTTGTGCAAAATAAAAAAATTATTTTTTTTAAACTAATGAAAATCTCTTTTTACCCCTTATATAATCACATTTCAGGACAAAACAAGATCACAGAATCACAAGAGCATAAAATTTGAAGTTATCTTGGATTACCAAACTCAGTATTTTATCTATTTTATGGAGGACATCTCTACTATCTTAACTGAGAAACATCTTGTTTCAGTACTGTTGTTGTAAACATTTTCATTGTTTTCAGTCAAAATCCACAGCAGGAAGTCAACAAACTACAACCCTCAGGCCACATCCTGCCCTGTTGCCTGTTTGTATATGATATGCAAGCTAAGAATGGATTTAATATTTTGAAATGGTTGGGGGAAAAAAATCAAAGAATAATATTTAAAGACACATAACAATTTTATGACATTCAGATTTTAGTGTCTATAAATAAAGTTTTATTGGGATACAGCCATGCTCATTAGTTTACCTATTGACTGTGTCTGCCTGCTTTTGTGCTGCAATGGCAGAGACTGTGTAGTTGCAACAGAGACTGTATGGTCCATGAAGCCTAAATATTTACTCTCTGGCCCTTTAGAGAAAAAGTTTGCTGACTCAGCAGGTTATCACACAATGTAAATTTATTTACTTTTCCTTGTGATAGAAAAGAAAATATTTTCAGACTCCTCTATCTCACTATTTCTTTTTAAAATGGTGGAATGTCTTTATTTTGCCTTTACTTTTTAAAAATAGAGGTAATTATAGATTTCACATGCAGTTATAAGAAATAATTCAGAGAGATCTGTGCTGGTTTGAGTCTTTTGTGGACCCCAGAAAATTATGTTCTTAAACTAACATACTCCTGTATGTAAGCCTATTGCATGTGGGACCTTTTGTTTAGATTCACTTAAAGGACCTTTTAATTAGATCACTTTTTTTTTTTTTTTTTTTAAAGATTTTATTTATTTATTTATCCCCCCCTTGCTGCTTGTGCTCGCTGGGTCAGCCAACCACACCGTGCGGGGGGGCTTGCCTTCACCAGGAGGCCCCGGGAACTGAACCTGGGGCCTCCCATATGGTAAACGGGAGCCCTACTGATTGAGCCACAGCCGCTTCCATAATTAGATCACTTTTGATTAGATCGCTTTGGTTAAGGGCCTTGGATTAGATTTAAGGGCCCAGGGTGGGTCCTAATCCTCTCACTGGAATCCTATATAAACAGAGGAAAGATGAGCAGAGCTGCCATTTTACGCTGCCATGCAAAAGAAGGCTCCAGGATCACCAGCAGACAGAGTAACCTGGAGATACTGAGAGAGGCCAGAGGGTGAAATCAGCAGAGAAGCCCAAAGCGGAAGAGATGTAGCCCAGGAAGAGATGAACCATATGCCTGATTGTCCACAGCTGAGCTTAGGGAGAAAGCCTGGAGAAAGCAGAGACCAGCTGCCATTTTGCCTTGGCAGGAGTCCAGAATCACCAGCAGCTGACCTTCAGTGAGACAGCATCTCTGATGATGCCTTGATGTGGATATTTTCACAGCCTTGGAACTGTAAGATTTTACCCAAATAAATTCCCATTATAAAAGCCAATGCATTTCTGGTGTTTTGCATTGGCAGCTTTTAGAAAACTAAAACAAGTCCCTTGTATATTTTCCCCAGTTTCTCCCCATGGTATAATTTTGCAAAACTGTAGTTTAATATAACAACCAGGATATTAACAGTGGTGCATCTACTGACCTTATTAGGATTTCTCCAGTTTTACATGTACTCATTTGTATGAGTAAGTATGTTTATAAAGTTCTATACAATTTTATCTCTTGTGTATATTCATGTATCCGCTACCGCTGTCAAGGTACTGAACAGACTTTTATTCTTAAATATTTTCTTACTTTGATTCATTCTCACTTGACATACTTTGAAGACCTGTGTCCACCTTTGTTAACCTCTGATAGTTTAGCAGTTTATTGATATTGCCTTGGCAGTGTCCCTATCTGCCTCCAGCCATGTGTCACACAGGGAGTTGTAATCTTCAAAAGAGTTTAGAAAATGTTGCTGATGTTGGTTAAAATGAGATAAGAAATACACAACTCTGCCAAACTCAGAAAGTCATATGGCCATATTTAAGGGCAAGCAGTTGTGATGTGCTAAAGTAGAGTTAAAAATTAATGCTATCTTCAAAATGCAAGAACCAAAGTAAAATCTGCATCTAATGCTGCAATAAGCAGAATCTTAACAATCAGAATCAGTAACGAAGTAGAAAACAAACAATACGAAGCTACCCAGAATTCAGAAGGAATAACACAGGCACAATAAAAGAGAGGGAGAAAGTGAAAAAAAAGTTATAGAGAGAGAGGGAAAGAGGGAAGGAAGGAGGGGAGGGAAGAGGAAGGGAGGGAGGAGGGGAGGGAAGAGGAAGGGAGGGAGTAGGTGAGGAAGGGAGGGTAGAGGTGAGGAAGGGAGGGACAA
>JAKSZT010054350.1:9558550-9620115 GCA_026826555.1 Tolypeutes matacus
GAGAGAGAGAGAGAGAGAGAGAGAGAGAGAGAGAGAGAGAGAGAGAGGCTGTTTATGTGTCCATGTGGTGAGTGTTTGGGGAAGTGTTTGATTAAGAGTGTGACTAATAAGAGAATATGGGGTTTTTCCTTTCGGAAAATGAAAGCCTTCTAAAATTGACTGAGATGATGACAACACAACCTGTAATGAAAATGAGAGCCACTGAGTGTACTCTTTGAATGGATTGTACAAAGCATAGGCTTGTATAACACAGGGAATCCAGTGGTGGAAGATAGACTGTTAACAGGACAAATATGAGAGCATTCTCTCATAAACTATAACAGGTATATAATACTAATACAGAGTGTTAATAATTGGGTGGATTGGGGGTAAAATACACCAAATGTAGGATATGAGCTATAGTTAGTAGTAATATTTTAACAATGCTATTTCATAGTTTGTTACAAAACATTCATAACAATGCAAGGTGTTGGTAGTTGGGTGATGTATGGGATGTAATGTAATATGCATGTTTGTTATATAAGCTTACAACTTTTACTATACACTTGTTGTTTATGGATGTTCATGTATGAGTGACATACTTCAATAACATTTTATTTTTTAAAAAAAAAAGAGTGGCTGGAAGAAAAGAAAAGAATTCTGGAAAATGTGTATCTAAAAACATCTTACAAAAAATAAGTTATACTTATCAATCTTTATATTTTTATTGAAACTAATTAAATGGACATATCTTAAATGAATTAAATCCTAAAAGTAAGGCTATTACAGTCTTCGTTGATTGGCATAAAACACTGGAAAGTATGAACAGCTTTTTATTAGAGCTATATAAGGATTCTCTTCATATTGAAAATATTTTCTTAAAAGAATCAATCCATAAAATCTTGGATGATTTTAAGGGTAAAAGAAGATAATGTATGATGAAATAGTTATAATAGCAATAATGATTATTTATGGAAATTAGCCAATGTGTCAGGTATTATAAAAAGCTCTGTATTCAATCATTGATCTAGTTGACTCATTAAATGTTTATTCAATCACTGACAAAACAGACATTATACAAGACTTCCTCTATATCAGGCATGGTGATCACTGGGGTACAGACACAAGCAAAATAAAACACACTTGAAGCTCTAGATTAAATGCATTATACCATTTATCTCTTATAACAAATGATGAAGCAGACAATCGTTATTATCCAAATTTGTAAAGATGAAACGTGATGCTTTAAAAGAGTAATTTTCCAAGGATCCTGGATGGTTGGTTTGACCTCCAAGAGTTATTATTTAGGTTGTCAGATGAAAAGTCTGTCTTTATGGAATCAGGATTCCCCAAATCTTAGTAAATGAAGAAGCAGTGTGATTCAGATTTTGTAATGAAAATAAGGTGTGCTTTTATTACTGATTATCATGAAGAAAAGTTATCTGAGGGGTTTTGTACAAATATTGACAGTCAAGAACTAATAGCATTTTCATTCTCTGGCTAGACAGAGTCTGGGTCAGCAAAAGCAAAAGTTTTACAATTAAAGGCAACCAAGAATTTGATTCATTGAAAGGCCAGAAAGGATTTTCCTCTAGAAAAGTGTACTTATTGTGAAACAAAATATAAAACAAATTGAGGATCAATTTAGTATCATAAAGTTGTCTGAATAAAATTCAAAAATATAAGAAATCTTTTGATATGCAGTCAATACAAAGATCAGTCTTTGAAATTAGAAACATTTGGATGTCTGAATTTTTTTTTTATTTTTATTTGAATTTTTGGCATTGGCTTAACTTTTTGGTGATAGCTTTAAAGTTGGAGGAAATATATTTTTAAAATTCTTGTAATGTTTAAAATCATTTCCAAATAGCTCATGAAATTATGAAAATGTATCACAGTGGAAAAGGGAAAATATAGCCATATTTCATGGAAAAAGGAATGACTTGGAAAATAACATACACGAACACTGCATTTTTAGTAAAATTGAGTCCATGTGCAACACTGTTTTCCAAAATATCAAAGCTGAGCCATCTTTTATTGCTATAAATTCAATGCAGAAGAAGAAAATAGTTCGTCTCCTACACCATTTCTCTTTATGGTTTGTATAAAAATTATTTTCATGTCTCGGTTTTATTGTAATTACTTACTGATATTAAATAGATGCACATTGTAATGTTTCAAGTGTTGTTGATAGCTTAAAAATAATCCATATATAGTTCATATTAGAGTAATAGTTTTGGAAAACATAACTTTTATGGCCTAATAGATTGTAATCACAGAGTGTGTCTTCTCCTAAATAAAATAGAATCATGAAATTTAAAGTTATAGTAGTCAGGATAGGCTACGCTATACTGTGGAAACAAGCAACCCACAAGTCTGAAGATCTGAGAAACAACAGAGGTTTTTGACTCATGCCGTTTGAACATGGGACTAAAAAAAAAAAGGTGGTGAATACTCCGTCTCAACCCCTGCTTCCACAGTCACCACAAGAGAGGGAATGGGTACTGCAGTGTTACTTCCACTAAGGCCACATGGCCATGCCATACTTTAATCCTAACTTGGGCCTGGTAAGTGAAAAACCAGAATATTTATAAACAGCCTTAATGGCTATCATAGAATGAATCTTTAATATTATCTATTTCATACCCATTTTACAGATGTGAAGCTTATTCTTAGCAAAAGGAAGAAGTTTGCCCAAAATAGTATACTTCATTAATTATAAACAGTGGTTATAACCAGGGTTTCTTTTATTAATGCTAAAAATTGTATTAAATATCTTGCATGTGCCAACTGTGTGCTAGGATCTTAGAATTAAAAAGAAATAACATGTTAATAGGGAGTGGAGAAGATAGACATGTAAATAAGTAAAACCAAGATGAGATGGGAACACAGGAAGAAGTCATACCTACCTATGAGTTTTTGGAGGAATTTATATAGAGGGGGTAAATTCAGAATAACATCTTGAAGAAGATGTGAAGGTTCAGAAGAAAACCAGGAAAGAAAAAGAACCTACAGGTGGGAAAAGAGACACAGGAGAGAGATATGAAAAATAGTGTTTTCAGGGAGCCACAAATGGTTTAATATGGATGGGTCATAAGATACAAATGAGGGTGTGGTCATCTAGAAAATAAGAAGGAGCTTGATGTGAAGGAAACTACTATGGAGTTTAGTGTCCTATGGGATTTGGGGTGGGGTCCCGAGGTCCAACCCAACGTTCTTTCAAAGCTCCTACTTACTGCCCAAAACAGTATGTATATCAATGACAATTCTTCCCAAGGGAGAAGGCTGTTTTTTAGGGCATATGTTCTGGGGACATTTGCACGTGTTTGGAACCAAAGAGGTGGGGCTGAGTCACCATCTTCTATGCCTAGATTTCCTGGTGTTTCACAGCCTAGAAGAATCATAAGTGAATCAGAAGGTCAACAAGAATAGGTCTAGATTCTCAGTCCCCAAACAGGATTCAGCAGATTGGAATGGACACCCCTGAGATTATTCTACAGGCTTTACAGGTTCCACTGCATTCCAGCGAGGGAGGGAAGACACACATGCACTTAATATGTTCTTAGGACATTTTTCTTTCCCAACTTTAATCAGTGCTTGATGACAAAAATGGGGTAGAGTTTGATTTTCTTCAGCAGGACCTGAACCTTGCTGGATTAAAGAATTTAGCATTACATGAAAAGGAGGCTGTCCTCATTTCACCAGGTATTCTCAAGCCTGGGAGGGTTTCATTGATTTTCTTGATAAACAGGGGGAGTAAGTATGCGGAAAAATGTTAAAGTCGAAGAAGCCAGAAAATTGTTTCTAAATATAGGCTTAGTGAATCTGCCTCTCTATACCAAAATTCAGAAAAGTACTCCTAGAGTCTTTATTTTCTTTCTGACTTGTAACTTTCCTTATGGTAGGCTATTTTATGCACTGGATGCTAAACTACTAAGTATGGTTGAAAATTATAAACAAAATAAAACAAAACAAAAAAGAAGCCCCTTTACAGGAGCCCAAACCCTCTGGACTATAACAAACTTTAACTCTGACCACATGCCAAGCATGTTGTTTAGAAACCCAGAGTAGAGAAATTGTCCAGCAATTTTAGATCCCACTCACTGCCTGCATGCAAAAATTGACACTGGTGACCACAGCATTAAAAAATATATAGAAATGCAAGTCATCAGCAGAGTATAAGAGAAGTAACCTAAATCAATCTAAACATTTTAGCTTATATTTGGTCCTTAAAAAACTATGAAAAGCCAACTTACTGACTTTCATTGTTTGAGTCTAAGATGAAAATTCATGCTGCTTATAAAGCGTCCTCCTCTGTGCCATGACTCCCTGCCTCTCAGAAATTTGTTGACCCATGACGTAAACTTTAATAATCAAATTGAGGCCATCTTTAAATGTTTTTTACTGGTCTTAAGAATAAATTACAATCATGCAGTATAGTATGCATGAGATAAATTTCCCTGTGATTTTACATTAGGAATAATTTTTATCATGGATGTATTATAATCCCAGGTTACAGATTGTGTAGAGTGAGATCATGTTTTAGCCAGATTTCAGCAGTAATAGCTAGATTTTGGTAGTACCTGTTGTATTCTGTTTGTTTCACAATGTTCTGCCCAATCCTCGTCTCACATTCACACTAACCAAGAGAAAGCTTTCTAAAATACAAATCTGACCTTGTCACTCTGCTATTTGGAAATTGCTGTTGGTTTACCACTGATAATAGAATAAAATCTAAACTCTTTAACATGGCATGCAAAATACTTTATGATCTAGCTCCATCCCGCTATTGCTTGCCAATCATTCATTTTATTTTCACTCTTCTCTGAGCATGCAATGCTCTTTTGAACTTCCATGTATTTGTCCAAGATTTTTAACATCCAGACCTTGAAACGTTCATCCCTCTATCTGATGAGCACCTACACTCCCTTAGAAACCTAAATCAAATATCATTCCTTTAAATTTCCCTCTCAACACCGCCTTTGCATATACCATAGGTTTCGGTGTGTTATGTTCTTGTTTTCATTTGTCTTGAGGTATTTATTGATTTCTCTTGCAATTTCTTCATTTACTCACTGATTATTTAAGAGTGTATTGTTTAATCTCCATATATTTGTGAATTTTCCCTCCTACCTGTTGTTAATTTCCAACTTTATTCTGTTATGATGAGAGAAAGTGATTAGTATAATTTCATTGTTCTTAAATTTATTGAGATCTGACTAATGTCACAGCATATGGTCTATCCTGGAGAAAGATCCACAAGCACTTGAGAAGAATATATATCCTGCAGTTTTTGGGGTGGAATGCTCTATAAATATCTATTAGGTCTAGTTAATTTATCATATTGTTCAAGTTCTCACTTTCCTTATTTATCCTCTGTCCAGATGTTCTATATAATACTGAGAGTGATGTGTTGAAGTTTCCAACTATTATTGTAGAGATATCTATTTCTCCCTTCAGTTTTGTCAGTGCATGTCTCATGTATTTTGGGGCAGCATGTTAGGTGTGTAAATATTTATTATTGTTATTTCTTCATGGTGAATTGTCTCTTTTATTAATATATATCAACCTTCTTCATCTCTTATAACAGTTTTGCATATAAAATCTATTTTATCCTATATTAATATTGCTACTCCAGCTCTTTTTAAATTACTATTTGTATGGAATATTTTTTTCCAACTTTTCACTTTCAGCCTGATTGTGTCCTTGTGTCTAAGGCAAGCTTCTTATATACAATAAATAGATGGCTCATGTTTTTTTTTATCCATTCTATAAGTCTATGTCTTTTAATTGGGGAGTTCCATCCATTAACATTCAGTGTTACTACTGTAAAGGCATTACTTCATCCATTTTATCCCTTGCTTTCTGTTGTATCTTACTATTGTGGGTCTTTTAACCCTTTCTGTTACTCTTACTTACATTCTTCATTTCTACATTCTTTTCCAGGGTTCTCGCCCTTGTCTTTTCCATTAAGGTTGTAACACAGTCTTTAATATCTCTTACAGATCTGATCTCTTTGTAACATACTCTCTTAGTTTTTTTTGTCTGTGAAGACTGTAAACTTGCCTTCGTTTCTGAAGGATAGTTTTTCCAGGCAAAGGATTCTTGGCTGGCAGTTTTTCTATTTAAGTACCTTAAATTTATTGTACCTCTGCCTTCTTGCCTCCATGGTTTCTGATTAGAGATCGGCACTTAGCCTTATTAGACTCCCTTGTAAGTAATACATTTCTTTTCTCTCGCTGCTTTCAGAATCCTCTCTTTATCTTTGGCCTTTGACATTCTGAATAGTAGATGTCTAGGAGTAGGTCTATTTGAATTTATTTTGTTTGGGGTATGTTGTGCTTCCTGAATATTGATATCATGTCTTTCATAAGGGTTGGAAAACTATCAATCAGTAATTCCTCAAATATTATTTCTGCCCCTTTTCTGTTCTCTTCTCCTTTTGGGACACTTATAATGCATATGCTTGTATGTTTCATGTTGTCATTCAATTGCTTGAGACCCTGTTCAATTTTTTGCATTCTTTTTTCTATCTTCTCCTATCTTTTCAAGTTCAAATGTTCTGTTTTTGATTTCACTTATTCATCCTTCTATCACTTCAAATCTGCTGTTATATGCTTCTAATGTTTTTGTAATCTCATCCATTGTGTCTTTCATTCCCACAAGCTCTGTTACTTCTTTTGTAGTCTTTCAAATTGTTCTCTATGGTCACACAGTGCCATCTTAATATTCTGTATCTCTTTAGTCATATTCCCTTCATCTCCTTAAATTGGTTAAGGAGGTTTGTGTTAACATCATTGATTAGTTGTCTTAAATCTTGTGTCTCAACTAGATTCTTGGTTTGTCACTTTGGCTGGGCCATATTTTCTCATTTCCTAGGATGGCTTGTTATCTTTTGTTGATATCTAGGCATCTGATTATGTTGGTGATTTTGCTCTGTTGGTCAGTTTCTCTCTCTTGCCCAATAGTTTTATTTAACAGCTCTTCTTTGGTTTTTGGTTTATATTTTCTAAAACTTTAAGCTTTCCCTGTTTAAGTAATCAAAACAGAGGCAGGAATCCACTAATGGGGGCACTGACCAGATCTATGGTGCCTGGGAAAGAAACGGGAGAAATAAGCATATCTTCATCACTTTCCCAGAAGGCCAGCAGGTGGCACTCCTTAGCAAACCCTTCCACAGAGATGAAACATTCCATTTCCAATAACCAGCTCTTCTGAACCAGCAAATTTTGGTGGTTACATTCACCAAAGAGAAACCACACTCAGTCCTCTGCTGCACCCTTCCTCTTCCCAGGAAGTTATATACCCTTTCCCCTCTCAGCTGCAAGTTTTTCCAAGGCTGTTTGCCTCAGGAGTGGGAGATGGGTAGCATTCCAAGATGTGGGAGCATCAATGCATGGTCTTCCCTTTGGCTTCTCCACCTTTCTGTCACCAGTCCCTCCTGGATGATGCATGCAGCACTCTCCTGGTCTGTAGGTCCCCAAAGCAGCTCCCCCAGATGACTTCTATGGCTTCTCCCTTATTTTGCAAGAGAACCGTGCCCTTCTGAGCTACTCTGACACCATCTTGGAGCTTCCTCTCTAAGCCTGATACAAAAGGATGAATATTGTATGGTCTCACTGATATGAACTAAATACAATGAGTAGACTTATGTAGTTGGACTTTGCATTTATTGGGAAATGGAATGTGGGTTGAGAAGGGGAGATGATGCTGGATGTATGCAAAATGTTTAATAAGGCCAATGGTAAATGTGTGGTAATGGTTAGACTTAATGGTAACACATTATAATGAGTATAACAAACACTGTTGATTTATGGATGTGATTGTGGTTCAAATGAGTAGTCTAAGGTGGCTAATGTTAGTTGGAGGAAAGCTGGAGAATAATATTGGGAATGTATAGCAGTGATTTTGGTGTAGATGATAATTGTGGTTAACATAAATACAGGAATGTTTTACTACAAGGTGTTAAGAATGTGGTGATACATGGGGAAAATATAACTAACATAATTTATAGACTATAGTTAACAACTTTGTCATGTTTTTGTAGCAAAGGCAAAGAAGGTACTATATTAATGCTAAAGGTAAAAAAATGATTTGGGTATAATTTTGTGAGATATGAATTTGATTAAGCATTTTTTTTTTTTCATTAATAAGGAGACCTTGACTATGTCATTTAAGTAATCTGTGTTCATCTATTTTCTTTCTGAACACTGGAGGAAAAATTGAGTTTGTTGTTGGAATTAGATGAGATAAAAGTGCCTGGGCAGAACTTTTTAAGAGTAATGCTTCCATAACTTGTTGAGTTGCCTTTTGTCTGTTATTTTATTTTTTGAATTTGAAACAAAGTTTGAATAAAAAAATATTATTCCTTTGGGGAAAGCTTTCCTGAATCCTCCCAGAAAAAGTTTCTATTGTTACAGACAAAGAGACCTAGAGCTGGCCCAAAGGAGAAGAATGACACATTGTGTTAACTTTTGAATGAGAATCCCTTTTCATTGCATATTTCCACTTTCTAATATAAATAATCTCCTAATCATAATTATAAACTCATTACATCTGACTTACAGTCCTGAAGTTGCTATAGTATTAACGACTTAATATGGCACCATTATATCAAAGCATATCTTCTCATTGACTTACATTTAAATTTTGGAGCTCTGATCCTCTTAAAGAAATTTTGCCTCACCACCAAATTAATAAAAATAGCACATTTCAGAATAAATCTTTTCCTTCAAGCAGCATTCTGACTTAATTATGTATAATATAGATTGCTCCTACTTTTCAACATCTATATGAGAAGTTACTTAAGTAAACACATACAGGAAATTCATTTTTATTTAAACAGAATATCAGACAAAATGATTATCTGGTAATTCTTATTTTATTTAAAGTTGAAAATTCTGGGTTCTCAATTTTTCCCTGATTTACCCCTATTCCCTATCAACTCCATTAGACAGTATCATACAAACAAATAAGTCTTCTTAGATTTACAACAAATGAAAACATTGATTTTTTACTTCATATGTGTCTTCTTCAGAAGGCACACTACATAAAAGTAAGGACTAGGATATGGTTGGTGTCTGGCTCAACATTCTATCTATATTGCCTTAGCTAGTGTTTGAAACATAGTAATCCTTTGATAATATTTATTAATGAGTGAATACAAGAATTAGATACTTAATAAATAAATTAGTTTTTCTACTTTTTCAAATAACCTCACAGAGTTTTAGTATAAAGTGTTTTCCTAAAACTTCCTATAATATTATATTATTGAAGACTAACCATATCACCTTGTCAAAACCTCTTTATTGATTTTCCTACAGAAGAAAGCTTCAAGTACTAATTATTGATTAAGAACAGCATTTATAACAAAGACTGGACTAATATGGATCTATTTTTACAATTAATGATAAGCAGCCTATAATCAGTTTTGGAAACCATAAAGACTGCCAAGGTTTATCATGCAGCAAAATGTCTATTAATCAAAGCTCTAATATAATTTTTAAGATGTAGAAATAGGAGACTCTACCAAATGAGTGTACAAATATGGACCCTTACCAAGAAGATCCCTGGTGAGCCTGAGAACAACAAGGCCTACACCCCCAATACTACTAGGAAGGGAAAAGTAGATTTTTGTGCCCTAAGAAAGGTGTGTTATAGACAATGATTATAGTACTGCAAGAGAGAGACAGGGAGACAGAAAGACAGAGACAGAGACTAAGAGAGGGTTTTTTTTGTTCCACGGACCCCTTTGCCAGTCAGGTGAAAACCATGGACACCTTACTAAGTCCACACTATACAGTGTATTATTTAGTAAATATTTCACATGCGCACCAACACATCCCTACAAGAATAATGCTTTTTTGAGTTTTCAATTCAAGCTCATGGGTCCCTGAAATCTTTTCACAGACCCCTTGGGGATCTGTGGACCCCTGGATAAGAATCCTTGGACTAAGATAATTTTTATCTGAGTACTTATATCACAAACCTGATGGAATTTCTATCATGGTGTTGATGGGTGGACGATATTTAATCAGACTGAAATAAAATATGGTTGGAGTGGTGGAGTGACATTCAAAGTGAAAGAAAAAACATTAACATATCTCTAATGGAAATCACTGAGGTTCTACATTCTTTGCAAAGCCCAATGATAATGCTTTTAACATTATAAGACATATTTGCTTTGATTGTCTCTTCTTAATCAGGGAAACATTTCATTCTGAAATAGTATACTTTGGACAATTTATGCAAATGAATACATCTCTTTCTCATTTTGGAAACTGCTCGAGTGCAAATCCAGTTTAGTGGTTAAAGAGTAAGCATATGTGGGGAATGAGTAGAGGGGAACAAGTCCAGCAATATATACAACTCTCTTTTCACAGACCCCACTATCAAGTTTAATAGCATCCCTGTTCTTAAGCAGTTCCTAAAGAGTTAAATCATTCAACAATTTGAAAGTTTAAAAACTGTCACATTAGAGGCAGCTTATTAATAGAGAGAAAATGTGAGAGGGGACATTAGAGTATAGGCCAAAAGAAAGTAAAATCTGGAGGATTGTTTTTTTTTTTTTCTTTTTACCATTACAAAGGCGTGCTCTTTTCATTTTTCTGACATGAAATGGTAATAATAATGATTGGTTATCATTCCGAATACTTGCTTTCCATCTATGCTCCTCATGCATTTATCTATTTGGTATTTACAACAACCCTAAGAACTTGGTGCTATTATTATTGTAATTCTTATGTGGATAAACTAAGGAAAAGAAAGGTTAAATACTTATCCCTAGGTCACACAGCTAATAAGTAGAGCTAGAATTTGAACTTGAGCCTGTCTGACTCAAGAGCCTGCACTGTTGACTTTGTGTTATTGCCACCAGGTCTGATAATGTGGGCAGCTTACCCCTTTTTATTCTGTGACAAGATATTAGAGTCTTGGCGTAAAGAGAGTATCTGAGTAAAGTTTAGATATTCAAAATGAAAAAGGGTAAGTGGCTAAGCTAGATGAACCAGGGAGAGAACATGTATTGACTCATTGTGAGATATAACCAAGATCTACTACTTGGTGAAAGTTATCTAGCAATGAAAGAGCAGAGGTTTGCTTTGGTTTGAAACCTGAGGAGTCACACTTTCCTTGAAAGAAGAGTATAATGCTATGATTGCATGTACAAAACCTCGAAGACCCAACATTCTAAACATAAAATTTACCTTAAAATCTTTTCCTTATACTCTTTGCAGCTGATATTTAAATTCTGGACAAGAATCACTTAATCCATTACTGTGCCCAAGCTGTCTTTTGGATAGAACTCAGTAACTATTTTAAATCACCTAACAATTCAAATTAAGGAGAGGGAAATTATAGTTAGTACATTCAAAAAAGTTTCAAAAGTAATATTCCAAAAAAATGGACTCATTCAGATAGTACTTGCATGGTTATAGTAGAAAGTTCTGGTTGGTCTATAATATTATTAGTTACAGCTGAAATAAAGTGGTGAATATAGTGCAAATCTTTACGAATCCTTGAAGTAAACTTGATCTTGAAGTTTTTTTTTTTTTTTTTTTGTCACTAGGAGATATATCCATTACATTGATCTAAGGACATGCAAATCATACCTAGATTTTTTTTTTTCTGTTGTAGAAAGTTCTTAAACAATTAACTTATGGGCAATATTAGACCCAAGGTTATAACTCTTAAAGATGGTGATACTATAGCATCTTCATGTATATTCAGAATCTAAATAGTGGCTAAAATACGTGAACTTCTACAAAGAACATTAAAAATCTATTTGTTATCTCACAAATCCAATGCTAGATTTTACACTGGGATCTCCAGTTACCATAGGTAAAAATATTCAAATCATTTGATGACAAAAGTCTCTCTGTTGGTCCCATAGTTGGCTAGAATAATGGTCAATAGCTTAGATGGTGTTTAATGAGGTGGTATATCATAGTGGTTATGATAGCAGGCTCTGAGTTCTTCTATACATCATGAAATAATCTCAGATGTGTCAGTTAGTAGTTGTGTGATTCTGAGCAAGTTTTTTTTATCTAAGTTGTATCTCAGTTTTCCCATCTGTCTAAAGTGAATACTTATAGGAACTACTCATTTGGTTGTAAGGATGAAATAAAATAATCCATAAACAGTACTTAGTATAGTGTTTAACTCATAGTAAATGACTCAATAAAAAAGCAGCATTATCTTTCAGAGGATAGCATAGTAAGGGTTACAAGATTTAACAAATAAAAATAAAAGGACTCTCAGTTAAATTTGAATTTCAGATAAACCACAAATAAATTTTTCATATAAATATGCCTTGTACAATATTTGGACATATACTAAAAAGTTATCTGTGGCTAATTTATCTGGCAACCCTAATTGTAATGCCTCATATTATAGAGGCATTCAACAATTTTTTTGTTGATGAATATGTAAATGAAACTGTGGACTGGCATTTTTTGAAATTGTCCTATCTTGATGTGTTCACATATGTGCATATTGATGCATCAACTGATCTTTAACTTAGAGTATTCCTATATGAGTATTATCAGATATTATTCATTTATTCAAGTGATAGTATAGGAACTACAAGGTGCCTGTCTTATTGGTATGGTGATAAGACATGCAAACAAAAGAATCTCAATACAGAGTGATAAATATCTAAATCACAAGTCAATACAAGATTCCTAATCAATATGGCAATGTTTGCCAAATGACTGATACAGAGAGAAGGATTCAGAGACCAACGCTGTGAATCTTTTTTATTTATTTATTTATTTATTTATTTATTTTTTTATTATGGGTAAAAATCAAAATTCTCACAATACATACAAACATTTGCAAAATGATATAGAAATATATATGCATATATGTGTATTTGCTTACAAAAATGTTATTTTCCACTGTGAATCTTTTGAGCAACTTTCAGTAATCTACTGAAGGTCTATAATGTTCCAAATACTGTTCCCCTGGATGGGGTGGTCTGTAATTCTGATTGCAAAGAGGTAGATGAGGTAATAATCATACAAATAAATGTAAATTTATAACTGTAATAAGTACATTGAAGGAGGTAAAAGGTGCTATAAAGTGTCAGAGAGTTCACATAAGGTTTTGCTGAGAAAGTAATAATAGATTTGAGGTGTGAAGGATAAGAAGGAGTTAACTAGGAAAAGAGATAGAAACCAAATACCTTCCTAGGCAGAGAGAAGAGCAAGCACAAAATCATATGGTGGAGGGAGCTTGGGATTCAATGGAACAGAAAGAGAACCGCTGTGGCTGGAATGCTAGCGAGTAAAGGGATGAGGGCTACAAAATGAGATTGAAAAAGTAGGGACGAATCAGCCCACATAGGGCCTTCAGGCAATGTTAATGAGTTTAGTCTTTATCTTAAGTGTCCAGTGAAATAATTTAAGCCTGGTGGAGAAAACGGATGATGAATATATGTATATTAGAAGGTCATTCTGGCTGCCTTGTGGAGAATGGCTTAGAGGGGTCAATGGTAACTCTGAGTGGAATTAGTAGAAAGGTTGTCCTCGAACAAACAGAAGTTAAGATATGTCTTGGAGGATTTAAAACAGTGGAAAGAGATAGGATGTGAAGGAGATAAAATTTTTGTTCCAAATCCTGGAACTATGAGTATACCAGTATGCCTGGAAGAGAGTGTTCATTCCATGGAGTAATGAAAGATATTTTTAATGACAGAGATTGAGAGGAGGGGATTCAGGAAACCACTGAAAAGTCCTTGTGAATGAAGTTAAGACGGTCAGTTTAACCCTGTAAATAATGGGTAGTCATGAAGATTTTTAGTAGAGATATGACTTTATAAAAAGTTCACTTGGTATCATGAATAAAAATTCTAGGGATTATGGATTCAAAACTGTGAAAACAGTTAAACATTTATTATAGTACAACCAGTGTAAGGAAAAAAGATATGATTATCATGGTCTTGGCAGTAAGAAAAAGACCCGGTGAAGATAATAATGAAGGAGCAAAGAAGAGGTTGGAAAAGAAAAACAGTCATAAACAATGATTTTTTTATTTATTCCTTTGAGAGTAAATAAATCACATATTCAAAGGAGTGGGCTTAAAATGCTACATAAAGTTAAATACAGTAGAGAGAAGCAGTTTCGATATTTATCAGTCAGCTTTTGCTAGGTTATATTGAGGTAGCAAACAACCTAAGTCTCAGTTTCATACAAGGACAAATGTTCATTTCTCACTCAAGTTACATGTACTCTCTCTGCTTACTGTGGCTCTGCTCCGTGTGTCTTCCTCATTTCTAGATCCAGGCTGCAGGAATGGGCCTATCAGGGACTTGTAATTTCATGGTAGAGGGAAAAACATAAGAATTGTGCATTGTTTCTTAAAGTTTCTACTCAGAATCGGCATAGGTAGCTTTTGCTCACATTTCATTGGCTAAAGCAAGTCATGTGGAGAGCCCTGATATCAAAGAGAGAAGGCTACAATCCTCTTAGAGGCAGGGCCAATAAATAATAGGAACAATAATACAATCGACAATACAGGAATTGTTGAGTGGAAAAGAAACCCCTCCTGGTTTATTGAGATGGACTGGCATCATCAATATTATTTAACATTTTGAGGCATATGAGATATGCAATAATAAAATAATTATCAGCATTGTAATTACCCTACTCAAATTTAAATGCTTCTCAAAGAATAATAAAATATTTGTTTTATTCAGTGTGATATTGGTAAATAAACTGTTGAAATTTTCACTTTTTCAAAATTATTTTTATGATACTTAGGATAGACTTTATCTACTTTCACTATTGACCTTTTGGAAAGGGAATCAGCATACTAAAAGAAGGACTTTAAAAATAAAATATTAGGAGCTAGCAAGGATGGAGAGCAACTGGAACTCTCAAACATTGCTGGTAGAAATGCAAAAATGTTAGAGTTCCTTTGGAAAAAATATGTCAGTTACTTTTAAAGTTAAACATATATTAACATTATGACTCAGCTATCCCACTCCTAGATATTTACCCAAGAGAAATGAAGACATAGAGCTAAACAACACCTGTTCACAAATGTTTATAGCAGCTTCATTCATAATCACACAATATCCATCAACTAGTGAATAGAAAAACATTGTAGTACATCCATGCAACGGAATAATACTCAGTAATAAAAAGGATCAAATTACTGGTGATACCTGCAACAACATGAATGAATATCAAAGGCATTACACCAATTGAAAGAAGCCAAACTTAAATGACTACATACTATATAATTCCACAATTTTGGAAAAGACAAAACTGTAGTAACAGAAAACAGACCAGTGGTTGGCAGAGACGGGATGAGGGAGGACATTAACTACAAATGGGAACAAAGACATACTTTTTTGAGGGGCAAGGTGGAATTATTCTATATCTTGACAGTGGTGATGGTTACAAAACCATATATGCTTGGTAAAACTCATAGAACTATACTCCTAAAAAGGGTAGATTTTACTGTACACAAATTATACCTCAATAAGCATAAGTTAAAAAAAGGAAATCATATTTACTTCTATAAGTTATGACTGCATACTTAAAATACTTAGCATACTCTTAAATACTAATAGATACCTAAAAATATATAACCAACTAATAGAGACAAAGAATGTAAAGTATCTCTTTCAATACATTTTTTTTTTGGAGGCAGTAATTCATGAATTTAGATATGACCTAATAAATACCAATTAAATGAGAAACTTTACAATTAAGAAATTTAAGTTTAAGTTTCTCTTTAACAAAATAATTCTCAGCATGTAATGCTTATCGTGGATTTTTATGGCTTATGTATTTTACAAGAGAAGTTGGCCTCAGTAAATAATTATAAAATGCTTTTGAGTCATTCCTATTCCCTAAGAAACACTGCATAATCTAAATAAGGAATGCTACATTTTAATGGGTATAATATTTTAATTTGGTAGTTGCACAAAATTGTGTTCTGGCAGTTTATAAATTATATGAACATATGCAAATTTAACTGGCATGCATTATTCAAGAACAAATAATTGTCTAGAGAGATGTGTGGAGAAAAGAAAAAATTTTTTTCATCTATCGCTTTCCCTTTCCCTCCCTCTCTCTTTTTTTCTCTCTCTCTCATTTCACCATAACCAAGTAAATATAGAAAAAGAGGAATATGGTTATTCCATTATTTCTACTAATGATCCAAAAACCAGTAAAATTAAGGCCTAGCAGTCTGAGGAAAATAGTTCAAATCTTTGTTTCTGTTCATAAGAGAGGCTTATTGCATTTAAGTAATTCAGTTGAATAACTGGGATTTAAAATATATATCCAGATGAATTTTTAAAAAATAATTGTTTTTAAATGAAACAAAACAAATAATCAAATTGGTTGCTTATTTTGGCATTTTCTAGGAGGGTGAGCGAAAGGTTAAATTTATCAAGGGCTGCTATGTATTAGACACTTGTTCCATGTTGCTTTTCTCCCATGTAGTTTGGTCTACAGTGGTCATTTTACACAAAGAGCTTATAGTTAATCACAATTGATAGTCTCTCCTGTGAAGCCCAAGACAGCAGCTCTACCTCTCTTCATTGCTAAAGCCTATGGTCTTCTGATGGGATGAATATTTGTTCTGTCTTTCCAATCTTGATTCTGTTAACTTGTGTTGGGTTTCAAAGGTCTGTTGGTGGAAAGAGTCTTTTTCTGTTTTACATCTGATTCTAAAATAAATTCCTCATTGGTGCAACATCATGACCCTTCCTGTCTAACTAGTAAATATTCCCTAGGCAATCTTAATAAGGAGCATTACCAACCATTTAATGTCTAATAGCATGTGCATTTCATAGTCACAATAGCAGACAGTATTTTACTTTTTACCTTCACTCTCTAAATCACAAACCCTTTGAGAGCCAGAGAAGATAATAAAAACGATTTAGAGTCATGAAAAATCCCTTTCATCCAATTATTCATCAAGTTTCTTAGGAAAAAAAAGATCGCAAAAAAAACTTTAACAAAATGTGAGTGATGAAATATATTTAAGTGCATCCAGGCCTGTTGGGTGTACCCCTTTCTGGTCCCAAATACAGGCACTCATTTCTTTCCAATGATAAACATTTCAAAATCCACTGACATAAAAATTCCCTGAGACTTTGTGGGGAAGCAACTTCATGATGTAACTAAATAATGTCACCTGAGAAAATTGGAATGATGTGAGCAGGCAGGTCTTTGCTCCCAATCAACCCAAGTTTAAGTTGTCAGAAAGCAAGGGAGGCATTTCAACTCAATGAATGGATAGTTGGCTGGAGTTGGGTTTCTTGTCCTTTATAGATCCTGGGCATTAGAAGAATGCTTTGAATAAAGTCTTTGTTCTAACAAGCTTGCAAGGGGATTTCTAAGAAGTGAATCCACTACAGGACCATACTTAGAGGCATTTGCCCTTGGTTTCCATACTCCTCTAACTAGTTTCCCAAACCACCCAGCTGCCCCAGGAATTTTCACTTATACTCTCTTGCTCCATCATAAATAAACACACAAATTATTTTTATGCTTCTTTTTCTCTCACAATAGAACTATCAGACTCTTGAAAGTGAGCATATTGATCTGTTAGAATAGAGTCTAAATCTAATACCAATTTAAAAAATCTTTTATGCTTCATTACGGATAGAGAGGAATTTGCCTTAAGAAAACCAGTGTTCATGCATGGCTCAGCCCCCAACAGGGTGAAGAAGATGCTTCATTTTGTCCTGGACAGACTTTTTTGGTCCCAAATGAAAAACATATGGCTCCTTCTATCCTAATTCAAATGAAATATGATTTTTTCATATAAAATCATAAGTTGAAGTTTTATATACAATTACAAGTTAAGAAAAAAGCCTTAATCCATTGAATTTCCTTTATTAAGTTTTTTTTGTTTTTTTTTTTTTAAATTAGAGAAGTTGTAGGTTTACAGAAAAATCATGCAGAAAACACAGGTTTCCCATATCTCTCCCTCCATCCTCCCATTATTAACACGTTACCTTAGTGTGGTAAATTTGTTAAAACTGATTAAAGAATATTATCATAATTGTACTATTATCTATATTCCAAAGTTTAATTTCATTAGTGTTCACTGTTTTCTACATTCTTGTGGTTTTTTTTTTTTTTAATTTTATTCTAGCAACAGATAGGTTACCTAGAATTCTAGTAACAATGTAAAATTTCCTCTTTTAATTCCAATATATAATTCAGTGGTGATAATAACTTCCACAATGCTTTGCTCCCATCACCACCATCCATTGCCAAAACTTTTTTCCATCACCCCAAACAGGAATTCTGTACCAATTAAGTATTAACTCCCCATTCCTTATTCCTGCCCTGGCCTCTGGTAAGCTGTATTCTAGTTTCTGACTCTATGAATTTGCTTAATATAATTATTTCATATCAGTAAGTTTATAAAATATTTGTCTTTTTGTTTCTGTCTTATTTCACTCGACATGATGTCTTCATCCATGTTGTTTCATGTATCAGAACTTAATTGATTTTTTATGGCCATATATATGCACATATATACCACATTTTATTTATCTCTTCAACTGTTGGTGGACAATTGCTTTGCTTCCATCTTTTGGCAATTTCAAATAACGCCATTATGAACATCAGTGCACAAATATCTGAGTCCCTGTTTTCAATTCTTTGGGTATATACTTATAAGAGGGATTTCCGGGTCATTTGGTAATTATATACTTAATTTTCTGAGGAACTGCCCAACTGTTTTCCACAGCAGCTGCACCATTTTGCATTCCCACCACCAATGAATGGGTGCCCCTATTTCTCCACAACCTCTTCAACACTAGTTATTTTCATTTTTTTAAAAATAGTAGCCATTCTAGTGGGTGTGAATATAGAGTTTTACAAACATCACTATTTTAAAAATTCCAAATGCTGAATGAGGCATGGAGGCAGTATGCTATATCTGAAAGAATACTAGGATGGAAATACTGTATTATTTTTACAACTTTGTCAAATTTTTCAGTATCTTCAGTCCTCAACTCCTTTTTCTGAAAATGAAGTAACTATAGTAGAAGATCTTACAGTTCTAAAATTCCACGAACCTAACCACCCTTAGCATTTTCTTACAGATTAAGGATTTTCTTAAGGATTATATCAACCTGAAAATTTAGAAAAGATTGCTCCTATTTATTGGCTCTAAAGAACTAAAAGGGTGTACTAATGAGATTCACACCTGCTCCCTTTACCCTGCAAACTACATACACACACTTGGACAGAATTCTTTAAATCAGATATCTCATACTAGATGTAGCAGTTTGAAATTATTTTATGAATCCCCAAAAGAGAAAGATTATGTTTGTAAACTAATCTGTTCCTCTGGGTGTGATATCCTTTGATTGCACTAAATTCAGTTGAGGGGCCCTTTGATTAGATTACTTGATAAGATTGATTTAAGGCTTTGGATTGGACTATATCAGTAAGGCATGACTCAGATTGAGTCTCCACCCCCTTGCTGGGTCTGATATAAATGGACATAGCAACAGACACAGGAAAAGAAAGCTGGCATATTTGATTCTGCAGTGTGGGAGAGAGGTCTGCAGAAAACAGAAGCCCCTGAGGGGCTGAAAGAGGTAAGTCTCAGAAAGAGACAAGCCCTATGCCTGGTAGCCCACAGCTGAGCTCCAAGAGATGGTAGATTCTGGAGGAGAAGGCAGAGACCTCTGCAGAAATCAGTGGCCAACTTGCTTCACCACGTGGCAACAATGCCAGGATAAACAGTAGCTGACTTTGGTGAGAAACCACTGCTTATGGTGCCCTGATTTGGACATTTCATGGCCTTGGAACTGGAAAGTTTTAGCCCAAATAAAGCCAACAGATTTCTGGTACTTTGCATCGGTAGCCCTTTGGCAAACTAAAACACTAGGTATTTTATAGTATGATGAAATGAAAAATCACACCCAGATGTAAACAAAAATGTACTAGCCTGAACTTTATTCATAGGGTACAATGGATGCCATTGATTTCCTCCTTTCTTCTTATCTGCTATCAAGTCCCACTCTCTTCCTCTTTGTTCATATAAAATTATAATGCAAACTATTAGTACTAATTGGTGTATGCATTTTATGAGAGAACAAAGTTGGAACTCTAATCTTGAAGTTTTAAGTATTAACTATGGATGAAGGAGATTTCAGGGGCATCATTCCTTGGCATTTTAGAAATCATTTAGTGACAATATTGTTGGCAGAAAATCCAATGTGTTAACTCTCAGCCTTTGTAATGTGACTCTTGCCCAAAACAAGAGCAGAAGGTTGTCCAAAAAGAGGCATGTTCCAGTCCAGGGGAAATATGAGTAGAAAGAACATACTTGTATAAAATATGGAGGAAAAAAATAGGTCTGTCCAGATGTTCATTATAGAGTTATTTGCTAAAAATAATTACAAAAAACAACTGAAAACAACAAATATCACCACCAGATAAAAATAGTTTAAATAACTATCTATTCAGTTAAGAGAATATTCAGTACCTAAAAATGATGATTGTTAAGACGAAAGAGTGATATGAGAAAATATAAAGTTTACAAATTTTGGGGTACACTATCTAAAACATCCATCTCTAGAATGCAAGCTCTATGAAAGGAGAGATATTTGTTTTCTTTTGTGCACTGCTATATTTCCAACTGAAATAGTAGCATTGTGGGTGCTCAATAAATATGCATTGTATGAATTTGTTGATGAATAATTTAAATACTGGAAGAAAATATATTACCATAATGTAATAAATGTTGCTATGTTGGAGTGTGGAGTTATGAGTAATTTTATTTCTTTCCCTGATTTTCTGAACTTTTATTCTCCCTCCCCCCACCTATTGCCATAAATTTCCAATTCATATATAGTAATACATGCTTTCAGTCTTCTTCTGCCTCAGTACTAGCTACTTTGTTTACAGCCTGGGAAAAGTAGATAATTCCATAAAGAAGGAAATGGAAATTAGAAATAGATTACTTCTTTAGAGAATCAAAAATCAAGACCTAGTCAAGGCACTAAGTACTTTGTGTAGCTGCTGTCCTGTCTAGATCCAGGCACAGACACATAGCACAGATATGACTTCTCCCTGTTTTAGTCATGAGCTAGATTTTCCATTGTACATTTATTCCACAGTTAATAAAACAGGGCAATTCCTCTTGTTTTTAATGTTCTGCCAATGAGCATACTGCTAAGAACAATAAGTATGAAATAAATTCTCATATTTTTCAGAGAGAATTAGTCTTTTACCATGAAGTCTGGACAAGTCAGACAAATTAAAACAAGACTGTAAAGTCTCAATTAGATATGCTACAATAAATACTTATCTGTAGAGTCCCTAAGCAGATTGCAGTTACAGAAATCAACAGATAATATAACAATACCAGTCTCTAATTTTAGTCTGCTTTTGCTAGTATGTGAATTCTGGGGACATAACTGCACAGTGTTCAAACTGGTAATGGCAGCCTGATGTTTATAATCACAGTTGCTTCTTTTTTGTCTCATACTTATTCTTCTATCCATTCAAACATTTCACTTATTCAAGAAATATATAGTTAGGTTGCACCATTTATTAGTTGATTGACCACAGAAGAGTTAATCTCTTTGTGCATCAGTTTCTTCTTATGTAAATGGCAGTTAATATTTTTAACTATCTTATAGCAATTGTTAGGATTAAGTGAGTTAACATATGAGAGGTTTCAAAATTCCTGGCATATGATAAGATCTCAATAAGTAATACCTCTTTTGTGTGCCAACAAATGCTGTGCAAGGAATTGGAGATATGATGGTAAAACAAGTGGCTTAGTCCTGTTTCATGGTGGCTTGGAATCTAGTAGGTACCACTGTCGTGAGACAATTCTTTATGGATCTCTAGTGTTTCTGTACATCTTGTGAGTGGAAGCAATGACAGCCTTTTGCTCTAATTATCTTTTCATGGATGATTTTTACATAGAACAACCTTGGAGAGAGGTAGTACCTCCCTCTAGAGCAGAGGGAAGTTTGTTGTCCATTATGATAAAGCAAATGTGCCCCTCTGCTGCAAAGTTTGGGCAGGTTTGCTTGCAGCCCATTCTAAAACACCACATTTAAAAATCTTGGGATTCCTCTCCTGTAACACAACCTACTGAGTATACAGCTTTCACCTGGTCATTGTCACATCATCGCTCTGAGGGGATTAGGGCCAGGAAATCAGTGTAATTGCTGATACTTTGACTACTGCTATTGTTGTGAGATTTAAACTGTCTTTTGTTTCTGATCCAGAAGGCTCTTGACTTTTGCTGACATCCATGAAACTGTGGCAGTTTGACATGTTATCTTTCAAGTAGGATAACATCCCAGGTTCTTCACAATTCTTTCCAATCATTAGGTAGATTATCAGAAAAGGGTCTGTATAAACACAGGCATGTATACACATGTACATACTCTCTCTCCCATATGGAAAAAAATTGAGGATGATTAAGTGTTAAGTTTCTTTTTTCAATTTAAAAGTATTTCATTTTTTCCAGTCAAATGGCTAGTTGACGAGAAGTCATTAAACATGCTCTAATTATAAATCACTGCATTAAGGACAATGAAAATAAGAATTGATTTAGGTTATACAATATATACAGTTTGCACTGCAACTAGACCAAAGTAATCAAGTGAATGAATTGAATATCATTCATCTCAAACAGCATTCCAAGCTACATATTATGTTATCTACTCCTTAACAGATACCATAGTAACTCTTAGTCTGTGCACATATTTCTGAGTCATCAACCCTTGAAGTATAATCTGATGGAAAATGGCATGCAAAATGCCAGAATCTTGAAGCTGAAGTTCGTGAAACATAAACTTTAAATATAAATAGGTATCCACAATGTTTTCCTTTCTTTCAATTGCTTTTTTTTTTTTAATTTCCAAAAAACAAATACTTGGGAAAGGATATTAGTGAGCAAGTTAATACAATTTCTCCTCTGGCAAGAATAATATTAATTACTGCACAATAAGACTTATCCTTCAATAAAATATGTGAGTAACAATGCCTTATTAATTTATTGAGTTGATTCCAAAAATCTTAAAATCGAAAGCAAGCAGAAGAATCATCTAATCAAAACTACCAGCCAGTGCTGAGAGGCAACAATGATCTTACCTACCACTTTTCCCCCAGTACATCAAAGAATACCTGACACATAGTAGGCACGGGGTTAATATATAGTTTGATACATTACAAAGGAGTCAGTAAATGTATTCTCTTTATTATTTGACAATTTCCATAATACGGTGTTGCAGTTGGGCAGTTTAATGTAATTATGAATTCCAAAAATATAATTGGATCATGCTTGTAAACTGATCTGTTAATCTGGGCATGATTAAGTTATAATTAGGGCGTTGACTGGGCCATGTCAGTAGAGCATTGAGCCCCACCCCTTGGTGGATGGGGAATCAAATATAAAAGGCAAGGCAAAGAACAGAGTTGAAGCAGTTTTTTGAGAAGCAGTTTTGATGTTGGAAAGAAGGCCCCAGGAGAAGAGAAGTGAGCCATTCGCCTGAGAGTCTACAGCTGACCTTGTGAAGGAACCAAAGGAGCTAAGCGCGGAGAGAGAAACGCAGCCTCTGGAAGAGAGGAACCCCAGAAGCCTGAACCCTGGCAAACGCCGGCAGCTGTCTTGCTCTAACACGTGGCAATGGACTGTGGTGAGAGAAGAAACCTAACGCTTTATGGCCTGGTATCTGTGGACTTCTACCCCAAATAAATACCCTATATAAAGACCAACCCATTTTTGGTATTTCACATTAGCACCCCTTTGGCTGACTAATACATATAGTAAGTATGTCTACGTGGGGATTCCAATTTGCAGTTGAACCTGTTTCTTGAGTTCTTCCTTAGTGTATTAGTCAAGGTAAGAGAGGATATGCTGTGATAACATAAAAATTACAAAATATTAATTAATGGCATGGCATAATGTGGTTCAGAAAGTCTACTTCCTGGTAGCTTTCTCCTTCAGTGATGTCTGGGAATTGGGACTCTTCCATCATGTTGCTCTATTGAAGAATTGGAATCCTTTCCTTTAGATCACCCAAATAGGGGGACATAGATAGATAGATAGATAGATAGATAGATAGATAGATAGATAGATAGATAGACAGAGAGAGAGAGAGAGAGAGAGAGAGAGAGAGAGAATGAATGGTACAAGCTCTTTTACATTCCATTGGTAGAACCAGTCACATGGCTCCAGGAAGATGTTAAGAGGACTAACAAATAAAATCATCCAATCAGTCAATCAGTTGAGGGCAAAACAAAAATGACAGCTTTGTCTCTGCCAGAATTAATCTTTACTAAAACTTGATTTCTTAAATTGAATCCATTGTTTCTAGTTCTGTCCTTACAGCAAACAACAGTAGCAACGTTTTACTCTGTTTTCCACATGATAATGTGTGGGATCAACTGAACATGGATCCAGTCAGTCAATTCAGTGCAAGTTAGGATTGGCACTGCGGTTATCCAGAAAGGATTTGTGGAAAGTCCTACTGTCTGATGATTTGGACCCCTGTGAACCAAACACAAAACCAACAAGTTTTTTTGTGAGAGCTGTATGAATGGAACCACTGCCAGCCTGGACTAAAAAAGGACAGAAAATGGACAGATTGAGGGAAAAATGACTTCAAGGACAGAACCACGGAAGCTGAGGTCTGGACCGAAGATATCTTCTGGGCCAAGAGAGTGGGCCTACCCGTGTGAAAAGTGTGAATCTGCCCCAAAGCTTGGAGAGGCTTGGTCTTCCACCTCATTGTTCAGGAAGAGTGCTACCACCCCAGTGGACTCAGAGGTTGGAGCCTTCACCCCAGTGTTTGGGGAGGAAAGGCCTCAGGACAAGTGTTTGGAAGGGTTGGGGCTGCCACTCCATCAGGCCTTAGGACAAAACATTCTTCAATAGATGACTCTCAGACCTTGAAATCTAATGGAGTATGCCTTGCAGGATCTTGGAATTGTTTGGGACCCAGGAGCCCTGTTTTCCTTCCAATTTCTCCTGATAGAAATAGAAATGTTTATCCTTCCTTTGTATATTGGAAGCAGTTAACTTGTTCTCTAGGATCCACATGTCCACAGACAGAAGGGAATTGTGGCCCAGGACAGGTCACACCTATAACCGATTTTGGTGAGGCTTTGTACTAAACATGGTATTAGAAATGACTTAAGGCTTTTGGGCTATTATTATGGAATGTATTTTGCATATAGAAAGAACATGTCTTTGTGTGGTACTGAAGGTGGAGTATGGTGGCTTGAAGTTGTGTGTGACCCAGAAAAGCATGTTCTTAAATTTAATCCATTCCTGTGGATCGTAAGTAGGAACTTTTGATGAAGCTACTTCAGCTAAGATGTAATCCACCTCATTTAAGATAGGCCTTACTCCTATTACTGGAGTCCTTTATAAATGGAATGGGGAGAGAGAGAGACAGAAAGAGAGAGAGAGAGAGAGAGAGAGGAGAGAAAGGGAGAGAGAGAGCCATAGCATCAAGAAGCAGAAAGCAATGCAACCCAGAAGAGAAGGGAGAGACCAGCAGATGCCACCATGAGCCTTGTCACATGGCAGAGAAGCCAAAGATCGCTGGCAGCCAGTCGCCAGGAAGAAAGCGTTGTCTTGATGATGCCTTGATTTGGACATTTTCTTGAACTCAAAACTGTAAGCTATAAATTTCCATTGTTTAAAATACCTGTTTCATGGTATTTGCTTTGCACAGCCCAGGAAATTAAAACAGGTAAGGCATTGCCTCAAGTGGAATGTGACAACTATGGAAACTGGAGAACAAAGACATCAAATTCTTGCCCTTAAGGTTTTTAAAAAAAGCTACTCAAGAATGCCTAAAATTCAAGTTTTTCCTGTCTTTGAAGAGATAAGAACTGTCTGGGCTAGAAGAAGTAAAGAAGAATTGTAGAGGAAGCTAGAGAGTTAGACAAAGTGAAAACCTATGTGAGTGGGATCCTATGCCCTGTTCATTCCCCTCCCAATCTCACCCTTAGGGTCAGTTTCTGAGTAGGAAGTGGGAGCAGTAGAAGTCAGGCACGAGTCTGAGGATTTGTAAGCATAGAATATCTATGCCTCTGCTCTTCTCTGGGTACGCTGAGAGGCCGCAGCCACCCAAGATGTTGCCAGTGTGTGCGTCGAGGCTGTGTGCCATGTGGGGTGGCAAGACTGAGAACTTAAGGCAACCACTGCTTCCCTTACATGCCATAATGACCCGTAAGCACTGTACCTCCCCTTTCTCACCTAATAGGCTAGTGTCCATTTTAAGCAAGAGGAGTAGAAACAACTCTTAAATGTCTAGTTTAACCCCAAATCACTGAGTTTACCCAGAAAAAGCCTGAACTGACTGAGTTTACCTGGACTTGACTAAGATTACATTTTTCTGCTTTCAAGCAGAATTTATGCTGTAATAGAGAATAAGTTGGATCTTAGAAAAATACTGATGACTCTTTAGCATTTCCAAGGGCATAGCTTGAAAGTATTCTGAGAGCTACAGATAGTTTGCTCATGAATGGATTTAGAAGATCTGGGTTTAAATTACCAAAGGTTTGTATTTAGCCCCACGATGGTTTCTCTCTTCGCAACAGTTTTATCATGTAAAACGGGTACATATTCTGCTTCTCTCATAGGCAGAATGAGGATATTAAATGAGATAATACTTGGGAAAGGGCTTTGTAATATAGGAAGTACCATAAATATATTACCATTTGTCTAATTCTACCAGGTGTTTGTGGTCTGAAAATTAGGCCAAAAAATAATGCAAGTGATTAGATGTTACATTTTTATATTGGCTATAGAAAGACAATAGTTCAGCACTTATTAAATTTTCATGTGCATAAGAATCGTCTGGAGGATCTTATCAAAATGCAGATTCAGATTAAGCAGGACAGGATTGGGACCTGAAATTTTCCATTCTAACAACCTGAGATGACAATGATCTTTTTGGATCACAGACAACATTTTGGGTAGCAACGCTCTAGTTAATGACTAATTTTTGTACATTTCCTAAACTTGAACTAACAGTATTCAATATTTTATCTCACATTGCCCAAGAATAGCTCCCACATTTCTTTATGTCTCCCATCTGTTCACATCAAATTCTTAATATTCGCAGCTGATGATAATGCTGATGATTTTATGGCCTGATTATCAAATGCTCTGAAATTACTTTTATTTATTTTTTAAATATATTTGTTATTATCCATACAGAACATGGTGTGCTTCCAGGGAAAGTATAAACAGTCCAGTCAATCCTTGAGAAATTAATAAAATGCAACCCCACAAAGTTGGCAGTAGACATTTCTAATTACTGGAGACAATATGTATCTCCTAAAAGCTCAATGGATTTTATTTCAATTATTCACTTTCAGATCCAGTTAGTGGCCATGGGCTGACAGTCAGGGTCCACATTTGGGGTCGGATGTGGCTCAAATGGTTGGGCGTCCATCTGCCATATGGAGGGACCTGGGTTCGATCCCCAGGACCTCCCGGTAAAATAAAAAATAGAGAGAGAGAAGGCGCATGGGCTGCCAGGCTTTGTGTGCTGGTGAGCTGTCAGGCCCCGGGAGCCATGCAGCAAGATGATGACGCAACAAGAGAGAGACGCAGGGGAGAGACAAGTGAGATGCTCCGAAAGCTCCAGAAGCCAGGAGCCGAGGTGGCGTAGGCGGCAGAATACCTGTCTCCTACATTGGAAGTCTCCAGGATTGAATCCTGGTGAAGACTTGGAGGAGGAGGATGAGAAGAGATGGCAGGAAACAGACACAGAGAATTGCCCAGTGAATGGACACAAAACAGCAAATGGGGAAGGGGGGGTTAAAATGGATAAAGTAAATAAATAAACCTTTAAAAAAAAAAAAAAAGAGCAACATTTATATTTGGCTACTAAAAGTAAGAAACTGAAACTGGATAAGACAAAGCAGTAGAAATACTGTTTAATTTTTGTTGGTTTATTTGCTTTCTCTTTGAGTTTCCAGGAGGTAGTGTAGGTAGGCACCAGTTTTTATCACCCATGGCTTTGTCTCTCTGGTAAAGATGACTCCTATCAAGAGTACAGAAAATCATCACGGACATTAGAGATGATGTTGGCTGTTCAGTTGTTAAGAAAAAGTTCTATACAAAAGTCTATGGCAAGAGAAAAAGAAAAAAATAAACAAACAAACAAACAAAAAGTCCATGGCTTATCCCTGTGGAAGAACTTATAAATTAATCCAGAATCATCCAAATTACACATCAATTCTCTTCAAACACTTCCCACCCCCCTTACCATTTCTCATTTGAGACACAATATGCTCAGTAGTTAAGAGTGGACCCTGTAAACAGACTGCCTGGATGGATAATGTTGAACATATCACTTAATGACTTGGTGCCTCAGTTTCTTCATTAGTATAACAGGAATAATTATCATACTTATCTCATAGAGCTACTGCGGAGATTAAATGATTTAATAAATGGAAAGCAATTAAGCCCTGCCTGGCACAAAGGAGGCACTCTATAAAGATAAACTATTCTTATTATTACTACTACTACTATTATTATCATCACTATTATTAGTGTTACTTTATTACCTTATTCTTATCAGGTTTCTGGTATTGGATTCCTAGATAATTTCAGGAAGTCTGCCCCTACCTATACCACCAGAATGGACTTGATTTTGTAAGCTCTAAAGACACTAATATATGAAGGATGAGCTGCCATCATTACTAATTACTGGAGACAATATGTATCTCCTAAAAGCTCAATGGATTTTATACTATTCAGTTTTACTATATTTGTACTATTCTATAAAGATTGCTATAGTAAATATTTTTAGAAAACTAAAACAAAGTATTTTCTAAATTATTAGCCATCGCATCCAACGTTATCGCCATATTCTATAGATAGGATGAAGAGACATGCATTTGAAGGCATAATTTACTTATCAAAGAAGGGACTGAAAATTAGACTAAAAGATTATGTAAGTGATGAGACATTACACTTTGATATTGGGTATACAGAGACACTCTAGTGCAGTGCTTCTTAAATTTTAATGTGCAGAAGAATCATCTAGAGAATCTTATCAAAATGCAGACTTGGATTCACGAGGTCTGTGCTGAGGCCTGAGATTTTCCATTTCTAACAAGCTCACAAATGATAATGATCCTGTTGGACCATAGACTACAAGCAGATAAAGGAGGCTGGTTTTTTGTGTGTTTTTTTAAATTAAATGTTTATAGTTTTCAAGTGTGGTGATTTGAAGCTGTATGTACCTCAGAAAACCATGTTCTTAAATTTAATCCATTCCTATGGGTGTGGGCCCATTGTAAGTAGGACCTTTTGTTGATTCTCCTTCAGATAAGGTGTGGCCCACCTCATTCAGGATGGATCTTAATCCTGCTTCTGGAATCCTTTATAAAAGAATGAAATGAAATTCAGACAAAGAGGGAGAAAGCCATGGATACATGAAGCTGAAATCAATGAAACCCGGAAGAGATGGGAAAGATGAGTAGATGCCACCATGTGCCTTGCCATGTGGCAGAGGAGCTAAGGATCGCTGGCAGCTGGTCTTTGGGAAGAAAGCATTGCTTTGACAATGCCTTGATTTGGACATTTTCCTGGTATCAAAACTGCAAGCTAAGACTTTACCATCATTCAAGCCAAATCATTTCATGGTATTTTGCTTTAAGCAGCCTAGGACACTAAAATATCAAGTTTCAGAATTAAACTCATTTATATCAATACAACCTGGATATGGCATCTCTTGGAAATATCCAAAAGAGATGGACTCTTTAAGCGTGATACTTAGCACCATTAAAGTTTATTTGTTTTGTCTTCTACCTAGTGGACTTCCAGGTCAATAAGGTATATTTTCTTCATAAAGTTACATTAAAAAAATTAGCATCTCTATTCCTCCTATTTGGTGCTTAAAGAGAGCAAAGGAAGAGTGTTTATAAGTTAACCATTCCCACAACATTCAGAGATCACAGATTCAAATTTTGTTCGTCAAGCCTACACTTTGTACCTAGCTTTGTGCTTGATTCTGTGTGAGCCAACAAAAAAATATCTAATGCTATCTTTCCTTCATAGAACTAATTTTTTAAAAGGAAAGCAATTCTGATAATTAAAATGATTAGAGCAAAATAAAAAGCAATAATAATGATAATTGCATACAATCAAGTTCTCCAATATAAGGTGCAGGCAATAAAAATTATAATGGCATAAAGGAAGTCAATTTTCAAATGTTAACGATATGCTTCCTAAAGGAAATGTTACTTATAATGGGCCATGGAAGTAGGTGGGATTTTGAATATATTCCAGGCATGTAAAGCTATAGGGAACATAATGCAATGCATCCTTCCGAGTAACCTATTGATACAATGAGAATGAAGTGGGCAGCTGGGATGCAGATAAATTACTTTTAGGGTTTGAAGACACCTGCCTACCTCATTTTTTACATGAAACACAATTCATATAAGTATGAAGGGGAAGGGAAGCAATAGAAGGGTAATTTTTTTGTTTTATAAAAGCTATTGGCCTTCAAAGTGGTCCAACAGAGGTGTCCTTAAATAGAAAGCTCCTTTTGTGCTCACTAAACATGAATTACTTATAAGAATTGGGCTCTACTTTCAACATCTCAGGCTGACACCTCTTGTAGAAAGTGAGAATACAACCCACCGTGTAGCTTTGTGCCTAGTGATTGCTTGGGATTCATGTGGGATAGCTTTTCCTCTCTGCAGTCTCCTAAATGACAGCAACATGGTCCTTTGGCTTCATTTATTCTAAAATATTTAAATCAAATTATAAAACTAATGTATTAAAATGAGAAATAAATGCAAAACAGATTCTTCTGGCTGCTGCGATTTATTAGTCCAATTGGTGTTGTCTGTGGCTAGTTAGCCCACTGGGTTAGAATACAGTGCTAATGATTCCAAGACCAGGGTTTAATCTCTCCTGGCCTACATAGCTTTGTTCCATTCCATGGGCAAAGAACTGTACTCATACCCAGGCCAGACTTCATGTGAGTGTATTCTACTTCTCAGAGGCTGACAGAGAGAATGCAGTTAGATTAGCCTAGATTGTCATTACTACCAGGAAACAGAAAAGAAACAACAAACTTAAGTTATACACTGAACTAAATGTCTATAGTCAGTATGTTCCCTAAGGACAGAGAATCCTGATATATGGTTAAGAACTTACGCTTTGCAGATTTTTAAATACCACCTAAGAAGTGTCTTGACATCTTCACACCTTGTCTCAGAATGCACTGTTCCCCAACTTGAATTCCTCTATTAATAAATCTGCAACTCCAGTCAAAATTACAAAAGAAAAAAAAAACACTCTATAGAGACAACATGCTTAATTTTCCAGAGAATACTTTCTAGTGAGAAATAGAGATTCTATTGGAAAGTTGCAGCAAACCTTGGCCATGCTCACAAAGAGTGAGAAACAAGCAGGTGCTGCTATTTGCCATGTGTTAGGTCAAACGGAGACATTTTAAATCTCACTGTCATTAAACAAACCAAAATATGATAATTAAAAATAGCCTCATTATCAACTGTGACTACAGGAAGCTCCAGCCTGGAGGACTTTAGATGAGATATTCAACTTGTAACAAGCACTGCATGCTCTAACATTGGAACATTATATAAGAGAAGTAAATAAATCAGAGAGAGGACCACTTTAGAGATGTTGAAAAACCATCAAGAAAATAATTGCCACATAGAATCACAGTACAAATAAAATTTCTGCAAGGAGCACTAAGAAATTCTTGCATGGATGTTTTTAAAATGATTACAGTCTTACCCATTAAATCTTACTGGGCTGAAGAGAATAAAATAATGCAAAACAACAGGCATGCTGAGCCATGCACAGCTATCACATGTCCTACTCCCTAAATTGTCCTTGAGATTGTCCTTGGAATTCACAGGACTGGATGGTTGACTTGTACATTTTTAGATCAGAACTCATAAAAAGACCACCATATTAATTTTTTAAAATGTTTTTAGTTGTCCTATGAGATGTCTTCTTCCATATTTGTGTCTGTTCTACAACTTGCTCAGGTGAGTTTGCGACAGGGAGATGCACTGACATTTTGAATGTCAACATGTGTCAGTTTCCCCACTATGAGCTTTATTTACATTATTTATGTAAATAAAGAAGGCCTTAGGAATATGACTACCTCCATGTACATGTGAGAAAACTAAAGTTCAGAGTTTTGTCTGAAGCCAAACTGTGTACTCTTTTCACTCCTCATGCTAGTATCTGAAGTCCCTCTTATGATCCTGCTGTCACTGGTCTCCCCGCAGCTCGCTCAGTGTCTGCCCTCCTGGTAAGGGTCTCTGCCTCTGGTGACTTCTGCAATCACCTTCTCCATGGCTTCCTGCCCAGTCCTCTCCCTACTCTGGTTGTTCCTCTTTATTCCATCCTCATTTCCTGTTTCCTGAAACCAAAGCCATGTTTCTTGCAACAAGCCTCTATCAAATGTTATTCAAATCTCAATAGATTGTGAATGGAACCAAAGAAGATGGGAAAAATTATAGTGAAACACTTTTGAGAGAAAAATTTTCAATTCTACACAAAAAGAAAACTTTGAATCTTGCTGTTAAATTTTACATTGAATTCAGGAATTTTCAGGAGCTCCCCATCCACTCCTCTCCAAACAGGTTCTGAAAGCCACAAACCCTGACTCAGCAGGAAATATTAATTAGATTGACCCAATGGATAAATAATTGCTCTAGGAAGTTTTCTCTGAAGATGGTCAACTCTTTGGTCAATCTAATTTCTTACCCTTTGAACTAACTATGTAAACAGCAACATATATACATACCATTTTATTAGCCTTAGTGAGCATTTCTAATGAGATGATATAGTGAAAAAACTAATTTAAAACAACAACAACACACAAGTTTTAGAATCAGGCCTGAGGTCAAATCCTGCCTCAGGCACCTAACAGGTGATCTTTTAAAAAAACACTTAATTTCTTTGAACTTCAGCTTCTTCACATCTATTTATTTATTTATTTATTTATTTATTTATTTATTTATTTATAGGTACTGGGGCCAGGGATTGAACCCAAGACCTTGCAGGTGGGAAGCTGGCGCTCAACCGCTGAGCCACATCAGCTTCCCTGAGTTAGTTTTTGTTTGTTTTGCTTGTTGTTTGTTTTTGTTTTTATTCAGGGGCATCAGGAATCAAACCCAGAACCTCCCATGTGGGAGGCAGGTGGTCAACTGCTTGAGCCACATCTGCTCCCTTCACGTCTAAACTGTTGGTAATAATTACCTCATAGAGTTACAGTGAGTATAAAATAGGTGAGAGCTATGAAATCTTAGCACAATTGCCTGGTCCACTGCAGATGACCAAAAAAATGTGAGTTCCCTTTATCATCATTTTTTCCATGAAAACACAATAATCATAAACACCTGATCTTTATAATTTCTCTTCATTATCCTTCATTCCTCTCATCAATGCACATGCTAATAAAACTTTACATAACCTAACAAATTCATAACCTACATGTTGGGTGGTAAAAATATTCCTGAGAACAAAACCTATCTGTACTAGTAGATTATGTTGAATCCTGACAAAATTATCCCTTAATAAGGCACAAAATCATTAATTTATTTAATATTAGGTACTAGGATATAGTAGTGGATAAAACACACATGTGTTATGCCCTCATAGATCATAATGGGGAGACAGGAAATAAAAGTTAACAAAACACCTTTATTTCAAATTATGGTAAGTGCTAGGATGGGGAAAAGCAGGCTGTCACTGGAGAGAATAAAAATCAGAGTGGGAGTGTACTTCAAATGGGGAAATATCTTTGAGGAAGCATGTTTGAGCTAAGACATAGATGGTAACCAGGCAGAGGAGGGGAGGAATTTTCTAAGTAAATAGTGCATGAAGAGGCCATGAGGGAGAGAGTTCAGCACACTGAAGCAAATGAAAGGATGGACTTGTGCTGGAACAAAGCCACAGGGTGGGCAGGAGGAAATAGGTGGGAGGTTTGGAGGTAAACTGGAGAGGGAAAGAGGAAGATTGAAAGAATGAGAGAGAGAATTCATGAGAGAGAATTTATAAGAGATAATTTACAATAAAGAAGAAATATATGAACCATTCAACTCTATGGACATATATCTGACTGTTTAAGGGCAAAAACGTGAGATATAAATCTATTATGCTTTGATTTGGTCTAAGGCCCTACATGCCTCTCTCACTTTATGTGTATAGCTTACCAATCTAAGTGTGATTTTAGTAGTTAAAGATTAGCATTTTTAAAAAGACATGGCTCTTAAACATGAGCCAATCCTTCATCTGCTTCATCTGCTGTACAACCCAAGAAAAGACAGTCTTTTCAATGCTGGAGGTCAAAGTATCTGTGTTTAACCTACAGATACATAGTATATATATATCCAGTTTGTTGTGGGGAATTGAGTAAATTTTCAATGGTAATTTAGGTCACATATGGTTTTTGCATTATATAGTGACTTCAGAACCTAAACCCCACATAAAATCAACTTCACTGTAAAAGTATGGACCTCTGAAGTGAGCTCTGGGTTGCAGGTAAATTTTGTGACTTATCTCAACATAGAGGTGATTTAAAGATGTATGAGATATATGAGGGTGAGAGCATAGAATAAGGTAAGAAAAAGACCCAGGACCAAGCAACCAGAAACTCATTGTTTAGAGTTTAGCTAGAAGAAGAATAGGCAAAGGAAACTGAAAAAGAGTGGCCAATGCCAGGGAAACCAACAGAAGAGAAAATTTTCAGGAAGGATTGATCTAAAATGTGAAACATTCATGAAGCATTAGTTAGGATGAAGTTTAAAAAATAAGCTTTGAATTTGTCGACATGTTTTTTACTGATGACCTTAATACTTTTTTTGGAATGATAAGTATTTTAGTTTGCTAAAGGCTGCCAAGGCAATATACCAGAAATGGGTTAGCTTTTACAATGGGGATATGTTAACTTGTAAGCTTACAGTTCTAATGCTATGAGAATGTCCAAATCAAGGTGTCATCAGGCTATGCTTTCTTCCCTGAGAATTGGCTGTTGGTGGTCCTGGATACCTCTCTCATGTGTCAAGGCACATGGTGAGGCTCATGGCAGTGTCTGCTGGTTCCTTCCTTTTCCTCTGGGCCTTGTTGCTTTCAGCTTCTGGTTATTGAATCTGTGGCTTTCTCTCTCAGCCTCCCTGGGTTTCTCTCTCCATGTATCTTTGTTTGGTTGATTCCAGCCTCTGGCCTTTGGGACTCTTTCTTTCAGCATCTGAGGGTTTCTTTTTGTTTCTGCAGCCTGTTTCTCTGTATATTTATACTGTTTACTAAAAACACCAGTCAGAGGATTAAAACTCACCCTGGGCTATGCCTTACTGTAATAATCTAATCGAATGACCCTTAACTGAATCTAATTTAATTGAAGGTTCACAATAGGTTCACTCTCACAGGAATGGATTAATTTCAGTATGTATTTTCTGGGGTCCACAAACAACCACAATGAGGCAGAAATTTGATTGTAGTGGATCAAATAGTGACTGTAAAAGGAGAAAGTGGAGAAACTAATGTGAACTACTTTTTAAGAAGCTTGGCTAAGAATAAAAGAAAAGTTGATAGTAACTAAAGGGACATGGAGGTGAAGGAAGGTTTTATTGATGATTTAAATAAGTAATATAACAGCATGTTTGAAAGCTAAAAAGAATGATTAAATGGAAGATATTTATAATACAGCAGATAAAAGAGGAAACCAAAGATGCAAGTTCCACGAGGAGGCAGGCAGGGATGGAACACATTACATATGACCAAGGTTTAGCTTTTGACAGGAGAAGGAGGCTATCCATTGTAGGAAGAGGGAAGAACACAGGATAGCTGCAGATAGAGGCAGACTTTTGAGAATGAGAATAAGAAGATAAGAAAACTCCAATCTGATAGCTATTGTTTTCTCAATAAATTGAGATGTAGGTTAGAAGGTGGTAGGTGTGGATTTGAGGGATTTTAGAAAGGTGGAGAAGACAGGAAGCAGTAAATGCAGAGGAGGTTGGTGAGCATGCTAGAAAAACATAATAAGGTCCTGGGCATTGCAGAGGGCCCATTTAAGGCCAGGGATCATGAAGGATAACTGAATAAAAAGGTCTTATTGCTTTGGCCTTAGTTTTGGCCTTCCACTTTCACTTCTTTCCCATTGCTGTTACTGGTATCATCATAGATCCAGAACCAGAGGACCTCCCTAGCCTCTTTAAAGGGCCCCTCTCTGGCTCTCCTCCTATAGGGCAACTTCCCCTGGGAGGAGAAATCTGCTGGGCAAAGGTAGCATTCTCATCCAAAGCCTGTACTTTCCCTTCTAGCAATCTCCTCCCCCTTAAGCCATTGTATTAGCTTCCTATTGCTGCAGTAACAAATTACTACAAAGTTAGTTGCTTAAAACAAGCACATTTATTATCTTATGGTTTTGGGGATCTGAAATGGAAAATGGGTTTCATGGGGGTTAGCAGGACTGTGTTTACTTCTGCAGACTGTACTAAAGGAGTTCATTGCCTTTCACTTTCCCGCTTTTGAGGCTGGCTGTGTTCCTCGGCTCAAGCATCCCTTCCATCTTAAAGCCAGCAATGGCCTGGAGAGTCTTTCTTACATACCATCAATCTGACACTGACTCTTCTTCTGTTTCTTGCCTGCAAAAGTCACATAAGGACTTTTGTGGTTATACTGGGTTTACCTGGATAATCCAGGATTCTCCCTATTTTAAAGCCAGTTCATTAACAATCTTAATTCCATTTGCAATTTACCTGGAGTTTGCCTTGTAAACCATATTCACAGTTCCAGGAATTACAGTGTGGACATCTTTGGGAGCCATTATTCTACCTACAACAGCCACGTTTCTATAATTAAAACCTTGAAATTCCCTGCTCAGGTGACCCCATGCCCACCTCAACAGAGCCATGATTCTTAGGGCTGCATTACCACTGGTTCACCTTAGTAGAGGGCTAAGAGTCAGCTCTTCCACAGTTTGGGTGGGAATGGGGAGATTTGGATGCATAGGTCAAGATTTCCACATGCATACTTTGGAAGTCTTATGTTCTGTTGAGCATGGACCCTAAGTTAAAGGCTGACCTGACTGTATCACACAAAAAGTAGCTGCCTCCATCCTCCCAACTCACTTTTGCCCCATTCTATCCTAAAAGATATTAGCAAAACTCACTTCAAGTTACCTCTCCAAACAAAACTTGTTTTGGAGGTTCACATAACTTAATTCCGGCTGGGAAATTTGAGAACTTTCTGGGAAATTTGTTTAATATATAGGGCAATAATGTAGTGACTATAAACCCCTGGCTCAGAAAAGGTGGGAACAATTAAGGTTATTTGGGGATTCTGTTGGAATTGTAGAGGCTAAGAGAGTAAAGAGTAGGATAATAAAGATCAACCAGACAGTATCTGGTTCTGCATCAGGAGAAGTATGGAAGAAAGAGGAGAAAAGATAAA
Organism: Tolypeutes matacus; assembly: GCA_026826555.1. Classification (NCBI taxonomy): domain Eukaryota; kingdom Metazoa; phylum Chordata; class Mammalia; order Cingulata; family Chlamyphoridae; genus Tolypeutes; species Tolypeutes matacus. The sequence goes on from JAKSZT010054350.1 coordinate 9,595,964, forward strand.
AGGGTGAAATTTGAGAGATTTTAGTTCAGAAGCCCATATCATCAAGTTCCATCCCACTGCTTTTTTTTTTTTTTTTTTTTTTTTTTTTTTAGGTAAACATGACACCTGTACATAATAGGCTTGACAATGAGTATCCCAGTGGTCAGACCACATTCTCTGATCAGGGTAACTCACTGTTGCTAATGCATTTGGCCTGCATTTTCCCTCCACTCCTTTCCCACTACTCCAAGGTGGCATAAGAATGATCAATGTAAAACTTATTCTTTCATGTATGTGTATATATTATTAATGTATGTATTATGTTTGTATAGATATGCATTTGTTTGTTCATGTATCCTCATCATGGGGTGTTAGAAAAAGACTTGAGTTTGGTCTTGGTTCTGCCACCAGTTCCATAAGAGGCTACTCAGACTACATGCTTGCTTATCTATGAAAGAAAATATTTCAGATGAGATGATACTTTCAATTATTTTCCATTCTAGAACTCTAGAATTCTACCTGGGGCAGTCAGGTGAATCTGCCCTCCTAACAAACTACAACTAAGATCTCGTCCCTGAAATTTTTATTAATGAGCAAATGATGACGTCAGACTTTAACAAGTTATTTTCTCTCTACTCTGTCCATTCTTTTTATAGATTTTAATTTTGGCCAGAATTTATCTTTGCTCTCACATATTCATTGATCAGTAAAATAAAGAAACAAAGGAAGGTATTGAAACAAAGATATTGTATGGTAAGAAGATTTTGCCAAACCTCCCCTGGCTTTGTGTCCATGACTTATTAGTACCCAAGAACTACATCTTTGTCATAGAGTAAATATTTGCACCATGCTGGAGGAGATGCATGGCACATAGACAACGTAGCCATCACTATATGGACATGTTAGAACTGGTTCAAAATTATTTATTCAGTCAACAAATATATACTGAGCACCTTCTAAGTGTTAGAGATGGAGGTAAACAAGATATAGTCTCTTCATTGTGTGGCTTACAGTCTAATGGCAAAGATGGCTATTGAACACATACTTGGGCCAAAATTAATCAACTATAGATATATTAAGTTCTTTGAGGAAAAAGTTGGAGGTATTGGTTATTTATAACAGGAGGCCCTAATGTAGTCTGGTGTTGAGGAAAGCCTGGCCTCACTAGCTATCTTAGTGGCCTAATTCAATCACTTTACACTCCAGCTTTCACATCACAAGGAACTTCTCAATCTAACATACAATGGAAAGCATAAAACTGATTCTGCAACTGTGTTCCACATTCTAAACTTCAATGATTATATAAGTGTTTTAGCTTCTTCACAAGCTTGTAAGCTCTTCTAAGAAGTCATATATATATATACATATTCATATAAATAATATAAATATATATGTTTACTCCCCTTCTAATATTTCATTTATTTAATGAATGTTTATTAACCCAAACACTATAAGAGGTGATTGAGATTCAAAGATAAAAGTCATAGTCTCTGCTCTCAACAGCCATGGTCCTGTTGGGGAGACAAGCAAACAAGCAACTCCAAATCAAGTAGTTGGTCATTAGTATGATGAGAGCAGAATGCATGGGGTTCAGAATTTGCAGAGAGTAGGAGCATTAAAGTTGGTTTTTGGGGCATGTTTTGGAAGACGATTCCTCGAAGAAAAAGTAGTTGACAAGTGAAGAAGTTTCAGGTGTTGGTGCAGATGTTCTGTGCATATGTAAAAAGGCCTGATGGTAGGAGGGACTATAACTCCTCTTCAGAACAGAAGGTCTCAATTTGGATGGCTGTATGGACAATTGTAGGAGATCATAACATCAGCTGGGGCCAGATTTTGAATGGGGGGGGGGGGGGAGATATCACTACTCTGTTGGACTTGCTGTGGCCAATGCAGAAAAGAATAGAAGGATATATTGTAAAGAATGGGTCAGAAATGGGGAAAACTGGGGGTCTGGATATCACCTAAAATCTTCTTGCATGAGTTTGGGTGAGAAATGCTGAGTCAAGGATTATAGCAGCAGAGTTAAAGAGGTGAGTGAAGAGAGTTGGGAGAAATGTAAAATTTGGAATAATCTGTACTCCATGACCAGATGTGGAAAGTGTAAGGAGAAGAAAGCAAAATTGAATGATTCCAGGTTTCTGGCTGGGGAACTGGTCAGTGGAAGTTTCAATATCTGAGATGAGGTTTAAAAGAGGAGGATCAAGATGTGGATGTGGGGAGAAGATTAGTATTATTAAGATCAAGTTTCCTATGTATATATGTATCCATGTGGAGCCATCCAGGAAGAAGCTGAACAGATGAGTCTGTACCTCAGGAAAGAGATCTGACCAGGGGATGTAGATTTGGGAAAAGGCAGCATTGAACATTTAAAAATTAATTCTTATATATATATTATTGATAGGAATATTACACATAACAAAAAGCACAATTTAAAGTAGAAGTTGTGTAGTTCCTTACTAAATAAATAAATAAATATATTTATTTATTTATTTCCCATGTACCCCCCTCCACCCACACCCACACATAGTTTCCCTTGTTATTAACATCTTATTAGTGTGGTACATTTGTTACAATTGATGAACCAATATTGAAGCATTACTACTAACCAAAGACTACAGTTTACATTATTGCTTACACTTTGTGCTGCAGTTTTATATTATTTTAATGAACAATGGATAAAAAAATGAGTGGATGAATAAAAGCTGTATATGGTAACAAAGAGTAGCTATTAAGTTAGAGTTTGTGAGAGGGAGAGTTTATGTGTGTGCATATATGCAAAACTTACAATATATTAGTACTATGGACTAGAGGAAGAATTAGACATACAGATTCTGACTTTTCCTCTGACAAAGAATAGACTGCTAAAATAAAGGAGATTTTTCAGGATCATCGAAGTGGATATTTATTTTAAAAGACTGAGTTTTTTGTTTAAGTTCAGCACTAGTATTTGCTCATGTATAAAATAAGTAAAATTCTTTTTTTCTTTACTTAATTATGTCAAAATACAATGATAGTCCTACAGGTAGTTTTCTTTTTTTTTTTTTCACTTTGGAGAGGTTTACAAGCCACTTGCCAATGGTTAAATTTTTAAATAGTAGCTGAATGGATGTAATCATTTGTTATGTTCTATGGAAACCTGGCTGAAACAGCCAGAAAAGGTTGACGTCCCACAAGAATGCCCTACCATGAAGCTTACAGCCGAGATGCCTTGTGGAAAATTGTATCGCATTCTTGGCGTGTGCGCACTTGCAATAATGTTAACTCTGACTTATGGTTGTATTTAATGTAGGAGCTAATTCCCGTTTACTCTGCGCCTGCTCTACTTTTCCTCTTTGAAAATCTGGTCTTTCTTTGGCCCTGGCCTCTGAATTACTGCTCCCTGTAAAAGCTCCTTGGATTCGAGAAGCCCTCGTCCAGGCCACCAGGTGACAGAGAGAGGGTGGAAACCCGAGGATCTCTGAGAGCCCGGAGCTTCTCACAAAACCATTCCCCTCCCACCGCCATCGCACAGTCGGGAGGCGGAGAGGGCTTCAAACTTCGCTCCAATCCGCAGTTAGCCCTCCCCAGGGTCCCCCTGCTGGGCGGCACGCCCGCTATGGACGGAATAGGAGAAAGTTTGCAAAGCTCCGCGTCCGAGCCTGGGGAGGTGAAGTGCCCCCCTCCTCCCCGGGGCCCCCCTCCCCCCAACTTCCAACCCCTGTCCTCGCCCAGCCGGGAGCGCTGGTGATAGGACAAACCCCGGGCGCGCATTGTGTATATGCAAACCAGAGCCCCGGCTCCCCAGTTCTGGCCGACCCGGGCCGGGGCTGGGGCTGCGGCTGGCGCTGCAGTGGGCGCCGCTTCCCTCCCGGGAACCGGGTACTGTCTTGCCCCCGCGGTGCAGCAGGCAGCTGCGTGCCTAAGGGGCTATATAAGCGTGGGCAAGGGGACACCCGGAGGGGCTGAAGATGAAGGTGCCCGCGCATGGGCCCCCGCTGATTGCCAACCCCTCCCGAGCCCGCGCCCCGCGCGGAGCCCGAGGCCGCCGAGGACCCGCCTTCGCCGCAGTAGCAGCTGGAGCAGCGACAGAGGCGGCAGCTGTGGCAGCTGAGGCGGCGGCGGCGGCGCCCCTTGCGCGAGCGCGTAGAGCGACGGAGGCGGCAGCTCGGGGGCCGCCGCTGCCCCGGCTGCCATGAGTTGTGCGGAGGTGATGTATCACCCCCAGCCGTATGGAGCTCCCCAGTATCTGCCCAACCCTGTGGCAGCTGCAACCTGCCCCACAGCCTACTGCCATCCGGCGCCCCAACCTGGCCAGCAGGTGAGTCACCGACCAGGCAGCCTGGCGGGGGCGGGGGCGAGGGGCACCGGGAGTATCGGTCTGGGGCTCCAGCGACGTCCCGCAGGGACTGGTGGCTCGGAGGATGCTGCGGGACCTGCGGGAGCGCCCTGGAGCAGAAAGCCATCAGCAGTGAGCAGAGGAGGCTTCCGGAAGGGAAGAACAGCAGGGGTGGATGGGGTGGGGATTCCAGGCTTTACCTGGCCGGGGGCTTCACTGCGCGTCGTCACCGAAGCTCAGAGACTACTCCTCATAGCCACCGTAGCTCTTAGGGCTCAAGTCTCTGAAGCTCACCAAGGGCATCTGTCTTAGGAGTATGTGAGTAAACTTCCTTTAAACCCAATACTTTCTTCCTTTGGAAAGGTACAGTGTTTCAGAGTTTTCTTAATTAAGGGGGTGAAGAGTTACCACTGAGATAGGGGAGGCAACATGGGCAGTGAGTGGAATGACTTTTCTGGGACTTTTATGGTGGAACATGGCTCTAGTGTAAGGTTTAGCAAAAGCCACTTGAGCTCCCTAGAGTCTTTTCTGCCCACTACTGTGATGTAGAAAGAAGGGACCCATCCCATGGTTTCTCATTCATTTTCTGATGCCATGAAACATCGCAGAGTTTGGTACAGTACCTGTTCAGACTGTTGAAAGGGTACCAGTCAAGAGGCAACCTTGGAATCTGAGTGTTGGATCTCCACCACTTCAAAAGTGACTGAGAATGCTGTGGGTAAAATTAACAAACAAAAAGGACCAGAAACCAGGGGGGAAAATACAGTGAATTTAGAAGGGATGGTAGGGTTCTGGGGAATTTTACCCTGAGTGTCTCTGGACATTCCTTGTCCACAGAGAACTTGTATCAAGGCTTAGTTCGCTCCACTTAAAATAAGAATGTGAGTATATGGCAAGGGGTTGTACTGAAATAGGGGTACTCAGACTCTGGGAATTAGGATGGGTTGACTTGATGAGACTTAAAAAATACAATTTATATTCTCTAAGGTTAAGACTCCTATCAGGGAACGAGATATGATTATGAAGAAATTTTTGATACATTATTTTAGTTTCTTAGGAATCAAATCTTATTATGGCTATATGGGTTTGGCCCTTTCATTAATCTTGCCTTTTAATAAATCTCTATGTTATTTCTACTTTCGTCTTTTTGCTAGACTTATAGTCCTACTCTTTGGAAAGGAATCATAACTTTTGTTTAAAATTTAGGAACTGCAAAATTCAGCTGATTTTTGACAGATACATGCCCTAGATTCATTTCCTAAAAGTATAAGTTTGGCCAGGACCACCAATTAGGGCAAAAAGGGAAGGAGCTCCACTTTCTCACTATTCATTTTATTATTTTATTTTATTTTATTTTATTTTATTTTATTTTATTTTATTTTATTTTATTTTATTTTATTTTATTTTAATCTTCAGTAGTGTCAGCTTTTCAAAACAAGCTTATTAATGCTGTTTGTTTTTCTTTGGCTTTAAATATAAAAGCTATCACAAGTGGTGGAGAAAACCGATTAGGTACAAGACAGACCAGTAAGGTGAAGAGACGCTGGCTATAAGTTCTGTGTGTTTTATAAACACTCAGTTCCATGTGAACAACCCTTTCCTCCTTTCCTCTGTCTTAGAGAATGTAGAGGCCACTGCCAATTATCAGTTGGAATGTGGACCAGCAAGACTCAAATTTTACTAAATATTCAGGAAGCTACTTTCTACCTTAAAAATTGACTTGAACTAGTAGAAGTTGTGAATAAGGTTTTATTTTCTAGTATTACACAATTGATTCTATTAAAATACAAATCTATGAGGGGGTAGTATTATAAAATTTTTTTGAGCTGGAAAATAAATTTCAAACCAGAAATATATAAATGACCAATCATCAAATTTAGTTTTTAATAAAAAATGACCCTGGTACTTTACATAACTTTTGCAATAGCCCTGAGACTTTGTCCCCAAATTCTATTCTTTTGTTGAACCGTCAACAAACTTAGGACTTTTTTTTTTTGTTTAAAAGAAGTTGTCCACATTGATGATTTTTACATATCGGCAACTAATGATCAACTTCTGCTACACTTTGGTCTTCTGTAGATATGGCTTAAGTAGTTGTTGGGCTGTCTACCATAAGGGCTTAGTTGAAAAGTGTGCTTGGAAATTTTCATGTTGCTTATACTCAAATGGCTTGTTTGAGATTATTATTATTATTATTTTGTCAGGTAAAGAAACTCTTTGACCATAACTGGTCAGAGAAATGGCAAGAGACTTGACTGTGCAACTACAGTTCTTTTATTGTCAAGAGTTTATTTTGATGACCTATATTTTCTGCTGGAAAAAAGAGTAAATCAGGAAATTCTTATCAGGCTGACAACATTTTTAGACTATGTGGTGCGTGGGTGAAGTGGGACTAATATTGACTTGGCCCTAATGCAGTCATCTGAGAATACATATTTTGGTTGTTTTTGCATTCCATAAGGTTTTATCATTATTATCCATGAAGATTGTTTTCTCCGTACATGGGAAGTGACCCCTAATAGCATCTTGCCTGAGAGACAAAAGTATGGGCTACGACTCTTAATTTGAAATTTTTATTTGTTGAACAGAAAAAAAAAGGGAAGAAACAGAAAAAGTGATAGAGTAATCAAGACAGTTTAATAGTCTTTATAAAATATTAGAAAAGAGAACATTAAAGTTTTGCATAACTTCTGTATTCAACTTAGCTTTGAAACAATTTTGTTTTTCAAATAGCTCTGAAGTCCTTATAAATTAGTATATCAGATTGGTTCATTATGATGGATTTCAACACAGGTATATTTTTCCTCTTAACTTTGAAAAAATGCTTTTGAAATAATAGATTTCCATACTCTAGGCATGTGTACTCTCAGCCTTTTTCCCTAAAAGCACAAATTTATGCTTGAAATTTTAATTTCAGTTTTTTTTATTAAACATATTTTATAAAATATGTAATAGGTGAGTACTTTAAAAGCCCAGTTAACTGCATATATATCAGACAGGCCTGTGGATGTGTTACCTAGACATACAGGACCTGAATGAATCAAAAGAATCTATAAAAGTGTCTGGAGAGTAAATTTTCGAGTGTCTGATGTTAATTCCTAAAAATTGTGTGGCTGGGCATAAATCTTAACAGTGTTCTTTAGAGAGCACAGGTATTTTTGAGAAGTGCTAAGCTCCCTGTTCCCGTGCCCAGTCTTATCATAGCCTTAATATTCTAGTCCCTAACATCTCCTTCAGGAGGACTCTTGACTCAGTCCCAGCACATGCCCCGAAGGCATGAAGACACTACAGAAAGTGTGCAAGGAGGAGAGCACTTGCCTTCTAGCAGTGACAGCAGGAACCAATGGGAAATTTTGAAATATGTGTTGGGAAAAACTGAGAGAAATAACATGAATCAGAGTCACTTCCTACCTGGTGGACTTTCATATTGAATACTGATAGTCTCTTGTCCTGTCTAAACCCCCACCTCCCATTTTCCAAATGATAATGCTGGGAATATATGTATAGCAAAGCTTTCAGAATTGTGTAGTTTATAGATGAGGTGGTGAAAGCAGAGGACAACCACCACTTTTCTAATTGTACAAAGGTTTTCTAAAAGTCACACTCTGGGCTTCACTTACATCAGGTCAGGAATATTTACTTGTCTTCTTTAAGGGTGACAATAAGCATGCATGCTTTCACTTAAAAAAATTAAATACCCTTGGGAGGTAGTACTCCAGTTTAAAATTTGTAAGGAGTTTTTTTCCAAACTCTTATTCTGGGCTTGGCCACATTGGTTAAGCCATAAAATCACTCTGAAATTGTGTTTGTCAGGAAATTCCCTGCAAAAACATAGCTTAACCCCTTTTACAGATGGGAAAATATATGTTCATATAGCTGAAATGCCTGGCTAAAGATCTCAAAGCTAATTGGTGGCAAAAATGAGACCACCAGGTCTTCCACTCCTCAATCTTTCCACAATGTCAATCAGTCTCCCAGGATTTTTTTCGCTATTGCACAATAGGCTTATTTTTGTCTTTAGTGCCCTGAATCAATTTTTCTTTTTTGATAAAAAAGATTAATATGCAGTAGATTCTTTGGCTTTGGAACTTGAAATTCTTTCCAAGTCCTTGGTAGTGTACTTTTTTAAGTTTAAGCATTCCAAAGGCCTTTTGCAAGCATTTGTTAATGGCTTTTGCTATCCATGTTGCATCCTTTGTTGATGAGGCAGACTATCCACTTAGCAAATGAACCTTTATTTATTTAAAAAAAATAGAGGAAGTGATATTAACGTTCAGTTTTAAGTGTCCCATATATTACTGCTATTCCAACATAAGTTTAGATTCATTAAGAGGAAAGAATACACTTATACCCTAAATAGTTTGAAATCACATTCAACTTACTTAAGGCAGAGGGTCCTATTTTCTTGCAACTGTAAACAAGGACTTAAGTGGATTTTTAAAAATCTTTGAGCAAGAACAGCCCCTATAATTCCACACTACACAAATTAACTTGCCTGCAGAGTCTTAGACGTTTAAAGTGTCCCAGAGTTTCATTCTCCCAAGAACTTTCCAGCCAGAAAATTCAAAGCTGGAGGAAAAATTAAGCATTAAAATAACTAAACTGAACTATTTTCTCTGATAATCAACCAGAATGGAGAATGGAGGCTACAATAACAATGGTAAGGACAGGGTTGAAATCCATAAAATCATGCATAGTGAGATCCCAAATGCCGGGACAAGGAGACACACTTTGGAAATTTAAGTGAAGTGTATTTTGGTTAAATAAAAGGAGGTTCTACTTTGCCTACTGCTTAGTAAAATCTCACAACTCACGTGAGTGAAAATGTCAGAGACATAACCTATAGCAAGGGAAAGAGAGGGTTCAGAGAGTAGAGCCTTGCCATCCAGGGCAGCATCTCTTGGGGTCTCTGCAGAAGGGATGTTGAGCTGACCTCTTTGGGCAATATTTATATTTCTGTCTTAAATCTATCTGTGCAAAGAGAATTTTCAATGAGGATTAAAACATTATGCTCATGATGCCTAAAAGAGATCCTAAAGCAAACTTGAAAGTAGGAGACTGACATTCGAAAACGGGGGTACCTGTTTTGGATCCCATATGTAGAGGATTTGTTTAAAGCTAATTTTGAAAAATTCTCAAATCTAATATATTCAGTAATCAATAATAATCTAGTGTACTATCTCCTAAAAAACTCCACATTTTTGTTCAAGAAACGAACTCTCTAATAGTCTAATTTTAGACTCCATTAGAGACAGTGAGGGGAATAATTTTGGGCAGAACTCTGCTCTGAGCCTTTCAAGCGCACCTCCTTAGGCAATGAGTTTCCTGTCTTGGCTACTCATTTAGGAGAACTCAAAGAGTGCCCTGAACCATTAGACACAAACAGCTGCTAGTAGACAAGTCATAAATGCCATATTTATAGATATTTCAGTAGATACTAGATTCATGTTAGTAATTTACAAGTTTGATCTGAACTGGGGTAACTGGACTATTTTTTACTTATCTCCTGCTTTAGAAGAGAGAGACAGAGAAAAAAGAATGCCTTTCCCCTGAAAACTATATCATTTTAATATGTGGAAACACTTGTCTTTGGGGGAGGGAACGGGAAGCTCTAAGGATGTGTCTTTTCTCACTAACGTGAAGATAGAAAAAGGAAGTACCATAACTAATTCCTAGGAATCGGGCTAGATGACCCCTGTCTGGAAATGGGTTAATCTTCATTGTTCTGCAGTTTGTTTTTGGCTAGTGTCCTGCAGGATCAGAATAGACGGCCAATGTAGGAAACAAAATTTTGTGAATTTGTCTAGAGTTCCAGCATACTGTTTATTAAGATGTAGAGTTAGAGGAAACCTCTGAGATAACCGAGCCAAAATTATTCATTTTCAGAGGAGAAAATTCAGGCTGGTAGGTTCAGTGACTTATCTAGAGCCATGGAAGTAGTTCTGGTCAAATCTTCTTCCCCATTGCTGTTTCCTTTTTACTGTGTGACCTTCCAGGTGGACTTCTTTGAAAACATAAAAACAATTAGTGATTCTTCTAATGTTATCTTCTTACTCCTCTTATTTTTTAATTTAGGAATATTAGCTCTTTGGGGAAGTAACACAATTATCCATATTGTAGAACCACGAATCTCTCTTTATTAACTATTGTGATTAAAATGATGTCTCAACTAACTATGAACGGTTTGAGTTTAGGAACAGGCTATGCCATGCATCTTTGTGCCCCCAAGTCTTTTCACAATTACTAACACAAAATAGGAATTAACTGAACATTCTAAGGATGAATGGAGAATAGATAAAGCCTTTAAAAAATGAAATCATATTCTAAGTCTAGAATTAGGATTATACAAACAAAACAGACATTTATACATCAGAAACTGTTGTTTCTTTCAAAATAGTCAGTTTGAGAAACAAAGAACACATACCCTAATAATGTGATCATTGCTTAAAACATTTTGGGAATGCAAATTTTGAAATTGCCTCTAAGCACATTTTTTGAATGTCCTCGAAAACGGGAAAATTTACATCCTGCTAGTGGGTGGGTTTGATATTTGATAATGACCAGAATCGTCAAGAGGCAAGTGTACTCAAAAGTACCTGATCATATTAAGTAATATTGTTTTTGGTTTTCTCCTTCCTACTGTTAAAAAAACAAAAAGCCAAAAAAACAAATGCAAATTTTTGAAGTGTGACTAATTGCATTACACAGATTGGCTCTACTCACATTTCCTAAATAAGATTTCCAGAAAATTTGTAGGCAATTTTATTATGTATCTGACTTGCCAAGGGGACAATACATTTTAGATATAGAAGTTCAGTTTCCTATCTATCTATCTATCTATCTATCTATCTATCTATCTATCTATCTATCTATCTAATCAGCACTGCCTTATTTAATAGCTATACTTTCTGATATACGTTTACATCTTTAAAAAGATTTTATTATCTATAAATTTAGACTATCATTAGTTAGCATGTGATGCCATACTGGCTGTAAGTGTATGTTTGTTTTTTCAGTTAAAATAAAAATTATGTAGAAGCTCATTCTCTTTAATCTATTTCCTTCTCACATGCTTTGTATTCAGACAGAAATGGGTTCTAATTCCATCTCTGCCATTTACTAGTGATAAATAAAATCTAGTAGGCCTAAAATGGAGGTGCTCATCCTAAGACCCATACTAGCAAAACTGAAAACCTAAGCTTGTTTCTATTTCCTCTAAATGACTGGCTCAACAGAAAAGCAAATTTAAATACAGCAGATGATTTATTGCCAGCTAACTTCCTCATTCCTGAGCAGCCACCTGCTTCCGTTTTGTAAGACCCCTCTAAGTAAAATGGAAACTTAATGTCAACCAATCAGAACATTTTCTCACTTGCTTTGGCTTTCGCCCTACATGAGCATCCCCTCTCCCCTCCTCCGGGGAGCACCCTTCTGAGTGGGTATGAATAGTTTTTCTTTTGTCACTACTTAGGTGATCTTGAACAAGTAAATCAGCTTTTGCATATGAACAATGGAAATAATTATTCTGACAAAATATTTGTGTGTGTGATAAAATATATAAAAAGTCTATGGCATAACTCCCTGACCTAGATTTCCCCTTCATCTCCCTCCAAATAGGCTAAGAAACAAAATGTCAAATCTCTCTGAGCTATTTTAAAATATCTGTTATGCAAGTAAATTAAGAAAAAATATGATCAGAGTAATATGCTGGACTTTATAATTTTGAAACACCTGGACCAGTGGGTCTTTCTAACAGACTCCAAACATGTTTTTTAACATAAAAGAATCATTCCATTTAGAGAAGATAGGCAGTAGATATTAAAAAAAAATAAAAGCTTCGAAATAATATCCAATGATTCATTACAATACTTTTTATTTTCCTTAGGAAAAAAAAAGTTTCCACATATGCACAGTAATCATTTGGCATTTTGTAGGCTTAAGCCTTGGGGAGTTAGTGGTATTTGGCTCCTGACCTGGAAGTCTTTCTCTTGTCAGACAAATCCTTTCCCGACACATTCCTGTTAAAGTTTGTTTCTGTTGTGCCTAATGGCAGGCACTGAGGTAGTTGGGTAGTTGCACAGCCTAGGAGACGCTCCTTCACACTCTGCCTTAACTTCTTCTTGAGAGCGCTTCAGCTTTGTGGCTATTAACTGATTCTGTGTTTCACCAAAGTTGAGGGTCATTTTACCTGAGGAAAAATTATCATTACTCTGATTACATGAGATGAGCCAGTTAACGTACATTAAATAAACAAACTTGCATTCTTTGAAGTTTCTTTTTAACGACCTCTTTATTTTTGCCAACAATTTTTCAATCTCCTAAGAAAAACATGAATATTTTTTAAGGGATTAAAGTATTTCTAGGAAGTGGATTTGCACCTTGAAAAAAATATGAACTAGCTTACATTTTGACCTTGATTCAGGAAAGATAGGTTCTAATGATTTGTGGTTTAATCTCAACACTTTTAATTTTACATATTATCCCCAAGAAAGAATGTAGCACTATGGAAACTTCATTACAAGATACAACATCAATTGAATACAGAATATGGCAAAAGTGTACATGAGTAATATACTTAGTTTTTTTTTTAAGGCAAAGAATTGATTTATAGTCATGAATGTATAGATATTAGAAAGTAGTCGAGGCTCAAGAGTCTATGGAAAAGAAATTTAGGGTGATGTGAATGTCAGAATGTGAATCAACTGCTGTTTAAATTCTATGTTCTTGTTTGCTTGATGCTCAAACTTAATGGTAAAAATTGTATGAGAATTCAGTCGTAGCCTTTTAGGTAGTTATCAGGCCTTTGGGGTACTTTGGGATTCTTCTAACCAGTGATATTGATGGTGAGGCTATAAACATATAAGTGAATGTGCTACGGTGTTTTAAATGATGAATCTCTCTCTACCTGCAGAGGTACTTTTACATATTTAAACTGGTTCACTATTTGCAATTTGTGGAAACTGACCCAACTTTATCTGAACAAATTGCAAGGGTAATGATAGATAAGCCTTATGTCCTATCTCTTGGTAGGTATATCATAGGCTTCTTTTTCATTTTCATTTTATTTCTTATAGTCTTCAAACAAAAATTAGTAGAAAACAGGCCTTAAAGAGCTGGGAGAGGGTAAAAAAAGAAGTATACTTTTTAATCATTTCAATATATATATTTTAAATAGAAGAGTCAACATAGATATTTTTATATAACTGCAGGTAGTCACAATATCAAAAAGAAATGTCCATTATATATATTTATACACATATATATTATGCATTTATAAAAAACATAAAGAATCAATGCATCTATTTATGGAAGAGTGATTTTTAGGAAAAAGACTAATGATAGTTATTTTGATACAGAGCTTGCAGATTGAAAAGTGTTTAACTTTTAGATTAATTTATTTGCATCCAATCATTCAGCAATAGGAAGAAAAGGGATAAAGCAAAATTATGCGGCATTTGGAAACATTGTATATTATGAAATAAATTGAAAATCTATAGAGTAGCTTGAATTCAACTGCTATCAATTACAATGCAATGTATTTTATTATTGCTATTATTGATCATAATACTATTTTACATTTATAACAAGAGTTACAGTTTTCAAATAGTTTACATACACATCTAGTCTTAATTAATTGTAATTAATCTAAGAGTCAATTGCTTTCAGTTGTGGGTACAATAAAATATTGCCTTTGTTTGGATAATTAACACAGCCAGGGCTATTTCATTTAAAGGATAAATGTTAAACAAAATTAAATAAATGAAACAATTATATGCAAAGTCCAACATTCACAAACTAGTGCTGAGCTGGACTTCAACTGGGAAAGGAATTAGTTTCATAGATAATAATGAAGTCACTCTGTAGCTCAGTTTTAAATTATTTTCCATATAAGAGCCAAACAGTTTATCAGGGAGTGTGCGCATATGCTTAAAATGGTATATATTTTGCATAAATACACATACACACAGAGAAATACTACTATGATTTGACTAATTGTATTATTAATTTAATTTTATAGTGGAATTTAAAAACTAGGAGTTACTTTAGAGGAAGTTTAGTTCAAACCCTTCATTATACATAACCTATGTTACTGTGGTGTTTTTACAATTGAAGTTAAATATAAATATGTTAAAATATGTGCAAAAGCACGTTGTGAGACAAATAACCACTCAGTCATTACAATTACCTATTCATCAGCAAGCCATATTCATTAACAAAAGTTGCTTCTTTATTTATCAGCAGGTTATAAACATATAATAAATTTAAAATAAAAAGCAATATGCATATTTATAAATAACATTTCCTAAATACTAACCAGAAGCTTATAATATGTCTGAACATTTCAGGATGTACCTTATAGAACAACAACATATTCACTGCTAGGGGAAGAGGGTTCGATTTATTGAATGATGCATTATAATTTGGGATTACAGTTTTTACAGCTATTAAAAGCATTAGAAATGTAGAGTCAGGTCATGTGTTTTGATAATTGCAAAACTACGTGTTTACTGAGTATTCTAGAATGATTTATTTTTCTCTACTCATGTTTGTTTTCCAATATGCATTGTTTCTGAAATAAGGAAAAAACTATTAAAAGGATCAGCCTTTGCATATATACAGATGATATAGAAAGCCCTTTTGGTCATTAGATAATGATTTTTATAATTGTTTGACTATTTTCATATACATAACTTACATCGAAGCTGTTGATAATAAACATAATATGAGCTCAATGAAAAATATTTGGAAATATTGAAAAGCAGGAATAAGAATATAACAATTAACTGCAAATATACCACCCAGAAAAACAATACAAAGTACAATAGTTTGGTGATTTTTTTTCTGTATCAAATATATCTCATTTCACCCCCTTTCCCAGTACACATATATACACACATATATACACCTGGATATTTTTATTCATGCATTCTGTCTTACATGCTCTTTGGCCTTTGACAAGTTACTTAACTTCTCTGTGCCTTAGTTTAGTTTTTTTTGTCCTTAAAATATAATAGTAATAACTGTAGAATTGTGAAGATTAAATGATGTAATAAATATAAAGTTTTTAGAGGTGTGCTTGACTTAATATAAAATATTATTAGAGTTATGCTCATGTGTTTTAACATTTTTAAATGATCATACCTTTCTCATTTTTATTTAAAAAATTAGCCATTGTTTGGATCTGGTATTATTTTCAGTAAGGCATAATAATAACTTATATTTTTCCTCTGTGCTGATGGTGGTAAACGGAGCATCTGAAAAATATGTTCCATGCAAAATGGATCTTCATACAGATTTATTTTTTCATTTTGGTTTGATTTTTAAAAAATGATTTTGGCACATCTGCCAAATCCCTTCATAAGATGCTACATTCCTGTTTTTATTTTAGTTTATTTCGTTTATGAAAAGCTCTTTTTTTCCTCCATCTCTCCCGGAGACACTTGGGTCTTCTGCCCCCTGTGCCTCCCTAACCTGAATTATAATGTTGGTGTATATGAAATCTTTACAAGTAAATAGAAAAGGGGAAAAAAATTGAAGGAATCTGCCACTAATAAAAATAAAAGCCATTCTTTTAAATATCTGGATTAAGGAAACTTGTCTTACACACTCTGAAAGTATACCATTTGATAATGGACTATTTTTTCCCCCCAAATTTGGAATAACAGACTTTTTTCATAGAATGGGAAGGCAAAGGCCGGTTTGGGGAGCAGAAAGATGTAGTAAAGCAGATGAAGAAGAATCAGTTTGCAAACATACGATACTATTTAGATTCGTTTTGAAAAGTTAGAAGTTAATAGTTAATGCCTTTTTACAAACTGTCTTTGATACTGTGTTTTGTTTATTCCATCCCAGAAGAAGTTAGCGGTATACAGCAAGATGCAGGACTCTCTGGAAGTCACCCTTCCCAGCAAACAAGAGGAGGAGGAGGAGGAGGAGGAGGAGGAGGAGGAGGAGGAGAAAGACCAGCCTGCCGAGATGGAGTACCTTAACTCTCGCTGTGTCCTTTTCACTTATTTCCAGGGAGACATTGGGTCAGTAGTGGATGAACACTTCTCAAGAGCTTTGGGCCAAGCCAGCACCCTCCATCCAGAATCTGCCATTTCAAAAAGCAAGATGGGGCTAACCCCCCTATGGCGAGGTAAGAATTCCGAAGCAGATGCTCTCCCGGGCACTGTCTCTGTTTCGCAACCGCCTGTACCAGGTTCCAGCTGGAAACTTGCCCCAGGAGGATGGATATCCACTTGCTTTTTAATTTTTAAGGACAGCAAGGAATTTCTTTCAGACAAACAGCTGGATCAGTTTTGTCACATGTGGAATGCAGGGTTGGAAAGGATGCAGTCACACCCCTTAAATTCCTCATGGAAAGTAGTGATGCAACCGGCCTGAGTTTATAGTGGCAGGATCGAGCTGCAAAGCACCATTTCTGAAGCCCCGATGGCCCAATTTGGATCTCTATGTAACAGGCGTGCCTGAATCAGCTTTTAAAAAATTAATTCTTATTCATTCCACGAGGTGCTACGTGGTGATAATAGCAGAGATCTGAGTCTGACCCAGGGATACAGACTTTAAAAGCCTTCTGTGTTTTCCTGACAACTTTCTGTACCTTGCTGTGTTGTAGTGTTAACTCTTTGTAGTGTACACTCTAGGCATTAGTAACTGTATCAAATGGTTTAAAATATTGTTTTTAACCTAAGTAAAACAGTAGACTGAGTCTCCTCTTCTCTCTCTCTCCCCTCCTCCCCTCCCTTTTTTTTTTGTCTCTATATGGAGGTCACAGAGTTGGTTTGACTCTGATTTCTGGCTCACAGAAAATGTTTGGTGACATTTTATTCAGGATAATCACAAGGTTAGAAGAAAAGCAATACATCATTGCAATGATAGTTTCAGAGAAATGTGTTGTAGAAGTGTCTCCTGACCTCACGCATTCATAAAAAGTGTGTAGTAAAATGTTTCTCAAGGTGTGTTTTCCCTGGACCAGGAACTTCTGCATCACATAGGAACTTGTTAGATATGCAAATTCTTGGGTTCCACCCCAGATCTACTGAATCAGAGACCCGGAGGTGTGGCTCAGTAATCTTTGCTTTAACCATCCCTCCCAGTGATTCAGATGCAGGCTCAAGTTTGATCACCATTGATCTAGTTAAAAATACAGGTTGCAGGTCCTCTGGCCTCAGACCTACTGAGCCAGAATCTCCAGAGGAAGGCCCTGGGAATCATAATTTAAGAAATGCTCTATATCAGGAAAGCCTGGCTGCTTGTATTAGGCCACTGGATAAAGGGGGCAGGTGAGCCATGAGTAGTGGTCCCCTCTTAGCCTCAGAGGAATGGTTCTTGCTCCATTGTAGCAGAAAGCCTACACGTGGAATTGCTGGGCCTGATCTGTAGATGCAATCTTTTCCTCCCTCCCTCCTTCCCTTCCTCCTGCCTTCCCGCCCTCCCTCCCTCCTTCTTCCTTCCCTGTCCTCCCCTCCCTTCCCCTCCCCTTCCCTTTCCTCCTCTCTCTTCTTTTTTCCTCCCCTCTCCTCTTCTCTCCTCCCCTCCCTTCCTTTCCCTTCTGTTCCCTTTCCTTCCCCTCTTTCTCTCTTCCCTCTTTTCCTTCTTTCTATTAAATATGAAGAACACAAAGATCAGTGTTTACTTTAAAGGGGAAGAGGATAAACAAACTCAAGTAACAGAGACCTTGATGGTAACAAACTGGGAAGCATACTGGTTATTTGATTAATAAATATTACTAACTTCCTACAAGAACTGAGAATGTAGTCCTTAGAAGCCCATGGAATCAATCAGTGTCTTATTTGAGAGCACATGGTGAATACTTATAATTTGTGTATGCTGAAAGTAGGAAAATTTCCCTGAATTATCTGACTTTAGGAAATAATTTGATGTATCAATAATACTATCAGGAAAATCAGTCTCAGAAGAATAATAGATGGTATGTCTGTTTCCTTCACCATACTGGCATATGCAACCTAGTGATCATTCAATCTAGAATTAGGAGTTAAACCCCAAAATTATACCTAGGTGTGAGAATGATTGTCTATACTTTCATAACCAGTATAGTTTTAGAGGTGGTGCTGGATATGTGCAAAATCCCTACAAAAAGTCAGCATTTTTTCCATAATCTGCATGTTGGAATAGAGAAGATGCTGCATTGTATTGAAAGGGTGGATAATGGTAATTTTTCATAACTATTATTTGCATTTTCTAAGTATTATCTTAAATGTAGTCCTCAAATCTGTCTCCTGTTTCTTTCATTTACTTATAGAGCAAATATATATTAAGCCCCTACTATGTGCTAGACATTGTTCTAAATATTGGAAATATATCTGAGTGTACAGAACCTAACAAGCCTCTAATGCTCATGGAATTGATGTTTTAGGGGAAAAGGCAGGAAATATGGAAATATATAATGCAATGCAAGGTGCAGTTTTATTTAGGGTGAGAATGATAGCCCTAAGACCATTACATTTCTCTTCCCCAAGCTATTCATATGATTTCCTGAAGGAAATAGAATGTTCATCATGTGAATGTCTAGGGCAAAATAGTTATATTCAAATAGTACCAAGTTTCTGAAGGATTAAATTTAGATGGTTCAATGAGAAGAAAAAATGCTGGTAAAAGTGGAATCAAATGAGGAGTGATCAGTAGAGACCAGAATTTTTTAGAGCTTTTATGCTGGTTTAGTTTAGCAGAGCAGCCAAGGCAAACACTGCATGCTCTTCACTTTCCAATTTCCATCTCCTTCTCCCACTAAGTTACTTATGTTGTATCTAGTTATCTCACATCATTTTTCCTGAAACTTATGGCAATGCATTTCTCTATGGCAAATCTGAAATAAATATGACTTCAATGACCAAATGACTGAATTAATTAGCCACATTCAAAGCATGTATCTTGGATTAGAAAACAAAAATGTCCTTAATAGAGTATTGGTAATAAGTTGTATGGAAACCTTGGGAACAATTTCTTATTTATAAAATAAGGAGGTTGAATTAAATGATTACTGAAATCTTTTCTCCTGTAAACTTCTGTGATTCCAAATGTATCATTTATTTTCCATTTGCAAACAGAACATTGCCATATTTGTCTCTGGTTGTGAATTAATCAGCTTTAGATAAATATATAAAATTTGGATAAGATTCATGGAAGAATGACAAAATGCAACTAAAGGTTTAGACAATATTTTAAAGAAGAGGTACAATAAAATGAAATTCTTGTGTCTAGCAAAGAGAATTACTGATAATTTAATATTAATGGCCAAGGGTACACACATTTGGAAAATACACTGTCTTTGGAGTCTGGTTATCTTGGGTTCAAGCCTGGCTTTATCATTTTCTTGTTGTGATGTGATCTTGGATTAATTACTTTCAGTCTCTCTGATCTCAATTTCCTTAACTGTTACATATGTTTATTAATATCCATTTCCTAAGGTGATTATAAATAATTTTTGGTACTGAATAGAAAAAATTTAGTACAGGTCTTGCTGCAAAGTGCTAAACAAAGGTCATGTGCCTTTTCTCTCTTATATAAGTTTCCACTCACTTTTCTCATAGAAAACAAACCTTGAGTCTTTATCCAAAACATTGTTTTCTAGAAGTTTGTACTTCTGGAACCCAACACAATGCCTTGGACAGAGTAAACACTCAAAGCTACTGATAATATTGATGAAGGCAGCAGCAATACTTGATACAGAAGCTGTTAAAGGAAAGGGTCTAATTCATGGTGGTGCTACAACAAATGCTACGGTGCTACAAAAGAGTTTAACACTGAATTATGTTTTATTGCGGAATATATTTCCACTATAATCTTTAGACAAAGGACAGTGTGTCAAATAATATTTGTATTTTGAGTATGTATCTTTTTGATGGAGCTAGGAAAGTTCTGTTTAGGTGTTTTGTAGCTGTTAGGCCAACAATTTATTAGAGGAAATATTTGTGCTTCATTTGG
This sequence comes from Tolypeutes matacus, assembly GCA_026826555.1. Lineage (NCBI taxonomy): Eukaryota > Metazoa > Chordata > Mammalia > Cingulata > Chlamyphoridae > Tolypeutes > Tolypeutes matacus. The sequence continues at coordinate 9,616,206 of JAKSZT010054350.1, forward strand.
CACATCTCATCAATTATCTTTAATCCCGCTTTTACCTTGCGTTCCAACAGGGATTGAATAAGGTTTCCTGGATAAGAAAACCTAATGAATCTGTATATCAACACATCAATTTCATTGCCTGAATATTATAGAAAGTGTGTGTGTGTGTGTGTGTATGTGTGTGTAGGGAAAGGGAGTAGTTTAGGCAAAGCAAAATATATCACAGACAAAAAAATTACTGAATGGTAAAGTTACTGATTTTTTTTTCTTTTTTCTTGTTATATTTGCAAAGTAAATATTTGTTGGTTGATTCATCTACATAATCTGCTTAGAGCAATTAATTATGAGAAAAACCTCTCAATATGAGTATTAACTTTAGACAGCAGAGGAAAAAATGACAAAGGAAAGAAGGAGGGTCTGTTTCATGAGCTGGCTGACATTGTGAGGGAGAAGGTTGTGCTGAATCTGCAGGAGCCACTGGAGGTTATCACTGCTAGGAAGTTTAGGACAAATGCATGGGAGAAAAGTGAGGCCTGATTTACATCATCCTACTGCCTCCAAGGATAATGGGTGCCTTTGTCACCTGTTGAAACTCTTTAGAGCCCTGAGACCCATTGTAAGTAACTCTAGTACAAGTTAACTAGAGGGCAAGTTTTGTACAGAATATCAATGCCTAATTCTTTTTTTTTGTTTTTTTGTTTTTTATATATATATTTTTTTTCAATGCCTAATTCTTAAATGACAGAAAAAGTTGGGACACAAGTGATTTTACCTATGACCCAACAATTTATTTTAACAGGAAGCAGAATAAGGGGATGGGAATTAAAGCACCCACCCTTTTAATTGATCACTGAGTAGAAATATTTTACTGAGGTTAAAAGGTAAATGTTATCTTTTAAAATTGTGGGTGTTTTAAAAGATTAGCATTTATTCTAAGAATGTCTTCTCTGGATATTTTTAAGATAACTTAAGATAAAGTTTCTACAACATTTTATTGTCCCATTTGTACTTTTAATATAATTTTTACTTTTTTTCATAGTTGATTAACTTGTAAAATTCTTAAATTTTTAAATTGTGAATTTTTTCTTGATTAACTTGTTTGCCCTTAGATTTGCTCAAAGAAACATTTTGGGTAAATATAGATTGTATCCCAGTCACTTTGAAATTGAATGAACCACTTGATGATCCATGTCAGACCTTCCCATGTGTGTAAGATATATTGCTGCTATAAATAAGATGCTTTGTTTATACTTTGGGTTGTATTGGGTATTGTGTCAGTTTTGTTTTCTTTGTTTGGAAATAAAACTGTGGGTGTGTATGTGTGTGATATTTTTAAATCCTAAATGCAAAATGAACCGAAGTATACTTAGGATTTTTATAGTTTTTAGATGGTATTATCCAAAAATTGAGTACGATTGGGCCCAATGGTACCACGGAGTGTTAATATCATTCAGTTCTGAATTGCACCTAACCTGAAAAGTAATATTGCATGAAATATATCGTGCACAGTTTTTCATATGCTTTTTCATCCAGCAAATGTGGCTGTGATTAAGTACTCATAAGCGAAAAGTCATGTAATGAAAAAATTTACATACATATGAAGTAAGTGCACTGATTCCCAGGCATGCAACAAAGCATATCATCTGTTTCTTTGTATCAAGATTTTTTTTTTAAACTAGCAAGATACCAAATAGTGGTTTTTAGGTATAGACTTGTTCATGAACATATTTTCTATTCAATATTGTTTTACTTACTTGTAAAATACAGCAGTGTTTTTGAAAAGTGCTGCATAGATTTCTACAAACTTTATATTAACCTCAGGAGACACATCGACTGGGAAATATTAAGTTGCTTCTAATTTTATTTTTCTCTGGGGTATTTTAATGTTTTGTTCCATCTTTATGGAGTACACTTTAAAAAACAGATTTCCACTTCAAATGATAATATGTTCACTAATCACATTAAAATACCTCATAAATAAGACAATATTTTTTGGTAAGGAATTTGTCCATTTTTCACATTTGTGTATTCATATCTTATAGATTGGATTGGTTCCATGTGCATAGAAATGAAAAGAAATAAAAGGAAAATATCCAGAGAAATAACATACTCTCTACTCCTGACATTTTAATGAGGGACTCTATCTCTGGCAGATACTTGTGGGTTGGGGTTCAGCAATTTTCATAATGGCATTCTGGCCCTACTAGGAGATTTAAGTTAAGAGCAGAAAAAAGGGTTTATTCCCAAAATTTGGAGCTATGAGAGCAAAGAGGTAGTGATTCGGTGGTGGTAAAACCATACTGTAGTATGAGGAGCCTCTATAAACTCCTATGGGGTGTAAACTTTAAACATTAACAACTTTTATTTTTGGTGTGACAGAAATATTCTTCAAATGGCCATCATTTAAGACAAATTGAAATTTCTTCTCAGTTTCTATAATTGTCCTTCTTGTTTAGCAGTCATTTTTCATATGTCAAATGAAAACAATTGTTAAATAAAACATATTTGCTCCTCATGCCAGTAAGTTTCCTTTTAAGTGCCATTTTCAGATAGGTTGCAGTTGTGACAAAGGAAAATCATTTTATTAAAGTTTTGTGCAGACTGAAGATCTGAAAAACAGAATGGACTTCCTTCCACTGACTCTTTAATAACACCATTTCCTAGGATTTCTCAAGGGTTTTCAGATCCATGGGGATACTGTGAGAGAGCGACTTGAATGTGAGACTGTGATTTGCTGTTTGTTCACAGGATAAACAGGGTGAATGATGATGGCTCTGGAGTAGGACTGAGAAGGAAAGAATGAAAGAGTTTGCAGTGCTAGTGCCACAGCCTTTAGGGAAGCTGGAGAAAGGAAATATTTGAGCACCACAATGATAGCCTCACTATGTTAGTCAAATGGCATGTGGGGTGTTTGATTCAAGTTATATAAACGTTCCCCGAAGCAATAAAATTTTGTCCTGGATATTTACAACATGAGAACATGGATTTGTCAGACTTTGAATATTTTTATTTCAAACTACTTCTTAGGGTATCTTTATTTAATGGAAATATCTAGTAAGGTTATTTTATGTGGACTTGTTATGACAATCTGTTTTATTGTACATGCATGCCTAATGTGTTTAGGAACTTATCATTGTTTATAGATAGAAATAATCCATAGGTCACTTCACAGAAGAAGAGAAGTATGGAGCTAGAAAATAACTGGAATTAAATTAGATGAAATGCCTCATTTGTTGGTTGAAGAAACAGATTTAAAAAGATCAACAGATTTATTTGAAATCATAAAATGAGGTAGGGTGAGAGCAAGGATCAGAGTTAAGCTCCCTAGACTCCCAGTTTTGTGCTCATTTAACTTTACCATATTGTAGGCAATAGGCTATAGCTGGAGATATTGATCTTCTAAACACAGATCCCACAATACTGTGATCCCCCTCAGGATAGAATCCACCTTCAATGCCATGGCCAACAATCTCATATTTTACCACCTTCTACTAAGGAACTCTTTTTCGTTTCTCAAATGCTACATTTCTTTTTGGCAATTTATGGCTTTTTTTTTTTTTTTTTTTTTTTTTACCAATGCTATTTGACTTGCCTAAAATACTCTTGTCTATCTCTTCATAGTTCTAGCCCCTACTCACTTAGTTGGCTTCAACCTAGCCATCACATTCTTAGGCCAGTTGGTGCTATCTCTCTGTACTTTGTGAGAGCACCTACCATGTCATATTTCATACCTCTCTGTCCCCCATCAGATTGTGACTAAAACCATGTCTGCCTGGTCATACATGAATCCCTATGTTTAGTACATAGTAAATTATCTATGTTAGATGTTGAGTGGAGAAATTGAATCCATGCAGAATTGGGGAAGTTTCTCCCACTTTCTTCCTTATTTATTTCTAAGTCTTATTCTTTTTTTTTTTTTTTTTTTTTTAAA
>JAKSZT010054350.1:10276500-10327887 GCA_026826555.1 Tolypeutes matacus
TCTATCTATCTATCTATCTATCTATCTATCTATCTATCTATCTATCTGGAGAACCCTGGCTAATAACTAAAAGAAAGAGATATGGGGAATGGAGCAGAGTTTCTTTAGGTTGGATTATGAAAAAAGGCCTTTCTTAGAAAATGATGTTTGAAATGAGGCATGTCAGGAGAGGGACAATCATAGTAAGACCAGAGGATACTTCAGAATAAATTGGCATATTCAGGAATGATAAAGGAAATAAGTGGGCTCCAACACAGTATAAATAGAAAAGTATAAAATGAGGGTTGAGAAAAATTGTACAGTAATTGATCATGTAAGGCAGGGATTGCCAAACAAGCTTGTCCCATCATCAGATAGAGGAATTGATAAAGCACTGGTTACTGGGTCACAACTCTGAATTTTCTGATTCAGTAAGTCTGATATAGGGTAAAAAATTTGTATTTCCAACAAGTTCTCAGTTGATACTCCTGGTCTGTAGACCCTTTCATGAAACTTACGATGTAGGCTTTGAAACTAGGACAAAATTTTGGATTTTATTTTATTGTTTCTAAGTGCAATGGAAAACATTAGATGTTCTTAAGCTTTAGGCCCTTGGCAAAAAAAATGATTGGGAAAGATGGAGAAGGTGGTGAAAACATAGTATACTTTCAACCTATTTGTATCTTTGAACCTAAAATGTTGTCTCCTATAGATAGCCTATAGTGAGATGTCATTTTTTTCTGTCTTTTTTTTTTTAATCCAGTTTGACAACCTCTGCTTTTTGATTGAGTTGTTTTATCTATTCATATTTAATGTTATTATTGATATAGTTGAATTTATGTCTCCATTGTGCATTGTTGGTTTTTTGTTAGTTAGTTAGTTTGTGTTTTTTTTTTGAGTTACCAGGGGCCAAGTATTGAACGTGTGGCCTCCTATGTGGGAAGCAGGTGATCGACCACTGAGCAACATCGGCTTCCCTAAGTTGTTTTTCTTTTTTCTTTTTTTATCATTTGTTTTGCTTGATATTCATTTTTGTCTTTTCAGGAAGCAACAGGAACTGAACCTGAGACCTCCCATGCGGGATGTGGGACCTCAACTGCTCCCAATTGTGTTTTATTTTTGATATTTCTTATGATTTTGTTCCTCTGTTCCCACTTTACTAACCTATTTCCTGTTATGTGGAGAATTCTGTTATAACATTCTAATTAATTTAATAATTTAACTGTTTTTTGAGTTATTTTATTAGTGGTTGCTCTAGGGCTTACAAAGCACAGTATACTAAAATAGATGACAGAGATTGCTATAGGAAATACTGCCCCAAAATATCAGTAGCTAAACACAATGAAAGTTATTTTTGTTCACATGTGTATGTTAGGCTGTTAATCTTTAATGTGATGATCCAAGGATTTTAGGTATCTCTCATACCTAAATGGATGGAGAAATGTGCCTTCTCCATCTCTGGGGCTTCAGAATCCTTTGATTTTAGCCAATGGATGTATAAAGAAAAGTTGAGTAAAGTCCACTTGCTTCCAAACCACCTGATCTCAGAAATAATAACCTTCATTGTGACACATAAACGATTGACAAGAATTTGCCATAGACCTCTCCCCACCCCCAGCAGCCTTTATCCCCAATTCCTGTACCTTCTCTTCTCTGGCTGGAAAATCACAGCAACAACTCGACATGTGGGAGAGAAGCCTAAATATTTGGCAGACAACAAGCTGATTCTGTCATGCAAAGACCCATTAGGAAATAATTTCAGTAATTTAGGCTAGAAATTATAATGGCTTAGAATAAGTTATTAATAGGAGAGATAGTGAAAAGTGGATAGATTGAGAATATTTTATAAAGTTAGAATCAATAGTTTTGATGTGGAGATGTGAGATAGATCAAATATAGAGGATTCCTAGGTTTGGGGCCATAGCTATGCTATAGTGGTGATATTTACTGCTTTGCCCAAAGACCAAGAGGAATTAAGAAAGAAATAATGAATTAGTATTTGATATTTTAATTTTTGTGCTTATTAAACATGCAGATGAAAATATAAAGCAGACATCTGGTGACTCGAGAATTCATTTAAGAGGTGAGGTCTAGATATATATACATGTAAGTTATTGGCATAAAAATAATACTTAATGACATTTTCTAGTTCAATAAAGAATGGAAGGCAGCCCCAACATCTTACCAATATTTTAGAGGATACACAGAGAAGTACATGTAATGAAGGAGACTTAGAAAGAGCTGCCAGTATAGTAAAAGGAAGACTTTGAGTATTTCTTGCCATGGAACCCAAGGGAAAACAGGATTTGGAGAAGGACAGAGAAGTCAATTATGTTGAATGTTTCTGACATGTCAAGTAAAACAAAGAAACTAGGAACTTCATTGGTGACCCTGATAAGTACAGTTTAATCTCCACAACTTTCAGGACTTTGTGAATACCTCAACAAACAGTTTTCAGTAGAAATAATACTATATGACTTCCAAAGATAGATCATGAAAAGGCAACATGGTTTCTCCTTGGCTCTCTCTCTGTATCCCAGCCACAATGCTGTCAGGAAGCTCAAACCAAGCCATGGGCAAGTACCACATGGAGAACTCCACATGATCAGGAAAAAAGGCCCTCGTCTAATAGTATCAGTTGCAGGATACATTAATGAACAAGCCATCAGAAGATTCCAGATCCCAGCCTTCATGTCTTTCAGCTGAGACCTATACATCATGGAAGAGAGACAAAACATAATGCTCAAAATTTTTGAGCATAATAAACAGTGGTTTTACTTCTCTAAGTTTTGGATTACAAATAATGCAGCCATAGTAACTAGAATATATATATGGAGTTCACAGAATAACCAAGAGGACTGTGTAACCACATGGCTAGAGATAGGGGATAAGAGAGGGCAGGAGCGGCAAAATGTGAAGGGCCTTGAAGGACTTAGGCTTTTACTGTGAATGAGATGGAAGGCACTGGAGAGTTCTAAGCAGAGGAGTGACATGATCTGATCTGTCAATATGTTTACTTCTTCCTGAGATGGCAAGTTCTTGGCATCCATTGTATTCTATGTTAAAATGAAACCCAATCTTCTTGCAGTAACTTCTTGCCTTGCAATGAACTTCTACCTCACTTTCCATGCAAATGTAATCATAAGGTTGTAGCAAAAAAAGCTATGAAATACAGGAGACATTTCTGTATTATTTTCAGTACTCTTTTCTTCTTTGAAGGAATTTACTCACAGAAAACTATTATTCACCTAGATGACACCCCTAATATTTATCACTGCTTCCTAACTATGCCAAAGAATAATAAATTTTGAACAGAGAATACTTTTGTTGTATTGCAGATTCTGATCTAAATTAAATACTTGAGAAGAGAAAAACGCTTTTGTAATATCATAGTTCCCTTAAACTCCAGCTCAACTGTTTTGCTCCAGCTCTACATGTCTGCTTGAACAATGCTCAAGCAATTGGTTAAAAATTTAAAAATTCAAGAGCATGCTACTCTGAAGTACTCTTTAGAAATGCTTCTAGACAGTAATGGTTTGTTTGCATGATGATACATATTTTTCTCATATGAGAAATAGTGTACTGTAATATTTTTTATTTTACCACAGACTTTTTATGAAGCATATTATTTTTCATAGATGACCAAACCGTAATTTGCCATAACTGCAAATATTGAATGTAATAATAATCTCTAAACTACTTGAATTTCACATCTATTATGAAGTTTGTAAATTGAGTGATAGGGAACCTACTATAGTTAAATGGTAAGCAATACTGCAGTCCTTCTCACATATTTCCCATAATGTAAAAAACATGTTTAATGAAGAAGGAAGATCTTAATGCAATGTATTCTACCCTTGATGCCTGCAAGTACTTGGGTTTGCAAGACATAAAATCAAATTTGAATATGAATTTTTCCTATTAATAAAAAGGAATTGTACCATATCACAGAGAAACTGGAAGACAGCCAGTCTAAAAATTGAACTTAAGTAACCACATCTTTAAATTATGCATTATAATGTTTTAATTTGTATTTAGACACCTATCTAGATTTTTCAATGGTGTAACAATTTTCACCAGAACAAATATGCTTGGATATAAAGCTAATAATGTTGCTTAAAACAATTTAAATATATTCAGAATGAAAAGCATAAGTTGATTTTCACAGTGCACTTCTATTAGATATTTACAGCCAAGGGTAGAGAGTCACTAATAGACAAAAGAGATTTTTTCACTTACAGGTGCAATCAACAGAGTTCAAAACATGAAGTCAAAATTCATGATTCCAGTCTCAAAAGAGCACCATGGATGGTCTAGAAATTTTATTTTCTGTTTCATGTTCATACATGTGTTACACATGGGCTTTGATTGCTATATCTGTTATATTCAACTAATTATGGAAACCATCAGATAATATATATAAATCGTGTCTTCTCTAGATAAAATGCACATTGAGTGGAAAACAAATTCAATTATTTATTTCTCCTGTAGACAGTGAGAACTTAATTATATACATTTTCCCTTTGTGTGTTGTCATGTCGAATCTAGAAACTGCCAGCAGAATCCTGTGTCTCAATATTTTTACAAACACTGACTGTTCGAGTTTGCCATTGAATAAGCCAATCTGAGGATATTATATTCTCTAAAATGTACAGACTACATATGTAAGTAATATAGACCCTAAATGAAGGAACCCCTTGTAACCAAATCCATGAACATGAGGCAGGTTATTTCAGGAATGACCTTGAAGATCTAGATAAAGTCATTTTATTAAAAAATAAATGCTTTTATTAAAAAAAAAAAAATACAGTGCTAGATTACCTGAAGCAGATTTAAACCATTCAAAGATGTGACTAAGGATTTCTATAGAAGTCAAAGCATTGAGTCATAATAGAATGCAGCATGGATAAAATAAAGGACTTCCTCTATCATCAGACATGTGAGCCTTTTGTTTTCTGCCATTTGCAGTTTATGAAGGAACTAAACTTGTTTGAGGTAAAGTTACTAACAATAACTTTGGTTATACAGTGGTTATTGACTTGGCTTTATGAAAACAACTGTCTCTATCTTCTTTCCCTCCAAGGAGGTTTTACTAAATTTTACTTTTTATTTATATATTTTGGGTTGTTTTCTAATCAGTGATGCCATTTTTTTGCCTTTGTGGTAAGGATCAATGATTCAGATATAACCAAATAGAATGAATGGAACTTGATGTTTATATTTTTAATTTGTTTCAGATTTCTCAATTAAATCTAAAGTTGGATATACTTTTGGGGAATCTATCTATCTACCTACCTACTACCCACCTATCTACCTATTTTCCTACCTATCTTTCTATCTGTCCATTCATGTGGCTAGATAGCTAGCAAATTAGCCAGTTATTTTGTAATATTATTTTTAAAACATTCATATTAATATATGAGCGATATTATACAATTCTGGATGGCATATTACCTGATGATGTGCAGCAGAAAGGAGAGAGCATGGTGTCATAAAGAGAAGGATAGCATAAATTTGTACCAAAAATGAGGAAGGTACTGGTTAAAGAAAACCAGAGCAGGAATTTGAATGAGCAATAAGGGGCAACATATTTATTTAAATACCATACTTGGTGAAGAAATATTTTTTTTTACTTTACAGTGGTAAAGTAAAAAAACACAAGCATGTTCCCCCTTGTTAAGTAGGCTTTCAATAAATGTTATTTATATGATTGATTTTACTTTTCCATATCCATTTCTGAAATGTCATAAGACCATAAAAATAGCTTCAAGAAGGTTATGGCCTTAATTTGATTATTTTTAAGAAGAATCTCAAACTATTCATTATCTCCTACTTTGAATCTTCTTTCTTATAGTTCTTACTCCTTCACTATTGTGGATCTCCATCATTCAAAGATTCAGGATTTTTAGAGAATGCTGAGCATAGGATCTTTTACCCTAGATAAAAGGATTTTGAAAAAAAGCATCAGGAAATACCAAGATAAACAGGAAGGAGACAAAAGAGGATGAAGTTAGGAGAAGAAGGGGGAGATATTCCTGTAGTTCTGGGTTAAAAGTAATCTTTAGGAAGTAAAGACTTGGCAAGAGAGAGAGGGGCTATTGGGTAGAAATTTAATATTACTGCTAATTGGCTGCTGGAGGAAAATTAGAAAGAGAGAAGGAAAATGTGAGTATGAGGAAAGAAAAGAGAAGGGAAAGTGGAGTAACAATGGAGAATGGAGAATGGAGTTCTGCACCTTGATTGGTTTGGGGAGGGGGGTGCAGAGGCCAGAGGAGGAATTAGGTTAAAGAGAATGGGTGATTAAAGCAAAAAGTAAGGAGAATAGAGAAGTAAGGCATTTAAGACATTCAAGGCATATATTTTTCACAGTAACTTCATTAAGAATTTTCTTTGTTGAAATGTGGTATTCAGAATGTATGATTATATCTATTTATAATAACAGAAATGTTTAGATCTCTCAAGGATTATAAACTCACTGAAGGCAAGGACATTTACAAGCCCTGCAACCAACATGAAATGTAATTATATTTACCTAGTGGAAGTTTAGTAAATATGAGATATTTCATTATGGTAACCTAGATTATGTAACTTAATTTGTAATAGCAGTAGAAGCTGATGACTATTAATGAGTAAAGCTATAAGTATAAATCAGCATCTTCTTCATTAAGACAGCAGGGTGCTGTAACCACTAATAACTATAAATAATAATAAAATCAATTAACCACAGTTAAAGGAGTATCATATTGAAGAGCACAGAAGGGACCCTTGCTCTAATTAAGTCCTACTCCTTCCCAATGCAGAAAGTTCTTGTACAATAATATCCATTACCAGGCAGTTCAATTATTAGGAAGGATTTTCTGACCTTGAGCTGAAAACACTGCCTCCGCATGTCTTCACTTTCGTTATGCATTCCAATGGTTCATACAATAAAATTACTTTCTTGTTCAAATAGCAGAATTTTATAATTTTTTGATGAAAGTCATAATGTTTTACTAATCTATTTCTCCAACAAAACATCCCTAGTTATTCATCATATCACATAATTTCACATCCTGAACTGTAAGATTTGGCATGCTTTAGTCTGATTTTTTTTTCTTAAAGTATGCTATTACGATTAAATTCCTTCTAGCAACCAATCTTGTTTTTATGCACTATGCAGACAAATAGGAAAAAAAATAAATACTTTAAAAATCACTTTCTGAGAGGTTTAGGTAATATGTCCTTAATTGATACTATATGTTAGTCAGGGTGTATAAACAGTTGATGGAGAAACTTCCTGAGAGGAATTTGGAAATAGCTGATGAAAACTCAGCATTGCTTTCTGGGTCACTGAAAGTCAGTTTTCACAGTAGGCTTTCAGTAATTTGAACTTGAATTTACAGAATATCAGGTTTGCCCAAATTCAAGTGTAAGTGCAAAGTGTAAAAAATCATTGTATTTTCTGCTATTTTGGTTTATTCCACATATGTGTACTCTTTCCTTAAAGCTGACATCAAGAATTAATTGTGCATATACTGATATATTCATATATCTTTATTCATTGCACTGTAAAACTAAATGACAATTAAAAAAGGTTTTGAGGAAAATAAAATCATAAACATAAATTGTAATTTATGGAATAATGTGTTTATACTCCTGTAACAAAGAAAACAAAACAGCTTGTTTAACATATAAGCCAGGGAAACTCTGATAAGCTAGGGAAGGTAGACTATATTCAAAGGAGAGCCAGCACTGATTAATTATTTTACAGCATTCTTCTAACAAGTTGTCTTGAATGACTTCACTTAATCATTATGTCACTTACTGCTGTGTGACCTTGGGCAAGTTGCTTAGCCTTCTGGACACCAGTCTCCTTTTCTCTAAAAGTAAGACACTAACTTTGACAAACTACAACTTCACTGTCCCAAATGTACATATGTTTCACGATCTGAAAATGTACTGATAATTTTTATATGAACTAGTCAGCAAACGCTAATAAATTTAATGTATTCCACAAAAACATGGAAATATCTATTTAATTAAAAATGAAACATTTCATTTATAGATACTATTTTCTGAAGCTTTACAAAAGGCAGCTATACTCTTAAATAAATAAGAATAAAGATAAAATCCAGGGTGAAATAAAAAGAAAGGTTATAATAAGAAAATATTATTATATCTTGTTTAAAATATATTCAGATGTCTTCATCTTAATCTGAACATGGATTTTATAATCCTTAAACTTTTAAAAGGCAAACTTTCAGTTCTTTAAGAATATACATGATTTAGCTTTATCTAGATTACATCTAACAGTAGCCATTGCACAAGAGATGCTCAATGATTCCTTCATGAATGAATTATGCACAGCTTACAGGAACTTTTATTGTAAACCATTGCTACCCGTTAAGAAGCAGTAAAGCATGTTGATTAAGAGAATAGATTTTAGAGCCGCATTAACATGGTCTAAAACATAGCTTTGATGATTGCTAGCTATTTGCCCTTGGGCAATATCTTGAACTCTCTTTGACTCAGTTTCTTTATACAGCTTTTATATATATAAATGTTACATATGTAGAGAAAATAAAACAGTGCTTTGTAATACTAAATGCTATAAAAGTGCAACTATTACAATACCATCAATTGTTATTATCTTTTACTTTTCTTATTAAATACAGAGGAAACTAGAGTTTTTGATGACTTTTAACCTTACATATTTAGGCTATAGCTTTCACTAGTAATACTAAAAAATTTGCTTTGTTTTCTTTTAACAGGAAAAACTAAAAGGACATTTATATTTAACTAAGAATAGATCATTAAAATATGCCTGCTACCCCATTTCAGCTGTTTACAGTAAATGATGACTTTATAACAAGAAGTGAAACCCCCATGTCCAGATCTGGAATCAAGACATTTATGCACCCGTACAACAAATATTCATTAAACTCCTTTATGCACATGATGCTGAACTCCCTGTTCTCAGCCATAGTTAGATAAATATGAGAATATTCCTGCCCTCAAACAATTTATACTCTAGAGAAGAGATAAGATATATAACATGCTTTCATAGTCATAAATTACAAGGCAAAAAGAAACCCCAGGAGAATGTACTTTGAAAGTTGAAAGGAAAGAAATACATTCTACTGGGAGGTTGTAGGGAGAGTTCTCAAGAAAAGCATGGCACATATGTGAGGTGGCATTTTCAGTTGAGCAGCAAAATGAAAACGATGAGCATTCCAGACAAAAGGAATAGTCTGAGAAGAGGTAGAGGGGAAAAAAAAGTGATGGGCAAACAAAAGCAATCAGATGGTGCTGAATCCTCTTGAGTGACATTAAAATAAATTAACAAACGTTCCTTTATAGAAATATTTCTCTTATTGAGAACTGCCAATCAGAAGGGACACATGTTTCCACCTCCAGCGGGAGGGATCCCACCACATGAAGGGTCGCAAAGAGCATAACAATGACTGCCATTAAGAACAGTAGTCCTAGGGTCGAACTCACTACATGGCTTGCAGTTGTCAGAGCTGACTTTCACAGTCACTGGATGGGGACAAAACATTTATTCACAAAGGGAAAAGGGTCAGGTCTGCAGGCCAGCTTCAGTAGTGGGCATCAGTCAGGTTGGCCAGTCAGTTTCTATCTGCAGCCAGACACAGGGAGGTGTCATGAGCACACCATATTGTGCCACAAAGGATGTCGTTCCCTCCCCACTGGGAACAGCAGATATAGGACCCTGGGGGTGAGCCAGGGACCATAAAACTTATAAACCTGAGTCTAGGAATGCTTCTATGCACTCAGGGAAAAGGGGGAAGGAATGCACAGGCAGATCACTATCTGCTGTAGGCTGTCAAGGAGACCCAAGAAGGAGTCAGCCCACGTTCTCATTCCATCCTAGGAGCCAGGCTAACATGTCTTATCAGGAGCACAGGATTTATTGGTGGTTCACAGAGAAAGGCAACAAACCACACCCAAATTCTACAAGAACATGAAATCTTACTAAAGGCCTGAGGAAAAGAAGATAAGAGAAGAAGAGAAAGAGAGAGGAGAATTTTCATAATAATAATAATATAGCATTTTTATATCTGGAGAGAGTAGTTGCCTCAGTAGTTCTGATGGGCATTTTATACTGAAACCAGTAGCATTATTCTCTTACTAAAATATAATGGCACCGAGAAAAACATTTTTTTTCCCACAAAATTAAGCAGTTTCATGAATCTGCTAAAGAGTATATGGTCAACGCTAATCTCGTGACTTAATCCCCTCTTTGGGGTCTCTTATTCTATTTGGGGTTATCTAGCTTTGCCTCCAAGCAGGACTACAACTAAACCGTGTAAGACAAATGGATTACTGGCCTAGTCAAGATTTCTAGGGAAGTCATTTCCACAGACTTTCACCATTAATCAAAATAACCAGCCCTGGAATTTAAAAGGAGGCAGTTAAAGTAACCCAAGTGGACAAAAGTTATTGGTAAACTTTTATTTTTTAACCAATGTCTGACAATGATTCCATTCCTTTTCTAATAAGACTATGCCTGCTTGAAATAGTTTAATAGACATAGTAGCTGATTTGATTACAAATAAACTACTAAATCTCTATATTTTGAAAAGCATTTTTTCTTTCTTGCTGCAAATGAAACTCTACATTCTAAGGAAACATAAATAAAATATTTTGCATACTATATTAGACTCTTCTGAGATGTAGAACCTAAGCTTCCCTTTGTTTTTGAATATGTCTTTTTCCTTTATAATCTTTTAGTCTTAAAGTCATCAGTGGTGACTTTTCCCCCAATCACATCAATCCTCAAAGCAAATAAAACTGTTTTCTAAGCAATAATGTGAACTTTTACAAAGGGAAAAGGTATATACCACAAAACAGAATTTAAATAAAATATAATAAAACCAAGTTCCTTACCTGACTTGTAGTATTTAAACTTATTGTGATGCCATAAACCAGAGAAGCCATAAATTCCCACATAAGACAGAAAAGTCCTCCCTGTAGGTGCATCTTAAACCACACGTGCACATTCCTAAGCAGGAGAGGTCTCTTTACTAAACTAGTCCTGCTACATATCTGTAACTTCAAAGTTACTGATCTTGCAAATGGCTCTGTACCTTCCTTGTTCTTACCAGGTATATCCCCTTGTAACCTGCAAAGCAGCACAGGGTGCTACTCTGAGTGCCCTGTGGCCACCCAGGACCAGCTTCCTAATTTGTAAGTTCCCTAATAAACAGTTACTATTTTGCTCTGTGGAGTAGCCTGCTTCGTTTTTCAGTCTTAAATGCTCATAGAACTGTGGCAGAACCATTCTCTAGGTTCATGGCCAGACACTTATCCAATCATCTGGTTTTGCAGCTAATTTAATCTTTTTATCTATTGTAATTTCCTGCTGAAGTTAACAACTTCTCCCTGTGCATCAAGAAGAGACATCCATTTCCATGATTTGTAGGCATGTACCCTCTACTTCATGGCATCATTCCCATTCCTTATCATAATGCCACCCTATCCTTAAAAGACTCCTTAAAAATTCCTCCTGCTCTGTGATGTCTTCCTCTAGCCAGAATAATGACAATAGCAGGGTTTATCTAACTATAGCTATATTATTACTTATTAGTTAACATAGTTCAGGAAGTGTGAGGAATGTAATGCAAGCATTAACTCATTTGTTCCAAAAGATAGCCTATGTGCATTGCATTACAATCACTAATTTGAAAATGAAAACACCGATAGTGAATAGGAATAATAACATTTTCTAACAATTATTGGGTCTTAATATAGTTTAGGCATTATTCCAACCACAGTTCATCATCCTCTTTTTATTACTGAAGCTTATCCAATGAAATAATAGATTAATTATGGGCAAATATTTTTGAGGTAGTCTTTGGTTTCCATGTCCTTGTGAAAAAATTCCCTATAATTTATGGACATTTAAAAAATCCTGATGGCAATGACATTTTCTTCTCTGAGTAGAGAGTACCTTTTGAGAGATGAACAGTATAGAGTAGTGACTCATATTTAGAATTTTTTACTGAATTATTAACAGTATATTGGTGTTATATTGATATTTCTAAACAATGTAGGAAGTGTGCCGAGCTTGGTGGTCAACAACCTTATTCAAAATAGCTGTTGAAGATTCTCATTAACTCTGACCCTGATTATATACTATATCAGAAGATTTTACACACACACAGACACACACACTACCCATGTAGTTATTTTAGGTATATGACTAATAATTTAGTTTCTTTGAGTTAGATTTACTTTTAAATTCAATAATATGATTAAACTAGTGGACCTGGCAAGGCCCAGACTGTCTCCAGTTAAATTTTAGACTAATATTAATGATCTCTCTACATTTTAGTAAATTTGGTTAATTATATTTATTAATGCTTTCTCAGTCCTGTAGTAGAAACTGAAACTACTTATAGTACAATAGACAGAATTAATAATTACCCATATGGAAAGAAAAGTTAAATATTTAGTTCTTTACTTTATGTAAAAGTTGATGTGTATATCATTCCAAATCATATCCCCTCTTTTAATTCTCAGCTAAAAATAAATAAATCTGTAAATTGTAATAAAAATCCACTAAAAAAGAGACCAATGATAAAAGGGGAAAAAATGCTGACAGAAACCTACCTGCATCAGAATTTTTAACCATAGGAAAAAGGTTTATATCCTTCCTGCTGCTTTGAAATTTTCTACAGCTCTCAGACTAAGAGGCATTTTAGATAGAAGAAAATATGTTCAAATTGCAGCTTAATTTGATATATGTTTTGAAAAAGTCCTACTTTGTTCAAATATAGTCTAAATGGGACCATTAATATCTTCTTAGAGGAAAAATATTCATTGTACAAAAGATGTTTCCAGCATTATATTGAAGTTTTAAAGTATGTACGTTAAATGCTTTGTGATTTTAAAATGAATTTTTCTTCACATTCTTGCTGACACGTAAATGGTTCATGCTAACTAAATTTGCATCATCATTAATTGCATTCTTAATAGACTCCATTAATAAGATAGACATCTACTTCAGTTTGATTGGTAAAAATTTTAAGAGTGATTGCATGGAGGCATTTTTCCTTCCCCCAAAATATCTTACCAGATTCTTAGAGGAACTCTTCCTTTAATCCAAGCTTTGAATAAGCAATGTAAACTAATCTTAGAGTGAAGAAAAACTTTTCCTCTCTTGTTTGTCCCTATCAATAATTATATATTAAAAATGAACTCCTCACACTAGGGGTAAATGGGTTTCAGTTGAGTATGATACGTTTTCTTCCTTGGAAATTGTTTTAGGATCCTTTAAGATAAAAGATCTATATAAAAGATATTATTATTGGTTACCTGTCTTGGTTTTTTGATTCCTATATTGACTGCTCCCCAGAGATAATTTTCATTAAAGCCTACACTCTTACCTTGCTAGACCTTTCCCTCTTTGTACTTGCTTCAGTTGGTCCTCTCAGACTTACCAATGTATATATCTCACTTTGATTTATTTAGGGAAGCAGGTGTAAAATTTTTTCACCTGACTCTCTTTGCTGTGCAAGTCTTCTCTTTCAAGTCTCTTAATCTGATATAAAGGATATAACTGCCTCTAATCACACTTTAATCTCTACTGGTCTAAATCCAAATAATTTTTCCCTCCACACCTTGGTTGAGACTTAAATCCCTTATTATTCAGTGATCCTATTTTTAAACTCTGCTTGGGAAAGCAGTGGTGACTTTTGATGCTAATCCTATTCAGTTCACTGACTCTATCCCCTTCAGGGAAATAGCCAAGGATTTTTAAGGGGGTAAATATACAGCAAGTCACATAATAAGAAGCAGAGGAGAGCTAAGTTCAGATTTTCAGAACTACAGAGGATAATAAAAATATAGCTTTCATATTAGAACTCAAGTATATTTATTCTGATAAACTTTCTATTCATCCCATTGGAAATAGCTAGTTAACTCCTTTAGTCACATATTTTCATTGTCTAGGAGTTCAGGGCTATAAGACTGTAATGTAAGCATTTGGTTTTATATTCATGGCAACAGCCCTTGAATTTCATTCAAGGCAGTCAGACTCCTTCAAATGAAAATTGGACCAGACTCTATTCCATATTCAAATTCTAAATAAAAACATTAATAGGATAATCATCTTTAGGTTGTACTTTCTGACTCTCTTGACATTAAAAATGGCAAAACAAAACAAAACAGCATGTAGTAGAGGAAGCTCTGGGCTGGAAGTGAGGACACCTGTCTATGTTTTAGATACCCTTGATGTACATGCAGATATATAAGGTTTACATTCTAAATCAACTTTTAATAAAATGATTTTAAATAAATGATCAGGAAGCCATTTTGGAATGAAATGCAACATAAAACAATGCATCTATGGACCTAACACTGATAATACAGTAATAGTTAATTCAGTTAATACCATCCTGGTGAATTGTCCCTCTTTCTTGCTATTTGAGTAGAGATTAGGTTTGGACTCTCCTCTTCTCACGCTGTTGTTCCTGCCGATCCCTCTCCATGTCAGAACACCCCTTCCTTAACTGGCTGGTTTCAATTTCAGTTTTTTAAGCCCCAGGTCTTAGTAAAAACTTTTCTATCTTTCTGTCCCTTCCCAGGGAGTGATAATCTTTCCCATCTGTGCTATTTCTGAGCCTTACACTTACCTTTGCCACAGTACTAACCACACTGTCATGTAATTTTGTATTGGTTTACAAATTCATCTCTACTAATACAACATAAGAATGGGATTCATGGTTTATTAATGATATTAATATTACTTTCAAAAATCTTTTGAGATTAAATGATGAAATCAATGGCTGGAGGTCCTCTTATTTCCTCCTTTCTTTACTCTAAAAGAAGCAGAATTCTTATGTTCTATAATGATAATAATCAATAATATTCATAATAATATGATTAATATTAACAGTAATCACATCACATTAAAGGAATAAATCAGGAAAAAAATTCTAGTGTTTCTGAGCCCAGGTTTGGAAACAAAGAGACCAGGATTTGAATCCTTCTCCCTCTTGCTTACTAGCCATGTGATCCTGGGGAAAACCAAGACCTCTCTTCACCTCATGGTGTTCATGTTACCTCATTGGATTGTTGTGAGAATAAATTTGATAATACATGTAGACTAATTAAGGGCATATGTTAAACCCTTAAAATTTGGAACTTGCTGTGTATTATAAGAATGCTAAAATAGTATGCAATGCTAAAATAATAATAATAAAATGTAATATGAGATATCATAATAAGGTATTATATATCATTTGCATTCATATCTGTTCAATATTAAATTGTTTCCCCCCCAAAAAAATATATTGAAATCCTAATTGCCAGTACTTCAGCATGTGAATGTTTTTGGGAACAGGATTGTAAAAGGTGGAATTAGACGATTTAAAATGAGGTCGGTTGTACTGAAGTAGAGTGGACCCTTAATCCAATGTGACTAATGGTCTCATGAGACAGAGGAGAATAGAGTGTAGGCAGAGAATGCTATGGATTACTACCAGGAGCCAAGAGAGAGCCATGGAATAGATTCTTCCCTATAAACTTGAGAGGAACCATAGCCTTTTTGGCATCTTGAATTTGGACTTCTAGCTTTTAAAGCTGTGAGACAAAAAATTTCTGTTATTTTAAGCCAGTGAGATTGTGGTGCTTTGTTACAGTAGCCCTAGGAATTTAAGACAATATGTAAATGAATTCTCTTTGATTTACCATCAGTTTCTTTTTAATATAGTAATATTGCAGGCATGATTCAGCTCAGTAAAAACTACAAACCGTGATAAAACAAACCAAAGGAGACCCAAATAAATGGAGACATATACTGAATTCATGATTTGGAAGACTCAATAGTATTAAGATATCAAATATCCCCAAATTGACCTATAGATCAAATTGGAAGTTTAATATTAATTTTTCTATCACTGGTAACTGAAATCTATGTGATCATTCCACTGAAGTTATCAAGTGAAAACCTGGACATTGGTAGAGTTAAAATTGCAATTTCTGATTTATTGTGCTGGCTAAGATGGAGCATGTCCACCAAAGCCTGTCTCCTCCACTAATTTTAACCAAAAACCTTGTACAGAATACAAAAAGTAGTCATTGAAGGACTGAAAAGTAAATAACAGACAGATGGGGAGAAAAGTCACAACTTGCAGCATGTTTAGCAGAGTAGTTAGTTTCCTGGTGGTTTTCATTTTTCTTCCTTTCACCCGAGAGTTGCCTGAATTGCAGAAGTGCACAGCTGATTTGAAGAGCAAAACCTCCTTGAGAAACTCACTCATTCTGACCAAAAGACGAAGAAAAGGGGTCTCTGAGATATTAGGAGATCCTTTTTTTTCTATTTTTTCTTCATTTTCCTCCCTCAGCCCTATTCTGAGAGCAGCCCCAGTCACAGGGCTGCACTGTTACTGTCCTGGTGGTGGCCTGGGCACCAAAAAACTGAGAAAGAAAACCCTTATATTTCATGGGAAAAGACATCCCTGTGGTCTAAATTGTCTGTGAGGAATCCCCATCATTTTATTCTCCCTCGTTTTACTCAACACCTTTCCACATAGGTGGATCCAGGAATCGTGTAGTAGTACATGGAGCTAAAATTCTGAGAGAAATGCGTTTTCTATCTAGAGAAATTGGGAAATGGGGTCCCTGAGAACTGGACAATGTGAAGGAAATCTTGGAAAGGAAAGAACTAAAGAAGAGGATACCTGATTTTATGTACAAACAGAGGGCCTGGACACCTGGCCCCAAAGTGAACACACATGGCGCAAACCCAAAATGGCAGGGCCAATGATCTGAGAATTAAACTATGATATAAACCACCAAGCAAAAATACTGGTCGTAGATCAACGTCAGAGTGGGTCATGCACTAGGCAAGCACAAATAACAGAACAGGTTTGAAAACTGAACTGACATTGGAGCTGACACTCTCAGAAGTTTGAACAGAACTTGCACTCAGAACCGTCCATGTTGATCACTTTTAAAACCTCAAGAGGAGCAGCACTGCAACAAACAGCATTCTGCAGAGGATTTTATCAGATTCCAGAAACGCAGAATACAGTCCAAAATAGCTGAAAGTACCAAAAACAAAACGAAACAAAAAATAGATAAAATCCTAAAAGTGTCAAGGTGATGGGATTATCCCTTAAAAAGTTTATAGGAACTGTTAAAACCATGATCCAGGAGTAGAAATGAACACTCTTGAAATGAATAGAAAGTAGTTTATAGCAGGGAGATAGGAATTAAAGAAAAGCTCAAAATGGAAATTGTAGGACTTAACAGATAGAATATCTGAAATTAAAAAGTGTGCTCTTGAGCCGCGCCTCGCGGGAAAGGTGTCTGTGGCTCGGTGTCCCGGCGCGGCCCTGCAGTCGGCGGTCGCTGCGCGGCGCCGAGCAGGGCCTAAGGGCCCCTGCTAGAGGCCGGCGTTGTCATGGCCGCGGTTCCCGAGTTGCAGCAGCTGCCTCCGCAGGAGGTGCGGCCATCCCAGCGCTCAGGCTCCGGGACTGGAAGCCCGGCCAACCACCCGCGCCGCGATTCGCCTGCGCCTTTCCTAGGATCCCCACGTTTCTAACTCAATAGGTCACGCATACTCTTCCACAGGGGTTCCTTGGTGTCTCCTTCTGGGCCCCACGACGGGCTCCCGTTTCCTGAGGGCGCCCACCAAGGAGAGAACCAGACACGCGTGACCCTAGGCCAGGTCCGGGCAGGCGCTCAACGAGCTCCGCCTAATCTCTGGAGACCCCCGGAATCCTCTTTTTATATATTGGAAGTTCTTAAACTTTCTTCCTGGTGACCTTGCTAAGGGCGACCTTGAAATCCTCTTAATATGCAACAAACTGAACAGGGTTTGGTTTTGTTGCTTCGTTATCTCCAAACTACCCCCCAACCCATTGAGAAAACTTTTGTCATTTTTGGCCCTGACATTGGGGAAATTCCTTCGAGTCAGTATCTGAAGAATGTTCCGTACAATATAAACGCTAAATGTGCTGAGGGAGTTCTGTGCATTTATGTAAATTGTTCCCATGCCGCATAAATTGAGGTCTAAAAGATAACTAATTCAATAAACTCAGGTTACAGGTTACCTTAGTCAATTAAAGATTTAGAGACAGCCCTCCTCCGCTCCTCTGGCCTTTTAAATCTAAGTCTTCTCGCTTCAGTTTTGGATGTTAGAGAGGTTGGTATAAGCCTTGACATTGTGTGTAGAACTGTCAACTTGAATTAATTTTTCTGCCAGAAAAACGGATTTAAAAAAAAATCAACAACAAGAAATATAATGCTCTCTCAAATTAAGTGGCTTGATTGTTCCAATAAGAGTATCATAGTTATTGAAATGCAACTTTGTACTTGGCCTGGGGCAGGGTATTTTATTTCCTTTAAAGTTGAAAGAAGTAAATTATCTTTTCACTAAAATAAAAAATGGGAACCTGATAGTTTGCTTCTTTTCTAGGATAATCTAAAGTTTTCCCCCTAAAATGTTATTGATATTGGAGAGGAATTTTGATAGCAACTTGGTTTTTTTCCTAGTACCTTCTTCCTGATCCCTAATCCATTTTTAGATTAAAAGGATTTTTTTGCCTCAAGCTCCATCCTTATTTGATAAGAACAGTATATTACAACTGCTGACTACCTTGGTTTTTAAAGGGACTTGGGGAAGATTATGAACACTTGTTTCCTGACTCCTGGTTGAAGTGACTAGACTGTCCACATGAGTGGTGAAGAGGATTATGTTAAATTATTTTCCTTCTGATCTTTTTAAAATAAGGAAATAAAAAGTATTACCCTAACAAAAATTTGTGGAATGGCCTTGTATTAGTCAGCCAAAGGGATGTTGATGCAAAGTACCAGAAATCTGTTGGCTTTTTAAAATATATATACTTTTGTAAATTTTTATTTTTTAAAGATACTTAGATTACATAAATATTACATAAAAAATGTAGGGGATTCCCATATGCCTGACTCTGTTCTCCTCCAACACTTTCCCACATTAACAACATCCTTCATTAGTGTGATACATTTGTTACAATTGATAAACACATATTGGAGCATTGCCACTAAGAGTGGATTATAGTTTACATTATAGCTTACACTCTCTCCCGCACAATTTTGTAAGTTAGGACAAGATATATAATGGCTTTTATCTGTCATTGCAATGTCATTCAGGACAATTCCAATGTCCCGAAAATGCCTCCATATTACACCTATCTTTCCTTCTCCCTCCCTTCAGAATCTCTGGTAGCCACTGTGTTGGCTTTTATAAAAGACATTTATTTGGGATGAAAGCTTAAAGTCCCAAAGCCCTAAAGAGTCCAACTCAAGGTTGTTTTCTCACCAAAGTCAGTTGCCACGTGTTGAAGCAAGATGGCTGGCAATCTCTGCCTGGTCTCTACTTCCTTGTTCCTCTTAAGGTTCTGTGGGCCCAGCTTCTTCCTATCTCAGTTGTAGCCTGGCATAGTGCTCATCTCTCAGGCTTCTTATAGCAGTCTGGCATAGGGCTCGTTTCTTTCCAGGCCTTATCAGCTGCTTAGCTGCTCTGTTCTCTTCAGCTGCAAACTATCAGGCAAATGGCTCATCTCTCCCCAGGGCTCTAGAATCAAAACTGATGTAGTTCTCTCTCTTCCCATGTCTGTGGAGCTCTCCTTCTTGTGTATCTTCTTGAGTGTGTTAATTTATATCAGCTCGCCAATCCTGACTCACGCACTACTGATGTGGTCAAATCAAAGGCCCTAAATTGATATTATTAAGTAAACCTAAAATCTGTGAATTTAATGCAAACAAAGGGTTTCACACCCAGAGGAACAGGCCAGTTTACAAACATAATCTTTCTTTTTGGTTATTCATAAATAATCTCAAACTGCCACATACCTCAATAGCAAATACAGGTGACAGAAGAGAAATTATGAAATTATGTATTCTGCAGACCTAAGTGCAAAACATTGGAAACAAAATGAATATAGTCTCTCTCTTCCTATTCAATATCGTGCTGAAAGTCCTAGATGGTGCAATGGAGAAAGAAAAGAAATTAAAGGAATACAGATTGGAAGAGAGGAAATAAAATTGTGCTATTTGTAGACCACATAATTGTCTACACAGAAAACATCATGAAATCTAATAAGCTTCTAGAAAAGATAGGTGAGTTTAACAAATATGCAGAATACAAGGTCAATATACAAAAATCACTTGTATTTCTATATAATAGCAATGAAAACTTGAAAATCAAAATTTAAAACAGTACCATCACAAGAACTTGTGCAAAAATGAAATACATAGATATAATTCTTAAACAATATGGTCGAGATCTGTACAATAAAAACTGGAAAACACTGATGAAACAAATAGAAGAAGACCTAAATAAATGGAAAGAAATAATGAATGAATTAATTATAATACTCAATAATATCAAAATATCAAATGTCCTTGATTGACCTATATATCAATATAATGCAAATCAAAATCCCAGGGGAATTTTTTGAGATATCAAGAAGCTGATTCAAAAATTTATACAGAAAAGAGTAAGACATTGGAAGGACTCAAATTATATAAGTTCAAGACTTACCATTTACTATAGTAATCAAGACTGTGTGATATTGTTGAAGGATATATATATATATATATAGATCAGTGGGACAGAATAGAGAATCCAGAAATATACCCAAGAAATAAGTTCAATTGATTTTCGACAAATGTAAAAGAGTAATTCAATGGTGAAAGGATAGTCTTTTCATGAAATGGTGCTGTAACAATTGGAGATATATGTACAAAAATGAATCTCACACTTTATACAGAAATTAACTCTAAATTGATCATAGATTTAAATGTAAAACCTAAAACTTTAGACAAAAACATAAGAGAAAAGCTTTGTGACCTTTTTTTATGCAAAGTATTCTTCAGCTATGACTCCAAAGGCTTGATCCATCCAAAGAAATTTATAAATTGAATTTCATCAAAATAAACAAAGTAAAAAACAAATAATAATAAAACCCACAACTCATAAGAATAATAACATAAAAGTTGACAATACAAGTATTGGTGCTGAAGTAGAACAATGGAAACTATTATATATTGGTGGTGGGAATGTAAAATGGTAGCTTTTTGGGGAAAGTATTTAGTAGTTTCTTATAAAATTAACACACACTTATCATCCAACAATCTTGCTCCTAGGTATCCACTCAAGAACAATTATAATGTTTTCAAATGTTTATAGTAGCTTTATTCCTAATTGCCAAAAACTGTACACAACCCAATTTCAATTCAACTGGTAAAAATATAAACAGACTGTGGTACATCCATATGATAGAACACTGCTCAACAATAAAATGAATGAATCGTTGATACATATAAAAATATAGTAAAAACAAAAATGCATTATGATATGTAATAGAAACTAGACTAAAAAGGCTACATATCATATGATTCCATTTTTAATGCCATATTGTAAAAGACGTAGCCATCAGGATATAGGACTGTTTTATGTTTGCTAGAAGTTAAGGAAAGGAGGAGTGTTTGACTACAAGGAAGTGGCACAAGGGAATTTTTTTTGGCTTATGGAACTGTTCTTTATCTTTATTGTGGTGGTAGTTACATGACCCTTCATGTTTATCAAAACTTATACCTTTTACAAAACTAGTGAATTCTGCAGTATGTAATTGTAAAAATTTAATATCTTAAGGGCAATGTCCTTTCTTTCATACAATTCATAACTGTATCCTCTTTTCCACTTATTTATTTTTAAAAAATATTTATTAGTGGTTAAATTTTGCTAAAAACTGTTTTAGGAACTATAGACAAACCTTTTTTTTTTTTTTTTTTTTTTTCAAAAAAAAGCAGGGATTGTTGCTTTCATGGAGTTTACTTTCTAGTGGGAAGAAACAGAAACATTTAAAATAGTTATTAAGTAAAATAGATACTATGTTATTTCAAGATAAGAGTTAAGGAGAAAAACAAAGCAGGGAAAGGGATTAGCAATTATTGGGGTGATTATATTTATTATGACATAGGATGGATAATGAAGAGCTCATTGGCCAGGGAAAATCTCACTGAAAAAGCAATATTTTAATTAATTTTGGATCTTCACATACTCTGTATTTGTGAATTTCTATTTCAGTTGTACTTTCCAGACAACCAAGGGACACTGTAACAAAATGTGAAGGTTTTATTATATATCATCCCTGTTAATTGTAGAATTTGAAGCTGTATGTACCCCACAAAAAAACATATTCTTAAATCTAATCCATTCCTGTAAGTATAAATTCATTGTAAGTAGGACTTTTTGATGAAGCTTCTTCAGTTAAGGTGTGATTCAGCTCATTAAGTGTGGGTTTAAAAACTCTTACTAGAATCTTCTATAAACAAAATAAATACACACAGAGAGAAAGCAGGAAAGTAAGAAGCTGAAAGCAACAAAACCCAGAAAAGGAGAGACCAGCTGATGCTGCTATGTGCCTTGCCACGTGGCAGAGGAGCCAAGGATCGCTGGCAGCTGGTCTTCAGGAAGAAAATATTGTGTTGGTGATGCTTTAATAATATTTTGATTTGGACATTCTTATGGCCTCAACCTATAAGCTAATAAATTCTCATTGTTTACGTTCTACCTATTCCATGGTGTATTAGTCAGGGTTCTCTAGGGAAATAGAATCAACAGGAGATATCTGTCAATAATATGCAATTTTATAAGAGTGTCTCATGCAGCTGTGGGGATGCACAAGTCCAGGTTCCCCAGGCAGGCTGCAAACCAGGGGCTCCGATGAAAGTCCAATGAAAGGTCCTTGATGAGTTTCTGGGAGAAGTTGGCTGTCCAAAGACGACCTGGAAAATTCTCTCTGAATGTTGAAATCACTTCCCCTTTTAAGGTATTCAACTGATTGGATAAAAGCGTCACCCATTGCTGATGGCAATCTCCCTGATTGATGCAGATGTAATCAGCCACCCACCCAGTAAACTCACGGGTGACCAAAATCCATAAATATTCTTGTATTACAATTAGCCCAGTGCTTGCTGGACCAAACACCTGGACACAATCACCTGGCCGAGTTGACACATTAGTCTAACCATCACACATGGTATCTGCCTTAGATAGCCTCAAAAACTAAATCATTAATAGTGTAGAAAACTTTCAAGAAAACATAGTACATATCCTATCTAACTTTTCCCATGAGAACTTTTATTACATTTTTTAGGAATCATCCTAAAAGTATCTTTAATATTCATTGTCACGCAATGTGCTAAATTGCTCTGAAAATCCTCAGATCACATCTCATGTTATTTGGAAGCAGTGGTGTAGAAAGAAACAAGGTGTTTCCATAAAATTTGTAGACAGTTTGATTGCTGATATGACTTTTACAAGTATAGGAAAAAATGTCATATTTTGGTATTATATCATGATAATTCTAGTGGTTAACACTAGTGATATTAGACAGTCTTACTAAATACATATGGATAAGATAAAGCATAAATTTAAAATGGCAGAGTCAGGTCATATTTTGAAGGAACTGTTGTCTTTTTTAAAGTATTATTTTAATAAATGGGAGATATTGTCAAAGTACAAAGACCATGGAAATGGGAATCCAAACCCCAAAACCAATATAAAAACATATATGAACTAGTCATTAATTTTTAAAATGTATTCAATCTGATGGTGACATTTTCAAGCACTTATCAGTTATAAAAATTTAATAATACTATTTTATAATATTCTATTATAATATATAAAGCATGCTATTGTGTTGATACATTTTATTGAAATGGTGAAGATGGTCTTTGTATATTATTTTCAAAACAAACAAACAAACAAACAAAAAAACTGTTTTGGCTTGTGTACTGTAATGTAAAAGGAAACTTGAACAGTATAGTTCTTTTTAAAGTATGTATATATCTTCTTATTTTCAATCTTATATAAATAATTCTATTAAGAATATATCATATTGCCAAAAGTTGGAAACAACCCAGGTGTTCATCAACTGATGAATGATAAAGAAATTGTAGTGTATAACATGATAGAATATTATACAGTGGTAAGAAGAAATGAAATTGTGAAGCATATGACAACATGGATGAGCCTGTAAGACATTATGTTGAGTGAAGCAAGCCAGAAACAAAAGGACAAATACTGTATGATTGTGCTGTTAGGAACTAAATATGAAGCTGGGGAAGTGGTGGATTCCTCTAGGTTCTTGGCTATGTCGCATAAAAGAATTTAAGAACACGTCAGTTTAGTTTGGCCAGTAAAATAATGTATTGGGAAATGGTGGAAAAGAATAGAGCTTGCTGAGAAATGGGAGAGAAGGATGGAAATACACACTGAGATTAGATGTGGGCTCCTCTAGACAGCGAGTGGGTTTTGGCTAGTGTGGTCACTTTTAAGCTATTAATTATTCCTCCCCTTGCTAATGCCAAAGGGAGGGGCCCTAGCTGTTATTGGTTACCCCACCAATGGTGGGGGCCAATGGTGAGGCTTTTTTGGAATATCTGGGGTCTCCTCTCCCCGCCAGAAAGAGTCCCAACTGGGACCTCAAGGCCGAAATAAACTTCTCCGCCAGGTGTGTCAGTCATGTTGTCTGTCAACCATGTTGTCTGCCGGGCCAGCCGCCTTCCCCCTTTCACTATACTAACCTGCCTCAAATATATTGTATAAACTCATGGTGTTAATAATTAGAATATAGGTAAAATAGAAGGAGGGTAGAGAATGGAAAGCTGTGCAGAACTGTTAAAAATGTCATTTGTGAATCTTTGGAAATGAATAGAAATGGTGAAAGCACATCATGGTGTTTGTAACTAGCAGAGCTATTATATGGGTATGAAAGTGGTTAAAAGGGAAAGTCCAAGATCATGTATATTACTAGAAGGAAAGCTAAAAACTGTAACATGGGACTGTATAAGACAGTAAAACCTCATGTAAAACATGAATATGCGTAATACTGCATATATAAGACTGTTTTTACAAAATATAAATACAAATGTACTAGATATAAGGAAAGAAAATAGCAGCTATGTACAGCAAGGGAAGCATAGAGAGACTGAGAGGTGATTAGTTTTGTTTGTTTGTTTGTTTGTTGTTTATTATTATTATTGGAATAATGAAAGTCCTCTAAGAATGATTGAAGTGATGAAAGCCCAAATATGTAATTACACTGAATGCCACTGATTATAGACTTTGGATGTATTTATGCTTTATTAATATGTATTAATACAATTGATTTGTTTTAAAAAAAAGAATATAACTTATAAATGTATGCCCCTAAGATCAAAGTGTAAAAATGCAGTTTATCTCCTCAAAATAGATGGTTCTTTTTATAGAAAATCAGTATTGTACTGAATCTTGTTTTGAAATAGCCATTAAGTAACAGGCACTTCAGAGTTTAACTGCCCTGAGGATGCTTCTGGCTTTTCTACTTCTACTCTGCTCTGAATTTTGTCTCTTTTTAATGTTTCTTCTTTATCTACGGAGATTAACATTTTATTATTTGTGTTTGTATGTGCATGAATGGACGCCCATAAACTGTTTGGTTGTATGTGTTCTGGTTTCTTTTAGAAACCTTTACTGGTGATTCTAGATTTCCTTCCCTTCTTCTCTATTCATTTACTATTATAAAATCAGAAGAAAAAGTGGCTGAAGGGTAGATTGAATATTAGAACTTCTGCACTCAGGGTATTTGCCTACCATGCCTCCTCAAACTACCTAGGCTTCATGTAGTATAGACTAAAGAACCCAGGATCAATTACCTCTGATCGTTAAAGGGCTAAATGCTTCTCAGTATCTAAAGAGACTGGTGCAGCACACACACACACAAAATAAAATATTAGACAAAATATAATTCGTGGGAGTTTAATATATTTACATAAAGTATATAAACATTCAAATCTATTGGCACTCTCAAAAGCATTGGAGGTTGTGGTGAAAGGCAACTGAAAGGAGATCTATGGATTTAATGAAGTTACAACCTAGACTGTATGCCAGATAGTTTTCAGAAAGAATTCAGGAACAACATAGGTAGGATGAGCACTGCTGGGCACAAAACAGATATCAAACGTGGACCTAGGAAACTAGTTTTTCAAAGGAGCTACAATTTGTTTGGGTTAGTTTGTAGAGCACTTTATGACCCAGGACATTGTTGTAAACAATAGAGCAATCAGTTGGTAATTAGTAGACTTTAACAACTGGTGTAGTCAGGAAAAGAGAGAAAGAAAGACTTACCTATACCAATATCATCTCAGGGTGACTGCATACCCAAAGCTGTGCTGCCCTGAGAAGCAACATCAAAGACTTAACACTCACTGTGTTGAGGAGTAAACAGACCACTAAAATCCCTCTAGTCTCTAAATATGAACAAATATGAATAACAAGTCCTGGGGACAGTGAGAAACTAATCTCTAGAGTTGCTACAATATATTAGCTAAAATGTCCAGTGTCCTAAAAAGAAATTTGACCCATATAGTAAAAAAAAGCAGGCAACACAAACTGCCTGTGAGGGCAACCAGATGTCAAATTTAACAGAAAACAAATCTCAAAATAGCCAATAAAATATGCTCACAGGCCTGAAGGGAAAAAAAATAAAGAAATAAAGGAAGGTATAAGCATAATGTCACATCAAAAGAGAATATGAATAATGTGATAAAAACTATAAAAAAGATTCAAAGGAAAATTTTGGAGTTGAAAAGAACAATATTTGAAATAAGATATTCATTAGAGGGGCTCAACAGTGTGTTTGAACTGGAAAATAAAAGAGTTAACAAATGTGGAGATAGATTGATAGAGATTATGTAAGTCAAAAAACAGAGAGAGACAAGAATTAATTAAATGAACAGTGCCTCAAATAAATGTGGGACACCATGAAGCACACCAACATATGTGCAATGGGAGTAACAGGAGAGAGGGAGAGAGAGAGAAAAGAGAAGAAAAAATATCCGATGAACTAATGAAAGAAAACTTTCAAAATTAACCTATATATCCAAGTAGGATAATCTCAGACCCATCATAGCAAAAATGCTGGAAATCCAAAACAAGGAGAAAATCTTGAAATAAGCAAGAGAAAAACAACTCTTCACTTAAAAGGGAACCTCCATAAGATCATCACCTGACTCCTCAGCAGAAGCAATAGAAGCCAGAAGGCAAAAAGACAGCATATTCAAAGTGCAGAGAAAAAAGAAAATCTTTCCACCAGTAATCATTTATCCAGCAAAGCTATCTTTCAAAAATGAAGGCAAAATAAAGACTTTCTCTGAGACAATTTATTTCTAGCAGACCTGCCTTACAATAATACTCAATGAAGATTTTCAGGGTAAAAACAAGTACCCTAGATGATATTTTGAATCCATGTGAAAAAACAAAGAGCACAGGTAAAGGTAATTATATAATTATATAAAACAGTATAAATGCCTATGGTAGTTTGAGCCTTTTGTGCACCCAGGAAAATTATGTTCTTAATCCATTCCTGTGGGTGTGAGCCTATTGTAGGTGGGATCTTTAGATTACTTCAATTAAGGGCCATTTGATTAGATTACTTCAGTAACTTGTAGCCCAGGGTGGGTCCTAATCCTCTTATTAGTATCCTATTTAAATGGGATGAATATACAGAGAAAGAAGTCTAAAGAGATAGAGAAAAACTCACAGGAACAGAGAGAATGTCACGAGAGCAAGAAGATGAAATCAGTGGAACCCAGGAGAGTGGAAGCCAGAAGCAGCAGCAAAGAGACCCAGAGGAGAAGGGAGATGCCACCATGTGCCAGTATTAGGGAGGATGAAGCCTTGATTGGATACTTTTGCAGCCTCAGAGCTATAAGTTTGCAACCTAATAAATCCCCATTGTAAAAGCTAATACATTTCTGGTGTATTGCTTTGGCAGCCTTTTGCAAACTAAAGCAATGTATATTGTCTCTCTACTTCTCATAACTGATTTACAAAGCAATATGAATATAATGAAATCTGGGGTCTGTAAGATATAGAAATATATGTGTGTAATATATTTTTCAATAATAGCACAAAGGCAGTGGATAGGAGCAGATAAGGACATAACAATAAACTATAAATGGTAAAGTAACAATTATAACTATATATTGTTGAGTTTGCAACATCAAAAATACAACAGGAATAATAATTTATTTTCCTAATTAATTCATTCATTATTGATTCAAAAATTATTTATTGAGATCCTAAAAATGTATCAACCTCATCCTAGGCACTGAGGATTCAAAGTTAATCAAATAGACATGAATCCTTCCCATCATGGTGCTTACAGACAGTGGAGAAGGAAAACAATAAAAAGATGACTATGAAAAATATATAATATGATAAATAAAAATAAATTCTTCAGGATGCTGTAATGGGGGAAAGAAAGGAGAAGATAAGACGGAGAATTAATCTTCATGTGGAAATTCTATTTCCCCAAGGGAAAATATAAAGAGCAACCTGAAATAAAAATGGCCAAATATTAAAATGGTTTTAATATTAGCAGTACTTACATGCTTGTTATATAATTTTGTATATTTTAAATCTTTCATAGTTTAAAAAATATAAAAGGAAAATTGATGCTCAAACTTTTCAAAACTTAATGAGTATATATTTAAGTGAGCTAAAAGTTTCAGATTGAGTACTGATGAGGATGTTTAAGATGACTGGTTATCTTCTTTGTTGCTGATCACTTTGTGGAAACTATGAAATTGTGCATTATATTTAACTAAGCAATTCCTCCTCTAGTTATATACTTTAAAGACATAACACAGGAAGTAATAAACCTCTATGGATAAGGATGTTCATTTCTGCTTTATTCATAATAGCAAAACTTAGAAACAAACTAAATCAAAAAGTGATTATTTAAATAAATTATGTCTCAGCAATACAATAGAATATTATGTAGTTGTAGAATGAGATAGATCTCTAAGTACCAGCATGGAAGTGTGCCTATGATATATTGTTGTGTGAAAAAAGTTAAGTACCAGAACTAGATGAATAGTGTGAAGCAATATTTGGTTTTTTAAAAATCTATCTGTTTATGTATTCATAGAAAATGTCTGGAAGGATAGACACGAAACTATTTATAGTGGCTACCTCTGGGACATGGAATTGGAGTGGGTTATAATGTGAATTTATTTGTTCTACCCTATACACCTTTGTATCATTGCATTTTAATCACAAATATTATTTAAAGAATAATATAAGAATAGATGATCCCTAGATGAATAAGTTATTAAAGTGGGAAATTGATCCCCAACCTTTAACTTCCTGCTCCTATCATTGTTCAACATATTCACATAGCAAAACCTCAGCTCTAGTTAAATGTTACGCCCTGCTTATTCCACACCTGTACCCAAGTAGCACAACAACATGGCCAAAGAAAAACAGCCAACCATGGTGGCTGATTTCAGTTTAAATTCATGATCACTAATATAAAGGGTGCTCTTTAGTGGTGCCGAGCAATCAAAATACATTTCCCTAAATCCGGTCAATCCCCCACTGTCCCAGAAAGATATTTCTTGCCTTCTTTCTATTCAGAACTCTATCTCCCCAGTTTTCAATTCCAGCTGATAACCTTGTTTCCTATTTCACTGATTAAATAGGAGCAAACAGAAAGGAATTCCTACCAGCTGCAACTAATATGCCTGTACCATGTTTTTTTTTTACCCTTCTGTTACTATGGATGGTTTGTGGAGATCAATTCTCCCCAAATGCATTGCATCCTGTTCCTTCTCATTCACTAAGGGCAGAAGCTCCAGAAATGTTCCCTTCATTTTGTTACATAATTTATTAATTCTTACTGAATTCTTACCAGAAGCATACCAAAGGTCTGAAATTTCTCCCATCTTTAAAAACCACAACAGAAAAAAAAAAAAAAAATACATACTACTGTGCCTCCCAGTCCCCTTTTAACAATACCCCATTTCCTGCTCTACTTTTACAACAAAACCTTTCAATGTTAATTTGCCTATTCTGTTTCTCTAATTTCCTTCCTTCCATTCTCTCTTGATCTCATTCCATTCAGGCTGTTGTCCCTAGCACTTCATTCATGATTGCTCTAACCAAAGTCGGCTAGCAATGCTTTATTCTCAGTTCTCATCTCATTTGACTTGACCTATTTTGGAATAATCTTTGCTTCCAGATCATTCTTCTGGTATCCTCTTATCTTACTGGTCATTTCTTCCCAGGACCATTCTTGACATCCTTCTCTCTATCCCATAAATGTGGATGGCTTGAGGGATTAGTCCTTGCTCCTATTTTTGACTCTGTCTTCACTATCTTCCTCCGTAATCTCAATCAGTCCCATTGCCTTAAGGACCACCTACATGTTGACAATTCATGGACTTATATCTCTAGTTCAGACATCTCTTCTGAATTCCATATTAAGAGTCACAATTGACTATTCATTTAGAAGTTTCACCATTCCATCTAGAAATATCATAGACAACTCACACTTGCCCTTCCACCTACTCCTTTCCCAGCCTTATTTCAATACATGGCAACTACATCTTTCTAAGTGGCTAAGCTAAAACATTGACATTACACCCCACAGTCTGTCAGAAATCTTCTTGTCTCTACTTTCAAATATGATTGTAAACTCAACATTCCACATTATCTTCATTACAAAAACCCTGGTCAACAACATTGTTAGCACTTCTCTGTATTATTGCAGCAGTCTCTAACTTGTCTTTCTGCATTATTTTCTCCACTACTGCCTGTTCTTAACACAGCTCAGTGTATTAGTTTTAAAATAAGTCAGATCATGTTATTTTTCTATTCAAGACCCTCCAGTAGTTTCCCATGTCATTTATAATAAAAGTCAAAGTTCTTACATGATCCGCTTCCTTTTTTTATTACTTTTCTGACTTTATCTGCTGCTATTCTCCCCCTCATTCGGTTCATGCTTTGCTACTTATAGAACACACCAGACAAATTCCCTCCCTCGTGTCTTTGTACTTTCTGTTTCTTCTCACTTACATATACATAAACAATTTTTTTACATATCTACTCCAGCACTTTTCTCAAATTCTTCCTTCTAATTGACAACTTTCTTGGCCAACCTATTTAACAGTGTAACCCTATCCCTCTCTATCTTAAATTGCCAGAGCTGCTACCACAGACTGGATGGCTTGAACAACAGGGAATAAAAGCCTCATAATTTTGGAAGTGAGAAGTCCAAAATCAAGATTCAACAGGATCATGTTTACTGTTGGATCATGGCATTCTGGTGGTGGTTTCCCAACAATCTGTAACTCAGTCTCTGCTTCATCTGTCTTCTTTAGTGTCCTACTAACTCTTCTCATTGAGTCCAAATTTCCTCTGCTTATAAGGTCTCCAGTCATGATGGATTATGGCCCACCCGAATTCAGTTTGGCTATATCTTAACTAATAGGGTCTTCGAAGATCTTATTTAAAAATGTGATCATGTCCACAGGATTGAGGATTAGGTCTTGAACATGTCTTTGTGGGGGGAATGTCAATCCATAACACTTTCACTGGCACCTCCTAGCCTGCTTCTCTGGCTCTTCTTTCTCCAAACCATCTATTACCATGAGAAATACAAGATTTATTTATTGACTTATTTCTATATTGACTATATTACACATAAAACAATACAGAAACATTGTATAATATCAGACTCCATTTTAGTTACCATTCTATATGCAGCTCCAAACATACTTGGAAAATCCTAGTTTTTCAATAAATATTTTCTGAATGTATGATTGAATAAATGGTACAGTTCCATCAGACTCAAGATAATTTTTTGAATGCATTAAAAAGCAAATAAATTATGTGATTTAGCAAACTAATTTAAAGAAATATCTAAAAACACTCACTGAAATTTACAATAAAACTATCTTAGTTATTATAGAGTTCTATTTATCTATTAAAATCAATTATTTAAAGCTCAAAGTATTAATTTTCTCATTCAATGACAAGTAGGATAATTTTATCATTAGGACTAGGTATCTTGCTGAGAATTTCATAGTTATTTTTAGGTCATGATTTATTAATAGTTGCAACATGTATTTGTTCAATTACTTATAAAAGCTTATCACACATTTCAATATAATCATTGTTTATCTAATTTTATATCATTGGTATGAGCACATTAATTTGTGGAAACATTGAAGAAAATCTCCTAATTATGTTGTAATATTCATATCATTATCTTACTATAATACTAATAGCTGCAAATTTAGAATTTACCTATTTTTTTCTTAGTGATTGATCCTGAAGAAAAATAAAGAGGTACCTTTGTTTGACTAGCCAGATCTAGTACTAAATAATTTTTACATCTATTTTTTATAAACAAATAAAAAACTTATAAACAATTATAATATTTAGACAAATAGCAAAGAGGTAGAATTTGATAGTTTTTAAGCTACTGAGACTCAGAAGTTTGAGAAAAAGAGCTACTACTAAGTTGTTCCATACAAAATCAGAAATGAAGAAATCTCAAATCATGGCTACACAACTGTGTTAAATGTAGAAGAAACAAGTGTTTCTGATCCTAGAAATGAAAGTGAATATTTTCACAAAATAGTAACACAGGAAGGTCAAGGACCCGTTCAAACCTCACTGCTCTGCTGTGGAGGAGGGAGCTGAATTTTTTTTAAAAGAATAATTTAGTAATAAAAGTTTTATGGTTTTAAATTAATGGCATTGATTTTCTTATGCAATTCTAAGTTATTTTGAAGGAAATTCATAAAAAGGAGTTCAAAATTATTTTGAATAGTAATATTCTAAACAGAATTTATTCTCCTACAGTGAATAATAGACTAACATCTACTTGGATATTTAAATTCTATTATGTTTTCTCAACCAAAATTTTCACGACTTTAGAAATATACTTCTTACACACACATACAATTTCTATTTACATTCACAGGGACCTCTCTGATTAAAATAAAATTTGACCTTGTAAATCTCCAGTGACTTTAAATGATTTTCCAATACTTCTTAGTTATCAGAGAAACATTCAAATATGGGACACAGCAACATTTCTCAAAGAAGGGCATCTGTAAACTAAATTATAGAGAATTCATAGGTTCTGTATTATATTTCTTAATATTCTATTTCATTTCTATAGCTATCATCTAAAAATCTCAAAATATTTAGAACATTTGATTGACCACTCATAAAACAAAGAACTAAAGAACTGAAAAAGGAATTTAGTGCTTGAATTTGCTTTTAAAATCACATTGACACCATGTTGAACTGTTTTAATTTGTGGATTAATGAATAAAATAATAGGGGTGACCCACTATGGAAAAGATCCATTCTTGCCTAGAAAGAACAAATAATATTACTATGTGATATAATTGAAAAGGTTTTGCAGTAGTTTAAATCAGTATGTGACATGGTGAACTCAAAAGAACATCATCAGAGAAGCTAATATTTTATTCATGTTTCAAGCACTGATTAAGTTTAAGCAAAATATATTATTAACCATATAAAATTTAAGTTGATTATTAGCCTTTCACTGATTTTATATGAATGTACATCTATGTGGATCTTATAAATATATAAGATCTATAAGCTTGAGAAGTTTATAACTAGATTTATGCTTATACATACTTAGTAAATATTACAACAAATTTTAAAAATTAAACTAAAATTTAAAAAATAACATTTTTCATAATACGGAAGACTCCTGAGAATGTCTTTTCTTTTAAAATGAATCTGTACATTACTCAAGAAACCATTACAAGCACCATTCACAACCTAAACACAGAGCTGTGTTGTCCAGTAAGGCAGCCACTAGCAATTTTAAAAAGAAATATTAGAAATTACCACTTAATTTTGTTTTCCAGGTACTCCAATACTGGAATGTTTCTACTCTCTTTCCACACATAGCCTCTTAATCCAATATCTTTTTTTAAAAAATTCATCCTATCACTACCCTCTACATATCTTTTTCTTACTCTTTCACTCATGAATACCCAGGGAGTCATCTTCTATTTTATTAGATGTTTGATCTTTCTCTAGACTTTACATTCAAACTCATCTATAGATATAACCTAGAGCCATCAAGGGGATCAGAAGACTAAAAAGATATTCCATTAACTTATAATCTTAATTTATTGGATGTGCTTGTGTTTAAAAAGAGAAAGTTTTGTCCTCAAAAATGCATGGAACATAAGGTGGTAAATACCATTACTTTTTTGGTTTTAGGATTTAGAACTGTTGAAATAAGTCAAAATAGTAAAAACAATGGTCTAGACATATTGTAAATTTTCTATTTTTTCTTAGATTCTCAAACTAAACTGCTACCTTCATTTTAACATGTTTTGCAGGAAAAATGTGAATGATCCCAGATTTTGATTTTGTATTAGTCTGTGATATCTCAAAGTTTTTACCAACTGTCAAATGTACACTAAATAATAAGGAAATTCTATAAATTAATTAGCAGCAGCATATAAGAGTAACTATTTTCTTAAAGAAAGTAGCTTCAAAAATTCCAAAATCAAGAACAAAGTTGGAAGACTCACATTTTATGATCTTAAAACTTATTACACAGCTACAGTAATCAAACCAGCATGGTGCTGGCACAAAAACAAGCATAAAGACCAATGGAATTGAATTGAGAGTTCAGAAATCAACCTTCACATTTTTGGCTGAGTTTTTACAAGGGAGCAAAGATCATTCAACTGTGATAAAACAAATCTCTTCAACAAATAGTGCTGGGAAAACTGGATCTCCATTTGTAAAAGAATGAAGGTGGACCCCTATCTCACATCATATACAAAATTCAACTCAAAATGGATCAAAGCCCTAAATATAAGAGCGAATACTATAAAACTCTTCAAAGAAAACATAGAAAAGCATCTTTAGGACCTTTGTTAGACAACAGTTTTTAGAATTTCCACCCAAGAACAAGCAACAAAAGTAAAAAATAGATAAATAGAATGTCACATAATTAAAAACTTTTGTGACTTAAAGAACTTTACCATGAAAGTAAACTGACAACCTATATAATGCAAGAAAACATTTGGAAACCATATATCTGATAAGGGTTTAATATACAGAATATACAAAGAACTTTCAACTTAACAAGAAAAAGACAAGCAACCCAATTAATAAATGGTCAAAGACTTGAATTGACAGTTTTCTAAAGAAGATATGCATATGGCCAAAAAACACATGAGAAGATGCTCAACATCATTAGCCATTAGGGATGAAAATCAAAACCATATGAGATATCATTTCATTCTCATTAGAATGGCTACTATGAAAAAAAAAAAACAGAAAATTACAAGGAGTGGAGAAGTTGCAGAGATATAGGAACACACATCCACTGATGGTGGTAATGTAAAATGATGCAGCTACTGTGGAAGGCAGTTTGGCAGTTCTTCAGAAAGTTAAGTATAGAATTACCATATGATCCAGCTATCCCACTTCTAAGTATGTACCCAAAATAATTGAAAGCAGGGGCTTGAACAGATATTTGTACACCAATTTAGATGGTGGAATTATTCACAATTGCCAAAAGATGAAAGCAACCCAGGTGTACACTAACTAATGAATGGATAAATAAAATGTGGTATATACATACTATGGGATATTATTTAGCCATATAAAGGAATGAAGTCCTCATATATGTGACAAAATGGATGAACTTTCAAGACATCATGATGAATGAAATCAGACAGAAATGGACAAATATTGTATGATCTCAATTTTATGAGATAATAACATAAGAAAATTCACTAAGTCAGAATCTAGAATACAGGTTACCAAAGGATGGTGTGAGGGTAGGGAATAAGGAGGTTAAGCCTTAGTTTCTATTTTGGACTATGGGAAATTTTTGATAATGGATGGTGGTGATGGTAGCACAACATTGTCAATACAATCAACAACACTGAATTATGTATTTGCATGTGGTTAAAGGGGAAATGTTAAGTTGTATATATGGTAAAGAATTTTTTAAAAAATCTATGCAGCTGGTATTTGTGAGCAAAAGGGGTGCTGATGCAAAGTACCGGAAAATCTGTTGGCTTTTATAAAGGGTATTTATTTGGGGTAAAAGCTTAGCTATAAGGCCCTAAAGAGTCCAGCTCAAGGTATCATAAAAGGTACTTTCTCACCAAAGTCAGCTGCCACATGTTGAAGCAGGATGGTGGGTGATCTCTGCCTGGTCTCTTGGGCCTTCTCAGCTGCTCTGTTCTCTTCAGCTGCAGACTATCAGACAAAAGGCTCATCTCTTTTCCTGGGGCTTTAGCTGTTTGAGCCATCTCCTTTCTATCACACGGCAGGACCAAAACGACCAACTTCTCTCTCTTCTGTGTGTCTTCTTGAGTTAGTGTCTATTTATAACAGTCTACCAAGGGGGCAGGGACTCAAGCAGAGTCACACCCTATGAATATGGTCCAATCAAAGCCCTAATCTTAAAATAATTTAATCAAAGACATCTCAGTGAAATTTAATACAATAAAGGGTATCACACAGAGGAACAGATTAATTTGCAAATACAATCTCTCTTTTAGGGATTCATAAATAAACTCAAATTGCCACAGAACTCCATAACACAAACTTAATCCTAAATTAAAGCATGGATGATAGTTAATAGTACAATTATAAAATTGTGGTTTCATCAATTGTAACAAATGTACCACACCAATTCAAAATATTATTAGTAGTATATTAAATAGGAGTCCTATAGTATATGCCTAATTATTCTGTACACACACAACTTCTCTAATTAAATAAATAAATATATAAATGACCAGGGATGAGCAAATATAACCAAAGTGAACTGAATAAAAACTGAGATGGATGAACAGTACAGAGGCCCAGGACTGGATGTATGAAGATAGAGAAAAAGATGTGGGGCTTGATGGTGGTAAGGAAAATGTTGCAAAGAGAATTCATGAGTGTGATACCTGGAAGTTGAGGAGCATAATAGTACAACTAGAAGAGAGGAAGAAGAGGGAAAGAGGGGCAGCCAGAGCTATTGCTTTGCTCCCTAGAACAGAACTTCCCCCTAATTACTCCTACCCAGGCATTTTGAAATCCTTGCCTCTCCTATATGGAGTCTCTTTCTCCTGGACTTCCATATTCTTAAATAATTAAAGAAAATACTTTTAAAAATTATTCCAGAACCATAACGCATAAGTAAGTCTTCAGGTTTAACATGAAATAATCAAGAAAAAATACAAATTAATATTTTTATTAAGTCCACTTAGTGACAACTATATATTTAGAACTGATAAATATAGCAGATTTGTTGAAAGCAAATTAACATTTGTCATTTTATTACAAAGTAGTTGTTGTCAGAAAAAATAAATTTTTAAAAAGCGATGTATCCTCACACTACATTCTGTTCAGCATCAGATCAATTTTCTTTTAAGATATATACTTCAGTTATCCTAGCCAGTAGTGATGTGGCACTGTACTAAGTAAAGAGAAGTGACAGAGGTTTTGTAGATGGGGGGAAAAAAAGTGATAAAAGTCCAGGAAGTTTCCATGTGGTTAAAAAACAAGTGTATGTTGGGAAGCGGCTGTGGCTCAATCAGTGGGACTCCCGTTTACCATATGGGAGGCCCCGGGTTGGGTTCCCGGGGCCTCCTGGTGAAGGCAAGCCCGCCTGCACGGCGTGGTTGGCTGACCCAGTGAGCATAAGCAGCAGGGGGGGGGATAAATGAATAAATAAATAAAATCTTTAAAAAAAAACAAGTGTATGTTAAGTTTGTATATTTATATTTATTTATTTATCTTGACAGTAAACACAAGTTTTCTGGATCAACGAGCATATCTGTTATTTACTCCTATAGCAACCTGAGCTCTGATTCTCCATGCCCTAATTCAACATGGGTCAGAGTAGTGATGACCAAATGTACTCTGCTTGTACAGGGTTTTATAACACATGAGTGTGTTGGCAAGTTGCTATATGGTACCTCCTGGGAACACAGGCTCAAGTAAAACAGAGGCTTTCAGCAAGTGACTGCTTTATTACTTACACAGCACAAAGGGTCGGAAAGATAAGGGGAAAAGATTCCACATTAGCCAATCCCCTGGGGAGGTCAATTGTTCAGGTAAGTGTCAGAGGATAGCAGCTTTGCATGCCTCTCTTTGCATCAGAGATGAGGGACACCTCCACTGACTGCTGAACTTTTATATATCCTAGGGGGAGGATTCTCTGCCAATGAGCACCATTTGTGCCCTGGCAAGGTGCTGGGACTGGTTAAGATTTAATGTCTCCCCAGGCTGCCTGAGAT
Source organism: Tolypeutes matacus (assembly GCA_026826555.1). NCBI lineage: Eukaryota > Metazoa > Chordata > Mammalia > Cingulata > Chlamyphoridae > Tolypeutes > Tolypeutes matacus. The sequence goes on from JAKSZT010054350.1 coordinate 10,314,628, forward strand.
CACTTGTAAAATAGAAACATACTGAACACCTGCATGCAAACAAGTACAAATGGAAACAACAAGCATATCCACACAGGCAGGCAAGAGGGGAAAAGCAGGGGGATAGGAGAGGGCTATGGGATGTCCACTGAGTGTGTCCTTGACTTCCCCAACAGAGATCTCTAAAATTATGAGTCTTGGAACTTGTAGAAGGCAGCTGGCACACTTAACCCTCTTCCTTTTTGGAGAGAGAGGGAGTAACCTTTACTCTGGAATGTAAACACATTTTCATTGGGGAAAAGAGAGGAAGATCCTGAGATCTATTTTCTTTTGAAATTTAAATAAATAACTGCAAGAGGAATGTCTTCAAATTTCTCTAAGATCACTATCTTTAACTTCCAAGGCTTGTTTTCTATTTAAACATCCTTTAAACAATTTTTTGCTCAGAAACCCCTGCTCCTGCTGAAACATAAAAATATTCATGAAATATTGTGTCCTTACAGTGCAGTAGCATTGTGGGTACTATGTCAGGATGAATTGTGTAGTTTACAGATCTGGTTATACAATTAGAATACATATGAATGTCATCTGAATTGAAGATGAATAAACTTATGGTGTTAAATGGGCTAGCCACACAGGCAAAGTAATATTTCAGAAGATGAGAGGACTTATGGTGAGGAGGAAACCCAAGAATCTAAGTCCTTCAAAGTCCTTACAGAATGCATTAGAATGCCCCTATCATGAAGGAGGTAACATAGCCAGAGAGCATGAATTACAAAGGGAGAGGGGATTTTATTAGCAGTAAAGAAATGATAGTTGGGAAAACCAAAAGAATTTCTAGCCCCTCACTATCTCTTAATCAATTTGAGTGGAAAATAAGTAGTCTTCCCTTAAAAGAACCAATATGAAGTATACTCTGGGGATAAAAGTGTTCGAGTTTAGGCAAAGAGGTGTTCTTTGACCAGATTGAGTAAATATTGTTTACTAAGAAACCATGTTTCAGACAATATAAGGGGAAGAACACAGAGAAGAAAAGATTTGTAGGACAAGTTATAGTAGACAAAGCACCAAGCAAAATTATGATGAATTAGTAGAAGGGCAGATGACCTATGAGTTATTTTCTCTGAAAAGATAGAAGATAATAAGGATATTTGATCTCCATTTCTTAAGATAAGACTTTTATTTTGAAATCATGATTTATTTTCTGAAATAAACATAGTGCTTTAGTTTGTTAAATAGTTATTTGTGGTGCCAAATACATCTTCAACATTTGACTTAATTTGTAACTAATTTTGAATTTTATTAACCACAAAAGACAAAAAAGTTGTAGAGATTTGGTATAAAGAATATGTGGAGAGTATGTCCATGAAGTGGTTCAGTCCCTATGACACAGTATGCATGAAGTAGACTCTGAGGGAAGGCCAAATCTAGAAGTCTGGGGCCTGAATAGCAAGGGAGCAGGGAGGACTCTAGTCAGCCTTTTTTTTCCCCACAGCCTTGAACAGATATTTAAAAAAATAAAAGAAGCTTGAGAGAAGACATTACCATTTGTGGTAGGTTGAATTATGTTCCCCATCAAATGGATGTTCTTCATCTTAATCTATTTTCCTGTGGTTATAAACACATTGTCAATAGAACTTTTGAAGATGTTATTTTTAGTTAAGGTGTGGCCAATTGAGTCAGTGTGGGTCTTGATCCGTATTACTTATAAAGAGTACCAGGAAGTTACAGAAGCCACAAAGTAGTGGATGTCGCCATGTGACTGAAGGCAATCATACAAGCCAAGGAGACTCAAGATTGTTGGCAGCCAGCAGCAGAACACTACAGACGCTGGGAGAAAGCAAGCTTTGTGAATATCTTGAATTCACAAGATATTCCCCTTTTTAACAATACTGGCATATACAATGTCTTCCAGTCTCAAAACCGTGAGACAATAAATTCCCATTATTTATTCCATTGTATTGTATTTATTATAGCAGCCTGGCAAACTAAGACATAATTTATTTCCTTTTTCTACTTCTTCACTTCACTTTCTCTTTATTCTCCTGTATTTTTTGTTTCTTACTCATAGCTCTTCTCCCTGCTTTTTTGCTTTCTCCTCTCTTTACCCTTCTATCTTTTCTTTTTCTTTTCCTCTCTTCCTCTGTCTTTTGCTTCACTCTTATTTTTCTCTTTTTTTCCTTCTTAGTCTTTTTTGTGTCTTCCTCCTGGAAACCCTCCTCCTTTCTCATTATAGTTTAATTAAATTTTTCATCTTTTATTTTTCATCCTGTCTCCTAGGACACTACCAGTAACTTCCCACAGAAAAGGGAGAGTCATGACCTGCTTTTTCAGCCTGCTGTTTTCAAGTAATATGCCCCAACTGAATACAATCACATGAAAAAAATCCAATCCCAGTTATTGAAAATGCAACATAGAGGTTCTCTACGCTCACTTTTTAAAAATTGTGTTTTCAATAATTAGTGATTGGCTTTTCTTCATGTGTCTCCAATCTGAGATATTAGGCAGTAGGTGGTAGAACATTGAACTGTTATGATCCAGTTTATGATTTGTTACTAAGCCCCAGCTTAAGAAAAATGAACTGTGAGTGGCACTGTTATAACCTTAAAAGTTATATTTGCATTTCACTCAGTATGCAAGAAAATTTGGGGAGTTTTAATTCTTCCAGATTGCTTATCTATTCTTATATGATTTCTGATTTTGACAACTCAATTTCTGACAACAACATGCATCCTTAAAACACATTCCTTTTCATAAATATATTTACGTATACATTAACCCATACTGCCAAATGGGCAGCTAAACATTTTCTCAGTCTGTTTAGAATGTTACCCATCTGAGCAGTGCTATAATGATCACTGAGGCATGACACAACACAAAATATACATTGGCATACAAGAAGACATTCAATACCCTTTGTCAAAAGTCTTCTTGAAAATTAAAGATTCATTTTTTGTATTCTATTAAAAACACAAAAGCATTTTTGTTTTTTGTTTTTTGGGTTTTTTTGAGGAAAAACAGAAAAAGACTCCAAGAAGAATTCACTTAAGAGAAATAAAACTTACTTTTTTTCAGTTTTGGGTTTAAGCAAGGGCTATTAGAATTCAGCATACTTTTTCTCTATAGATGTTGGTATTTTCTTTAAGAACTTCTTTATTTACTTTAAATAATAAGATGTATGTAATCTTTAGTTCTGAAAGCAAGGCATATGAAATTAGAGAACAAAAAGAAGGTTGGTAAACTATTTTAACATCTTTCAATTCAAGCTTTGGGCAGAGATTCAGGCCAATTCTTATTTTATCCAAATGAGTACATCCCTAATCATAATGCTAGTAACCAGCTGTGTTGATTCACTTGTATCTAGTACATGTTTTTATTGTGCTGCAGAGGAAAATAACTTCATTTCATTTGGTACTAAGACAAAGATATTTTTTTCATCAAAAGCAACATAAAACTATCACTGATTTTTGCCACATTCCATATGAGAGTGGTGAATGACCACACAAAAATTTATGTTTTTTAAGCTGGTCTACAACTAATTTGAAAGAAATATTTTTCTTTTCTTGGATATGGAAATAAAAGTATTTGATTCTAAGATATGTTATATCATTTATGACAATGGGTTAGTCTCTATATTATGTCATTCCTGAGTAGAATATACTGAAAGATATAAAGTTATTTGTTCAGTACTTCTGATTTATTTATGTACATTCAAGCTAAGGTAATGAAAAGGTGAGTATTACCAGCAGTCCTACATATATGTATATATAGGCTCACTTATACACTCACACACACATATTATTCTTCATTATTTTCAGGCGATTAATTTCTACATTATGATGACGGTAATTTGTTTTCAAATTCACTCTAAAATTTAATTCAACTTATTTTGATTCATTTAAAAATAAGATGTAAAATATAGTAAGCCTAATAACTGAGCAATTTCCAGAATACTTTAATACATTGTATTATTTAAAGATACAATTTTTTAGGTGCATATACATATCATGTGATCGATCCCTAGAGCCAACTAAATTCTAATTAAATGCAATGAAAATTATTAAATCATATTCATCAGGTATTCCAAGATTGGAAATTTGGTAAAATGTTTTAAAAAGTAAATACAAACACATTTATCTGTTGAAAGCATCCATGCTCTGATTGAAATAATATTGAAAACCTATTAAATTAAAATATATAATTTGTAGTAGCTCAAAAGCTTTTTATATCGTGTCTGAGTAACAAAGACTTATTTTAATTACCTTGATCTATAGGATTACATTCCAAAGAATATTTCAGTCTGCCACTAGAATTTTTTGGTATGGATTCATTTCTGAAACATCAAAGAAAATACATTTTATTTCCATTTTATTTTTATGATAACTAAAGTATTCATGCCCGCTTGATAAGAAAATGATACATGCTGTAATAACGTATCATATAGCATTTTAATATCAATATTCATATGACTTGATTAGGACACAGAAGCTGAGAAGAATATAAAATAATAGGATAAAACAGTGCACCCTGTTTCTTGACAGTCTGAACCTATACTCCAATAAAATATTCCTCTCTTTCAAAGCTACCTTATTAAATGAACCAACATTAAGAAACAGTTTTGTCAATGCACATACATAATTTCAATTCCCTTTCTCTCCTCAGTTTCAACAATCCCAGGCTAGGAATTTGTGGTCAGTGAAGGGCAATTCCAGTAGGTGGAGTAATAGTAAAGCAAATACTCTGTGTGATTAAATAACTTTCTGCTTCTATTGTCATACTGGGCAAAAATTAGCATAAATCGAGTTGAGGTTAATATAGAACAGAAGTAAAAAGCATAAGTATAGATAAATGCATTGCTTTAGAGAGTATGTTTACTATAGAACAAAACATATTCCCTTTCGTCTTCAATTTTCTCTATATTTTTTCTTTGTACTTTGAAAAGTTTCTTGGAGAACCTACATTTAACACAAAAGTCCGAGAGACTATCTCCTTATCAGCATCACCAAATTTGATGACAGAGAGCTCCTTGGTAATGTGTTGGGGGAATGCCAAGAGGAAAGACTCAGGTAAATTCAATGTTAGTATTTGAGTTGTTTGATATTTCAGGCAGGGGCCTGTCTAATTAAGCCATGGCTTTGCCAACACAAACTTGTTTAGCCTGGTCAGTATCTTCACTGTCTTGAGCTAAAGCACACTGAAGAGGTCTTTTCCAAATAGTAAGAGAGAGGGACGATAGAAATGAATGTTTCCTATGCATCTGATGCTGCTTCTCCAGGGAGATGAAATTAAGCTATCAGCAGCAGGTAATTGAACAAGTGTGTAGATGTAGAAAGAATATTAATTTATTCTATTTAACTCCCTCTCTTTCTCATCTACTTAGCTATTCATATAGCTGAAACTGAAGAAAATGAGTACTTATACCCTTCCTCCATCTCTTATGATTTAGAACATAGGTCTCCTTCCCCCAGACTCTGATCACGAAATCTTGCAATGGAAATCTTGCAATGAGCTCTGCTTGGACAAGTAGCAATGTGCCTGGTGCCCAAAGGAAGGCCCTAGGATTGTTTTCAGAATGGACAGCAATCCCTATGTGCTCCTTCTGTATGCTTTCTACCTCTTGCGGATTAACCTAGAGATTACTCCAAGATGCTAAGATATTCTAGTTTATAATCATGGAGATCTGAAGTCTAGTCTGTTTTTATATTTTCCTTTTGGCCTGTCAAGAGAGTATGCTGTTGAATACCTTGAGGCCTACTTGACATATATTTCTGCAGTGATATACAGAAACATACAGAGCACGTTTAATATTTTTATCTTCAAAGTACCACAAATAATCAATTACAAACAATTGAGATAATATGCATTTCATTGGTCTAGATCTTGTTCCTTATTGTCTGATCTTTTCCATCATCTGGATAAATATAGACACTATTTTATCAAATATATATGAATTAGAAAATATCAATATAAACTATAAATTCTACAGTTTATTACATAATTACTTCCTATCAAATATTTCCCTTAAGGAGTTTACAAATATTATATTTATCTACCATCACAGAAATAAAACAAAATATTATGAAAACTTTAAACATCATTCTTCTAAAATACTCAAATAGAACACAAATATTTAAATTCATTTTCTCATTTTTATTCTATCTCTTTATATTAAACCTCAGTAATTTAGAATATATATATTCACATATACAGAATGTGAACTGAGGTATAATTCACATATACAGAATGTGAATTATACCTCAATGACTCTCCTCAATGAGAATCATTAAATAAACTTGAGCAAACATTTCCAAAAATCCGAAAGCACCTCCTCCAAATGGGAATTTTCATTAGCATAATTGAATAACAAAGAAGTCAACAATAAAAAATGTTTTAAGAGCTAAAAAAAGTGAATCTTTAATCAAGACTACTCTTGATTCTTTTTTATAAATATTAAACAGAGAGAAAAATAAGTGCTTTAATGTAAATATTTTCCACCTCATAATCAACTCAACTTTTTGATAATTTATCTTGTCCACATCCCTCACAAGTAGATAGCCATTTTTAACAGCAGAGTTACTGAATCCCTGATGACTCATTGACCTTTTTTCTTCATTTTGAGGGGATAAAAAAACTAATGAACTATTACCAGGAGGAAAGAGTATTTTATCAAGAAATAGTCAATAATTTAAGTGAAATAAAATGGTATTAGAATATATTATGTTATTGAGGAACACTCCCTTCCTCTGTTTTAGTGTTTTCATATGAAGACACTTTTGTTAGAATTATCCCACTCGCATTTACAGTCAGCACCTCTTGTTTATGTTTTGACTGATTATCTGACTAATGGGTGACAAGGAAGGGACTGTCATTTACCAACTGGCTCATATTTCTTGATTTTGTAGGATTAAAATATTGAAAGTTTTCAATTACTGGTCATTTGCTCTATTTTTTCCCTCCTCAACCAGTATGAGGCAGCAGTCTTGAAAATATGAGTTGCTTTGCAGATACAGTCTTTCCTGGGATAGGTGGTCTGTAGGCATTTTCAAGTACAGTGAAGGAAGCAATGTGGAAGGAAGAAAGAATCATAGTCAACCTCTTTTAGACACATATCTAAAGTGACCTTCTATACATTTTTCAACAATAATTTTCATATCCTCTTGACTGTCTCCTTTGTCTTATTTCTCAACTGGTTTCTGACTAAGGTGGAAAGAAAAGTCTGCTATATATTGACACCATAATCCTCAACATATTTTTAAGACATTCTGAGAACTTCTCTGTTGGATTTGATTGCATGTCAAGTATAGCCTCAAATTTGGATATCTTACAACTTAAATGATCAGAAGACAATTTTAAACATTGTCATATTACTTTATATAATTAGTAGTATATTCTAATATTCCTCTTAACCAGGAGATGGTTTTAAAATAACAATACAATTTACTAGGAATATGAAATAGAACTAATAAGTTTTAGTTACTGGATCATGAAATCAAACTTATTATAAATCTAAGTGGAGGCTATGTAAACAGAAAAGCTCGTTTTGTCAATGTGTTGACAAAAGCTTCTTGTATTTGAGGCTTTGTTTTACTACAACTCCTCAATGAAAGCCTTGGTAACATAATATTATTTAACATTACATCAACTAACAATCAGTAAACATGAACTTTCAACAAAATTAGAATACATTTTTTATGCCAAGGTCAAATGTCTCTATGGTCTTTCATTTCAAATTGATATGGCATATTATTGTAAAATATCCTTTAGAGAAAAATATGTAATTACTATTAATTTTATAATTTCCTTTTAAAGACAACACCTTTACTCTTGAATTTGAAGTAAAAATTAAAGCAATAAAATAATTTGGTCATACGGCCCTATTAATATATGAAGGGGCAAAAGTCATGAGCATCAGCTACACAATAAATAAGTCTGTATGCAGACTTTTGTTCAAGGACAGAAAGTACATACATTTCCCATAAAAATGTAAAAGATTAATGGATTTCTGGATAGGAATGAATTTTTAGAGTTTCACCTCCCAATCTCTTTCTGACATATGGACACACACTTGCACTACTTAAAACGTATGGCATGATTTAAAGTAAAATATTATATATGACACATCATGACTTGAAATGATGTTTCCAGTAAGAATGTAATATTAGCACAAAGAGAGTACAATCTGGAGAAGGGAAAAATCATTACGCTGTAAGTTCCTTCTTATCTAGATGGCAAAAGAGGTCATGTCAGTCATGAAGGACAATTCCAAACTATAGCGGCTGAGCAAAATTTCATTATAAATCATCTCAATGTATCATCTCCATATACATAGATTCAATTTTACAGAGTCATCAAATCATGAACTCATTTTGAGAGTAATATATAAAGTAACTGTGGTCCTCGTTTCACCACAAACTAGTTGTGAAATCTTGGATAGACACTTCCCCTTTTTGACCATTATTTTCTTCATCTGAAAATACAAGGATTAGAACAGATGATCTCTAAAGCCTCTTGTAGAGTGAATGCTGTGTGTTCGGTTTGCTAAAACATAGCAAGTAGCAAAAATGCCATTCTTGCTTCTCAGTGTTAGGACACTTGGATGAGATGATGCTGCATGTTAAATGAAGAATAAAAGAATTGCCAGTTCAGTTAAGCTAGAAATTCCATTGAAATGTGAGTTAATATTTTCCCTGTTCAAGGAAGAGAATAGCTGCTCATTATTCATCTACCTTATTATAAAGGCAATACATTTTGATGTTTAAGAGCCTTCAAATTTATTTATTAAAAGACATGGTATGTAATAAAGTGCCTTTCACATTCCAGATAATTACAATCAGTGATAGATAATCTCAAACTATTAAATGATTTAATTTATAAAAGTAAGTTCCATGTTTATGAAATAGTCTATAGCAGGGTTTCTCAATCTTGGCACTATTGACATATCAGACTGGATTCTTCATTGGTATAAGGGGCTTTCCCATGTATTTTAGGATGTTTAGCAACATCCCTGGCTTCTACTCACAATCAAAATTGCCTCCCAAAATGTCGAAAGTTTTCTGGCATTGGTCCATTACAATGCAATCTATTTACTTAAGCCATCAGCAAAGGTCTAATAATTCTTTAAAAAGTTCTCATCTTAAATCTCCAGTATAAATTGCTTCAATAAATTTTAAACATTTGTTATCCCACTTGATGTGGAATACTGGCAGTATGACTAGCAATACAAATATCAAGAAACAAAGACTTTTATCATAGTTTTTCCTAAAACTTTGAATAAAATTGTAGTGAAGCTACATAAAAACACAATTAAGGCTTCCACTGAGGAAACTGAGTTCTACAAATGTGCTTCCCTTAGCACAAAATCTCATTACTGGACAAACACTCTTATGATCCTGTGTCCTATACAAGTGAGGAGCATCTGATTGAATTCTGTGCCTTTTCTCCATGACCTCTGTCCTGAAAACATTTTATTTATGCTAGCAAAAGTAAAAAAATCACCCTTTTTATTGCTGGTTGGCTCCTACTGAAAATTCTTTATCTACCAAGAGTTTTGTTTTACTCTTCTCTCTTTGCAGATCTGTGACACACCCATTAATTTTCATTTGCATATATTGAGGCTTATTTCATATATTTAATAAATTAAAAAGGCAATGTGATTAATGCCACCAAGTATCTTCTATGCTCTGGAGAATTCTATTGAGGCAAAATCATAACTGACATTAAACCTAAAGAGAATTATGTATGCCCATGGAGAGAATATTATTCACTCAGAGCATGGCCACATAGTAACTTCATTCAGGTTTACTTTCAAGTGTTAAATGGACTGAGTGAGTCTAAAGATTTTTGGGCCCTCTCCAAAATGGGAGTAGTGAAGTTTCTGTTGTAAGTTGAATTTCTGTGGTTAAATTGGGAGTATCTTTAATCTGAATAAAATAGGTTTGATTCCAAAAAGAAAGTGCATTCGGGGAAATGAGGTTGTAATTTATTTACATGCCAATTAGTGAAGCATGTTTAACACAGTCTTGTGCTGCAAATCTGAGGAGGGTGATGGAGATTTTTCTTCTAAGATAAAGAATACAGCCAATGTCACTTAAAATGTAGTCAATCAAAGTAGTGTAAAAGAGGAGACTGAACCAAATAAGTTTATTTTCTGTAGCAGTTGCTGCTTTTTCTATCATTATCTATTATTAATTCACTAAAAGAAACATTAGAGATTATAATTATTATCTCCATAATTGTCATACATCTAACTTAATCTTACAAGAAGGAAACCTAAATGTTACTCTGTAGACATATTTATTATTCTTCTCAATGTCCATTCATATAGTGAGTTGAAAATCAAACTGTCAATTTATCTTAACCACCATTTACATTAAAATAGCAAATGCATTTTATGGTTTGATTTCTAATTGCCCTTAAAGATGTACATTTTATTTAAAATTATTTGTAGAATGAAGCCAAATTGATAATTCTTTTAAAAAGTTTTTATTTTAGTTCAGAAAAAAAATTGTCTATTTGAAAAGTACTTCTATATCCATATAAGCAGATGTTTAATCAAATATTCAGGACAATTAGATAATGTAGAGAATTAATATAGAGAATTCAAGTTTAAATGTTGAAGTTATTGAGCATATGGCGAATGATTTACTTTTCCAATAATTTAAAAGGGTAAGAATATCACAAATACCCATTTGTTCTATAGATAAGCTACCTGCATTTCTCTACTCCACACACCTATTTTCTAGTTCTTGATTGTGGGCGATTTGTTTATGCTATTTGTGCCTCAGATTCTCTATCTTTCTCTATCTCTAATATATAGGGGTGTCATTTGAATAAAAGTAGATATTATACATAGCAGCATTTTGAATGGTTCTGCCCTGCAATCAGAACTCGGTGTTAGCCTTTATTGTATGTAGGTCCCCACTTTTGTTGCAATTATGAAGCTGTCCATTCATATTCATACATAGATAATGAGCCGATGAAATATGTTATTTAAGGAAGAGTCACACATCTTTTTGTGAATTTTATGCATGAAATGTATATTTCTTTCCATACTTCAACACAACTACTATAGTTAATATTTTCCTTCTACAGAGTAAAATATACTAATATTGGAAATCATTAATTCTAATTTGTTTTAACTTTTAGTGGTATAGAGAACATGAAAATAACTGCTGCTTCTTATAAGACCACTTCCATAGATGCACATGATATCCCCACCCCAATATCTCACAAGAATATACACTAATAATTGTTGCCATTTCTTGCATTCTTTTGCAAGTTTCATTGCCTGGAAAGTTGAATGTATTTTTCTAATTTAATCATCATAATGACCTTGACATATGAGAAAAGAGTATCCATAATTAACTAGTCTAAAGCAACACTGGTTCTAGGTGGAGAAATGTGATTACAAATCAAGTGCATATCATACCAAACATATCACTGCCTAAGTGAAATGATAGCCCTAAGTTTCTAGAAATGCTTCTTACTTAAAAGCAAATATTTGCCTGAAGACCTGAATTGAATAAAGAAGAGAAAGATAAATTCCACTTTAAAAAATAATAACAATATCAGATATTTTGCTGCCAAAATATCAGAAATTTTGCTTTAGACAATGTAAATTAGCCTTGCTGATTTTTCTCCTATTTTAAACTCAGTTTTCCTTCAATTTCTTAAGTCTCTAAAGTGTTACTCTCTCATATGAAGATTTGAGGGGAAAAGAAATCATTGGAAGTAGTTGAAAAATATGCCAAGAGTTATGATAGGGATGATATCATTAACCAAAGAAAACCATGGGAAGAAAAAAAACAAAACCTGATGCTTTAAAATAAATGCATTCTAGGTTGAGATTTAAACTTAATTTCTGTCTAACTCAAAACTTCGTAGTTTTGAAATGAGATTTGTTCCTTTCATTAAACTATTCCAAGGATATTCTTTCCCACTGAATATTATTTGACTATTCCGATTTTGGTTCACATATCTAAATTTATTCATGCACATTGCTGTTACTTTTATGTGTCTTAGATGGTAAACTTCAAGAGAGCATAGATTTTCTTTCATTTAATTTGATTTTCCAGCTCTGTGCATATAGATGCTTATTTTCAAACAAAAATGACCAGTAAAAATAATTGTATTTATTTTGTGTAATTTACAGCCACATTCCTTTGCCAGCCATTAATGGAAAAGATGCATTAACTCTTGAGTTGATCTTGGTTATCCTGAATGAATAATTAATGTGTATTTAGCATTTTTATACTATCTGCGAAGTTATTGTAAGTCATCAAATTCAATTTCAAAATACTAACATTCAAGAATATTGATATTAAATTTATTCGACCATGATAGTTTGCACTTTTTAACCTAAGAAAAAAAGATTCTCAATCATTGCTTTGCTTAGTGCAATCCTTTAAACCTATTAAAGTTATTTTAAAAGATTAACCTGTTCTTTTTAAGAAGATAAGCTAAAATATTATCAATAAAACATAGTCTCAGTATGAATGGATTGCAGCAAGAAATAAAGATTAAAATCATTCTCATTATAAAGATTTACACTGGAAAGTTGGATTAGTTCTGAACTTGGTACAATAGAGATTCAGTCTGAGTTGCACAGTGGCCAAGATAACTGCAGGTAAAGGGTTAACACTGCAGTAGTTTGCAACTATAAGGCCAATACTACAAGGAAGGCATTAAGTTCTATTTAACCTACTTCTGCTTTCCAAAATGTATCTAAATATAGAAGAGTTAAAGTCTATAGTGTAGTAGTATATGATTCTTTATCATATAATAGTTTTTAAAAATAATTGTATTACATTATAGTCATATAATGACATAACGAGACTATCATTTCCTTTTTTTTCATATTACTTTTAGGTGAGTCTCCACTATATTTCTGGAGGAGATGGCAAGAATAACAGAGTAGCATTAATCTATGGATCCAGGAGACCATCCATAGATTATAGCATATATTATTAGTTTAACACATGTTTGCTGAATGAAGGAATGAGTGTATAAAGGAATGAATGAATGAGTTTGTTCTAGTACTTTAAGACAATGATTTTAAATTGAGGTATTGTTATTTTAAAGGTGAAATTTTAGCTGAAATTTTGTAAATAAAATTTAATTTTAATATTTAAAATACTTCTTCCTATAACTTCCTTTACTCTTACTAACTTTCCCATATGCCTGCCTTTTTTCTTTCCTTCCTTCCTCCCTCCCTCTTTCTTTCTTTCTTTCTTTATTTCTTTCTTTCTTTCTTTCTTTCTTTCTTTCTTTCTTTCTTTCTTT
>JAKSZT010054350.1:10327897-10341291 GCA_026826555.1 Tolypeutes matacus
TTTCTTTCTTTCTTTCTTTCTTTCTTTCTTTCTTTCTTTCTTTCTTTTTCTTTCTTTCTTTCTTTCTTTCTTTTTTTTCTTGGAAGTAAGAATCAAATTCAATTTATTAAGTCAAATGATGTAGCATCCTATGTATGCTCACAGTGAGAACATTCATTTCTCTTTTTTATTTTGTAATTTTTTCCTCCATAAGGTAAAAATAGCCTACCATCTACCTTACACTTGTGAGGAAATTCAGTAATAGAAGAATAAGAACAACAAAACCATTCTTATGCAATATCATCTTAACTCTCCTAAATGATTTTATTGTTTTACATAAATGAATTTTAAAATGCCACATAGATCTTCTTGTCACTAGCATCAATGTCTCCTATTTTTGAAGATAGGGTTTCTCTATCTGAAAAATGCTGTTATTTTGTTATAATATTGAAATTTCACTAAAATGGACTAGAACACTTTTTAAAAAATACTTCAATGGAATCTCAAAACTGATCAGATACATGTATTCTTAGATATAAGTGGCCATGGTAAGTATTAAAAATATTAAAAGTTTAAATTTATATAAATAAGAAAACAAGATAAATTTTAAAAATTGGCTAAGGAAAGAATAAGAGTGGCAATAAAATACGTGGTAAACGAGTAGATTGACAGTGAACCAGGGAACAGCAGCAATGGAAGCCAGAAGACAGTGAAGTCATAGCTTCAAAGTGATAGGGAAAAGTGTCTGTCATCATATATTTTCTTCCACAGCAAAATTATCTATTAAGAATGAGAGTAAAATAATGTTTTCTAATAAACTAAAGTTGATTTTACCACAAGTAATTCTTCCCTGAAGAGACTTATAAAAGTTGTATTTCAACAAAAAAATCCCAGAGGGACATCTGAGATGCAAAAGAATTTTAAAAACTGGTATAAATATTTCAATATATAGATAAGAGTTAACTTAAAAAAATAATACCCAATAAATTTGGCTTAAAAAAGAGATAAAAACTAAAACTATGAAATAAATAGACAGTAAGATAGATTAAGGGTAGATCAGAATGAAAGACTTAATTTTTGAATCATTCTGGAGGCAACAGTCAATATTGAAGGATGCATGCAAAGTTAGAGACAGAACCAGATACTTACACATTTTATAAGGTTAAAAATCAATATGAAAGGGAAAAAAGGAAAATCTTCAATTGAAATACTAAAGGGAAAAAGAATTAAAAAGGTCATAAAAATTGGACAAGCATAAAACACTCAGATGGAAGAAATAAGTCAAAGTGTATCAACAATCAAAGAAACTATACTTGTCAGTAAAACAAAAACAGACTGACTGGAAAAATGAAACCGAATTCCAAAATATGATTTTAGAAGAAATACACAGTAAACATAAATACTCTAAATGTTTTTAAATATAAAAGATAGAAGAAGAAACTGTGGTGAATGTATTCATGTTAGTAAAGTAGACATTATGACAAAAATATGTTGAGAAAGGTAAGAGGCACCACATAATGATAAAAATTCAAGTAACCAGGATGCTGTAACAATTCCCTATTTCTTTACACCTATTAAATTAATACTTTTATTCAGGATTAAGTAGAGCTAGCTACATATGTCACAAAATTTAAAATAGCAATGAGTGGGATAGAAGTTTACTTTTCTCTTATACAATAAAAATCTAGCAACAAGCTATCCAGTGCTGGCGTGAAGACAGTACCTGAATTCTGTCAGGGACTAGAATTTGTCCAGCTCATTTTTCAGTCACACTTAGGTGCAACTCCCATCCTCAGGGTCTGTTTTAGTTTCCTAGGCTGCTTAAAACAAACACCATGAAACAGTTTAGCTTAAAAAATGGGAATTTTTAGCTTACAATTTTGAGGCCAAAAAAATGTCCAAATCAATGCATTATCAAGGTGATGCTTTCTTCCCAAAGGCCAGCTGCCATCAATCCTTGGCTCCTCTGCCACATGGCAAGGAAATTTGAAGTATCTTCTGGTTTCTCCCTTATCTTCTTGGTTTCATTGCTTTTAGCTTCTTGCTTCTACAGCTTTTTCTCCCTGTCTCTGTCTCTCTCTGTCTGTCTCTCTCTGTCTCTGTCTCTGTCTCTCTCTGTCTCTCTCTGTCTCTCTCTCTTCATCCCATTTATAATGGACTCCAGTAAGAGGATTAAGACCTATCCTTGGCCATGCCTTAACTAAAGTAACCTCAGCAAAAGGTCCTACTTACAATGGGTTTATTCTCATAGGAAGTGATTGGCTTTAAGAACATCATTTTCTGGGGTACATACAGTCCCAAACCACCACAGAGTCCAACAAGGTGACATCTGTGTCCCATGCAGTTGGCTAGAAGAAGGGAAAATAAGAGTGCAAAGTATCTATGTCAACTATCTCCTGAAGAATAGATTTAAAAGCTACTACAGGGAAGCAGATGTGACTCAAGTGATTGAGCACCCATTTACCACAGGGGGGTCCCAGGTTCAGTTCCTGGTGCTTCCTAAAGAGGATGAGCAAGATGGTGAGCTGATGCAACAGGCTGGCACCTCAAGCTGACACAACAAGATAATGCAACAAGAGACACAAGGAGGAAAACATAATGGGAGACACAACAAAGCAGGGAGCAGAAGTGGCTCAAGTGATTGGGCACCTTCCTCCCACATGGGAGGCACTGGGTTTGGATCCTGGTGCCTCCTAAAAGGAAGACGAGCACACAACAGAACAGACAGCAAGTCCAAACAATGACAGGGTAGAAATAAATAAATAAATAAACAAACAAACAAATAAATAAAATAGAACTTAAAAAAAAAAGCTACTATATCACACTGCTTGTATTCCATTAGTCATAACTTAGAAACAGTGTCATATAATGATACAAGGAGGCTGCCAGTGTAGTTTTATTCAAGATGTACAATCTTTACATTTTCTACTATTATTGAAGAAACAGAGAACAGATTTTGGAATAATCTGCAACCTCTGCTATAATAATCTTATAATACTCATGCTCTTGGATTGAAAGATTCAATATGGTCATTTTTCTCCAAATTGATCTATAGATTCAGTGAAATTACTATACATTTTCAGAAAGATTTTTTATAAAAGTTATACAGAATTGCAAGGCCTAGGATTAGTCAAGAAGCTCATGAAGAAAAGAAAAGTTGGGGAACTTTCATCTGTCCAAAATCAATATTTGCTAGAAAATTAAAATATTCAAGTGAATGTGGACTTGGAATAGGAATAAGCAAAACACAGAGTCCCCAACTAAATCCATGAATTAATGTACATTAAACATGTGATGGAAGAATCACTATAGTCATTAATAAATGACAAAGGAAAGGAATGACTGTTTAATTAGTGGTGCTGGGACAATTTATTATTCCTGCATTAAAAAAAAAACAAAAAAACATGAAATAGGTCCCTAGGTAACAAAAATCCACAGTAATCACTTTCAAATCAATTGAAGATTTTTATGTAAAACAGAAAAAAATAAAACCTTGGAAAGACAAGATAAAATAATGTCTAAATGGCCTTGGAGTAGAAATGATATTATACATAAGAAAATTTGACTAACTGGAACATGTTCAAACAAGAACTTTTCATCAAAAAATTGCATATCAATAGTAAAAGGAGAAAACAAAAATTCAGAAAAGATATTTGCAGCACATATCCTTGACAAAGAATTAGTATTTCAAATATATTGCAAATGTACAGACAATTCAATAATAAAAAGAAAACTCACTTGAAAAATATACAGAAACATACATTTCGTGGAATGACTGAGAGCAAGAAACAAAAATTAACAAAACTGCATGACAATAACATGGATAAAATTTAGAAAGATAATTTTGAAAGATGAATGAAAGATCAAAAATTATATAAAATCTGAAAACATTTTTTAAAAACTCAAAATAAGCAAGATTAATAATACTTTGCATGAGGATATATACATATATTGATTTTTTTTTTTTAATTCAGGGGGTTAGTTGCAACTACAGCTTATTATTATTAAGCTTTATAAATTAGAAACATGTTGCATAAATTGTTATGTACCAAATATTATGTGATTGTTCTAGTGCTGGCAAAAACAGAAAACTAATGATACTAATAACAGCTGATTCATAATTTTTAATGAAAATTACAGAGTCCTATTATTGAGCTATAGTCAGAAAACCATGGCTATGAAAATATTTACTTATTTTTTTCTTTATTTTGCCATCAAGTGTAGAAAATGGTTTATTTTATGAAAATTAAAATAAAGTTTTTAGTTAAATTTAATAAAAATACATATATGGAGAGAGAGCACATATGCAAAAGAGAGGAGCATCTTGCAGTCAGTACTCAGCTTCACGTTACATTCCCTAAGTTAATATTCAGTATCACTTGATCAAAGTCATTGGTTCTGGCCATGGAGATAGAAGCAAGAATATTCCCTTTCAAGCAAAACTTTCCTGAATGTCAGCAAAATGTCCAAATCACCTATTTCACATTGATGTGCCCTAAAAAAAAATGTTCTTCTTCAAATCAAAGGTGATTCTTTGTTCCAGATTTAAGGAATTGATGAAATATATTCTAATAGATTCACATCATAAATCTCTAGTGTCTATTTAGACTTGAAGAAACATCTATCTGCCCTGATCAGTTGCTCCAAGGCTATTACATTCCTATTTTAAAAAATAAAGTGTCATCTGTTGAAGAGTCCATCTCAGTCTCTAGCTTGTCAGTTCAAGAACATTAGAATACCTCTTCAGTTTTGCTCCATTAAGATGTATATCTTTCACGTCCCCATGATAAGCATGAATATTCAAAAAACTCAGGGATACACCATAAGGCCAAGAATTTAACCTAGAGAATACAACTATGCCAAACACTAGGAGCTTCCCAATTAATACTGGACCCTATTTAAGTCTGGCAGCTGATGGTTATATCCCCGGACAAATGCCACTTTGAGGCTCAAATAGCGGTGTCAGTTGCAAGATTACTTTGTAGTCCTAAAGGACCGCAAGATGTGAATGATTGCTTCTTAGAGGAATTACTGTTGGCAGGATTCATGAAACAACTCATGAATGATGAACTGAGAAAGCATCCAGCTGTTCATGCAGACCTATTAAGGTGCTACACCACAATTGTAGACAGCATTACAGCAATTTCCTCATTCCGATTATTTGCCTCTGACCAAGAATGACAGAGAAGCACAAGCATCACTATGTATAGCCTGGATATACATTTAAGAGATTCTGATCCTTTAACTTCATTGTGTTAATGAGTATTTATCATACAGATGTATATAATGTGACGAGCTCTCTGTCACATCTTAAAAATTTAACACTATATAGCAAAATGAATGACCAAAAACAACCTAATAATGTCTAACATGCAGGAAGAACTTGACAATATTTCAACAGTGTTCTTGAGCCTAGTCTTCTATTCCCTAAGCTAATAGCATATAGTATATATTCTATTCCCTAAGCTACTAGCACATAACATATGAAAAACATATTTTAATGAATCTGTCACCTTATATGAAATTATGTAATTTATGTAAATTATGTAATTATGTAATTCATGTCTTGAGTAGTTTTAATAGTGGCAAAATAGTTACATAAAAATCTAAAAACAATTAAAAAGATTTAAAAATATGTATTTCAAACTCTATATATTTTGTCATCCATCTCATTTATTTTTCATAACGGCTAACCATTAATCAACTACCTTATTCATCATTTGTATCTCTCACTGCCTTCTACATATACTAGAAGTATATTTTGTCTTCCCTGCTACCCAAATCACTCTGCTGTCCTTGGCTTTTATCACCTTCTTTGTTCCTTCCTCCACTCTTATCCAACCAACTCCTTGACAAATTCATTGAACTTTTTCTCACTTTTATTCTCACTAATCCAAATTGCAGACAAAGATACAATTCTCCATATAAGCACTATTTGAACTATACAAGGAAGACTTACACATTTGAAAAGGAAAATCATCTAGTAAAAGAGATTATGTTACGCAAATTAGACAAACACTTGACAATATCAATATTTTTTGAAGACCTGTCTGTTAAGGGAAAAAAAAAATATTTTACGCTACCTAATATATTTATCATCTAGCCTGCTAACTTGCAGTTAGTCTTTGTATCTAAATTAAGTTTTTGGTTGTTGGTTATTTATTCTTAATGTTGTTCAGTCTCTCCTATTAACTTAGTTCTTTAAACCAAATCAAATAGCAATGTTTTCTAACCACCAAGATTCTAAGAGTTTTCTACAATTGGATGACTAGGACCTAGTCTACAGCAGGGTGAAGTAATTAAACAAGAGGATTGCAACAGCTGTTCCTCATCAAGAGAAGAATTGAAACAGTCTGCCTTTCTTTTGTCTTTTTTCTGTAATCATGGTTTAAAACTAAGTGAAGGCCAGTTCTGTGTTGAAGGGTTGATGGTAGTTTTGGTGAACATAAATGATTAATATTCGTCCTAAATTGTTTTAAAACTTACTTTTCCAGCAGGTTTTTGTATGAATATATATTCAGTTATGTTTATATTTCAAGTGTATTTGAAAACAAACAAAAAATAACACATAGCTTAAAAATATGGAACATTTACTAACGTAATATAGAAATTATTTTTGCTTATTGTTAAAAGAAACTGTATGTCTTGAAGCACTACTTAGCTTCTTGGTAGAAAAATTAATGTGCAGTAAATATCCATGTGATCTACTTGCCAATTTAAGAGAAAGACTGAATCATAAACATTTGAAAAATATATTATTCAAAGGTCATAATAGGGATAAAAAGCATTGTTTTCTAAAAATATTTCTTAAACTTTATCTTCTAGGTTACCTTTTAGGAAATCCCTCTTTTCCCCAATATACTATTGTTGACATGACATTCTAAGAAAATAGTGTATTCAGACTTAGTAACTTTATTAGAAAGTGATTTACAATGACAGTATGCTGGTCTCCATTCTTTGATAGATTTGGATCATCCTCTAATGTCTCCACTTAGAAATCCATGTTCATCAACATTTATTAAATGTTTATTTTTCAGTATATTATGATAATTTTATGGTATATTTAATTATTACTAATGACAAGATTTCCTTAATTTTTGTTCAATACTTGATTAGTACATTGATTATAGTGCAAATTTATGCAAATAATGCAATTATTAAAAAGTATTTTCCTCTGTAACTTTATATGCTTGACATTATGGTATATGCTTCTAAGAGACATAAAATGATATATTAATTTATGTAACATACAGTATCCTATATCTGTTTAATGGCATTGATCTTGATATACATGCAATTAAAATAGATTTAAATGTTCATTTTATCTTAATTGATTAAATGTGAAATTCCCTATAATTACCAGTTGCATATAATAGGAAATAAAACCAATAATAGAAATCTTTGCTTGTGAAAAATTGATTGGCCATGATGCACTAATTTTTTATGACCATACACCATCTTATATCTATTTATCTGCAAAAGAAACAGAATTCAGATCAAGAAAATTGTTCCATTGTTTGAATGTAGGAAATATTCAACCCTTTAAGATAGTCCAAGTGCATTTGGAAAGAACATGAATCTTGCAGCAAGGGAAGCATCCTTTTAAATCTTGAACCTGTTACTTACTTGCAATATTACTGTGGGTCAAATTATGAGTCTAAGCATAATGGTAGCCAAAATATGTAACATAGATTACCATGGGAATTATATGAAAAACTCCACACAAAAGACACAGCATTTAACAGTGGTGTCTCCACACATACTAACAACTTTTCCTGCTTCCTTTATCATAACTGCAGAAAATCAGCAGTCTAGGTAAACTTTTGTGTTTAATTTTTGGTCAGGTAGTAGACAAAGTGAGCTATGAATGCAGGAAGGTCAGGATTTAAGTCTACAAATCCACCGTCTGCTTTCTATACTTTTGTACTTGAAAAAGTCAGAGGAGGGGAAGTGGTGAGAAAAACAATATTTCTATGTGTATTAGTCCATCAAAGGGGTATCCATGCAAAGTACCAGAAATCTGTTTGCTTTCACAAAGGGTATATATTGAGGGTAAGAGCTTATACTTACAAGGTCATAAAAAGTCCAACTAAAATTTGCTTTCTCACCAAAGTCAGTTGCCACGTATTAAAGAAGATGGTTGCTGATCTCTGCCTGGTCTCTCCTTCCACACTTTTTTTCCTGATATAGCCCTAGTTGTAATTGTCTGTTACCCTCATTAGATGGTGCAATCATTGGGATTGTGAAATATATATTTTATTTCCTCTCCTTTTCACTTAGCTTAGAAGCAGATACATAGTAGTGATGAAATAAAGTTTGAAGAATGAATTAATATTTAAAATTTCATAAATTTCCCATTTTCTCTTCTTTGATTCAATACAATAATAAATGAATTTACTGAGCTAAATGCCAAAGTTGATTAAAAAGATGTTCTATATATAGTTCTTGCTTCCTATAAATTACAGAGGGACATTGTTTTAGTTTTCCAGGCCTGGAATGACAAATACTACAGACTGCTTGTTTAAACAACAGGAATTTATTCTCACAGTTTTATTTTTTATTATTTAGTTAGGCCAGTAAAAAGAATTTATTTGGCAAGTGGGGGAAATAATAGAGCTTGCTGAGAAATGGGAGAGAAAGATGGAAATACACACCAAGATTTGGTGTGGGTCCCTCTAGGCAGAGAGAGCAAGCTCTGCCTCGTGTGATTACCTTTTGAACTATTAATTATTCCATCCCTTGCTAATGATAAAAGGATGGGCCCCAGCGTTATTGGTTACCCCACCTATGGTGGAGGCCAAAGGTGAGGCCTTTTTGGAATATCTGGGGCCAAGGGGAGGTTCTGGAAAGAGAAACTAGGACCTCAAGATTAACTCAAGCTCCCAGCAAGGTCTTGCAGCCATGTTTGCCTGCCAGCCATGTGGTCTACTGGCCATGTTGTCTGTCAACCATGTTGTGGGTCATCTTCTCCTCCATTACTCTATACTAACCTGCCTCAATTTCCCCCTCAGATAGTTTATGCTCTTATTCTTAAGGGGGTGCTGAGGGGTGATGATCATTCTTCTGTAGTTACTTCCTGCTGATTAAGGCAGTAGTCCCTGCCTGACAGAGTGTAAACCTCTCTGGCTGTTCTACTGATGTTGAGGGAAGACAGGTCCAACACTGTGGTTGGAACTGGCTGAAATCCCCACGTGACTAATATCTTGTTTTGGAAGGCATTGATTCTGGAAGAAATAAACTTAGAATTTTGAAGATACATGGCCTCACTAAAAGGATAAAGAAGATGGTGGTAAATGGGCCCCGAAAGGGATCAGTTATGACATATTGGACCATGAGAGTGAGAAAGGCCAGGTGCTTCCTGCGGCTGCATCCTCCCAAAGTTGGTGGGCTTCATCATGCAGGTTTCGAATGCTGTTTAGGACTATTCCGGAGCGATTTATAAACAACATTTTTCTTTGAGAAGTAGGTATGCCTCCCCCCCCGCCGTGCTGCTGTTAGCATTTCAGGGCTCTGCAATTTTGCAATACCACAGCAGCAAGAAAGTCATTTGCTGTCTAAGAGCTTCTAAGGCACAGCCAGTATCTTCTATGTTGTTAGTTAGCTCTAGGGAGAGATTGTAATAGATAACGAGGTTTGGTATAAATTGCCAAACCTAGTTTTCCATGGTGGTGGTTATGTTTAAGACAGCTAAGAGGGAACAAGAAGAGGCATTCCCCTTTTAGTTATTGTATAAGGGAAAACTACAGGAAATGAAAACTGGCAAGATTTCTTAATGGGTGTCTGGCTTGCCTTCCCCCTAGCAATAGGTGTTCGGGCTAAAGTTAGAGGAAGCAGCTGGCTTTGACACAGACACTACTTAGCTTTGTCTCTTGAAAAGGTATTTCAGTCCATCCAATAACTGGCACTTGTATGACCCATCAGGTGCTTCAGGCTTTTTTTTTTTTTTTTTTTAAGGTTTATTTTATTTATTTATCCCTCCACCTTGTAGTTTGCACCTCCTGTCTGGTGCCTGTGTCCATTCCTTGTGTGCCCTCTGTGTCTGCTCGTTTTCTCTTTAGGAGGCACTGCGAACTGATCCCAGGACCTCCCATCTTGGAAAGAGACACTCAATCACTTGAGCCACCTCCGCTCTCTTATTCCCATCATTTTAGAGGCTGGAATTCCAAAATCAAGGTATTGGCACACCATGCCCTCTCTGAAGTCTATAATGTTCCCGTGATGGCTTGATGGCAATTAGTCTCACACAGAACTCTACCTCCTCTGGGCTCCTCTGTGAGTTTTGTTCCTCCAGGTCAGTCATCTTGTCTTTGTCCACATAGCCTCTCCTAATGTGAATTCCAGTTTTTTTGGATTAAGCTCCATACTGATGCAATTTTGCCTCATCCAAGATTGATCCTTGAAGATTCTATTTATAAATGAGTCCATACTCAGAGAACAGGGTTTTAGGACTTGAGGAATCCCATTTACTCATGAATTTAAATCCCTAGTTCTGGGTGTTACGACTTAAACAATGATTCAATCTACCACAGACTGTAATAGGAAGAGAAAAACCAGGGGAAAGATTTACCTCGGAAGAATATGATGATTTTCCTTCGTTTTCAACATGGTAAACATGAGGTACTGATTTGTGGCTCCAAGATGGAAAACTTGCTTCCAGAGCTTCCTGTAAAATCAGGTGATAAGGCAGCACCATATACCATGATTTCTTTATTTCCTTTTTTCAATACCCAACCTCGCTAATGGAAGTAGCCTTCAGTATTTAAACTATGCATATTTTAAATTGAGCATTTGAGAACTCTTAAGAAATATGTGTATGCATTTAGAATGCTTTCATCCCCAGGATTTGTCCCCATATTTGCCTGCATTTGGATAGTGGCTATGACCACATAAGCCACATCCTCAGTATATCACTTATTGACATTCTGAAAATCATATAGAGCTGAGATAGATGATAAACAATACATTTAGCCACCTCTATCACATAACGTCTATGACAACACAGACATTTAATAAATAATGTCACAATTAATGACTAGATTGCATGCCCCCACAATCTTATGTGAAAGAATAAGATATTCATTTTCCTCAGAGAAATTTAACGCCCAAGACATATTTCAAAGTCACTTTTAATTATCATAATTTGTGGGATTCTTTCAGTCATGAATAAATAACAATGCCCTTGCATTCTGAAAGCGCCATCTGGATGTTTTTAATTCTACTACACCACCCTGCAAAAAAGTCTCAGGAATATTTATTCAATGAGATATGCAAATTTTCAAAACTTTGAACTTTACACAAACTTTGTGTTTCACGTGGTAAAGATTAATTTTTTCACACATTTAATTTTTCTTATGAGATTCAAATATTTGAATCAGTAAATCCTGATTCAACTCTATTATGTCAAACTTATAGAACATAAAAAACTCTGTTCCTCTGTGCACAGAATGAATTATAATATATTTCCTTTAAAATTAGAGTCTCCTTTAAATAAGACTGAAAATAGTGGTTTTTACCATACATTGGGAAGTATCTACAGTTAATTTGGAAATGAATTATTATCACACTATGGTAGGCTGTGAATGCGGAAATGTCTATCCTGAACTTCTTTACTCAATTTTACTTCTGTAGGGAAACTTAATAGGAAAAATAAAACAAAATCTGATCCGAATTTAAAGGGACATTCTCTTTTCATTCATTTTTCTTTTAAAGTTTGTAGAAATCTGTCATTGCTTCTCAAAATATAGTATGCACAAAAATAAGTAAAGGACCTTGTGAAAAGATAGATGCCAGGCCCCATCTCCCAAGAGTCCAAATCAATAGGAACAAGACATCACATAGCCAAAAAGTTTACTGGATGATTCTGGTGCTGTTTGACTTTGGAGCTCACTTTGAGACTTCCAATTGTAGGGGGCAAACTCTAGATTCAGAAAACTGGGAGAAATTCCTAAGAGGCAATACTTTGACTTATTTCTATCTCTATTTTCAGTCTTGGTACAACATTTTGGATAAAGACAATATCAAATTGATACTGGTTCTTAATTTAAACTCAGTAAAAATGCACATATTCCAAATATATGATACGTAAAATGAAGACATGCAAAAAAAACAAACAAGTTGGGTTAAGCATTTTAATAATAAAAATGCTTTGAATAGAAAAGAAGAGAAGAAGGAGAAGGAGGAAAAGCAGCAGCAGGATTAGATGCAAACATAGCCATGGAAATCACCATTAGAGGTACTGACATCAAATGGATCTCAAAATTTAAAAAGAAAAGGAAAGAAAAACAGGGACAATGTAAAGATAGTATAACTAAGAAAAAAAAAAGTAAGAGGTAAATGGTAAACATGGGTGTATCATAATCCATCAAATATAAATATTAAGGACTCAAGCACTGTATAGGGATGATTAAAAATTCATTTTATGGTGTAAAATTTATTAGCAAAATCCTTTTTTCCTTGTATCCTAGGACTGACCAAGCCTATAAAAATCATGTGTGTTGTGAATAATTGCATTGTCTTCAAATCTAAATTAGCAGAAATCACTCATGGAAAAATCTAATCACTAATAAAATATCTTGTTGCAAGATGATCACGTATTGTCAGTGGATATAGTTTAGAAAATCAGAATAGAGCAACAAGTACTTGCAAGCCATTCAACAAAGGTGAAGGGCTTCATGGTGATCTTGACTAGTCATTTTCTGTTCTTGTAGAGTATATACAATGTAGACATGATCACAATGATAAATTTAATTTTTGCTAATTTTGTATGTTTTTTTTGTTTTGTTTTTGTTTTTGAGGTACCAGGGCAGGGGATTGAATTCCAGACCTCCTAAGTGAGAAGCCAGTGCTCAACCACTAAGCCACATCGGCTTCCCTGAGTTGGTTTTTTCCTTTGTTTGCTTGTTTGTTTGGTTTTCGTTGCTTTTTTAGGGGGTACTGAGTCAAACTTGGAACCTCCCATGTGGGAAGCAGGCACTCAACCACTCCCATCTATATGTTTTATATTTATATATTTATTTTTACTTTTATCCATTTTTAACTGGTAGCCCATGTACCTTCTATATTTTTCTCTATTTTATTGGGGTTCTGGGGATCAAACCCAGGTCCCTCCATATGGGAGATGGATACCCAACCACTTGAGCCACATCCACCCCCATATGTTTTAATGACATTTTATTTATGCAAATTTTCTTAGTTTCTAAAATTGATGTTTAAATTTTGAAACTTTCCTGGTGTACAATGTCATCTTGAGATACATCAGGTAATGATTTGATATATCCATAAATTGAGGTAGACCTCTACCCTAAACTGTACTTGATACATTTACTTACCTTCAGAATTGGGTATGATGAACATGTGCACTGACTTCAAGACTGCGTGTAATATTTTAGGTAATCTAAGCACCTCTTAAAATATAT